>JARQOD010000003.1:454642105-454717051 GCA_033576555.1 Oophaga sylvatica | reverse complement strand
GAAAGGATAAAGGAGAAAAAACGAAATGGGAGTATTTGGGGGCAGTTTTTTGGAGGTTAAATTAAAATTTTAGGGCGTTTTTGGAAAGTATTATATGCCCGTTAGGGGTTTTAATGGGCGTGTATGGTATATAGGGCTGTATGGAGGTAAAATTTGGGCGGGTTATGGAGGTATTTAGGGGCAGTGTATGAGTATTAATGGTTTTTGCAGGTATATGGATTTATAATATTGGCTTTTGGGAGGTATTATAGGGGCTTGTATGGGGGTTTATAGGGGCATTATGGAGTTTTATTGGCAGTTTTGGGAATTTTAGGCAGTTATGGAGGTTTTTGGGGCATATTGGGGGTTATTGGAGTTAGGGGTTTATAGGGGCGAGGGGGTTTAGGGGGAGGAAATTTAAAGGCAGAAAGAGGTATTATAGGATGTTGAGGTATTTTGGGCAGTATAGGGGGTTTTTAAAAGGCTTTTAAAAGAGGTTTTTTATGGGATTATGGGGAAAATGGAATTTAGGAGGAAATAGGGGCAATAGGAGGATTATATGGCGGTAGGGAGGTATATGGGCGTTAGGGAGGTATTATTGGGCGTTATGGAGGTATTTTTGGCATTTTTGGAGGTTATAGGGGCATTATGGAGGTTTAAGGCAGTTGGGGAGGTTTTTGGGGCGTGTAGGGAGGTATTAAAGGCAGTGTTGAGTTTATATAGCATTTTGGGGTAAGGCCAATATGGAGGATTAATGGGCATATATGGGGGTTTTAAGGGGGCAGTGTAGGGAGGTATTATATGCGTAATGGGGAATTATATGGCCCAGTATATGAAGGGTTATATGGCAGTTATGGAGGTATTTTTGGGAGTTAGGAGGTTTTAATGGGGTGTTGGGGGTATTAAAATTGGCATTAGGGAGGTATTATATGGCATTTAAGTATTATATAAGGACTTTTGTTTTGGGAGTATTATATGGCAGTAATGGAGGTATTATATGGGCAGTGTATGCAGGTAATTATATGGGCAGTATATGGAGTAATTATAGGGGCAGTATATGGAGGTATTATATGGGCAGTGTATGCAGGTATTATATGGGCAGTGTATGGAGGTATTATATGGGCAGTATATGGAGGTATTATATGGACAGTAATGGAGGTATTATATGGACAGTATATGGAGGTATTATATGGACAGTGTATGGAGGTATTATATGGGCAGTGTATGGAGGTATTAATATAGGCAGTGTATGGAGGTATTATATAGGCAGTGTATGCTGGTATACAAGCAGTATATGGAGGTATTATATGGGCAGTGTATGGAGGTAATTAATATGGACAGTATATGGAGGTATTATATGGACAGTATATGGAGGTATTATAGGACAGTATATGGAGGTATTATATATGGGCAGTATATGGAGTATTAATATGGGCAGTGTATGGAGGTATTATATGGGCCGTGTATGCTGGTATTATGCGGCAGTGTATGGAGGTATTATATGGGCAGTGTATGGAGGTATTATATGGGCAGTATATGGAGGTATTATATGGGCAGTGTATGGAGGTATTATATGGGCAGTATATGGAGGTATTATATGGACAGTATATGGAGGTATTATATGGGCAGTGTATGGAGGTATTATATGGCAGTATATGGAGGTATTATGTGGACATGTATGGAGGTATATGGGCAGTGTATGGAGGTATTATATGGGCAGTATATGGAGTATTATATGAGCAGTATATGGAGGTATTATATGGACAGTATATGGAGGTATTATATGAGCAGTATATGGAGGTATATATGGGCAGTGTAATGGAGGTATTATATGGGCAGTATATGGAGGTATTATATGGACAGTATATGGAGGTATTATATGGGCAGTATATGGAGGCATTATATGGGTAGTATATGGAGGTAATTATATGGACAGTATATGGAGGTATTATATGGGCAGTGTATGGAGGTATTATATGGGCAGTATATGGAGGTATTATATGGGCAGTGTATGGAGGTATTATATGGCAGTATATGGAGGTATTATATGACAGTGTATGGAGGTATATGGGCAGTGTATGGAGGTATTATATGGACAGTGTATGGAGGTATTACATGGCAGTGTATGGAGGTATTATATGGGCAGTATATGGAGGTATTATATGGACAGTATATGGAGGTATTATATGGGCAGTATATGGAGGTATTATATGGCAGTGATGGAGGTATTATATGGCAGTATATGGAGGTATTATATGGCGTATGGAGGTATTATATGGGCAGTGATGGAGGTATTATATGGCAGTATATGGAGGTATTATATGGCAGTATATGGAGGTATTATATGGGCAGTGTATGGAGGTATTATATGGGCAGTATATGGAGGTATTATATGGGCAGTATATGGAGGTATTATATGGACAGTGTATGGAGGTATTATATGGCAGTGTATGGAGGTATTATGGACAGTATATGGAGGTATATATGGAGTATTGGAGGTATTATATGGGCAGTATATGGAGGTATTATATGGCAGTATATGGAGGTATTATATGGGCAGGTAATGGAGGTATTATATGGACAGTATATGGAGGTATTATATGGGCAGTGTATGGAGGTATTATATGGACAGTATATGGAGGTATTATATGGGCAGTATATGGAGGTATTATATGGGTATAGGGTAATGACTGAGGTATTGCAGTAGAGATATATGGCAGTATATGGAGGTATTATATGGGCAGTGTATGAGGTATTATATGGACATTGGGTATTATATGGGCAGTGTATGCAGGTATTATATGGGCAGTGTATGGAGGTATTATATGGGCAGTATATGGAGGTATTATATGGGCAGTATATGGAGGTATTATATGGGCAGTGTATGCAGGTATTATATGGGCAGTATATGGAGTATATAATGGCAGTTATGGAGGTATTATATGGGCAGTATATGGAGGTATTATATGAGGCAGTATATGGAGATATTATATGGACAGTATATGGAGGTATTATATGGGCAGTATATGGAGGTATTATATGAGCAGTTATGGAGGTATTATATGGCAGTATATGGAGGTATTATATGGCAGTATATGGAGGATTATATGGGCAGTGTATGGAGGTATTATATGGGCAGTGTATGGAGGTATTATATGGGCAGTATATGGAGCATTATATGGGCAGTTATGGGGGTTTATATGGAATGAGGAGGTATTATATGGAGTGTATGGAGTATATGGGCAGTGTATGGAGTTATTATATGGGCAGTATATGGAGGTATTATATGGCAGTGTATGGAGGTATTATATGGGCAGTATATGGAGGTATTATATGGACAGTATATGGAGGTATTATATGGCAGTATATGGAGGTATTATATGACAGTTATGGAGGTATTATATGGACAGTATATGGAGGTATTATATGAGCAGTATATGGAGGTATTATATGGACAGTATATGGAGGTATTATATGAGCAGTATATGGAGGTATTATATGGACAGTATATGGAGGTATTATATGAGCAGTATATGGAGGTATTATATGGGCTGTAATGGAGGTATTATATGGACAGTTATGGAGGTATATAGGGCAGTGTATGGAGGTATTATATGGACAGTGTATGGAGGTATATGGGCAGTGTATGGAGGTATTATATGGGCAGTATATGGAGGTATTATATGGGCAGTTATGGAGGTATTATATGGGCAGTATATGGAGGTATTATAGGGCAGTGTATGGAGGTATTATATGGGCATAATGGAGGTTTTATATGGACAGTGTATGGAGGTATTATATGGACAGTATATGGAGGTATTATATGAGCAGTATATGGAGGTATTATATGGACAGTATATGGAGGTATTATATGAGCAGTATATGGAGGTATTATATGGGCAGTAATGGAGGTATTATATGGACAGTATATGGAGGTATTATATGGGCAGTGTATGGAGGTATTATATGGACAGTGTATGGAGGTATATGGGCAGTGTATAGAGGTATTATATGGACAGTATATGGAGGTATTATATGGGCAGTGTATGGAGTATTATATGGGCAGTATATGGAGGCATTATATGGGCAGTATATGGAGGTATTATATGGGCAGTGTATGCAGGTATTATATGGGCAGTATATGGAGGTATTATATGGGCAGTGTATGGAGGTATATGGGCAGTGTATGGAGGTATTATATAGGCAGTGTATGGGGGTATTATATGGGCAGGGTATGCTGGTATTATATAGACACTACCAATTGTGCACAGTACACTGATATAAGTACTCCAGGCGGCTCCATCAGAAGCCGTTTCCCCGGTGCTGTCCTCCACGGCAGCGGTAGGGGCCATGCTGTGACGCCTGTGCCTCTCATGTCCCCTAATGAGCCGCAGACCGCAGTCACCGCACGAAGCAGCGCCCCCAGCGGCCGCACGAAGTTGCTTCTCACATTCCCGCCCTGTTGCAGAAGCCCCGCCCCCTTACGACTTCAGCACAATGCCCCGCCCTGAAGTTTCAAGGCGCCCGCCCCACCTTCACAGCCGGACACAGCGCACCCCAGGCCTCTCGCAGCGCGCGCACCGGAACCCCCCTTCCCCCACCGTGGTCCTGGTGAGCGGAAGCGGAAGACGCAGCTCTTTCCGCTGCTGCCGTCCTTCCAAGATTGCCTACTACCCCCCCCCACAGTGACAGCAGCGACAGCCGGGACTGTGCGCTCCCCCGCCCCTCTCCTGCACCCCCTCACCGGGAAACGGAGCTCCGCCGCCCGCCTGTCTCGTACATCCAGGTGTGGGTAAGCCGCCACCGGGTAAGTGTGTGCCCGGGACTGTCACGCGTGGGCTTCTCACCTCCGGAGAACTCTCCTCCGGGAACTCTTAACCCCTGCCGTGCCGGCCCTGCTGCCGCGTATCACCTAGCAACGCTGCGCCTGGAAACATTATCACCCGACGTGCTCTGCGCCTCTCCCAACTGCTGAGCGTGACACCACATAACCCTCCACCTGCACGGCCGCAGTGGTCACTGACAGCTCCTCAGTGGGGGCCGGCATGTCACTGACAGCTCCTCAGTGGGATCGGCATCATCACTGACAGCTCCTCACTGGGGCCGGCACCCGGTCACTGACATCTCACTGGGGCCGGCATCGGTCACTGACATCTCCTCAGTGGGGGCCGGCATCGGTCACTGACAGCTCCTCAGTGGGGGCCGGCAGCGGTCGCTGACAGCTCCTCAGTGGGGATCGGCATCAGTCACTGACAGCTCCTCACTAGGGGCCGGCATCGGTCACTGACAGCTCCTCACTGGGGGCCGGCACCGGTCACTGACATCTCACTGGGGGCCGGCATCGGTCACTGACATCTCCTCAGTGGGGCCGGCATCGGTCACTGACAGCTCCTCAGTGGGGCCGGCAGCGGTCCTGACAGCTCCTCATGGGGATCGGCATCAGTCACTGACAGCTCCTCACTAGGGGCCGGCATCAGTCACTGACAGCTCCTCACTAGGGGCCGGCATCGGTCACTGACAGCTCCTCAGTGGGGATCGGCATCAGTCACTGACAGCTCCTCACTGGGGGCCGGCACCGGTCCTGACATCTCCTCAGTGGGGGCCGGCATCGGTCACTGACAGCTCCTCAGTGGGGGCCGGCAGCGGTCGCTGACAGCTCCTCAGTGGGGGCCGGCAGCGGTCGCTGACATCTCACTGGGGGCCGGCATCGGTCACTGACAGCTCCTCAGTGGGGGCCGGCAGCGGTCGCTGACAGCTCCTCAGTGGGGGCCGGCAGCGTCGCTGACATCTCACTGGGGCGGCAGTGCACTGACAGCTCCTCAGTGGGGATCGGCATCAGTCACTGACAGCTCCTCACTGGGGGCCGGCACCGGTCACTGACAGCTCCTCAGTGGGGGCCGGCAGCGGTCACTGACAGCTCCTCAGTGGGGGCCGGCAGCGGTCACTGACAGCTCCTCACTGGGGGCCGGCAGCGGTCACTGACATCTCACTGGGGGCCGGCATCGGTCACTGACAGCTCCTCAGTGGGGGACGGCACCGGTCACTGACAGCTCCTCACTGGGGGCCGGCAGCGGTCACTGACAGCTCCTCACTGGGGGCCGGCAGCGGTCACTGACAGCTCCTCACTAGGGCCGGCATCGGTCACTGACAGCTCCTCATTGGGGCCGGCAGCGGTCACTGACAGCTCCTCATTGGGGGCCGGCAGCGGTCGCTGACAGCTCAGTGGGGGCCGGCAGCGGTCGCTGACAGCTCCTCAGTGGGGGCGGCAGCGGTCGCTGACAGCTCCTCAGTGGGGGCCGGCAGCGGTCGCTGACAGCTCCTCAGTGGGGGCCGGCAGCGGTCGCTGACAGCTCCTCAGTGGGGGCCGGCAGCGGTCGCTGACAGCTCCTCAGTGGGGGGCGGCAGCGGTCGCTGATAGCTCCTCAGTGGGGGCCGGCAGCGGTCGCTGACAGCTCCTCATTGGGGGCCGGCAGCGATCGCTGACAGCTCCTCAGTGGGGGCCGGCAGCGGTCGCTGACAGCTCCTCAGTGGGGGCCGGCAGCGGTCGCTGACAGCTCCTCAGTGGGGGCCGGCAGCGGTCGCTGACAGCTCCTCAGTGGGGGCGGCAGCGGTCGCTGACAGCTCCTCAGTGGGGGGCGGCAGCGTCGCTGACAGCTCCTCAGTGGGGGCGGCAGCGGTCGCTGACAGCTCCTCAGTGGGGCCGGCAGCGGTCGCTGACAGCTCCTCAGTGGGGGCCGGCAGCGGTCGCTGACAGCTCCTCAGTGGGGGCCGGCAGCGGTCGCTGACAGCTCCTCAGTGGGGGCCGGCAGCGGTCGCTGACAGCTCCTCAGTGGGGGCCGGCAGCGGTCGCTGACAGCTCCTCAGTGGGGGCCGGCAGCGGTCGCTGACAGCTCCTCAGTGGGGGCCGGCAGCGGTCGCTGACAGCTCCTCAGTGGGGGCCGGCAGCGGTCGCTGACAGCTCCTCAGTGGGGGCCGGCAGCGGTCGCTGACAGCTCCTCAGTGGGGGCCGGCAGCGGTCGCTGACAGCTCCTCAGTGGGGGCCGGCAGCGGTCGCTGACAGCTCCTCAGTGGGGGCCGGCAGCGGTCGCTGACAGCTCCTCAGTGGGGGCCGGCAGCGGTCGCTGACAGCTCCTCAGTGGGGGCCGGCAGCGGTCGCTGACAGCTCCTCAGTGGGGGCCGGCAGCGGTCGCTGACAGCTCCTCAGTGGGGGCCGGCAGCGGTCGCTGACAGCTCCTCAGTGGGGGCCGGCAGCGGTCGCTGACAGCTCCTCAGTGGGGGCCGGCAGCGGTCGCTGACAGCTCCTCAGTGGGGGCCGGCAGCGGTCGCTGACAGCTCCTCAGTGGGGGCCGGCAGCGGTCGCTGACAGCTCCTCAGTGGGGGCCGGCAGCGGTCGCTGACAGCTCCTCAGTGGGGGCCGGCAGCGGTCGCTGACAGCTCCTCAGTGGGGGCCGGCAGCGGTCGCTGACAGCTCCTCAGTGGGGGCCGGCATCGGTCGCTGACAGCTTCTCAGTGGGGGCCGGCATCGGTCCGCTGACAGCTTCTCATGGGAGGCTGGCATCGGTCCCTGACAGCTTCTCATGGGGGGGCTGGCATCTGTCACTGACAGCTTGTCATGGGGGGCTGGCATCTGTCACTGACAGCTTGTCATGGGGGGGCTGGCATCTGTCACTGACAGCTTGTCATGGGGGGGCTGGCATCTGTCACTGACAGCTTGTCATGGGGGGGCTGGCATCTGTCACTGACAGCTTGTCATGGGGGAGCTGGCATCTGTCACTGACAGCTTGTCATGGGGGAGCTGGCATCTGTCACTGACAGCTTGTCATGGGGGGGCTGGCATCTGTCACTGACAGCTTGTCATGGGGGCTGGCATCTGTCACTGACAGCTTCTCATGGGGGGCTGGCATCGGTCACTGACAGCTTCTCATGGGGGGCTGGCATCTGTCACTGACAGCTTCTCATGGGGGGCTGGCATCTGTCACTGACAGCTTCTCATGGGGGCTGGCATCTGTCACTGACAGCTTCTCATGGGGGCTGGCATCGGTCACTGACAGCTTCTCATGGGGGGCTGGCGCTGGTCACTGACAGCTCATCGCGGGGGCCGGTCATAAATTGGACACTTTCTTTTCTTGGATTGGGAGTTACTTATGCTGTAATCTAATGCTTTCTTTTAAGTGACCGCAGTATAACTGTACTTTTCTAATAGTTTGCTAGTTTTGGCGGGGAAGTGGGGTTTACTGACAAACGTGTGTGATAGGGCTGTAATTTGGTGTCTGCATGGATCATGGTGATCCCACAGATCACTGCTTTCATTTCAGTATTGAGAAATATAGGGATAGTTCACACACAGCAGATACAACACAGGTTTTTCTTCCAGATTTCTCCAGTGCCGGCCAAGTGGATGGAGATTATCAAATACCATCCACACAGTGAGGATCAATCCAGGGAATCAAAGAATCAGGAATCCCGCTGCTGATGTCTGACATGATTTCTTAGTCGGCCTGGCAGAACGGGGCTGACGCAGATAAGCTCTGCTGGTGACCTGCTCCCCATCACATTGAAAAACTGAGCAATAAAAAAGATGGGTGGATAGGGATCAGGCAACAGTCAAATTCGCTTGTTCTCACTTTTTCCCTGGAGATTGGATTTGTTGAGAACTTATCCTTCCCAAATGTAAAGCCTTATTATTCTTTGGGTCCCTCTCTAGATGCGGTCTCCGGATCTCACACTAGACCGTGGCTTCCGGGTTTGATGTGGCTGTAAAAGTTGCGGCACATTCCTATGAAACCTGAAGGCCCCAGGCTAGCATGAGAGGTCCAGAGACTTCACAGCGGATGACAACGATCTGAAGATGTGAAGCGGATGGATGATGGTGATCTTTAACATTTTCATGGCCTATTATGGTTCTGAAAAATGGCGGCCACTATGTTGCTGAATCTGCGCTGAACCGTATTGCAAAAAAATCCACATTTTACGAATGCATATTTTTGTAAAATTCAATTAGTCTATTTTATTTACTTATTTCTCCTTGTCTAAAACTTTTACATTGATTTTGTCATGGTTTTCTGTTTACGTGTCCATGTATTTTTGGCTGACTGTTTTTGATTCGAGTCAAGGATCAAAATTACCCGTACAAGTCTATGAACCCATGAAAATCACAGACAGTTCGTCTACGTGCCATCTGTGTGCTGTCCATGATTAACATTGGAAAGGATAGGAGATGATTTGTAATGCATGTAATCAGGAGTCTACCAGGAGAGCAGACTGTCAGTCATTACATATCTCACACTGGTGTCGCCCCCTTTTATTTACCCTAAGCTCTGGACGCAGACTCTCGAGGAGAGCTATGTCCGGCCCATAGATCTTAACAGCTCATTTACATGTAATGAAAAATTTGAATTTCTCTAGAGTAAGATATCGGATTGCAGATATCAAGGTATCATTTTATTCAGCTTCCTATGACCTACATGCGCTTATGGACGGCTTAGAAGGGTAGCTCCTAATGACAGATTTCCTTTAATAAATTAATTTGTGAACTCTACAGTCTCCCCAATGAATTTGGTCAGACTTCTGATGAGATATCACTCAGTATGTTTGCTGTGTAGCGCCCCCTGACTGTATCCTGCATGTGATCTGTATGCTCTTGTAGACAACTGTTATCTGGGTCACATCAGGATAGAAGGAAAATGTAACCAGTCGCTGGAGAATATTTTTAGCTACGTAGTGGAAGAAGGGACTCTTGTAGGGACTAGACCCCTTTATCTTGGACAGTATGTTACATGCCCTAGGAAGTAAAGTGTACTGACCCTTTCACACACAGCCTGTAGAAAAGTCTTGCTGCCGTCATTCCCACGTCAAGGTAAAGCTGCTTTTGGTGGACATACCGGTTAATATTTGCCAGAGCTGTCCTGGTTTTCATGCTGTGTAACTTGGCATCTCACCTCAGCGAGTGCTTCCCTCTCATCCACATTCTGCATCAGCACCATCCCACCGCGCTGTTAAAGGGTGCCTGTCAGCAGGACTGTGCTCAGTAACCTACAGAAAGTGTCAGGTCGGCGCTGTTATACCGATTACAATTGTTGAAATCCGTCTGTGTGTTGTTAATCTTTATTTGTGGTTTTGAGTTATGATCTGCCCGTTCTCCGGTGGGGCTTTATGTGGTGCTCTGCTCACATGTTCATCATTATGGCCTTATGACAGGTCACTGATCCCTCACTGACCTGCCCACTATTTTATATACTGCATAGAATATTGTGGGGTTACAAAAAAAAATTTAATTCCTCAAAATGGTGCCTGTGCTATAGCATGATATATGCCTAATATGCATTTCTGCTTCTGTCCTATACTATCATGGGGGAAAAAAATATATCCTCATCAAAATGGCGGTGGCGCCTGAGTAGTACCATCTGTCACATTCCAATAGATGCTACTGCGCAAGCAGCAGTGCCATTTTGCTGTAGAAAAAAAGATTTGGCTACATCAGAATGCCATGTCGTACTCCATATTCTGCATATCCCCGCCCCCCACTTCTGATTGGCAGCTTTCTGTCTATGCACATTAAGCATCCAATCAGGGGTGTGGACAGGGTTATACACAGCTGAGCATTCAGAGAATTGCAAGATCTGCAGCAGAGAAAACAGGAATTGTATCAAAACTACAGCAAGTAGCCCAGTAAGTGTCACATCTGGAATCCGGGACTCTTCCCCTACTTACTTCTGGTAGGCTCACACCTCGTCAGAACGTGGGCGGGAGCATACTTGCGATCACATGGTCACTTGGTTTTGCTGTTGGCTCCAGAGAGTCCTCACGGCGTGCCCTGTGTGCAGTGTGAGCATTCACAAGTCTGCAGTCTGATAGCAACTGCATACTTTTGTGATAAACCTAGACCACCCCTTTAACACTAGGTGGCCATAGATCTTAGACTTCATTTTCATCTGCTTTTTTGTTTCAATTGTTCTGTTCCGTCATAAAAATGACAATAGCATGGCCAGAGACGGAGCATGGTGGACACCATTGATTCTAAATCCTGAGTGCGTCATGTTGGCTGCTTTCTTCTCTCCAGCACTTTGGGCAGAATCTGTGTCGGAGGCTCTGAATACAGACTCCTCTGCAGAGGTAATCATGGCCCTAGACTGCTCTCCCCTACTGACCCTCTACCACCAGTGTTTCTCAACTCCAAGTCCTCAGGACCCACAACGGGTCATGTTTCAGGATTTCCTTAGTATTGCAAAAGGTGATAATTTTATCACCTGCTCAAGCATTAATTCCATCACCTTTACAATACTAAGGAAATCCTGAAAACATGACCTGTTGGTGGGTTCTGAGGACTGGAGTTGAGAAACACTGCTCTACACGGTCATGTGCTCCTGATGATCAGAATGTTGTTTCCTGACTCCTGGCAGCGGTCCTCCATCTCTACAAAAAAAAATCTCCCCCAAATATGTGACTATCTGGCCGTCTCAAAATGTTATGCTTAGAGCGGTAATTGTGTAGTGTGGAGGGACGTTAACTCTGGTGCCAAATTCCATGGGTGTACAAAGTCTCGTCCCCATTGAAGTTTTTTTTCCTCACCGCCTCACCACTAGTGCTTTACTTTCATACATGCCCTTCTTATATGCAGTCCCTGTATCTGAAGAAGGTCTAAGTTATTGATAGAAACATTACATCTTGGATTGCTATTATCTCTCAATTTAATTAAGTGCCTCATTCTTCATATCTACAGCAGGACGACAGCCTTCAAACGGAGCTGTGAGCCTCGTCCTAGCTCCACCTGTAGGGCTAGCCTCCGCTGCTGTAGATGTTACTGTCACGTAAGCTCCAGGCGTTTTCTGGGATTACTAATCTGTGTAGCTTACACTATAAAAATGTATAGTTTGTGTGAAATATTTTAGGGAAGAATCATCAAGCTAACTGCCAAAATTCTGGTGTAATTTGAGCCAAAAACCTTGCACCATATTTGTGATGTGTATTAATTTTTATAACTTGTCTGACTAGGGGGCACAGCCTTGCTGAGAATGGGTTTGTCTTAAAAGGGCATCTGTCAGCAGGTATTTGCTATTTAATCTGAGAGCAGCATGAAGTAGGGTCTGAGAGCCTGATTCCAGCAGTGTCACTTATTGGGCATTGGGCTGTAGTTTAAATACAATCAGTGTGTTTTCGCAGCAAAAGATTATTGCCGGACTAGGTGTGGCGTTCAGGCCAGTCCAGCTAATTTGTGTAATCCTGCCCCAACCACTGGTCTCTCCATGGGGCATGCCTGGGGTTACAGTTTCTGAATGTCTGTAGAGCTAAAGGATAAAGGCCACAGCGGTGCTAATAAGGGAATGAATGGGGAGTAATCTAGACTCTACAGAATTGGGTGATGAAATGTGAGCATGCAGCGTGTCTGCGGAGCGCCGTCTCCAAGTGTTTGCAGTCTGGATCATGTATGGACGCCTTCAGTGTTTGGGTTTGTTGCCCGGTTCTCTAATGTCGCACAATTACTTAGTTATAATCAGTTACACAATGACAGAATCTAGAGCTGCATGGAGTAAATCATTGACTGCTGGCAGCCGCACCAAAATAAAAATCCCTTACTGCCATTATATTAATAGCCAAATAGAAGTGCTGATAGAGGATTACAATGTACAGACAGATCCCATAATCTACACCCGTACGTGTGCTATACAGTGGCATGTAAAAGTTTAGTCACCCTTGGTCAAATTACTGTCATTGTGAACGGTTATGCCAGTTGAAAATGAAGTTAAAGGGAACCTGTCAGTAAGCGACAGACATTGTAAGGTTGTTGTTGTTATACTGATTAACCCCTTCACCCCCAAGGGTGGTTTGCACGTTAATGACCGGGCCAATTTTTACAATTCTGACCACTGTCTCTTTATGAGGTTATAACTCTGGAACGCTTCAACGGATCTTCGCGATTCTGAGATTGTTTTCTCGTGACATATTGTACTTCACGTTAGAAGTAAAATTTCTTCGATATAACTTGCGTTTATTTTTGAAAAAACGCAAATATGGCGAAAATTTTTAAAATTTTGCAATTTTCAAACTTTGAATTTTTATTCCCTTAAAACAGAGAAATATATCACACAAAATAGTTAATAAATAACATTTCCCACATGTCTACTTTACATCAGCACAATTTTGGAACCAAAATTTTTTTTTGTTAGGAAGTTATAAGGGTTAAAAGTTGACCAGCGATTTCTCATTTTTACAACAAAATTTACAAAGCCATTTTTTTTAGGGACCACCTCTCATTTGAAGTCACTTTGAGGGGTCTATATGGCAGAAAATACCCAAAAGTGACACCATTCTAAAAACTGCACCCCTCAAGGTACTCAAAACCACATTCAAGAAGATTATTAACCCTTCAGGTGCTTCACAGGAACTAAAGCAACGTGGAAGGAAAAAATGAATATTTAACTTTTTAGCCACAAAAATGATCTTTTACAAACTTTTTTTTATTTTCACAAGGGTAAAAGGAGAAAATGGACAGATATAGTTGTTATGCAATTTCTCCTGAGTACGCCAATACCCAATATGTGGGGGAAAACCACTGTTTGGGCACACGGCAGAGCTCGTAAGGGAAGGAGCGCCGTTTGACTTTTTCAAACTAAAATTGGCGGGAATTGAGATTGGACGCCATGTCGTGTTTGGAGAGCCCCTGATGCGCCTAAACAGTGGAAACCCCCACAAGTGACACCATTTTGGAAACTAGACCCCCTAAGGTACTTATCTAGATCTGTTGTGAGCACTTTGAACCCCCAAGTGTTTCACAAAAGCTTATAATGCCTGGGTGTGAAAAAAAAAAAAAACAATTTTCCACAAAAATGATTTTTTAGTCCCAAATTTTTGAATTTTCCCAAGGAAATTGGACCCCAAAAGTTGTTGTCCAACTTGTCCTGAGTACGCTGATACCCCATATGTGGGGGGGGGAACTGTTTGGGTGCACGGCAGGGCTTGGAA
This sequence comes from Oophaga sylvatica, assembly GCA_033576555.1. Classification (NCBI taxonomy): domain Eukaryota; kingdom Metazoa; phylum Chordata; class Amphibia; order Anura; family Dendrobatidae; genus Oophaga; species Oophaga sylvatica. The sequence goes on along the minus strand of JARQOD010000003.1, from coordinate 454,703,113 downwards.
AGGAAGTAGTAACGTTTTGGAATGCAGACGTTGATGGGGGTCATGTTCCGTTTGCAGTGCCCCAGATGAGCCTAAACAGTGGAAACCCCCCACAAGTGACCCCATTTTGGAAACTAGACCCCCTAAGGAACTTATCTAGATCTTTGGTGAGCACTTTGAACCCCCAAGTGCTTCACACAAGTTTATAATGCCCGGGCATGAAAATAAAAAATCCTATTTTTTTCCCACAAAAATTATCTTTTAGTCACTAATTTTTTATTTTCCCAAGGGTAACAGGAGAAATTGGACCACATAAGTTGTTGTCCAATTTGTCCTGAGTACGCTGATACCCCATATGTGGGGGGGAACCACTGTTTGGGCGCACGGCAGAGCTCGGAATTGAAGGAGCACCATTTGACTTTTTCCAACCAAAATTGGCTGGAATTGAGATTGGATGCCATGTTGCATTTGGAGAGCCCCTGATGTGCCTAAACAGTGGAAACCCCCCACAAATGACCCCATTTGGGAAACTAGACCCCCTAAGGAACTTTTCTAGATCTTTGGTGAGCAATTTGAACCCCAAGTGCTTCACACAAGTTTATAACGTAGAGCCGTAAAATTTAAAAATCATATTTTTTCCACAAAAATGATCTTTTCACCCAATTTTTATTTTTCCAAGGGTAACAAGACTTCAAAAGTTATTGTGCAATTTGTCCTGAGTGCGCTGATACCCCATATGTGGGGGTAAACCACTGTTTGGGTGCATGGCAGAGTTTGGAAGGGAAGGAGCGCCGTCTGACTTTTTCAACGCAGAATTGGCTGGACGCCATGTCGTGTTTGGAGAGCTCCTGATCTGCCTAAACAGTGGAAACCCCCATAAATGACACCATTTTGGAAACTAGACCCCTCAAGGAACTTATCTAGATGTGTGGTGAGAACTTTTAACCCCAGGTGTTTCACTAAAGTTTATAACGTACAGCCGTAAAATAAAAAATCTTTTTTTTTTTTACAAAAATGATTTTTTCGCCCCCAATATTTTATTTTCACAAGGGTAACAGAAGAAATTGGAACCCAAAAGTTGTTGTCCAATTTGTCCTGAGTACGCTGATACCCAATATGTGGGAGAAAACTACTGTATGGGCGAAAGTCAGGGCTCGGAAGGGAAGTAGTGACGTTTTGGATTGCAGACTTTGATGGAATGGTCTGGGGGCGTCATGTCACATTTGGAGAGCCCCTGATGCACCTATACAGTGGAAACCCCCCACAAGTGACCCCATTTTGGCAAATAGACCCCACAAGGAACTTATCTAGATGTGTGGTGAGTAGTGTTGAGCATTCCGATACTGCAAATATCGGGTATCGGCCGATATTAGCTGTATCGGAATTCCGATTCCGAGTTCCGATATTTTCGTCTTATCGGATACCGGAATCGGGATGTCACTGTCACTGTCAGTGTCCGTCTGTCGGGTCTGTCAGGAGTCAGCGGCACTTACCTGGCAGAAGATCTCCGGCGGTCACGTCCTGGACTGCTTCATGGCCGCCATCCTCTTCTCCCCGGCGGTCACATGCAGTTTCTCGCGATAACTGCAGTGACTGCTGGGTAATCCCGGCCGTAAAGCAGTCAGTCCGATGACGTCACCGCCGGGGAAGCAGGTAATCAGCTGTTCTGCGTGCAATGACAGGCTCTGCCTGTCATTGCGATGTAGCAGAGTTGGATCGTCGTGGGACAATCGTTACTATGGACTGCGTCGGACAGGTGGTATACTGTTGGTTTGTTTTTTTTCTTTTTTTACAGGAGATCGATGGCGTCGCAGGAATGAGTGTATAATAAAAGAAATGAAAACTGTGTTGTCTCTTTTATTTCATTAAAATACTTTTTTCTTGCTTTGTCTTTTTTTTACACATTTAATAACTTTGGGATTAATAATGGATCGGTGTCTTATTGACACCTCTCCATTATTAACCGGGCTTATTGTCACCGTGCAATCAACGGTGACATTAACCCCTTATTACCCCGCTTGCCACCGCTACAGGGCAAGTGGGAAGAGCCGGGTAAAGTGCCACAATTGGCACATCTTTTGATGCGCCAAATGTGGGGCTGCTGTAGCCTGGTATTATCAGGCTGTTGAGGGCCAAAATCCATGGGCCTTGACAGTCTTTTAATACCAGGCCGCAGCAGTCTGCATTTTACTTGGCTGGTTAACAAAAATAGGGGGGATCCCCACGCCGTTTTTTTTTCGAGGGGATCCCCTATTTTTGTTAACCAGCCAAGCTAAGCAGACTGCTGTGGCCTGGTATTATCAGGCTTGCAAGGTCCATGGATATTGGATCCTTACCAGCCTGAAAAACCAGGCCTCAGCGGTCTGCTTCATCTGGCTGGTTAACAAAAATAGGGGGGACCCCACGCCAATTTTTTTCGAGGGGATCCCCTATTTTTGTTAATCAGCCAAGATATGCAGACTGCTGTGGCCTGGTATTATCAGGCTGGCAAGGTCCATGGATCTTGGCTCCTTAACAGCCTGAAAATCCAGGCCTCAGCGGTCTGCTTCATCTGGCTGGTTAACAAAAATAGGGGGGACCCCACGCCAATTTTTTTCGAGGGGATCCCCTATTTTTGTTAATCAGCCAAGATATGCAGACTGCTGTGGCCTGGTATTATCAGGCTGGCAAGGTCCATGGATCTTGGCTCCTTAACAGCCTGAAAATCCAGGCCTCAGCGGTCTGCTTCATCTGGCTGGTTAACAAAAATAGGGGGGACCCCACGCCATTTTTTTTTCGAAGGGAACCCCTATTTTTGTTAATCAGTTCCCTCTGACGTCACTGATTGTGTCCCTGGCTGACCTGAAGTGAAAGTGGAAAGCAATCAATTAAGCTTTCCACTTAAGGGCCCGTCTCACATAGCGATATCGCTACCGAGATCGCTGCTGAGTCACTAGTTTTGTGACGCAGCAGCGAGCTCACCAGCGATATCGCTGTGTGTGACATTCAGCGACGATCAGCCCCCCTGCCGGGTATCGCTGATCGTCGCTGAAATGTCAGGACCTTTGATCGCTGGTTTCCCGCCTGTCACACGCAGCGATGCGTGCCTGTCAGAGGGAAACCAGCGATCAAAAAAGGTCCTGACATTTCTGCGACGATCAGCGATACCCGGCAGGGGGGCTGATCGTCGCTGAATGTCACACACAGCGATATCGCTGGTGAGCTCGCTGCTGCGTCACAAAACTAGTGACTCAGCAGCGATCTCGGTAGCGATATCGCTATGTGAGACGGGCCCTTAAGCGATGTTACCCGCAGTGTCGCTGTCCCAGATCGCTGCCTGAGCTGCCTGTTTGGCAGCTCAGCAGCGATCATGTAGCGATACACCAGCGATCCTGACAAGTGCATATCGTTGTCGGGATCGCTGGTGTATCGTTATGTGACACCCAGCCTTTACTCTCCTGTCAGGCAGGAGAGGAACTCATTCATTTGGGGTTTACTGTGAGGCTGCAGCATTAGCTGCGGTCCCTGCAGTAAACATTAACCCTTTCTGAAGGATTACACCGTGGGACCTGACTGTGCATGGGATAGGTAAGAATAATTTTGCTTTTTTATTTTATTTTTATTACAGGAAATGGTTTTTGCAGTAAAATAAAAGATGGTCAAAAACATGTGTCTTTATTTCATTAAAATGATTTTTAATTAAAGTGTGTGTGTTTTATTTTTATTTCATGCAATAGGATTAATAATTGATAGTTGTCTAATTGACAGCTCTCAATTATTAACCTGGCTTAAGGTCACCTTTCAATAGCAAGGTGGCTTTAACCCCATATTAACCCATTCGCCACCGCTACAGGGCAATGGGAATAGACGGGCAAAGTGCCAGAAAGGGTGAATCAATTATAGATTTGTCTTTCCTGGGGTGTCTGGGGCAGATGTTAGTAGCCGGGGGGGGGCAAAAATAATGGTCCCTCTCTGGGCTATTATTATCTGCCCCCACTCACTGGCTTTGTCTGTCTGGTTGCGAAAATAGGGCGGGAGCCCACGCATTTTTTTTCAGCAATTTTACACCTCATATATATATATATACATGTCATTGAATTTGTGACACATATATATATATTATTTATATTTGTAGTTCATACACTTCTACATAGTATAATAGCCGCTAATTCAATTGCCGGCTTTTGTGAAAATGCAGAACCCGACATGAAATGACACTTGGTGTACATAGGGTTAACCATGTCTTTTCATGTCCTTTGCTATCTAATTTGCACAAACAATTAAATCAGACTATGTGTGCAAAATTTCACACCTCTAGGGGTTAATTAAAGGTGTAAATTCGTAGCAAAAAAGTCCGTTTTTTTTACAACGAATTTACACCTTTAATTAACCCCTAGAGGTGTGAAATTTTGCACACATAGTCTGATTTAATTGTTTGTGCAAATTAGATAGCAAAGGACATGAAAAGAAATGTTTAACCCTATGTACACCAAGTGTCATTTCATGTCGGGTGACCCGACATGAAATGACACTTGGTGTACATAGGGTTAACCATGTCTTTTCATGTCCTTTGCTATCTAATTTGCACAAACAATTAAATCAGACTATGTGTGCAAAATTTCACACCTCTAGGGGTTAATTAAAGGTGTAAATTCGTAGCAAAAAAGTCCGTTTTTTTTACAACGAATTTACACCTTTAATTAACCCCTACAGGTGTGAAATTTTGCACACATATTCTGATTTAATTGTTTGTGCAAATTAGATAGCAAAGGACATGAAAAGAAATGTTTAACCCTATGTACACCAAGTGTCATTTCATGTCGGGTGCTTCTGTCTTTTCACTGAAGCCGGCTTTACCCGGCAATTGAATCAAAGGATATTTTACTATGTAGAAGTGTATAAACTATACATATATGTATATATATATGTCACAATGACATGTATATATATATATATATGTATTCTATGTGTGTATATTTAGTGTTTACAAGGAAAGAATGGGTTTTTTTTAGTTGCGATATTTTGTTCCCATAGACTTACATGGGACTTCCGGTATCGGTATCGGGTATCGCCGATATTTTAGTGATATCGGCGATACCATTCCGATTCCGATACTTTAGCATATCGGAAAGTATCGCTCAACTCTAGTGGTGAGCACTTTGAACCCTGAAGTGCTTCACAGAAGTTTATAACGCACAGCCGTAAAAACAAAAAAATATTTTTTTTTGTACAAAAATGATATTTTCGCCCCCAGTTTTTTATTTTCCCAAGGGTAACAGAAGAAATAGGACAAATTGCACAATAACTCTTGGGGTCCAGAGTACGCTGATACCCCATATGTGGGGATAAACTACTGTTTGGACGCATGGCAGAGCTGAGAAGTGAAGGAGCACCGTTTGACTTTTTCAACGCAGAATTGGCTGGAATTGAGATCAGACGCCATGTCACATTTGGAGAGTCCCTGATGTGCCTAAACAGCGGAAACCCCCCAATTCTAACTCCAACCCTAACCCCAACACACCCCTAACCCTAGTCCCAACCCTAACCACAAACCTAACCCTAACACACCCCTAATCCCAACCCTAACCCTAATCCTAACTTTAGCGCCAACCCTAACCCTAACTTTAGCCGCAACCCTAACCCTAATGGGAAAATGGAAATAAATACTTTTTTTTTAATTTTATTATTTTTCCCTTACTAAGGGGGTGATAAAGGGGGTTTGATTTACTATTTATAGCGGGTTTTTATGATTGGCAGCTGTCACGCTAAAAGACGCTTTTTATTGCAAAAATAGTTTTTGCATCATCACATTTTGAGAGCTATAATTTTTGCATATTTTGGCCCACAGAGTCATGTGAGGTCTTATTTTTTGCGGGACGAGTTGACGTTTTTATTGGTACCATTTTTGAGCACGTGACTTTTTTGATCGCTTTTTATTTTGATTTTTGGGAGGTTAGAATGAACAAAAATCAGCAATTCATGAATTTCTTTTGGGGAGGCGTTTATACCGTTCCGCGTGTGGTAAAATTGATAAAGCAGTTTTATTCTTCGGGTCAGTACGATTATGGCGATACCTCATTTATATCATTTTTTCATGTTTTGGCGCTTTTATAGAATAAAAACAATTTTATATAAAAAATAATTATTTTTGCATCGCTTTATTCTGCGAGCTATAACTTTTTTATTTTTTCGCTGATGATGCTGTATGGCGGCTCGTTTTTTGCGGGACAAGATGACGTTTTCAGCGGTACCATGTTTATTTATATCGGTCTTTTTGATCGCGTGTTATTCCACTTTTTGTTCGGCGGTATGATGATAAAGCATTGATTTTTTTGCTTCGTTTTTTTTTTTTTTTTTTTTTTTAAGGGGTTCACTAAAGGGGTTAACTAGTGGGACAATTTTATAGGGGGGGTCGTTACGAACGCGGCGATACCAAATATGTGTACTTTTATTGCTTTGTTTTTTTTATTTACAGGAAGAAGTGAATTTATTGGGGAATATATATATTTTTTTTTATTTATTTTGGATTTTTTTTTAAAACATGTTTATTTTTATTTTTTTAACTTTTTTACTTTGTCCCAGGGTGGGACATCACTGTATTTTATCAGATCGCTGGTGTGACAGTGTGCACAGCACTCTGTCACACCAGCGATCGCTCAGGCAGTGCAGCAGGCTTCTCAGTGCCTGCTCTCGGCAGGCACTGAGGTAGCCGCCTCCCTCCAGGACCCCGCGCCATCTTGGATCCGGGTCCTGGGAGGGAGGAAGCCCTCAGAACAGCGCTATCACATCGCGCTGCTCTGAGGGTCTCAGGGGGGCGCGCAGGGAGCCCCCACCCTGCGCGATCCTCCCTTGTGCCCCCAGTACACCGCAATCATGTTTGATCGCGGTGTGCAAGGGGTTAATGTGCCGGGAGCGGTCCGTGACCGCTCCTGACACACAGTCATGGGTGTCAGCTGTGATAATCAGCTGACACCCGGCCGCGATCGGCTGCGCTCCCCCCGGGAGTGCGTCCGATCGCACGAGACGTACTATCCCGTCCCCGGTCATACGGGCCCAGGTACCATGGACGGGATAGTACGTCCGATGGCAGTAAGGGGTTAAAATTATACCTGGGGTGAAGAAATCAGTTTTGTGGTTCTTGAGTAATCAGTGTGAAGTTTTCAGTTAATGAGATGCTCGTGCTCCGGAGCAGGACTGTAGGCAGAATCTAAAAGTATGTATTATGGCTGTTTCACATTTGCGTATCCGCATGCGTACATATCTTTAACATGGTGTACACAAGGAAATGCTATTTCGCGGTGTCCGGCGAACGCAACCTGTTGCATTTTTTTTTGGAAGCGTCAAAAATCCGTCAAATATGCGCATGCGGATGAGTGCACCAAAACAACGCATTACTGTTTATGGGAACGCATTGGTATGCAAGGACATGCACATGATGCGTTCGATGCGCATGTCCAGCAACTGACAGCACCTGGAAATATTGAACGCATGCGCATAAATAACGCAAACACATGCCCAAACGCATGCACACGCAGCGGGGGTTTTTTTTGGCGTTGTGTAAGCTGATGCGGATAAAAAAAACGCTGCGTTAGCATGTGTTTGCGCATGCAGATAATACGCTGCGCACACAAAACGCTAATGTGAGCCTAGCCTAAATCAGTACAACAGCACCGTTCTGCCCATACCTTTAGTTTAACATGGATATTCCTGCTGACCAGTTCCCTTTAACCCCTGGACTTGTTTCCAAAATGCATCAGGCTTGTTTAGATGTTGTTTTGCATACTTCTGATGCTGAATTTTATGGTGAGGATGCAGGAGAGGTTTTCTTGTGATGACTCTTCCATGAAGGCCATATTTGTGGAAGTGTCTGAACAGTAGAACAATGTACCACAGCTCCAGAATCTGCTAAATCTTTGTGAAGGTCTTTTTCACTTAAGCGGAGGTTCTGATTTGCCTCTTTAGCAATCCTATGAGCAGCTCTCACAAAAATGTTACTTGGTCTTCCAGACCTTATCTTGACCTCCACTTTTCCTGTTAACTGCCATTTCTTAATTCCATTTTTAACTGAGGAAAGGGCAATTTGAAAACACTTTGCTATCTTCTTATAGCCTGCTCCTGCTTTGTGGGCCTCCACCATTTTCATTTGCACAGAGCTAGGCAGCTGCTTAGTAGAACCCATGGCTGCTGTTTTTTTGGCACAAGGTTAGAGGAGGCTGGATTTTTATAAAGCTGGGAAATTTGCTTTACCTGGCCTTTCCTAATGATTAAGGTGAACAAGTCATAACCCTAACAGGGTAATTAAGGTCTAAACCCTTAAGCCCCCGTCTCACATAGCGATATCGCTAGCAAGATCGGTGCTGAGTCACTAGTTTTGTGACGCAGCAGCGAGCTCACCAGCGATATCGCTGTGTGTGACATTCAGCGACGATCAGCCCCCCTGCCGGGTATCGCTGATCGTCGCTGAAATGTCTGGACATTTTTTTGATCGCTGGTCTCCCGCTGACAGGCACGCATCGCTGCGTGTGACAGGCGGGAGACCAGCGATCCGCTGGTAACCAAGGTACACAGCGGGTTTCCAGGCGCGGGGCTGTGCCTAGAAACCCGCTGTGTACCTTGGATACCAGCGCCCTGAAGCAGGGAGCTGGTAACCAAGGTACACAGCGGGTTTCCAGGCACCGCGCAGCGCCTGGAAACCCGATGTGTACCTTGGTTACCAGCTCCCTGCATCAGGGCGCTGGTATCCAAGGTACACTGCGGGTAACTAAGCGATGTTACCCGCAGTGTCGCTTGTACTGATTGCTGCCTGAGCTGCCTGTTTGGCAGCTCAGCAGCGATAATGTAGCGATACACCAGCGATCCTGATCGTTGTCGGGATCGCTGGTGTATCGCTATGTGAGACCCAGCCTTTAGTCAAAGTTATCTGAGTGCACACAAATCTCCAAGGATGCCCAAACTTCAGCATTGGCCCATTTTCCTTTTTGTAATTTTTAAGATGTAAAAGATGAAAAAAAAAAAATGTATATATATCTCTAGATAGATAGATATATCTAGAGATATATCTATCTATCTAGATATATATCACTACTCAAAAAATAAAGGGAGCACTAAAATACTATATACTAGACATCACTGAAATGTTCCAGTTGCAAATCTTTATTCATTACATAGTGGGATGCGTTGAGAACAATGAAGCATAAAAATGATCAATGTAAATCAAAATTAATATCCCATAGAGGTCTGGATTTGGAATGATACTCAAAATCAAAATGGGAAATCAAATTACAGGCTGATCCAACTTCAGTGGAAATGCCTCAAGACAAGGAAATTATGCTCAGTATTGTGTGTTTGGCCTCCACGTTCCTGTATGTCCTCCCTACAACGCCTGGGTATGGTCCTGATGAGGCAGAAGATGTCCTACTGAGGGATCTCCACCTAGACCTGGATTAAAGCATCAATCAACTCCTGGACAGTCTGTGATTTAACGTGGCGTTGATGGATGGAATGAGACATGATGTCTCAGATGTGCTCGATTGGTTAAGGTGTGGGGAATGGGCAGGCCAGTCCATAGCATCTATGCCTTCATCATGTAGGAACTGCTGACACACTTCAGCCACATGAGCTCTAGCATTGTCATGCATCAGAAGGAACCCAGGGCCCACTTCACCTGCATATGGTCTCATAATGGGTCTGAGGGTCTCATCCTGGTACCTAATGGCAGTCAGGGTACCTCTAGCGAGCACATGAAGGGCTGTGCGGCCCTCCAAAGAATTGCCTCCCCACACCATTACTGACCCACTGCCAAACTGGTCATGCTAGAGGATGTTGCAGGCAGCAGAATGTTCTCCATGGCATCCCCAGAATCTCTCTCACCTGTCACATGTGCTCAGTGTGAACCTGCTCTCATCCGTGAAGCACACAGGGCACCAATGTCCAATCATCTATGCCTTCATCATGTAGGAACTGCTGACACACTTCAGCCACATGAGCTCTAGCATTGTCATGCATCAGAAGGAACCCAGGGCCCACTTCACCTGCATATGGTCTCATAATGGGTCTGAGGATCTCATCCTGGTACCTAATGGCAGTCAGGGTACCTCTAGCGAGCACATGAAGGGCTGTGCGGCCCTCCAAAGAATTGCCTCCCCACACCATTACTGACCCACTGCCAAACTGGTCATGCTAGAGGATGTTGCAGGCAGCAGAATGTTCTCCATGGCATCCCCAGAATCTCTCTCACCTGTCACATGTGCTCAGTGTGAACCTGCTCTCATCCGTGAAGCACACAGGGCACCAATGTCCAATCTGCCAATCTTGGTGTTCTCAGGCAAATTCCAATTGCCCTGCTATTGTAGATATTGGTTCCTTATACTATCCTCATGGAGTCTGTTTCTGACAGTTTGAGCAGATACATGGATGTTAGTGGACTGCTGGAGGTCATTTTGTAGGGCTTATTTTCCTGCTGCTGGGTTGTTGCCTAAGCCTGCTGTTGCCCCCTCCATGTCTCCTGGTATCTGCTCCATGTACTGGCCTGTTTCTTGGTATCTGCTCCATGCTCTGGACACTGAGCTGACAGACACCGCTACTCTTCTTGTCACGGCTCGTATTGATGTGCCATTATAGATGAGCTGCACTACCTGAACAACTTCTGTGGGTTGTAGACACCGCCTTATGCTAATGTAACAGTAACTCTAGTGGTGAGAGCAATGATAAAATGCAAAAGTGACCAAAACAGCCAAAAAGGATGAGAACAGAGAAATGGTCTGTGGTCACCCCCTGCAGAACCACTCCTTTATAAAGGTTGCCTTGCTAGTTATCTATAATTTCTACATGTTGTCTGTTCCATTTGCACAACAGCAGGAGAAATTGATTCTCAATCAGTGTTGCTTCATAACTGGGCAGGTTGATTTACAGAAGTGTGATTGACTTGGCATTACATTGTGTTGTTTAACCCCTTAATAACCGACGATACGCCTTTTAACGGTGGCAGTTAAGGGTACTTATTCCTCAGATCCGCTTTTTAATGGTGCTGATAAATAAGTGTATAGCGCCCCCTAGCGTCGGAAAATTTCCGGGGTCTCGGCTACCGGGTGTAGCTGAGACCCCGAAGAACATGATTCGTTCAGTCAGATTTTCAGTTTGTTTCTCTCTCCTCTGATATGATCTAACATACCAGAGGAGAGCGAGTGATGGGGTCCCCCGAGCCCACCCGGTACCTCTGCCATCTCTGGACCCTCCTACTCCGTCCCCAAGCCCTCCAGTTTCATCTTCCTGGAAGAAAATGGAGCATGCGCAGTGCGCCCGCCGAGGTCGGCCAGAACCCGGCAACAATAGGAGATTTTTTTCTATTAGTTCATTTTGATCACTATGATAGACCATATCACAGTGATCAAAATAAAAAAAAATAGCAAATCAAACACTACTTTGTCACTCCCTTGGTTAGGTAAAAATAACAAAATAAAATATTTTAATTTTTTTTCCATTCTTTGCAGTTAGGGTTGGGGCAAGAATTAGTGTTGTAGTGTTGGGGTTACGGTTGTGGTGTTGGGGTTATGGTTGTGGTTACGGTTGGGATTAGAGTTTAGGGGTGTGTTGGGGTTATGGTTGGGGTTAGAGCTTTGTTAGGGTTGGAGTTAGCATTAGGAGGGGGCTTCCACTGTTTAGGTACATCAGGGGGTCTCCAAATGCGACATGGTGCCCGCCATCGATTCCAGACAGTTCTCCGTTCAAAAAGTCAAACTGTGCTCCTGCCCTTCTGAGCTCTGCCCTGCACCCAAACAGTGGCTTTCCCTCACGTACAGGCTATCGACGTACTCGAGAGAACTTGCACAACAAATTTTGGGGTCCATTTTCTCCTGATACACTTTTGAAAAAAAAAAAAGTTTGGGTCTAAAGTAAATTTTTTTGTGAAAAAAGTTAAATATTCATTGTTTACATCCACATTGCTTTTGTTCTCGTGAAGCACCTGAAGGGTTAATAAACTTCTTGAATGTGGTTTTGTGCACCTTGAGGGATGCAGTTTTTAGAATGGTGTCGCTTTTGGTATTTTCTGTCATATTGACCCCCCCAAAGTCACTTCAAATGTGAGGTGGTCCCTAAAAAAATGGTTTTGTCAATTTTGTTGGAAAAATGAGAAATCGCTGGTCAACTTTTAACACTTGTAATGTCCTAACACTCTGATTTAAGGGCACAAAAATAAGTTTGAAAATTGCAACATTTTCAAACTTTTTGCCAAATTTCCGTTTTTTTCATAAACACATGCAAGTCATATCGAAGAAATTTGACCACTATTATGTAGTACAATATGTCACGAATAAACAGTCTCAGAATCGGTGGGATCCGTTGAAGCGTTCCAGAGTTATAACTGCATAAAGTGACAGTGATCAGAATTGTAAAATTTGTCAGGGTCATTAAGGTCAAAATTGGCTCAGTCACTAAGGGGTTGTTTTACCTTTATTTTTTGAGCAGTGTGTATAATATATTGCTAAAATACAAAAGTACACAGGAAATGTCATCTTTAACTTTAGGCCTTTTAGGCTAAGTGCACACGTTCAGGAATGTGTGCAGAATTTTCCTGAGCAAAACCGGACTTTTTTTGCGGCAAAAACGCGCGTTTTTTGCGCGGATTGTGCGCGTTTTTACCGCGATTTTTCCCTGAACTTTCTAGGTCAATAATATAGCGGGAAAAACACTAGAATTACGTGAAATTAATGAACATGTTGCTTCTTTTTCCGCTATGCGTTATTTTTGCGGAAAAAAACGTACCATGTGCACAAAAATTGCGGAATTCATTCTACATAATAGGATGCTTTATTCATGAGTTTTTTACGCGTTTTTTTGCCGCGAAAAAACGCGAAAAAAACGCAAATTATCTTGAACGTGTGCACTTAGCCTGAGATCATTTCTTCTTTAACTTGCTTAAACTTTTACATGTCACTGTGTTCTTAATAAAGATTTGTCCCATCCATTAGACGGCTTCATTACTTCTCAAGAAAACGCTACAGACAGGTGGATTTCTGGGACATGTTCACCGTGTACGGCACGTGGTCATCAGTCAGTAAGGTTAGCTGCCAATAAAAGTGAATCATTAAAGGGGGTTTCTAGTTTTAACTATAAAAAAATGGTCCACTTTCCAACATACTAATGCCTTTTTTTTTTCAAGATCTCTCCTTGCTTTCAGTGAATTAGTGCATTCATGTGTTTGTGGTTGAACAACTTTCTTGCGCGGCTCATTTGGTTTATTGGCGCTGCAGCTGCATAAGCAGGCCATGATAATCACTGATCCGCTAAAGCATTAAAAACTCCACAAGGCCTCTGAACTTCTATTTGCCGCCAAGACAATAGCAGAAGATTCTTAAAAGGGTTTATTCAGGGCTCTTTCTTTTTTATTTTTTTACTATGGGCCTAAAAACTGACAGGCAGGTATGTGCTAACTACCTGCCTGTTCTACCCGGCGCTGGCATAAGGCAGTCATTGACCGCTCCTGCTGTCGATTCTGCTGCTCCACGTCAACAGAGCAGATCTTTTTCCGCTCTGCTCTGTGGACAGTGCATTACGGCTGACGTTATGTTGACTGACAGCCGGCTCCACGCAGTTAGGCAGTGGGCAGCTGGCTGTGAATCAGCATGACATTGGCAGTCACGTCTCGTCAACATAGCAGAGCGGAAGAGAAACTGCTGCTCTGTCAACGTGACATCAGTGGAAACCGCTGGCAGGAGTGGTCTATCACAGCTCTGTGCTGGAAGAGATTGGCGCCAGGCAAGACACTTTGGTAGGTAGCAAATACCTGCCTGTTAGTTTTTAGGCCCATAGTAAATAGAAAAAAGTCCTTGATAACCACTTTGTCATATAAATTGCAAAGTTGTACCACTATGGATCTGACTTTTTCCCAGCTCATCCGACATATGCCCAATTGGATTAAAGGCTTATTCCTGTCATCATATTGTCGGTTCGTTCTTGTAAAAACTAGCACTTTCGCAATTTACTGCTTCTAAAAATTTTCACTTACTTTCCTAATATATGTATTTTTTTAAATGCCGCTCGTTGCCATTTCCACTGTCTAGCCTGTAAGCACCGAAGCTGGCCGCAATTAGGAGGTAAAAGTGCTCCAAAGCTGCCCGTGACTTGCCGTCTAGCCACTGTGGTTGGTATACAACGCAATGAGCTGTAAAGACAAGTGTGACTATCTCAAGAATGGCTGAAAATGTCACCACACTGTAAACTGCCAGATTGCTTGTATTCACAGGCACTGTTTGACAACTCATTTGTGTAGATGGGAAAAGTCCTGTATGTCAGCGTGAAAGTAGTCACATAGTGTTATTTGCCATCATTCATCTTGAAGCTTTGGAAAGAGAGGGCAAAGCATGATGCTACATTCTGATCCCCATTTCCTCTGTGTATCGTCGATGAACGTTCAGAAACAAATAACCACTGCAAAATCCATTCAGAATACCCGCTCTGGTCTTTCTCTATCTTTTCCTCCGCCTTCACCTCTACTAATGATGAACGCGCGTGCTCGGATAAGGTGTTATGACTTATTCCTTCTAAGGACCGTACTGAGGACCAGGCGGCACTCATTACGAGTGGAAGAAAGGCGATTCCAGCAGCTAAATAGGAAAGGGTTCTTTACAGTTAGAGCAGTCAGACTGTGGAATGTTGTGGAACCACAATATATAACCTATTTTTCGAACACGCTGAAGTCACTCGGTTAGCACACAAGCACGCTCCGATGACGTCTTACCCGAGCACGCTCGCTCCTCACTAAGCTCTACACTTCTGATCTTTACTTTGAATACTTTTGTAACCTTGAGCTATCACGGGATTTTCCACTCCATGTTGGAGCTAACCTGTGTGGCCATGGAAGCCTGTAATTATTGTCAAAAATCCTCCCCGGTGCTGCGTTGCTGCAAGTCTGGAGTGCGGCTTCCCCTGCCCTCCCTGCGACTGACAGTCTTGTGTATATGCCCTTACACAGCGATGACTATCGCTCTCGGTTTTCTTTTCCCCAGGGGCAAGTAGTATTTGGTTTGGAGTAAAAATCCAGTCATTACATAATTTTATTTAGTGTGGCAAAAGCAACGAGGAAGGCTTGTAAAGGATAGAATTTGTAAGTACATGTTTGTGAATTCCTCCACTGGGTGGAGGTTAGCTGTCACTTTCCAGCTGCCATCTGGGTATGCAAACTTAATTAAAGGGCTTCAATGGTTTAGAAAACCCTCGTTGAAAGGAATCTGTAGTTAAATTAGTAAGTTACGTAAATTACTACGCAAGCTAAACTGCTTTACACCTAATATGTGCCTGTTCCTCAGCTAAAATGTTCGTTACCAGCAAGTCCTCTTCTGCCTGATACAGGACAGTGTTTTCTTTGTTTGCATGTAACCAGGCCCCCCACCTCTGTTTGGCAGCTTTCTGCCTATGCACAGTGTACTCAGAAGTCAGTCGGTGATGTGATGTGATGTGGGGTTATTGAAAGCTCAGAGAACTGGTAGATCTGCAGCAGATAAAATGGATTTTTTAAAAAATTGCAGCAAGCAGCCCAATAAGTGACACATCGCTGGAATCAGGGTCTCTATTTCCCTACATCATACTGCTCTCAGATTGGGTGGCAAAAACCTGGTGACAAATTCCCTTTAACTTACAGCTGACACATGTCTTGGTGTAAGGAAAAATGTGTCGCGGTAAGAAATCCAAGGCTTATGGAGATGGTTATGACTCTGCCCTTGAGCCCTTTTTTTGGGTTTCTCTATTCTGCTGCTTCTGACTGAGCGTTCTACGGAGCATACAGAGCGTCACGTAACACCGTGAAGAAGGAAAAATATAAGGGATTCTCCACATCAGCATTCTTTGGTGAAAACTTATTAAAACTGCAGCTTGTAATTGTGTCATTGTTGCTGCCACGCTGCATATCCTTTCTCCCCTGGCAGCACAGGGCCAATCCACCTTTGAACTGAACAGCTGAGTCATATGAGAGAGACTGGAGCCTTTTATATTGAGTTGTCAGGCAGCACTTCTCTGGCAAACAGTCTGACATGACTGACGTCTTCAGCTTAGGTCACCAAACCGAGGGCCAAAAAGCATTGACGTTTGGCCTGTTTCTGTTTCTTGATACCAGTTGAATTGGTGCCAAATCTTCAGCTCATTGTCACAAAATGAGGTGTGTTTTTATTTGTTACAATTCATTAATGTAGGACAGTACTGCCTCTTATGTACAAGAGCACAATTATAATATTATTCCTTGTATACAAAAATATAGCTTCTATAATACTGCCCCCTATGTACAAGAATATAACTACTATAATACTGCCCCTATGTACAAGAATATAACTACTATAATACTACCCCTATGTACAAGAATATAACTACTATAATACTCCTATGTACAGGAATATAACTTCTATAATACTGCTCCTATGTACAAGAATATAACTACTATATTTCTGCTCCTATGTACAAGAATATAACTACTATAATACTACCCCTATGTACAAGAATATAACTACTATAATACTGCTCCTATGTACAAGAATATAACTACTATAATACTGCTCCGATGTACAAGAATATAACTACTATAATACTGCTCCTATGTACAAGAATATAACTACTATAATACTGCTCCTATGTACAAGAATATAACTACTATATTACTGCTCCTATGTACAAGAATATAACTACTATATTACTGCTCCTATTTACAAGAATATAACTACTCCTATGAATACTACTGCTCCTATGTACAAGACTATAACTACTATAATACTGCTCCTATGTACAAGAATATAACTACTATAATACTGCCTCCTATATACAAGAATATAACTACTATAATACTGCCCCTATGTACAAGAATATAACTACTATAATACTGACCCTATGTACAAGAATATAACTACTATAATACTGACCTTATGTACAAGAATATAACTACTATATTACTGCTCCTATGTACAAGAATATAACTACTATATTACTGCTCCTATTTACAAGAATATAACTACTCCTATGAATACTACTGCTCCTATGTACAAGACTATAACTACTATAATACTGCTCCTATGTACAAGAATATAACTACTATAATACTGCTCCTATGTACAAGAATATAACTACTATAATACTGCCTCCTATATACAAGAATATAACTACTATAATACTGCCCCTATGTACAAGAATATAACTACTATAATACTACCCCTATGTACAAGAATATAACTACTATAATACTGACCCTATGTACAAGAATATAACTACTATATTACTGCTCCTATGTACAAGACTATAACTACTATATTACTGCTCCTATGTACAAGAATATAACTACTATAATACTGCCCCTATGTACAAGAATATAACTACTATATTACTGCTCCTATGTACAAGAATATAACTACTATATTACTGCTCCTATGTACAAGAATATAACTACTATAATACTGCCCCTATGTACAAGAATATAACTACTATATTACTGCTCCTATGTACAAGAATATAACTACTATATTACTGCTCCTATGTACAAGAATATAACTACTATAATACTGCCCCTATGTACAAGAATATAACTACTATATTACTGCTCCTATGTACAAGACTATAACTACTATAATACTGCTCCTATGTACAAGAATATAACTACTATAATACTGTTCCTATGTACAAGAATATAACTACTATAATACTGCCTCCTATATACAAGAATATAACTACTATAATACTGCCCCTATGTACAAGAATATAACTACTATAATACTACCCCTATGTACAAGAATATAACTACTATAATACTGACCCTATGTACAAGAATATAACTACTATATTACTGCTCCTATGTACAAGACTATAACTACTATATTACTGCTCCTATGTACAAGAATATAACTACTATAATACTGCCCCTATGTACAAGAATATAACTACTATATTACTGCTCCTATGTACAAGAATATAACTACTATATTACTGCTCCTATGTACAAGAATATAACTACTATATTACTGCTCCTATGTACAAGAATATAACTACTATAATACTGCCCCTATGTACAAGAATATAACTACTATATTACTGCTCCTATGTACAAGATATAACTACTATATTACTGCTCCTATGTACAAGAATATAACTACTATAATACTGCCCCTATGTACAAGAATATAACTACTATAATACTGCCCCTATGTACAAGAATATAACTACTATATTACTGCTCCTATGTAGAAGAATATAACTACTATATTACTGCTCCTATGTACAAGACTATAACTACTATATTACTGCTCCTATGTACAAGACTATAACTGCTATAATACTGCTCCTATGTACAAGAATATAACTACTATAATACTGCCTCCTATATACAAGAATATAACTACTATAATACTGCTCCTATGTACAAGAATATAACTACTATAATACTGCTCCTACAGTGGGTGTGGAAAGTATTCAGACCCCTTTTTGAATTTTTTCACTTTGTTTATTGCAGCCATTTGGTAAATTCAAAAAAAGTTATTTTTTTTCTCATTAATGTACACTCTGCACCCCATCTTGACTGAATAAAACAGAAATGTAGAAATGTTTGCAGATTTACTGATAAAGACAAACTAAAATATCACATGGTCATAAGTATTCAGACCCTTTGCTCAGACACTCATATTTACATCACATGCTGTCCATTTCCTTGTGATCCTCCTTGAGATGGTTTTACTCCTTCATTGGAGTCCAGCTGTGTTAAATAAACTGATAGGATTTGTAAAGGTACTGCCGCACTAAACAATCCCGCTAGCGATCTCGTTAACGTCGCATACTAATGAGATCGCTAGCGTGATTGTTATAATATCGCTAGTAGCTGCTTAATATAGCGATGTCGTTAAGGACGCTATCGCGGTTAGCGATCTCCTTAACGACTTTGGCGGTACAAAAACACCGCACATCGCTCACAAAAGGTGCCACACTCAGCGATATATGCTCACCAGCGGGACGCCAACGATAAAAATAGGGTCCAGAACGATGTGAACGATGAACGAGATCACAGCAGGGGCACAGCAGGGGCCACGTCGTTGCTACATGCCACACACACCGGCGTCACTAACGAGATCGCTAAATAGTGACGTTTTTTAGCGATCTCGTTAGCGACGCTGTTTAGTGTGGCATACCCTTAAAGGCACACACCTGTCTATATAAGACCTCACAGCTCAAAGTGCATGTGAGACCAAATGAGAATCATGAGGTCAAAGGAACTGGCCAAGGAGCTCAGAGACAGAATTGTGGCAAGGCACACATCTGGCCAAGGATACAAAAAAAATTCTGCAATACTCAAGGTTCCTAAGAGCACAGTGGCCTCCATAATCCTTAAATGGAAGAAGTTTGGTACCAACAGAAGTCTTCCTAGACCTGGCCGTCCAGCCAAACTGAGCAATCGTGGGAGAAGAGCCTTGGTGAGAGGTAAAGAAGAACCTCAAGATCACTGTGGCTGAGCTCCACAGATGCAGTAGGGAGATGGGAGAAAGTTCCACAAAGTCAACTATCACTGCAGCCCTCCACCAGCTGGGCGTTTATGGCAGAGTGGCCCGACGGAAGCTTCTCCTCAGTGCAAGACATATGAAAGCAGGCATAGAGTTTGCTAAAACACACATGAAGGACTCCCCGACTATGAAAAATAAGATTCTCTGGTCTGATTAGACGAAGACAGAACTTTTTGGTGAAAATTCCCTTAAGCAAAAAAAGTTTGGAGATAACGCTCATCCCCTGCCAATCAACCCCAACATGAAACATGGGGGTGGCAGCACAGCTATGGGGGTTTTTTTCAGCTCCAGGACGGGATGACGGGTTGCCTTTTGAAGGAAACACGAATGCGGTGCAGTGTGTACATTAATGGAAAAAAAAAGAACCTTTTTTGAATTTACCAAATGGCGGGCAATGAAAAAAAAGAGTAAAAAAATTTAAAGGGGTCTGAATATTTTCCCCATACCCACTGTATGTACACGAACATAAGAACTATAATACTGCTGCTATGAAACAAGAAAAAAACTCCTATAAAAACTGCCCCTATGTAGGGCACACCATCATACCAGAGTACTGTAACAGGTCAGCCCAAAGATTTGCTGCGGTGCTCTGTAGTTTGTACAAAATGCAGTCAAAAGCGTTTTGCACCTATTCACACTTCTTTGCATTAAAAGTTGCGGCCCGTTTGTTTTTTGTGTAGGGGAATTTGTCATTTAGTCCTGGACCTTTCAATATACCGTGGGCTGTTTGTCCTTTCTGGAATCCCGGGAACGGATCAAAGTCAGCCCCCCACCTCTGTATCTTCCTTTTTTTTGCCCTTTAAAAATTGCGTCATATAAAGGCTTAAATAGAAACATACCAAAAACTTTTTGAGCCGGGGGGACCCAATGAGTTTTTCAGGGGGGAAAACGGTCACAAAAAACTCGCCCCCTAAAAAGCAAAAAAAAAAGAAGACACTTCGGGAAAAGGGCTGACACCTGTAACGCCCTTTTTAAAAAGTTTTTTTTTTTTTTTAAAAAGTCCTTTTTAGTTTTTTTAGGGGGGGTGGCCCATCTCTAATTTACCACATTTTTTCCCCCTTTTTTTTTTTTTTTTAAATGGTTTAAAAAAAAAAAAAAAAAAAAAGGGGAAAAAAAAGTCAGAAAAATTTGAAAATTTAAAAAAACCCCCTCCTAAACCTAAAAAGGCACTTCTTAAAAAAAAAAAAAAACTTTTTAAAAAGGGGCTTTACAGGTGTCAGTTTTCCCGAATTTTTCTTCTTTTTTTTTTGGGTTTTTTAGGGCGAGTTTTTTTGCTGCCCCGGGCCCCCTAAAAAAATCTTGGGTCCCCCCGGCTCAAAAAGTTTTTGGTATGTACAATTCTAAGCCTTTTTATGACGCAATTAATGACAAAAAAAAGGAAGATACAGAGGTGGCGCTGCCTTTTATCACGTTCCGGGGGTTCCTAGAAAGGACAAACCCCCAAAATATTTTTGAAAGGCCCAGGACTAACGACAAATTCCATACAAAAAAAAAAAAACTGACCGGAAAACCTTTTAAAAAGCAAAAAATTTTTGAATAGGTGCGGGCCCCTGTGCCCCGAACCCCGTACAAATACGAGCAAGCAGCAGTTTTTTTTACCTTTTAAAGGGGGAAAAATCTGGTTGGGGGGGGTGTGCCGTACAAAAGGGGCAGTTTTTTAGGAGTTAAATTTTTTACTTTTTAGCATATTAAGTATTTTAAAGTTTGTGTCATCAGTGGGTAGGGGAAAATATTCAGCCCCCCTTTAAAAAATTTTTTTACCCCTTTTTTATTGCACCCTTTTTGGTTTTAAAATTTAAAAAAGGTTCTTTTTTTTTCTCATTTTTTTAAAACACTGCACCGCATTCGTTTTTTCCTTTTTAACGGAAAAACCCTTCCCCTGTCCCGGGGAAACTGAAAAACACCCCCATAGCATAAAAGCTGCCACCACCATGTTTCACTTTTTGGGTTTTTTTTTGGGGGAGGTGTTTTTGATTTTCTCCAAAATTTTTTGCTTGGGGAAATTTTCCCCCCAAAAATTTCCCCGTCTTCTCAAAACAACCAGAGAATTATTTTTCATAGTGGGGGGCCCCCTTTATGGGGGGTTTTTAAAAAACTCTATCCCCGCTTTCAAAATGTCTTGCACTAAAAGGAAAAAATTCCGTGGGGGGCCCCTCTGCCATAAAGGGCCCCCGGGGGGGGGGGCCCCCAGTGTATTTGGGCTTTTGGAACTTTCTCCCTTTCCCCCTTTTTAAAAAAAAAACCCCATCTGTGGACTCAGCCACAGTGATCTTGAGGTTTTTCTTTCCCCTCCCCACCAAGGCTCTTCCCCAAAAGATTGTTTTATTTTTGGCTGGACCCGGGGCTGGGGAAGGGGCCCCTGTTGGAAAACCCAAAATTCTTCCATTTAAGGAAAAATGGGGGCCCCCTTTGCCCTTAGGAACCTTGGGTATTCCCCAAAATTTTTTTTTTTTTCCTTGGCCAGAGGTGTGCCTTGCCAAAATTTTTTGTCTCTGAGCCCCTTTTTGGCCCTTTTTTTCCCTTTTCCCCTTTTAATTCTTTTTGGGGGCACATGCATTTTTGAGCTGGAGGTCTTTTTTGAAGGTGTTCCCTTTTAAAGGGGGATCCCCCCACTAAACAGCGCCCCAACGGATCGTTTTAAAAAAAGTCACTATTTTGGATCTCTTTTTTTCCCCGGGGGGGGGGCCCCTGTAGCAACGACGGCCCCCCCCGCTGGGGCCCCGGCTGGATCTGGGGTTTTATCGTTCAAAATCGTTCTGGACCCTTTTTTTTTTCTTTGGGGTCCCGCTGGTGAGCAAATATCCTGGTGTGGCACCTTTTGTAAAGCGATGTGCTTTTTTTTTTTTTCCCGCCAAAGCGTTAAGGAGTTCGCAAACCGTTTTTAGGCCTTAACGACATCGCAAAAATTAAAAGCAGCTACTAGCGTTTTTTAAACAACACGCTAGCGATTTTTTTAAAAGAATGGGGTTTTTAACGAGACCTAGCGGGTTTTTTTGTGCGGCAGAACCTTTACAAATCCTATCTTTTTTTTTAACACGGGGGGGAACCCAATAAAAGGAGTAAAACCATCTCAAGGAGGACCCCCAAGGAATTTTGGACAGCATGTGATGAAAAAATGAGTGTGGGGGAGCAAAGGGTCTGAATACTTCCCCCATGTGATATTTTAAGTTTGTCTTTAGGGGGAAAAATCTGCAAACTTTTCTACATTTCTGTTTTATTCCCCCCAAAGGGGGGGGCCGGTGTCATTAAGGAAAAAAAAATTTTTTTTTTTTAAAAAATTTACCAAATGCTGCAAAAAACCCCCAAAAAAAAAAATTTTTAAAAAAGGGTTTAAAAATTTTATTTTTCCACCCCCATGTAGGAAAAAAAATTATAGTGTTATATTTTTTTGAAAAAAGGGAAAAGCAGTTTATAGTAGTTATATTCTTGTTTATAGGAGGAAAAATTTATAGTAGTTTTTTTTCTTGTCATAGGGAGTAAATAGCTTTTAATTTCTTGTACTAGGAGCAGTAATTTTTTAGTTATAGTCTTGTACTAGGAGCGGTAAAAATAGTAGTTTTTTTCCCCTTCTACGGGGGAAAAGCGTAAAAAAAATTTTGTTATTTCCCCTTTTAAAAAAGGGGGGCAGTATTTTAGTTTTATTTTCTTGAAAGGGGGGGCAGTATTTAGTATTATATTCTTGTACATGGGAGCAGTAATAAGTATTATATTCTTGTACTAGGAGAAAAAAATTTTTTTTTTGTTTATTTTTTTTTAAAAGGGGGGGCCCCAGTTTTTTTTTTTATTTATATTCTTGTACAAGGAGCATAAATTTAGTGGGTTTTTTTCCCCTTGTACGGGGGAGCAGTAATATAGTATTTTAAAATTTTGTACATAGGACAGAAAATATAGTAGTTTTTTCTTGTACGGGGGGGTTTTTATTAAGTAGTTATTTTCTTGTTTTTTAGGAGAAAAAAATTTTAAGTATTATATTTTTGTACATAGGACATTTTTGGGGGAAGTTTATTCTTGTTTTTTGGGTCAGTATTTGTAGTTTATTCTTGTAAAAGGGGGTTTTAGAAATATATTTTTTTCCCTTTTGTACATAGGGCAGTATTATAGTTTTAAAAATTCTTGTATATGGGGGGGAAATTTTTAAAAGGTAGTTTTTTTCTTGTACATAGGAACAAAATTAAGTATTATTTTTTTTTTCATGGAGCAGTAATAGTAGTTAAATTTTTTGTAAAATAGGAGCTTAAAAAAGTAGTTTTAGTTTTTTTTAACATGGGGGCAGTTTTTTAGTATTTTTTTTCCCCTTTTTAGGGGGAAGAAAAATTTTATAGTAGTTATATTCTTGTACATAGGAGCGTATATAGTAGTTATATTTTTTTTACATAGGGGCAGTATTTATTATTTTATTCTTGTAAATAAGATAATATAAAAATTATATTTTTTTCGGGGGGCCCCGTAATATAGTAGTTTTTTTTTAAAAATTTTGGGGCTTTTTTTATAGTATTTTTATATTTTTAAATAGGAATAATTTTTTATTTTTTGGTCTTTACGGGGGAAAAGCGTAATATAGTAGTTATATTCTTGTACATAGGGGTCAGATTATAGAATTATATTCTTGTTTTTTAGGGGTAGTATTATATTTTTTTATTTTTCTTGAAAAAGGGGGGGGGGTATTATAGTAGTTTTTTTTTTTAATAGGAGGCATTTTTAATAGTATTTATTTTCTTGTTTTTTGGCCCGTATTTTTAAAAAGTTATATTCTTGCAAAGGAGCGTTTATGGGATTTTATATTTTTTTCCCCCTTTAGGAGTTTTTAGTATTTTTGGAGTAAAATATTCTTGTAAATAGGAGCAGAAATAAAGTAGTTTATTCTTGTACATAGGGCAGTAATATAGTAGTTTTATTCTTGTAAAAAAAGGCATTTTTAAAATAGTATTATATTCTTGAAAAAGGGGGGTCTTTTTTTTAAAAAGTTTTTTAAAAATTCTTGTAATAGGGGCATTTTTATAGTGGTTATATTCTTGTATGGGGGAAAAGGCCCCAGTATTTTTGTAGTTATTTTCTTGTAAAAGGGGGAGAAATTATTATAGTAGTTAAAGTCTTGTACATAGGAGTTTTTATATTCATAGGAGTATTTTTAATTTTTTTGGGGAAATAGGGGCAGTAATTTTTTTTTTAAAATTTTTTCCTTTTTTACATAGGAGCAGTAATATAGTAGTTAATTCTTGGAAACCTAGGAGCATTTTTATATATTAATTCTTGTACATAGGAGCAGAATTATAGTAGTTATATTCTTGTACACGGGCATTTTTTGTATTTTTATATTTTTTGTACATAGGAGCAGTATTATATTTTTTTATATTCTTGTACGGGGGGGTAGTTTTTTTTTTAGTTTATTCTTGTACTAGGAGCAAAAATTTAGTAGTTTTTTCTTTTACGGGGGAGAAAAAAATTTATAGAAGTTATTTTCCCTTTTTACATAGGTTTTTATAGTAGTTATATTCTTGTAAAAAGGGGGAAAAAATTATAGTATTTTAAAATTTTTTTTAAAAAGGGGGGAAATATTTTTTTTTTTTATATTCTTGTAAAAATGGGGGGGCAGTTTTATAAAAAAAATTTTTTTTTTTCCGGGGAATAAAATTATTTTTGTGTTTTTGGGGACATAAGGGGGCAGTACTGTCCTACATTAATGAATTGAAAAAAAAAAAAAACACCCCCCATTTTTGACAATGTTTTTAAATTTTTGGGGCCCCAAAAAAAATTTAAAAAAAGGGGAAAAAAGAAACAGGCCAAACGCCCAATCCCCTTTTTTTTTTTTGGGGGGGGCCCCTCGGTTTGGTGAAAAAAGCTAAAGACGTAGTCATGTAAGACTGTTTGCCAAGTTTTTCCCCCCCTGACAAAAAAATTTTTAAAAGGGGCCCATTTCTCCCCCCTTTATGACTCAGCTGTTCAGTTCAAAGGTTTTTGGGGCCCCTGTGCTGGGGGGGAGAAAGGTTATGCAGGGGGGCCAGCAACAATGACACAATTACAAGCGGGTTTTTTTAAAAAAGGGGTTTTCACCAAAGAATGCGGATGTGGAGCCCCCCCTTTTTTTTTTTCCCTTTTCCCTTGGGGGTTTTAAAACGTGACGCTCTTATCCCCCTTTAAAAACCGCTCAGCCCAGAAGCAGCAGAATAGAGAAACCCCCAAAAAAAGGGGGCTCAAGGGCAGAGAAAAACCCATTCCATAACCCTTGGATTTCTTACCGGACACATTTTTCCTTACACCAAGACATTGTCAGCTGTTTTTTTAAAGGGGGAATTTTTGGTCAGGGGGTTTTTTTGCCACCCAATCTGGGAGCGTATAGGGGGGGGAAAATTTTAAGGACCCTGATTCCAGCGATGGTCATTTTTTGGGGGCCCTGCTTGCAAAAATTTTTTTTTTAAAAAATTTTTTAAAATTTTTTTTGCGACACCAGTTCCTGAGCTTTAAAAAACCCCACTTTCACATCACATCCCCCGACGATTTTCTGAGTACACTGTGCATAGGCAAAAGCTGCCAAAAGAGGTGGGGGGCCTGGTTACATGAAAACAAAAAAAAACACTGTCCTGAAATCGGGGGGGAAGGGGGAAAATTTGGGGGGGGAAAAAAAAACATTTTAGCGGGGGAACAGGCTTTTTATTAGGTGTAAAGCAGTTTGGGCTTGCTTAGTAATTTCGTAATTTAAAAAAATTTTTAAACTACTTTTTCCTTTAAAAACCCGGGGGTTTTTAAAAAACCCCATGCCCCCCTTTTAAAATTTAAGTTTGCATACCCAGATGGGCGGGGGGGAAAAAAAGTGACGCAACCTCCACCCATGGAAAGTTCACAAACATTTTTTTTACAAATTCCCCCCTTTTTAAAAAGCCTTCCTTTTTTTGGGGTTTTCCCCCCATTTTTAAAATTAAAATTATGAAAAGATTGGTTTTTTTCCCCCCAAAACCCCAAAATTACTACTTCCCCGGGGGAAAAAAAAACCCGGGGAGAGCGTTTTTTTCATCGCTGTGTAAGGGCATATACACAAGACGTCAGTCGCGGGGGGGGCGGGGGAAAGGGGCCCCACTCCGGGGCTTGCAGCAACGCCACCCGGGGGGGAAAATTTTAAAAAATAATTACAGGCTTAAAGGCCACACGGGTTTAGCCCCCAACATGGAGTAAAAAAAAGGAAAAGCTAAAGGGTTTAAAAAAAAGTATTCAAAGTAAAAAACAGAAGTGTAGAGCTTTGTAGGAGCGAGCGGGGCTCGGGAAAAAAGTCTTTGGGGGCTGCGGGGGTGCTAACCGAGTGATTTTTACGTTTTTTAAAAATTTGGGGTTTTATTTTTGTGGTTCCACAAAAAAATTTCCCCAGTCTGATTTCCCCCTAACGGGTTAAAAAAACCCTTTTTCCCATTTAGCTCTGGCGCCTTTTTTCCACTGTAATGAGGGGGGCCCCCGGGGCCTCAGAAAAGGCCCCTTTTAAAAGGGAAAAAATCATAACACCTTATCCGAGCACGCCGTTCATATTAAAAGGGGGAAAAGGGGGAGGAAAAGATAGAGAAAGACCAGAGGGGGGTTTTTTGAAGGGGTTTTTTCAGGGGGTTTTTTTGTTTCTGAACGTTCACCCAAAAAAAAACAGAGGGAAAAGGGGATCAGAATGTAGCATCTGCTTTGCCCTCTTTTTCCCAAAAACTTCAAGATAAATTTTATGGAAATAACACATGTAAAAAAATTTCACGCTGACATACAGGACTTTTCCCATCTACACAAATGATTTTTAAAAGTGCCTGGAAAAAAACAAGCAATCTGGCATTTTTTCAGGGGTGGTGACATTTTCAGCCATTCTTGAAAAAAGTCCACTTGTCTTTACAGCCCCCTTGCGTTGTATACCAACCACATGGCTAGACGGCAAGTCAGGGGGAGTTTTGGGGAAAAACCCCTTTTTTCCTCCAAATTTTTCGGCCAGCTTGGGGGCTTACGGGGTGGGGCAGGGAAAAAAGGCAACGAGGGGGGTTTTTTAAAAAAAATATATTGGAAAGTAAGTGAAAATTTTTAGAGCAGAAAATTTTCGAAAAGTGTTTTTTTTTTCAAGAACGAACCGACAATATATACGGGAAAAAAACCTTAACCCAAAAATTGGGGGGTTTGTCGGATGAGCTGGGGAAAAAATCAGATCCATAGGGGTTCAACTTTGCAATTTAAATGACAAAGTGGTTATCAAGGACTTTTTTTTTTTTAAAATATGGGCCTAAAAACTAACAGGCAGGATTTGCTTACCTACCAAAGTGTTTTTCCCTGGCGCCAATTTTTTTCCCCCCAAAAAGCTGTGAAGACCACCCCCCCCGGGGGTTTTTTCCACTAAAAGGGTCACTTGAAAAGAGCAGCAGTTTTTTTTCCCCCTGCTATGTTGACGAGCGTGCCCCCAAAATGTCTTTCTGATTCACAGCCGCGGGCCCACTGCCAACGCGGGGGGGCCCGGGCGGCAGTCAACATAACGTCAGCCGAAAATGCCGGGTCCACAGAGCGGGGGGAAAAAAAAGATCTGCTTGTTGTTTTGGGCGCAGAATCGACAGCGGGGGGGTCAATGACTGCCTTTGCCACCCCCGGGGGTAGAACG
Source organism: Oophaga sylvatica (assembly GCA_033576555.1). Taxonomy (NCBI): domain Eukaryota; kingdom Metazoa; phylum Chordata; class Amphibia; order Anura; family Dendrobatidae; genus Oophaga; species Oophaga sylvatica. The sequence continues at coordinate 454,675,036 of JARQOD010000003.1, read as the reverse complement.
GGGGGGTTTTAGTTAGCACATACCTGCCTGCCCATTTTTAGGCCCATAGTAAAAAAAAAAAAAAAAGAAAGAGCCCTAAAAAAAACCCCTTTTTTAAAAATTTTTGCTATTGTTTTGGGGGGCAAATAGAAGTTCAAGGCCTTGTGGATTTTTAACCCTTTTAGCGGATCATTTTTTTAAAACAGGGCCCTTTTTTTAGCAGCGGCCACCCCCAAAATTTAAACCCCAAATGACCCCGGGGCAAGAAAGTTGAAAAACCCCAAACAAAACATGTTTGAAAAAATTCCTAAAAAAAAAGGAGTATCTTGAAAAAAAAAAGGCATTAGTTTTTTGGAAAAAGTGGACCTTTTTTTATAGTTAAAACTAGAAACCCCCTTTAATGATTCATTTTTTTTGGGCAAAAAAACCCCTACTGACTGATGACCACCCCCCGCCCACGGTAATTTTTTCCCCCAGAAATCCCCCTTTTTTTGTAGCGTTTTCTTGGAAGTAATGAACCCCGAAAAAAGGGGGGGGGAAAAAAATTTCTTTTTTAAAAAACCCAGACATGAAAAAAGTTTAAGAAGTTAAAGAAAAATGACGGGGGCAAAGTGCCCCCACGTTCAAGAAATTTTGGGGGTTTTTTTTTCCCCGGGGGTTTTTTGGGGCCCCAAAAAACGGGGTAAAAAACTCATAAAAAAAAGCATCCTATATGTAGGGGGGAATTTCCCCCTTTTTTTTTGGTGCAGGGGGTACTTTTTTTTTCCCCCCAAAAAATAACCATGGGGGAAAAAAAAGAAGCAACTTTTCCCCTTTAAATTTTCCCACGAATTCTGGGTGTTTTTCCCCTATATTATTGAAAAAAAAGGGGAAAAAGGGGAAAAAAAAGGCGGTAAAAAGCGCACAATCCGCGCAAAAAACGCGCGTTTTTCCCGCAAAAAAAGCCCGGTTTTTGCGGGGGAAAATTCTGCACACATTCCTGAACGTGTGCACTTACCAAAAAGGCCTAAAGTTAAAGTACATTTCCTGGGAAACTTTTGTATTTTAGAAAATATATTATACACACGTAAAAAAAAAAAGGGGAAACCCCCCAACCCCGGGGGAACTGACCCAAATTTTTCCCCCTTTAAAATTGACCCTGAAAAATTTTACAATTCTGATCACTGTAACTTTAGGGGGGTTAAAAAAATCGGGAAACCCCCCCCCAAACGGATCCCCCCGATTCTGGGGATTTTTTTATTCGTGCCCTTTGTACCCCATAATAGGGGAAAAAATTTTTTTCTTCGATTGACTTGCATTGTTTATAAAAAAAAAAAAAATTTTTGGGGAAAAATTTTTAAAAAAAATTTTAAAAATTTTTTTCAAATTTTTTTTTGTCCCCTTAAATCAGAGTGTTAGGACATTAAAATTTTTTAAAATTTTTTGGGGACCATTTTTTCCCCCTTTTTTTCCAAAAAATTGAAAAACCATTTTTTTGGGGGCCCCCTCACATTTGAAGTGTTTTGGGGGGGGGTTTAATATGCATAAAATACAAAAAGCGACCCCAAATTTTAAAAACTGAAAACCCTCAAGGTGCAAAAAACCCACTTTTTAAAAAGTTTATTAACCCTTCAGGTGTTTTTACGAGAACAAAAGAAAAGTGGATGTAAACAAAAATATTTAATTTTTTTTTACAAAAAAATTTATTTTTGCCCCCAAAAAATTTTTTTTTTTTTTAAAAATGTATCAGGAGAAAATGGCCCCCCCAAAATTTTTTTGTGCAAGTTCTCTCGAGAAAAGTCGAATAGCCTGTACGTGGGGGAAAAAACCACTTTTTGGGGGGCAGGGCAGAGCTCAAAAGGGGGGGGAGCCAGTTTTATTTTTTGAAGGGGGAACTTCTGAACAAAGGGGGGCACCATGCCCCGGGTTTTTAGACCCCCTGATGTACCTAAACAGTGGAAGCCCCCCCCTAATGCTAACCCCAAACCCCCAAAAAAAACTCAAACCCCCCAAACCAAAAACCCCCAAAAAAACCCCTAAACTCTAACCCCAAACCCCGGGAACCCCCCCCTAACCCCAACACACAAACCCTAACCCAAACCCCCTAAAACACTAATTCTTGCCCCAACCCTAACCCCAAAAAAAGGGGAAAAAAAAAATTTAAAAAATTTTTTTAAATTTTTATTTTTTACCTAAAAAGGGGGGTGACAAAGTAGTGTTTAAAATTTTCATTTTTTTTTTATTTGACACTTTTATAGGGTTTTTACAAAGGGATAAAAAAGAACTAATAAAAAAAAATCTCCTATTTTTGGGGGGGTTTTTTGGGCCCCGGCCCCCGGGGGGGCACTGCGCAGCCCCCAATTTTTTTCCCGGGGAAAATGAAACTGGAGGGCTTGGGGACGGGGGAGGGGGGTTTTCCCGAGATGGCAAAAAGGGCCCCGGGGGGGCTCGGGGGACCCCATCACTCGTTTTTCCCCCTTTTGGTAGGGTTTGTTTATATCAGAGGAAAGAAACAAACTAAAAAAATTTACTAAAAAAATCATGTTTTTGGGGGCCCCACTACCCCCGGGGAAACCGAGCCCCCGGGAAAAAATTTTCCGGGGCGCAGGGGGCGCTATAAATTATTTATAAAACCCCAATAAAAAGCGGATCTGGGGAAAAAAAGTCCCCCTTTAAATGCCACCGTTTAAAAAGGGGTTTCGTGGGGTTTTTAAAAAGGGGTTTAAAAAACACAAGGGGGAAAAACCAAATAAATTTACACTTCTGTAAATCAACCTCCCCAGTTATGAAGCAACATTTTTTTGGAGAACAATTTCTCCTGCTGTTGGGGAAAGGGGGGAACAAAACATGTAGAAATTATAGAAAAAAAAAAAAAAAGGGGCAACCTTTAAAAAAGGGGGGGTTTGGGGGGGGGGTGACCACAGACCATTTTCTCTTTTTCTAAATCCTTTTTGGCTGTTTTGGTTTTTTTTTGCATTTTATCATTGCTCTCACCACTAGAGTTACTTCCCTTAGAAAAAGGGGGGTTTTGTCTACAACCCACAGAAGTTTTTGGGGGTAGTGCGCTCATCAAAAAATTTGGGACATCAAACACCCGTGAAAGAAAGTAGGGGTTTTTCTGTAAAGCTCAGCCCCCCAAAGAGCAGGGGGGCAGATCCAAAACAGGCCAGTTTTTTGGAGCAATCCAGGAACATGGGGGGGCCCCAACGGGGGGGCTTAGGCAAAACCCAGCAGCAGGAAAAAAACCCCCCCCAAAATTGCCTGGGGGCCAGTCCACTAACATCCATGTATCTGCTAAAACTGTCAGAAACAGACTCCTGGGGTTTTTTTTTAAAAAAGGGAACCAATATCTACAATACGGGTTTTTTTTGGGGAAATTTTTGCCTGAAAACACCAAGATTGGCTTTTTGGGGGAACTTTGGTGCCCTGTCCCCCTTTCAGGATGAGAGCAGGTTCCCCCCGAGCACAGGGTGACAGGTGAGAGTTTTTTCGGGGGGCCCGGGGGAGAACATTCTCTGCCGCAACATCCTCTAGCCCCCTTTTTTTGGCAGGGGGAAAAAAAAAATGGGGGGGGGAGGAAAATTTTTTTGGGGGGGGCCCCGCACACCCCTTCAGTGCTCGAGAAAAAACCCCTGACTGTTTTTAGGTACCGGGATGAGACCCAAAAACCCCCCATTATAAAGACCATATGCAGGTGAAGTGGGCCCTGGTTCCTTCTGATGCTTAAAAATTTTGCTAGAGCTATGGGGGCTGAAGGGGGGGTCAGCGTTCCTTTTTGTAAGGCAAAAGATGTTTGGGGACTTTTTTGCCCTTTTGCTTCAGGAGGGGGAGGGGTTCACACTGAGAAAAATGAAAAAGGGGGGGGAGATTCTGGGGCCCCCAAAATTGGGAAAAAACATTCTGCTCCTGCAAATCCTCTAGCATGACTGTTTGGGAAATGGGTCAGAAATGGGGGGGGGGAGGCAATTTTTTGGGGGGGCCCGGGGCCAGCCCTTCAGTGCTCGCTAGAGGTACCCTGGGGGGCCATTAGGTGGGGGAGAGACCCCCCCCCCTTTAAAATGAGACCATTGCAGGTAAAGGGGGGCCCCCGGGGGTTCCCCTTTCCCTGATGCATGACAATGCAAGACCCTATGTGGCGGAAGTGTGCCCAGCTTTCCTACATGATGAAGGAATAGATCAAAGGACGGCCTGCCCATTCCCCACACCTTAACCCAATCAGCCATCTAAAAACATCAGTCTCATTCCACCCAAAAAAACGCCCTTAAAAATTCACAGACTGTCCAGGAGTTAAAAAATGTTTTTTAACCCCGGCCCCGGGGGGGATCCCCCCAATGGGGCACTTCGCCTCACAGGACCATACCCAGGCTTTTTTTGGGGGAAAGGGAAAACGGGGAAATGGGGGGGCCCAAAAAACAATACTGGGGGAAAAATTTCCCTTTTTTTGGGGGGCTTTTCCCAAAAAAGTTGGATAAAGGGCCCGTTTTTTGTTTTCCCCCTTTTGTTTTTTTAGTATCTTTCCCCCAAACCCCCGACCTTTTGGGGGTATTAATTTTTTTTACATTGATCATTTTTATCTTCATTTTTTTCTAAAAGACCCCCCTATGTAATGAATAAAGTTTGGGGAACTGGAACATTTCATGATGTCTATTTTAAAAAATTTTTTTTTGCCCCCTTTATTTTTTGAGTAGGAAAATTTTTTTAAAAAAGATAGTTTTTATCCTAGATATATCAAAAATCTAGAGATAAATATAAATTTTTTTTTTTTTATTTTTTTAAAATTTTTAAAATTTTTAAAAAGGAAAAGGGGGCCCAAAGCTGAAGTTTGGGCCCTTGGAGATTTGTGTGAAAACAGATAACTTTGGACTAAAGGCTGGGTCTCACATAGGATACACCAGCGATCCCGACAACAAAACGGGATCGCTGGTGTATCGCTACATTATCGCTGCTGAGTCCCCCAAAAAGGGGGACTCGGGCCCCGCAATCAGTACAAGCGACACTGCGGGTAACACGTTATTTTTCCCGCAGTTTCCCCTTGGGGTCCCCGCGCCCTGAGGCGGGGGGGCTGGAAAACCCAAAGGGCCCCCAAAGGGGTTTTTCCCGGCGCTGCGGGGGCCCGGGAAAACCCCGGGGGTTTTACCTTGGTTCCCAAACCCCCTGCTTCAGGGCGCGGGTTTTTCCCAAAAGGAACACAGGGGTTTCTAGCCCCCGCCCCGCCCCGGGGGAAAACCCCCTGTGTCCCTTTTTGGGTTCCCAAAAGGGGCCCCCTGGTCTCCCCCCCTGTCCCCCCGCAGCGATGGGGGGCCTGTCAGGGGGGAAAAACCCCGATCAAAAAAATGCCCAAAAAATTTTGCGCGACAGCGATCCCCCGGGGGGGGGCTGATGGGGGGGGGGAAAGTCAACACAGCGAACCCCCTGGTTGGGGCCGCTGTTTTCGTCACAAAACAAGTGACCACCCCCGGGAAACTTTCTAGCGTATCGCATTTTTAGACGGGGGTTTTTAAAGGGGGTTTTACCTTAATTCCCCCTTTTTTGGGTTTTTACCCTTTTTCACCAAAAACATTAAAAAGGGCCCAAAGGGGAAAGAAAATTTTCCCAGTTTTTTAAAAAAAACCGGCCTCCTTTAAAAACCCTTTTCCCCAAAAAAAAAGGGGAGCCAGGGGTTTTTAAAAAAGAAATGCCTGCTTTTTTGCAAATAAAAAAAGGTGGAGGCCCAAAAAGCGGGGGCCCCGGCTAAAAGAAGAAGCAAAGTGTTTTTCAAATTGCCCTTTCCCCCTTAAAAAGGGGAATTTTAAAAAAAAGGGGATTTTTTAAAAGGAAAAGTGGAGGTCAAGTTTTAAAGGGCGGGGAAAACCAAGTAACTTTTTTTGGGGGGAGTTTTCCCCCTGGGGTTGCTAAAAAAGGCAAATCAAAACCCTTTTCCCCTTAAGTGAAAAAGACCTTCACAAAGATTTAGCAGATTTCTGGGAGCTGTGGTACTTGTTTCCCCTTTTAGCACTTCCAAAAATTTGGGCCCTTTTTAGGGAAAAAGGGCTCAAAAGGAAAAAACCCCTCCTGCATCCTCACCATAAAATTCAGATCAAAAAATATGCAAAAAAAACATAAACAAGCCGGGGTGCATTTTGGAAACAATTTTCCGGGGGGTTTAAAGGGGAAAAGGGGCACAAAATTTCCATTTTTAAAAAAAAAGGGGAGGGGCCCCAACGGTCCCTTTTTAAAATGTTTTTTGGCTAGGTCACTTTAAAACGTTTTTTTGCGCGGTATTTTCTGCATGCGAAAACCCCCAGGGCTAAGCAGCGTTTTTTTTACCCCCATCAGCTTACAAAAAACCCAAAAAAACCCCCGCGGCTGTGAAAGGGGGTTTTGGGGATGTGTTTGCTTTAAATTTTTGGGGGATCGTTAAAAAATTTTTCCGGGGGGTGTCAGTTGCTGGGGCATGCCACAAAAAGCACATGTCCCCTGCCCCTTTATCCAATTCCCCTTCCCATAAACAGTAAGGGGTTTTTTTGGGGGCCCATCCGAAACGCAAATTTGCGGTTTTTTTACGCTTCCAAAAAAAAAGGGGAACAGGTGGCGTTCCCCGGGGCACCGCGAAATAGCATTTCCTTGTGTACACCATTTTTAAAGATGGTAGGGGTTTCGGTTTTTCAAATGGAAACGCCATAAAACAAACTTTTTTGATTCTGCCTCCCCCCCCTCTCCGGAGCCCGACATTCATTAACTGAAAATTTTACACTGATTACTCAAAAACCCCCCAAAAAAAAAATTTTTTTTCACCCCGGGTTTAAAAATTTTAAAACCCCCCCTTTTTTTGCCTCGGACGTACAACCCCTTTTCCCTGGTACCGGGGCCCCCTATGCCGGGGGGCGGGATAGAAAAAACCCGCGATCGGCCCCGCACTCCCGGGGGGGGGCCCCACCCGGGGGGGGGCCCCCGGGTGTCACCCGGGGTTATCACAGCTAACCCCCAAGACTGTGTGCCCGGGGGCGGTCACGGACCGCTCCCGGCCCCCTTAACCCCTTGAAAACCCCCGGGCGATCAAACATGATTGGGGGTTTTTAAAATGGGGGCACGGGGGGAAAGGGTCGCGCGGGGGGGGGCCCCCTGCGCGCCCCCCTGAACCCTCAAAAAGCAGCGCGATGGGGGAAACGTTTTTTCTGGGGGTTTTCCCCCCCCCCAGGCCCCGGGGCCCCCAAAATGGCGGGGGGCCGGGGGGGGGGCTCCCCCCGTCCCCGCCGGGGGCAGGCAGGGGGAAACCCCGCGCACTCCCCGAGCGATCGTGGTGTGACAGAGTCCCCGTGACACTGTCACCCCACGATTTAAAAATTTTCAGTGATGTCCCCCCCCGGGGGGAAAAAAAAAAAAATTTAAAAAAAAAAAAAAAAACTGTTTTAAAAAAAAATCCAAATAAATAAAAAAAAAAAAATTTTTTCCCCCCCAATTTTAAAATTTATTCTTTCCCCCAAATAAAAAAAAAAAACAAAAAAATTAAAAATATTTGGTTTCGCCGCGTTCGTAAAACCCCCCCCATAAAATTGTCCCCCTAGTTAACCCCTTTAGGGGGAAAAAACCCTTAAAAAAAAAAAAAAAAAAAAAAAAAGAAGCAAAAAAATTTTTTGCTTTTTTATCATCCCCCCGAACCCAAAAAAGGGAAAAACACGCGATCAAAATGACCGTATAAAAAACTGGTAAACCCCTTTTTAAAAGTATTGTCCCGCAAAAAAAAAGCCGCCCCCAAAAGCATCATCAGCGAAAAAATAAAAAAAGTTAAAAGCTCGCGAATTTTGCGATGCAAAAAAAAAATTTTTTTTTAATAAAATTGTTTTTATTTTTTTAAAAACGCCAAAACATGAAAAAAAGTTTTAAAAGAGGTTTCGCCATAATGTACTGACCCAAGAATTAAAAAAAACTTTATCAATTTTACCCCCCCGCGGAACGGGGAAAACGCCCCCCCCAAAAAAAATTTTTTTTTAATTTCTGATTTTTGTTCATTTTTAAACCCCCCAAAAAAACAAAATAAAAACGATCAAAAAAGTCAAAAAGCTCAAAAAGGGGGGCCCAAAAAAAACGTCAACTCCCTTTTCCCCCCAAAAAAAAAGAAAACCTTTTTATGACTCTGTGGGCCAAAAAAAAGCAAAAATTTTTGCTCCAAAATGGGGGTAAAAGAAAAAAAATATTTTTGCAATAAAAAGCGTCTTTTAGGTGACAGCTCCAACAAAAAAACCCCCTTTAAAAAAGTAAATAAAACCCCCCTTTTTCACCCCCTTAGAAAGGGGAAAAATAATAAAAAAAAAAAAAAAATTTTTTAAAATTTCCCAAATTTTTCCCCTTGGGTTGGGGGTTTCCTAAAGTTTTGGGGGGGGTTGGCGCAAAAGTTAGGTTTTTGGGTTAGGGTTTGGGGGTTTGGGGTTTTTTTAAAGGGGTTGGGGTTTTTGGGTTGGGTTTGGGGAAAAAGGGGGTTTGGGGTTTTTTTGGGGTTTTTTGGTTTTGGGGTTTTTAAAATTTGGGGGGTTTTTCCCCGTTTAAAAGGGACATCGGGGGCTCTCCAAATGTGACATGGGTTGTTTTAAATTTTTCCCGCCAAATTTTTGTTTAAAAAAAGGGGAAAAAGGTGCCCTTTTAACCCCAGTTTTGCCATGCGTCCAAACAGTTTTATCCCCCCAAAAGGGGGGATAACGTACTCTGGCCCCCCAAAATTATTGTAAAAATTTTTCCTATTTCTTCTGTTCCCCCTTTGGGGAAAAAAAAAAAACGGGGGGGGAAAAAAACTTTTTTTTACAAAAAAAATTTTTTTTTTTTTACGGCTGTGTTTTAAAAAATTCCCCGTGAAGCACTTCAGGGTTCAAAGTGCTCACCCCTAGAGTTGAGGATTTTTTTTCCCATTTGCTAAAGTTTTTGGAATCGGAATGGTTCCCCCATTTAAAATAAAATATCGGCGAAAACCCGATACCGATACCAAAAATCCCTGTAAGTCAGGGGGAAAAAAATATCGCAAAAAAAAAAAAACCCCCTTTTTTCCCTTTGTAAACCTAAATTTTCACCCCCTAGAATACATTTATATATATATATACATTCATTGTGACATAATATATAAATATAGTATAGTTTTAAAAAAATTCTACATTTTAAAAAAAACCTTTTTATTAAATTCCCGGGGGGAAACCCCGGGTTCAGTGAAAAGACAAAAACCCCCGACAGGGAAAAGACACTTGGGGTTTTTCATGGGGTTAAAAACCTTTTTTTTTCATGCCCCTTTTTTTTTAATTTGCACAAACCAAAAAACAGAAAATTTTGGCAAAATTTCACCCCCGAAAGGGGGGTTTAAATTTAAAGGGGGAAAATTTTTGTTTTTAAAAAAAACGGACTTTTTTTTACGAATTTACCCCTTTTAAATTTAAACCCCCCGGGGGTTTTGAAATTTTGCACACATTTTGATTTAATTGTTTGTGAAAATTTTGAAAGCAAAGGACATGAAAAGACAGGGTTTAAAACCCCCATGTACCCCCAATGTCATTTCATGTCGGGTCACCCGACATAAAAAGACATTTTGGTGACAAAAAGGGGTTTAAAAATTTCTTTTTATGTCCTTTGCTATCAAATTTTTTCAAAAAAAAATTTTAAAACAGACTATGTGTGCAAAATTTCCCCACCTCTGGGGGTTTAAATTTTTAAAAGGGGAAATTTTTGTTGAAAAAAAAAAAAGGGCTTTTTTTTTTAAATTTTTCACCTTTAATTAACCCCAAAGGGTTTGAAATTTTGCCACATAGTCTGTTTTAAAATTTTTTGGGGCAAATTTTTTAGCAAAGGACAGAAAAGAAAAGGGTTTTTAACCCCCCTTTTACACCAAGTGTCATTTCATTTTTGGGTTTTTGCATTTTCAAAAAAAAGGGAATTAAATTTTGCGGCTATTATACATGTAAAAATGTATAAAATACAAATATAAAATTTTTTTTTAAAAAATAGGGGTCAAAAAATTAAATCAGTATAATATATATATGGGGGTTTAAAAATTTCAGAAAAAAATTCGGGGGTCCCCCCCTTTTTCGAAAAACCCGACAGACAAAGCCAGTGAGTGGGGGGCAAAAAATTTTAAAACCCAGAGAGGGACCATTTTTTTTTTCCCCCCCCGGGGTTTCTAAATCCGCCCCCCCCCACCCCAGGGGAAAAAAAAAATTTTAAGGGATTTTCCCCCCTTTTTTTCATTTGCCCGTCTATTCCCCCTTGCCCTTAAACGGGGGGGAAAAAGGTTTTTAAAAAGGGGTTAAAGCCCACCTTGCAATTGAAAGGGGGCCTTTTTCCCCCTTAATAATTTGGGGGGCTGTCAATTTTTACAACTATCAAAATTTTTTAAACCTATTGCATGAAATAACAAAAAAAACCCCACACTTTTTAATTTTAAAAAAAAAAATTTTTTAAAAAAAAAAAAGAAAACCCCCTTTTTGACCCATTTTTTTTTTAAAAAAAAAAACCCTTTCCCGGAATAAAAAAAAAATAAAAAAACAAAATTATTTTACCTTCCCATTCACCGTCAGGTCCCACGGTGTAATCCTTTTTAAAGGGGGTTTTTGTTTACTGCAGGGACCGCGCAAAAGCGGGAGGGGCCCCCCAGTAAACCCAAATGAAGGGGGTTTCCCCTCCTTTCCCGACAGGAGAGTAAAAAGGGGGGGGGGTTTCATAAAAGATCACCAGCGATCCCGACAACGATATGCACCCCTTTTAGGATCGCTGGTTTTTCGCTACTGAAAACCCGCGAGCTGCCAAACAGGCAGCTCACAGCATCGGGACAGCGACAATGGGGGTTTTAAAAACGCTTAAGGGGGGCCCCCCCCCACATAGCGTATCGCTACCGGGGGTCGCTGCTGAGGCACTAGTTTTGTGGGGGGGGAGCGGGGGTCACCCCGATAAACGCTGTGTGTGAAAAATTTACGACGATCGCCCCCCTGCCGGGTATCGTGAACGTCGCAAAAAAAGTCAGGGCCTTTTTTTTTATCCCCCTGGGGGTTTTCCCCCCCGACAGGGGGGCATCGCTCGTGTGCAGGGGGGAAAAACCCCCCCTTTTTAAGGGGGTGACATTTTTTCGACGTCAAAGATACCCGGCCCGGGGGGCTTTATCGTCGCCCCCAAAGCACACACAGCGGGTTCGCTGGTGGCTCGCTGCTGGTCAAAAAAAAAGTGACCCCAGCGAAAAACGGGAGCGTATCGCTATGTGGACGGGCCCCTTTTAAAAAGGGGGAAAAAATTTTTAAATTTTTTTTTTTTTTTCCCCTTTCACTTCAGGGGGGCCAGGAACAAACATTTTCTTTAGAGGGAATGATTAACAAAAATAGGGGTTTCCCCCTTTGAAAAAAAAAAAAACGTGGGGCCCCCCCATTTTTGTTTTTAAACCCCCCCCGGGGGGAAAAAGGGGGGCTGAGGCCTGGATTTTGGCTGTTGGGGGGCCCAAAAATTTTCCGGACCTTTCCGCCTGATAATCCCCCGGCCCCCGGGGGAGTCTGCATTTTTTTGGGAATTTTAACCCCAAAAAAAAGGGGGTCCCCTCGAAAAAAATTGGCGTGGGGTCCCCCCTTTTTTTTTTTAAAAAAACCCGATAAAAACGGGCCCCCTTTAGGCCGGGGGTTTTTTTAGGCTTTTTTAAACCCCAAAATCCCCCCGGGGCCAGCCCCCCGATAATCCAGGCCACAGCAGTCTGCATATTTGGCTTTTTTTAAAAAAAAGGGGGTCCCCTCGAAAAAAAGGGGGGGGGGGCCCCCCCTTTTTTTTTTTAAAAACCCGCCAGAGGGAAAAACGGGGCCGTGGGGGGCCGGGGTTTTTTAGGTGGAAGGGGCCCCAAAAATTTCCCCCCCCCTTTAAACCCTTTTTATAAAAACCACCACGGGGAGTCTGCTTATTTTTGGGGGGTTTTAAAAAAAATTTTGGGGGTTTCCCCCGAAAAAAAAACGGCGTGGGGTCCCCCCCTATTTTTGTTAACCAGCCAAGAAAAAAAGCAGACTGCTGCGGCCGGGTTTTTTAAAAGAGGGCCAAAAGGGCCCCGGGGGTTTTGGGGGCCCCCAACACCCCGAAAAAACCCGGCTACAGAAAACCCCAAAATTTTGGGGATCAAAAAAATGGCCAATTGTGGCTTTTTTCCCGGGGTTTTCCCCCCTTTCCCCCCGTACGGTGGAAAAGGGGGGGGGAAAAAGGGGGTTAAAAAGTCACCGTTGATTGCACGGTCCCCAAAAACCCCGGGTTTAAATTTTTGGGGGAGGTGTCAAAAAAGACACCATCCATTATTAATCCCAAAGTTTTTAAAAAAAGGTAAAAAAAAAAAAAAAACAAAAAAAAAGTTTTTTTAATTTTAAATAAAAGGACAACACAGTTTTCATTTCTTTTATTATACCCCTTTCCCGCGACGCCATCGATCCCCCTTTTAAAAAAAAAAAAAAAAACAAACCAAAAATATACCACCTGCCCAAAAGAGTCCAAGTAAGGGGTTGTCCCACACGATCCAATCTGCTACATCCCCAAGACAGGCAGAGCCGTCTTTGGGAAAAGCAGAAAAAGTTTTTTTTCCTGCTTCCCCCCCCGGGGGTAAAGTCAAGGGGCGACTGCTTTAGGGCCCGGGGAAATTTCCCAGCAGTCACTGCAGTTATCCCCCAAAACTGCATGTGACCCCCGGGGGGGGGGGGGGGGGGGAAAGAATGGGGGCCCCCTGAAGCAGTCCAGGACGTGCCCCCCGGAAAAACTTCTGCCAGGTAATGCCGCTGACTCCCCGACAGACCCACAGACGGGGGGCTGACAGTGACGTGAAACCCCCCCTTTTCCCGGGATCCGATTTTAAAAAGGGAAAAAATCGGAACTCGGGGAAAAAGGAAAAATTCCCAAAAAGCTAATTTTTGGGGGCCCATCCCATTTGCAGTACGGAAAAAATCAACACTACTTTCCCCCCCACCCCCTTTTGATAAGTTTTCCCTTTTGGGGGGGTTTGCCAAAATGGGGCAATTGTGGGGGGGGGGCCCTGTATAGGTGCATCAGGGGGGGGTCCCCCAAAAAAGACATGAACCCCCCAGACCTTCCTCAAATCTGCAATCCCCCAAAAACCCCCTTTTTCCCTTTTCCCCCCCCGAATTTTTCCCTACGTAGTTTTCTCCCACATATTTGGGGGGCAGCGTACCAGGACAAATTTTGGGGGAAAAATTTTGGGTTCCAATTTTTTCGGGGGCCCCCTTTTTAAATAAAAAATTGGGGGCGAAAAAAACATTTTTTTTTAAAAAAAAAAAAAAATTTTTTTTTTTTAAAAAACTTTTACGTTATAAACTTTAGTGAAAACCCGGGGGTTAAAAGTTCTCAAAACCCCCCACTAGAAAGTTCCTTTTTGGGGGTAGTTTCCCCAAAAAAAGGGCATTTAAAGGGGGGTTTTCCCCCGTTTAGGCAGATCAGGGGGTCTCCCCAAAAAAAAAAAAGACATGCGCCCCCAATTCTCGTTTAAAAAAAAAAGGGGGGGGCTCCTTCCCCCCTTCCCCAAAAAATGCCATCACCCAAACAGTGGTTTACCCCCCCAAAAAGGGGTTTCAGCGCACTCAGGACAAAAATTTTTCAATAAAAAATTTTAAATCTTGTTACCCCTTTGGGGAAAAAAAAAATTGGGGGGGGAAAAAAACATTTTTGGGGAAAAATATGATTTTTAAAATTTTTTAAAAACTCTACGTTATAAACTTGTTGGAAGCACTTGGGGGGTTAAAAATTTTTTAAACCCAAAAAACTAGAAAAAAAACCCTTTGGGGGGGGTTTTTTCCCCCAAAAAAGGGTCATTTGTGGGGGGGGTTTTCCCCCGTTTAGGGACACGGGGCTCTCCAATGCAACATGGCATCCAATCTCAATTCCAGCCCCCAATTTTTTTTTAAAAAATCAAATGGTGCCCTTCAATTCCGAGCTTTGCCGTGCGGGGCCCCCAAAAATGGTTCCCCCCCCCATATGGGGGTCCCCCCCATCAGGGCAAATTGGACAACAAATTTTTTTGGGCCAATTTCTCCCGTTTTTTCCCTTGGGGGGGAAAAAAAAAAATTTGTTTACTAATAAAATAAAATTTTTTTTTTGGGAAAAAAAAAAAGGATTTTTTATTTTCATGCCCGGGCAAATTTTTAAAATTTTGGGGGAAACACTTTGGGGGTTCAAAAATGCTCACCAAAGTCTAGATAAGTTCCTTTTGGGGGGGATTTTTCCCCAAAAAAAGGGGCACTTGTGGGGGGTTTTTCCCCGTTTAGGGGGATCTGGGGGACTGCAAACGGAACCCGCCCCCCCTCAAGTCTGCATTCCAAAACGTTTTACTTCCTTTTCCAAGCCCTCCGTGCCCCCAAAAAAATTTCCCCCCCCCCAAAAATAGGGGTTCAGCGTACTGGGGGCAAGGGGGGGACAAAAAAATTTTGGGGTTTTTTTTTTTTTTTTTTGGGGAAAAATTTTAAAAAATTTTGGGCCCCAAAAAATCATTTTTGTGGAAAATTGTTTTTTTTTTTTTTCACCCCGGCTTTAAAAAAGCTTTTTGTGAAACACTTGGGGGTTCAAAGTGCTCAAAACCCCGATCTAGAAAAGGGACCTTAGGGGGTCTTTTTTTCCCCAAAAAGGTGTCATTGGGGGGGTTTTCCCCTGTTTAGGCGCATCAGGGGCTCTCCAAAAACACGGGGGGCCCCCAAACTAAATTTTTCCCCCCCAATTTTTTGTTTAAAAAAAACAAAGGGCCCTCCCTTCCCTTAGGGGCCCCCGCCGTGTGCCCAAACAGGGTTTTTCCCCCCCCATATTGGGTTTGGCTTTTCTCAGGAAAAAAATTTCAAACAACTTTTTTTTCCCAAAATTTTTTTCCCCTTTTTAAACCCCTTTTGAAAAAAAAAAAAAATTTGTAAAAGATCATTTTTTTTGGCTAAAAAGTTAAAAATTCATTTTTTTTTCCCCTTTTTCTTTTTTCCCCCGTGAAGAAACCCCGGGGGGGTTAAAAAATCTTCTTGAAAGGGGGTTTTTAGTACCTTGAGGGGGCATTTTTTTGAAGGGGGTTTTATTTTTGGGGGGATTTTCTGCCATTTGCCCCCCCAAAAAATGACTTCAAATGAAGGTGGTCCCAAAAAAAAAGGCTTTGAAAAATTTTTTTGAAAAAAAAGAGAAATCCTGGTAAAATTTTTTAAACCCTTATAACTTCCTAAAAAAAAAAAAATTTTGGTTCCAAAATTGTGGGGGTGTAAAGTAAAACATGGGGGGAAAATTTTTTTTTTTTAAATTTTTTTGTGTGATATATTTCTCTGTTTTAAAGGGGTTTAAAAAATTTAAATTTTGGGGAAAAATTTAAAAATTTTTAAAAAAATTTTTCCCCTATTTGTTTTTTTTTAAAAAAAAAAAGCAATTTTTATCGAAGAAATTTTACTTCAAAAGGGAAGTACAATTGTCACGGGGAAAAAAATCTCAGAATCGCAAAGGGGCCCTTTAAAACTTTTAGAGTTAAAACCCCCATAAAGGGACAGTGGGCCCCAAAATTTTTAAAAAATTTGGGCCCCGGGGCTTAAATTTTTCAAAAAACCCTTGGGGGGGAAGGGGTTAATCAGTTAACAACAAAAAACCCTTTCAATGTCTGTCGCTTACTGCCCGGTTTTTTTTTTTAAATTCATTTTCAACGGGGAAAAACCCTTTTTCCCAAGACAGTAATTTTTCCCAAAAGGGGGGACTAAACTTTTCCCCTGCCATGTTTTTGCACAAAAAGGGTGAAAATTAGGGGGTCGTCCCGTACATTGTAACCCTTTTTAAACAGCACTTTTATTGGCTTTTAAATTTAAAAAGGCCCCGAAAGGGGGTTTTTTTTTTTTGGTGCGCTGCCGGGGAGTCAATGATTTATCCATGCAGTTTTAAATTCTGTCATTGTGTAACGATTATAACTAAGAAATTTTTGCACTTTTGAAAAACCCGGGGAACAAACCCAAAAATTTTAAGGGCCCAAACCTGACCAACTGCAAACACTTGGAGACGGCGTCCCCCAGCCCCCGCCCCCTGCTCACATTTCTTTTCCCCAAAATTTTAAAACCCCAGTTTTAAAACCCCCCAAAATTTTTTCCCCTTTTTAACACCGCTGGGGCCCTTTTTTTCCTTTAGCTCTCCCCGATTTTTGGGGAAAAATGTAACCCGGCATGCCCCAGGGGGGAGCCCCGGGGTTGGGGCAGGATTACACAAATTACCCCGGACGGGCCCTTTTAAAGCCACCCCTTTTGTCCGGCAATAATCTTTTGCTGGGGGAAAAAAAATGATTGTATTTAAACTACGGGGCCCCAAACCCCAAATTTTAAATACCCCTGTGGAATCAGGCTCTCAACCCCCCCCCCTGCTGCTTCAGATTAAAAAGCAAATACCTGCTGACAGAGGGCCCCCCTTTTTAAGAAAAAACCCTTCTCAGCAAGGCGGGCCCCCCCAGTAGACAAGTTTATAAAAATTAAAAAAAAACCCAAAAAAGGTGAAAGGGGTTTTTGGGGTCAAATTACCCCCAAAAAATTTGGGGGAGTTAGCTTAAAGGGGTTCTTCCCAAAAAATTTTTACACAAACATACATTTTTATATGTAAGTTCACAGATTAGTAACCCCCGAAAACGCCTGGAGTTCCCTGACGTAAT
The DNA here is from genome assembly GCA_033576555.1 of Oophaga sylvatica. Classification (NCBI taxonomy): domain Eukaryota; kingdom Metazoa; phylum Chordata; class Amphibia; order Anura; family Dendrobatidae; genus Oophaga; species Oophaga sylvatica. Next base: position 454,658,466 of record JARQOD010000003.1, on the reverse strand, counting down.
CAACAGCACGGGGGAGCCCTCAGGTGGGCTAGGACGAGGCTCAAAAGTTTTCCCTTTAAAAGGGGGTCGTCCTGCTGTAGATATGAAGAATAGGCATTTAAATTTAAAATTTGAGAGATAAAAAGCAATCCAAAATGAAAATTTTTTCTTTAAATTTTAAATTGGGGCCTTTTTCAGATAGGGGGTTTCAAAAAAAGGGGGTTTTTTGAAATTTAAAACACATGGTGGGGGCGGGGGGGGAAAAAAAAATTCAATGGGGGGGGGACTTTGCCCCCCAGGGAAATTTTGGGGGACCAGAGTTAACGTCCCCCCCACACTACACAATTACCCCCTTAAGCATAACTTTTTTGGGGGAGGGGCCGTTTTTTTAATTTTTGGGGGGGATTTTTTTTTGTAGAGAAGGGGGGCCCCTCCCGGAGTCAAAAAAAACATTCTGATCAACAGGAGCACAGGGGCCTTTTTGAGCGTTTTTTTTCCCCCAATCCATCCTAAAAACCCCCCAAAAGGGTTTTATTTTTTCCCAAAGGGGTTTTCCCTTTGTATTTAAAGGTAAAAGGAAAATTTTAATTTTTTTAGCAGGGATAAAATTTTTACCTGTGAAATTTTCTAAGGGAAAACCGGGGAAAAAATGACCCCCCCGGGGGTTGGGTGGGGGTCCCCTTTTTGGGAAAAAATTGGAGTTTTTTAAAAAAATTTTTTAAATTTTGGTTTGGGTTGGGGGGGGGTCCAAAGTTAGGGGATTGGAAAAAAGGGGGGGGAAAAAATTTTAGGGCCATGTTTAAACCCCGAAAAAGGGGGGTCTGTTTTTAAAAACCTTTTTCCCCACAGATTCTCCCCCAAAATGTGGGAGAAAAACAGCCAACATGACGCACTCAGGATTAGAATCAATGGGTCCACCTGCCCCGGGGCTCTGGCCATGCTATTGTCTTTTTATGACGGAACAGAACAATTGAAACAAAAAAGAAAGGGGTGAAAATAAAAATCTAAAAATTTTTGGGCCCAAACCCAATGTTTAAAAGGGGGTTTGGCTAGGTTTTTTCAAAAAGAAAAGCGGGTTTCTAACAGACTGCAGACTTGGGGGAAGTCAACGGGGACACGGGGGACCCCCCTGGGGGCTCTCTGGACCCAAAAAGGGAAAAAAAAAAGTGAAAATGTGATCCCCCAAGTATGCTCCCCCCAAAGGGTTTTACGAGGGGGGGCCCCACCAGAAGTAATAGGGAAAAGCCCCGGGAAATTTCCCGATGTGACACTTACGGGTATTTTCTTTTGTTTTTGATAAAATTTCCCCGTTTTTTTCGCTGCAGATCTTCCCCAAATTTTCTGAATGCCCGCTGTGTATAACCCTGTCCACCCCCCCGATTGGATGTTTTAAAGTGCAAAGACAGAAAGTTTTCCAAAACAGAAGGGGGGGGGGGGGATATGCGGGGAAATGGAGTACGAAATGGCATTCTGATGTAGCAAATCTTTTTTTCTCCCCGAAAAAAGGCATGCTGCTTGCGGGGGGGACATCTTTTTGGGAAAGTGAAGAGGGGACTCCCGGGGGGCCCCCCCGGGGCCCTTTTGATGAGGATATTTTTTTTTTTCCCCTTTTTATATATAGGACAGAAGCAGAAATGCAAATAGCAAAATATCCTGCTATAGGCCCCCGGGACCCTTTTGAGGAATTAAAAATTTTTTTTTTTTAAAACCCCCCCAAAATTTTTTTCAGTAAAATAAAATAGTGGGAGGCAGTGAAAAGGGGGAGTGACCCCCCCATAAGGCCATAATGATTTTTCATGTGACAGAAACACCCCATAAAGCCCCAAAACCCGGGAGACGGGCAGATCATAAATCAAAACCAAAAAAGATTAAAACCACAAGACGGATTTCAAAAATTTTTTAAAAAGGGATAACAGCGCCGACCTACACTTTTTTTGGTTATGAGGCCCCAAAAATTTTCTGACAGGAAAACCCCCCTTTTAAAAACGCGGGGGGTTTTGGTTTTTTTATGCAGAATGTGGATGAGAGGGAACACTCGCTGAGGGGAGCCCTTTTTCCCCCATGAAAACCAGGAAAGCTCTGGCAAATTAAAAACCGGGATGTCCCCAAAAAAAAAACTTTTCCTTGACGTTGGGGGAAAAGGGGGGGGGGGGAAGACTTTTTTACGCCGTTTGTGAAAGGGTTCCGTTTAAAAACCCCCTTTAATTTTTTTTCCCCCGGGGATGTAACATACTGTCCAAGAAAAAGGGGTCTAGTCCCTACAAAGGGGGCCCCCCTTTTTCCATACGTACTAAAAAATTTTTCCAGCGACGGTTACATTTTTTTCCCTTTTTTTCCCGAGTGACCCAGATAAAAATTGTCCAACAAAAGCAAAAAAGATCACATGCAGGTAAGTCAGGGGGGGGAAAAAAAGCAAAATACTGATGATATCCCCATCAGAAGTCTGACCCAAAAATTTTTTTTGGGGGAAACCCCCAGAGTTTTACAAAAAATTAAAATTTTTTAAAAGGGGAAAAAAGTCATTTGGAGCTTAAAACCCTTTTTAAAAAAAAGTCCCCTAAGGAATTTTTGGGGCATAGGAAGCTGAATAAAATGGGTACCTTGATAAAAAGCAATCCGATATCTTTCTCTAGAGAAATTTTTAAAATTTTTTTTTTCAAAGTAAATTTTTTTTTTAAAATCTAAAAAGGGGGGTAGCTCTCCTCGAGATTTTGGGGGCCCCGAGCTTAGGGTAAATAAAAGGGGGCGAAACCAGTGTGAAAAAAGTAATGACTGACAGTCTGCTCCCCCGGGACCCTGATTACATGCATTAAAAAATCTCCCTACCCCTTTTCCCAAATTTTTAAAAAAGGAAAAGCACACAGAGGGGACGTAGAGGGAAATGTCTGTTTTTTTTAGGGGGTTTATAGATTTTTAGGGGGGAATTTTTTTTTTCCCTTTACTCGAATAAAAAAAGTCACCCAAAAATTTTCATGGACAGGGGAAACCCCGAAAACCATGAAAAAATCGGGGGAAAAATTTTTTGAAAAGGGGGAAATAAGTAAATAAAAAAAGACAAATTTGGGGGGAAATTTTTAAAAAAAATATGCATTCTTTTAAAAAATTTTTGGGTTTTTTTGGGGAATCGGTTCAGCGCAGATTCAGCAACCAAATGGCCCCCCCTTTTTTAGAACCAAAAAGGGGGGCCCTAAAAAAGTTAAAGATCACCATAAAACCCCCCCTTTTACATCTTCAGATCGTTTATCCGTGTGAAGTCTCGGGCCTCTCATGCTACCGGGGGCCCCTTGGGGTTTTATAGGAATGTGCCGCAACTTTTACAGCCACACCCAAAACCCCGGGAAAACCAGGCCCCAGTGTGAGACCCGGGGGAAACCCCTAAAAGGGACCCCAAAGAATAAAAAGGGGTTTACTTTTGGGGAAAGGGAAAATTTTTTCCCCCCAAAAAAAAACCCAAACTCCGGGGGAAAAAATGGGGAAAAACCCCAAAATTTTACTGTTGCCTGATCCCTACCCCCCATTTTTTTTTTTTTCTCATTTTTTTAATGTAGGGGAAAACAGGTCACCAGAGAGGGTTTTCTGCGTCAGCCCCGTTCTGCCACCCCCACTAAGAAAAAAAAAAGCCCCAAATCACAGGGGGAAAATTTTGATTCTTTTTTTTCCCCCCGGGTTGATCCCCCCCTGGGGTGGTGGTATTTGATAATCTCCATCCACTTGGCCGGCACTGGAAAAAAACTGGAAGAAAAACCTGTGTTTTTCTGCTGGTGGAACTTCCCTATATACTCAATACTGGAAAAGGGGAAAAAAAATGATCTTGGGGGGACCCTAACCATGGGGGGGCACCCCAAAAACCCGGGGCCCCCCCACCACGTTTGGGCAGTAAAAACCCCCCCTTTCCCCCCCAAAATAGCAAACTATTAGAAAAGTACAGTTATACTGCGGGGGCTTAAAAGAAAGCATTAATTACGATAAAAAAAAATCCCAATCCCCAAAAAAAAAAAAGTTTCCCCCTTTATGACCCGGGCCCCCCCCATGAGCTGTCATGACCGCGCCCGCCCCCCCCCAGAAGCTGTCAGTGGGCCCATGCCCCCCCCCCCTTTTTAAAACCCCCCAGTGACAGTTTTTAGCCCCCCTTTTTAAGCCCGTCAGTGAAAAGATGCCAACCCCCCCCCCTGAGAAAACTGTCCGTGACCGATGCCAGCCCCCCATGTAAGCTGTTTAGTGACCGAAGCCACCCCCCCTGAGAAGCTGTTTAGTGACAGAAACCAGCCCCCCCCTGACAAGCGTCAGTGGCAGATGGGCCCCCCCCCCCCTGACAAGCTGTCAGGACAGATGCCAGCTCCCCCCTGACAAGCTGTCAGGACAGATGCCAGCTCCCCCAGGGCCCCAAAAAGGGTTTTTTGCCCCAAAGCCCCCCCCCCATGACAAGCTGTCAGGGGGCAATGCCAGGGCCCCCCAAAGACAAGGTCAGTGACAGAAGCCCCGCCCCCCCCCCCAACTGTCAGTGAAAAAGGGCCCCCCCCCCCCTGAAAAAGTGTCGTGACAGATGCCAGCCCCCCCCGAAAGCTTTTTAGGGACGATGGGCCCCCCCCCCCCCCCAGAAAAAGTCAGGGACCCATGCCGGCCCCCCCCCAGAAGCTGTCAGCGACCGATGCCGGCCCCCCCTGAAAAGGGCGGGGGCCCCACCGCTTTTTGGCCCCCACTGAGGAGCTTTCAGCGACCGCTGCCGGGCCCCCCCCGGGAGCCGGGCAGCGGGGGGCCCCGCCGGGGGGCCCCTGAGGGTGTCAGACCCGCCCGGGGCCCCCCCCGGGAATGTCCCCCCCACCCCCTGCCGGCCCCCATGAGGAGCTGTCACGACCGCTCCGGCCCCCACTGAGGACTTTTAGCGACCGCTGCCGGCCCCCACTGAGGAGCTGTCAGGACCGCTGCCGGCCCCCACTGAAGGGGGTGTCAGCGGGGGGCCCCGGGGCCCCGGGCCCCCACTGGGAAACTGTAGCGGGGGGCCCCGCCCCCCCCCCCTGAGGACCGGGCAGCGGGGGGCTGCCCCCGGGCCCCCCCCGAGGGACTGGGCCGCGACCGCTTGGGCCCCCCCCCCGGGCCCCCACTGAGGAAGGGGGCAGGGGACCGCTGCCGGGGCCCCCCCCGAGGGGGTTCACGACCGCTGCCGGCCCCCCACTGAGGGGGTGTCAGCGACCGCGCCGGCCCCCACTGGGAGCTGTCAGCGACCGCTGCCGGCCCCCACTGAGGAGCTGTCGCGGGGGGCTGCCCCGGGCCCCCCCCGAGGAAAAAGTCAGCGACCGCTGGGCCCGGGGCCCCCCCCCCGGGGGTTTTTCGGGGGGCTTTTTGGGCCCCCCCCGAGGAGCTGTCAGCGACCGCTGCCGGGGCCCCCCACTGAGGGGGTGTCAGCGGAAAACCCCCCCCCCCCGGGGCCCCCCCGGGGGGCTGTCAGCGACCCCTGCCGGCCCCCCCTTTAGGGAAAAAAGTCAGCGACCGCTTTTCCGGCCCCCCCCCGAAAAGGAAAAATTTTTAGCGACCGCTGCGGCCCCCCCCCGAGGAAAAAGTCAGCGACCCCCGCCGGCCCCCCCCGAGGGGCTGTCAGCGACCGCGCCGGGGCCCCCCCCCCGGGGGCTTTTGCGACCCTGCCGGCCCCCCTGAGGAGCTTCAGCGACCCCCCGCCGGGGCCCCCCCCCGAGGAGCTTGGGGGGCGCCCCCTGCCGGCCCCCAATCGGAGCTGCAGCGGGCCCCTGCCGGGGCCCCCCCCGAGGAGCTTTTTCGGGGGGCTGCCGGCCCCCCCCCGGGGACTGTCAGGACCCCCTCCCGGGGCCCCCCCTGAGGAGCTGCCCCGGCCCCCTGGGGGGGCCCCCCTGGGGGGCTGTCAGGCCCGCCGGCCCCCCCCGAGAACTGTCGGACCCCGCCCCCCCCCCTAGGACTGTCAGGCCCGGGGTCCCCCCCCCCGAGTGAGCGCCGTCCCGGGCCCCCAAAAGGGGGTGTCAGGGGGCCGCTCCCGGGGCCCCCCGGGACGTCGTGACCATCCCCGGGCCCCCCTTTAGGACTGTCAGTGCCGCTGCCGGCCCCCATGAGGCTGTCGTGACCGGGCCCGGGGCCCCCGTAGGATGTAAAGTAGGGGGCCCCTCCCCCTGGGGCTTCAGTGACCATGCCGGCCCCCGGGATGTCAGGACCGTTTTCCCCGGCCCCCCTTTGGGGGGCCCCTTCAGGGACCCTGCCGGCCCCCCTAGGGGCTTCAGCCGTCCGGGGCCCCCCCAGGAGTGTCCCTTTACCGGCCCCCCCCCCTGGGAGCTGTCAGGCGTGCCGCCCCCCCTGGGGAGCGGTCGTGCCAGCCGGCCCCCACTAGGGTCAGGCCCCCTCCCGGGGCCCCCCCTGGGGGGGTGTCATGCCATGCCGCCCCCTGGGAAAAGTCGCCCCCTCCGGCCCCCCCTGAGGGTTTTAGGCCCGGGGGCCGGGGCCCCCCTGAGGGCTGTCAGTGCCCCTTTGGCCGGGGCCCCCCATGGGAGGGCACCCGACCGGGTCCGGCCCCCACGGAGGGCTGTCAGGCCCCGTCCCCCCCCATGGGATGTCAGCCCCTGGGGGCCCCCATGAATGTATAAAACCTGCCCCCCCCCCTGAGGAGTTCAGGGGCCCCCGTGGGGCCCCCCCAGGAGGAGTGCCTGACGATGCCCCCCATGAGGGCTTCAGCGACCGCTGCCGGCCCCCACTGAGGAGCTGTCAGGCCCCGCGGGCCGGCCCCCACTGAGGAGTGTCAGTGACCGATGCCGCCCCCCAGGAGATGTCTGCCCGGGTTGCCGGCCCCCGTGAGGAGCTGTCAGTGACTGATGCCGACCCCACTGAGGAGCTGTCAGTGACCACTGCCGCCCCCAACCCCCTGAGAGCTGTCAGTGACCACTGCCGGCCGTGCAGGTGGGGGGTTTTATGTGGTGTCACGCTCAGCGTTGGGAGAGGCGCAGAGCACGTCGGGTGATAATTTTTCCCAGGCCGCAGCGTTGCTAGGTGATACGCGGCAGCCAGGCCGGCACGCAGGGGTTAAGAGTCCCCCAGGAGAGTTCTCCGGAGTGAGAAGCCCACGCGTGACAGTCCCGGAGCACACACTTACCCGGTGGCGGCTCTACCCACACACTGGATGTACGAGACAGGCGCGGCGGCCGGAGCTCCGTTTCCCGGTGAGGGGGTGGCAGGAGAGGGGCGGGAGGAGCGCACAGTCCCGGCTGTCGCTGCTGTCACTGTGGGGGGGGTAGTAGGGAATCCTGGAAGGACGGCAAGCCCGGAAAGAGCTGCGTCTTCCGCTTCCGCTCACCAGGACCACGGGTGGGGGAAAGGGGTTCCGGTGCGCCGCGCTGCGAGAGGCCTGCGGGTGGCGCTGTGTCCGGCTGTGAAGGTGGGGCGGGCGCCTTGAAACTTCAGGGGGGCATTGTGCTGAAGTCGTAAGGGGCGGGGCTTCTGCAACCAGGGGCGGGAATGTGAGAAGCAACTTCGTGCGGCCGCTGGGGGCGTCTTCGTGCGGTGACTGCGGTCTGCGGCTCATTAGGGGACATGAGAGGCACAGGCGTCACAGCATGGCCCTACCGCTGCCGTGGAGGACAGCACCGGGGGAAAAGGCTTCTGATGGAGCCGCCGGAGTACTTATATCAGTGTACTGTGCACAATTGTATGTCTATATAATACCACATACCCTGCCCATATAATACCCCCTACACTGCCTAATAATACCTCCATACACTGCCCATATACCTCCATACACGCCCCTATAAACCTCCTATACTGCCCATATAATACCTGCATCACTGCCCATATAAAACCTCCTATACTGCCCATATAATGCTCCCAATACTGCCCATTAATACTCCATACACTGCCCATATAATACCTCCATATACTGTCCATATAATACCTCTATACACTGCCCATAACCTCCAAAACACGTCCATATAATACCTCCCTACACTGCCCATATAATACCTCCATATACTGTCCCCAAAAATACCTCCATACTGCCCATAAATACCTCCATATACTGCTATTTTAATACCCCCCATATACTGTCCATATAATACCTCCATATTTCTGCTCATATAATACCTCCAATACTGTCCATATAAAAACCTCCATACACTGTCCATATAATACCTCCATACTGCCCATATATACCCCCATAACTGCCCAATAATACCTCCATATACTGCCCATATAATACCTCCTATACTGCCCATATAATACCTCCATATACTGCCCATTAATACCTACCAACACTGCCCATATACCTCCATACACTGCCAATAATACCTCCTACACTGCCCATTAATACTCCATATACTGTCCATATAATACCTCCATTACTGCCATATAATACCTCCATATACTGCTCATATAATACCTCCAATACTGTCCATATAATACCCTCCATATACTGCCATAAATACCTCCATATACTGCCATATAATACCTCCATATACTGCCATATAATACCTCCATATACTGTCCCATATAATACCTCCATATACTGTCCATATAATACCTCCATATACTGCCATATAATACCTCCATAATACTGCCCATATAATACCTCCATATACTGCCCATATAATACCTCCATATACTGCCCATATAATACCTCCATATACTGCCCATATAATACCTCCATATACTGCCCATATAATACCTCCATATACTGCCCATAATACCTCCATATACACTGCCCATATAATACCTCCATACACTGCCCTTTAATACCTCCATATACTGTCCTATAATACCTCCATTACTGCCATATAAATACCTCCATATACTGCCATATAATACCTCCATATACTGTCCATATAATACCTCCATATAACTGCCATATAATACCTCCATAATGTCCATATAATACCTCCATACACTGCCCATATAATACCTCCATATACTGCCCATATAATACCTCCATATACTGTCCATATAATACCTCCATATACTGTCCATATAATACCTCCATATACTGTCCATATAATACCTCCATACACTGCCATATAATACCTCCATATACTGCCTATATACCCATACACTGCCTATATAATACCTCCATACACTGCCATATAATACCTCCATACACTGCCCATATAATAACCTCCATACACTGCCATATAATACCTCCATATAATGTCCATATAATACCTCCAATACTGTCCATATAATACCTCCATATACTGCCCATATAATACCTCCATACACTGCCATATAATACCTCATACACTGCCATATATACCTCCATATACTCCCATATAATACCTCCATATACTGCCATATAATACCTCATACATGCCCATATAATACCTCCATATACTGCCATATAATACCTCCATATACTGCCCATATAATACCTCCATATACTGTCCATATAATACCTCCATATACTGCCATATATACCTCCATATTCCATATAATACCTCCATAACTGCCCATTAATCCCATACCTGTCCATATAATACCTCCTATACTGCCATTAATACTCCATACACTGCCCATAATACCTCCATACACTGCCATAATACCTCCATAACTGCCCATATAATACCTCATATACTGCCATATAATACCTCCATTACTGCCCATATAATACCTCCATAACTGCCATATATACCTCCATACACTGTCCCATATAATACCTCCATATACTGCCATATAATACCTCCATAACTGCCATATAATACCTCCATAACTGCCATATAATACCTCCATACACTGCCATATAATACCTCATACACTGCCATATAATACCTCCATATACTGCCATATAATACCTCCATACACTGCCCATATAATACCTCCATAACTGCCAATAATACCTCCATACACTGCCATATAATACCTCCATATACTGCCATATAATACCTCCATATACTGCCATATAAACCTCCATACACTGCCCATATAATACCTCCATATACTGCCATATAATACCTCCATACTCCATATAATACCTCCATATTTATCTCACTATATACCTCCATACACTGCCATAAACCTCCATACCTCCCATATAATACCTCCATAACTGCCATATAACCTCCATAACTGTCCATATAATACCTCCATATACTGCCATATAATACCTCCATACACTGCCCATATAATACCTCCATATACTGCCCATATAATACCTCATACCTGCCCATATAATACCTCCATATACTGTCCATATAATACCTCCATATACTACCCATATATGCCTCCATATACTGCCCATAAATACCTCCATTACTGTCCATATAATACCTCCATAACTGCCCATATAATACCTCCATACACTGCCATATAATACCTCCATATACTGCCATAAATACCTCCATATACTGTCCATATAATACCTCCATATACGCTCATATAATACCTCATAACTGCCATATAATACCTCCATACACTGCCCATTACCTCCATACACTGCCATAATACCTCCATATACTGCCATATAATCCTCCATACACTGCCATAAATACCTCCATATACTGCCATATAATACCTCCATATACTGCCATATAATACCTCCATACACTGCCCATATAATACCTCCATATACTGCCCATATAATACCTCCATACACTGCCCATATAATACCTCCATACACTGCCCCATAATACCCATACACGCCCATATAATACCTCCATACACTGCCCATATAATACCTCCATATACTGCCCATATAATACCTCCATATACTGTCCATATAATACCTCCATATACTGTCCATATAATACCTCCATATACTGTCCATATAATACCTCCATATACTGTCTATATAATACCTCCTACACTGCCCATATAATACCTCCTGTAAGCTTTCCAGGGGATATAGCTCTGGGATCGCCGTCTTGGGGAGACGGAGTGGCATAAAGAGACCATTCACAGACAGTGGTTCTGTTTAAAAACTGGCCGCAGCCAGTTTTATTAAAGTCCACAGCAAACAGAACATAAATTAAAACAAAATCATAAACATAAAAGCCTAGGCGTGTCCCGCCACTAATTACACTTAGATAGATTACCCTTTTTTCCGGGTCCAGACTCTAATAGCCTGTGCCCAAAACAACACATATGTTCAGTAGTTACCAGCGTGCAGCTCACATGAGGCTCCAATGGCGTCTGAAGTCAGATCCAGACTGAGAGATAGAGCCCCCCTCTGAATCTTCTCAAGCAGGTATTTATGGCTGCCTAATTAAGCAGCTGTTGTTCACTCCGGGTTGCACTGAAAACCTGTCCCAGATAGGAATGGAATGAACACCGCACTGACAAACCTATTTTATGCGCCCCAGCTAAGAAAACCTGGGCGAGATAACACGCCGTCCAGCACACACCCCTTCACTGTCTCACATATCCCCCCCCTCTTCTCCAGACCGGAGGACTGGTCAGAAATTCCGAAGAGACAGTGAACTCTGGACAAGGCATCAGCATTACCCTGTAATTTCCCAGGTCTATGCTCAACCGAGAAATTGAACTCTTGAAGTGAAAGGAACCACCTTGTCACCCTGGCATTCCTTTCCCTGTTCTGCTTCATCCATGTCAGAGGAGCATGGTCTGATTGCAATTTAAAATCTCCTACCCAAGAGGTAATACCGTAGGGAGTCCAGCGCCCATTGATTGCGAGGCACTCTCGCTCCACAATGGCATAATTTTGTTCAGCCGGTGTATTTTTTCGACTTAGATACAGGACTGGGTGTTCTTCACCCTTCACGACCTGTGATAACACTGCCCCTAACCCCACATTAGAGGCATCATTTGAACAAGAAACTCTTCCCTGAAATTAGGGGTGACCAGAACTGGTCTTTGACACAAAGCCATTTTCAACGACAGAAATGCTTTTTCTGCCGCCGGATTCCAATTTATCATTTTGGACTTCCCCCCTTTTGTCAGGTCAGTCAATGGGGCAGCAATGGAGCATAATTTGGTACGAATCTGCGATAGTACCCAGTGATGCCCAAAAATGCTTGACCTGTCGTTTTGTGAGGGTACAGGCCAGTTTCGAATTGCCTCTACTTTATCGATTTGTGCTTGATCAGCCCTCTGCCAATCACATAGCCCAAGTACTTGGCCTCTTCTAGGCCAATTGCACATTTTCTCTGGTTATGTTCAGCCCAGCTCCGCCTATCGAGTCTAAGACGGCTTGTACCTTAGCGAGGTGGCCTCTCCCAATCAGAACTGAAAAATTACCACATCATCCAGGTAGGCAGCTGCATAGGCTTGATGCGGGCGTAGGATCTGGTCCATAAGCCTCTGAAAGGTAGCTGGGGCTCCATGCAACCCGAATGGCATCACCAGATACTGAAACAAACCTTCCGGGGTTGCAAAGGCCGTTTTTTTCTTTTTGCCTCCTCAGATAGGGGGTATCTGCCAGTACCCTTTTGTCAGATCGAGGGTTGTAATATAACGGGCACCCCCTAACCTCTCGATTACTCATCTACCCGTGGCATCGGGTATGCGTCAAACTTTGACACTTCGTTCAACTTTCTGAAATCATTACAGAACCTCCAGGTTCCATTAGGTTTTGGGATCAGAACAATCGGGCTACACCACTCGCTTTGGGCCTCCTCAATGACCCCGAGGTCTAGCATGCGTTTGATTTCAGTAGAGACTATCTTTCTGCGGGCTTCTGGAATTCTGTACGGTTTTATTTTGACCTTAGTACCGGGCTCAGTCTCGACATGGTGTTTTAACGAGAGAAGTCCGGCCGGGCAAGTCAGAAAACCTCTGCCGATTTTTCTGCAGAAACTCCCGTACTTCCTGTTTTTGGTGCACGGACAATGTCTCACCAATGGTCACAGGAGGTAGAGATGGTTTTACCCCTTTCTCTACTTCACCCGAGGCCAACAATGCCTCTCTGGCCCTCCCAGGGCTTGATCAATTGATATGATATATCTGGTAGGGCTTCCGTCTCCCGGGTTGGTGTACTTTGTAAGTAACCTCGCTCACTTTTTTGTACGACCCGTAGGACCAGCCTTGGCCCAAAAAATTACTTTCCACTGTGGGAATTAGAATTATTGGACTCGATCCCGGGGTTGAAAGGGCCTAATTTTTGCTGACCCATTATAGACTCTGCTTTGAGCTTCTTGGGCTCTCTGCAGATGATTCTTCACTAATGGCTAATTTTAGCCATCCTCTCTTGCATCTGGGCAATATTCTATAACACTCTTTTTATGGGGGTTGTCTGGTTTTTCCCAAAACCTCCTGGGCATGCTTTCCCGCAAGCCCCGGATGCCGACCTACACCAACTCAAAGGAAAAAAATCCGTAGAGGCCTGGGGAACCTCTCTGACCGAAAACAATAGTAGGGTAACAGGTAGTCCCGTCCCCCCCTCTTTCTCTACTGCTTTCTTTAACATTGTTTAATGTTTTATTTAAAAAAAAGTTCAAAACCCAACCCATCCGTCTGGGGGGGGTATACACAGATGTCCAATGTGCGAGATTTTAAGCAACTTAACCAGTTCCTTCATCACTTTGGACAAAAAGGGTGGCCTTGGCCGTAGGTTCTTTGGAATTCCGTCCTGGAAAACATATGAAAAAGTTCCCGTGCAATATTTTTAGATCCTAATTTCCCTTTTAAAGGGGCCGCCTCGGGGACCCCGGTTTAAAAACAAGGACAACTAGTGTTTGGTTCCCGGGATTTTTTAAATAGACCACCAAGTCCATTGCACCCTTTCAAGGGTATTTCCTATAACCGCGCGGGATTTTTTTGGACCCGGAATGAGACACCGGAGCATTTATCTCCGAGGGGAGGTTTTTTCAATAACCCCCCTTTCCCCCCCAAAACCCCCGGCCAAAAAAACCCTGAAGTTTCTTTCCGGGGTTTTGTCCATCCCCAGGTCCCCCCCCAAAGCGGGGGGTTAAATGGGACAAACCAACAAAAATTTTCCCTAAAAAAAATTGGGTACTAAGCGACTCACCCCTTTTCCCCCCCTTTTATTTACCCCCAAAAAATTTTAGCAGGTCATTTTTTTCAGGGAAAAAGGGGGGAAATTTTTCATCAGACCCGGGGTCTCTTGGGGGTCTCATTCAGAATTTTTTTTTCCCCGGGAATTTTTAAAGGGGGGCCCCCCTTGCAATTGCCCCACCCCCAAAAAATTCCCACGGGCCCCGGGGGTTGGTCAGGGACTTCTGTTCTAGAAAAACCCCCCCCCCCCCCAAATCCCCCGAAAAAAATTCTCTTTTTTTTTTTCAGTTCATCATTTTAAAATATTTCGTGTTTTCCTACAGCATCACTTTTTTTAACAGGGGAACAATTACATTTTTCACATATTACAGGCTCTTATCCCTTTTTTTAAACGGCCCACTGGGCCTTGTTTTCCGCCCCTGGGACGCGCCCCCCAAAGGGGAGCTTCATCACACGTCCCCAAAAAATTTTTTTTTCCAAAAAACCCCCAAAAAACGGGGGAAATCACGCCCCAAAAGGGGGGATGCTCAAGTTTTTTACCCCCCCACTTATTAATTTCCCCCCCATTTTGTGACAAAGTTGAGGATTGGGGGTAGACTTTGAGCCCCTCCTTTATGCACACCACGCTTAGGTCCCCATCTGGACGAAGCCCCCCCATCACCGATACATTTTAATAAGAGCACTGATTTTCCTGATCGGTAGGGCCTGTAGGGGCCACCCTTTATCCACCCGACAAACGGGGGGCCATTCCCCCGATTGGGGTTTTGGGCCCCAAAAACGGGCTCGGGAGGGGGGGAAGAGATGCCCAAAACGTCAAAAGTCCAAAGGTTCCCCCAAAGTGGCAATTGGTAAATATGACCTTGTTAAACCATTCCAACACTGTAAAAGGTCAGTGTGTTAGAGGGGGAAACCCTTTTTAGGTTGGGTTCTCCTGGTAGGAAATTATCCCCTTCCGCTCATACTGTCCCCTCGGGGCTGCCCCGGGACTTAAACCCCCCTTGCCCCCACGGGGGGGAAAACCCCTTTTCCGGGAGTGAGGGGGGCCCGGGTATTCCAATGTGATCGAAAAAAATTTTTTGGCCCTTTGTAGTCTTTGGTGGCGAAATACCTTTCTATTGGGCCCTGCCCTTTTTTGTGGGCTTTTTTGGGGTTTTCCCCCCCCTGTCCGCCCCAGAGGGGGAACCTCGGGGGGGAAAGGGCCCCCTGTCCCGGGGCCAAAAAAACCCCCTTTTCCCCATTTGGGCAGGGGTCTGAGTCAGGTTCCAACCACTTCTTTCCCCAAAAAATAAAGTCAAAATTTGTGGCGAGCAGGCTTTTGCCTGTATCCCCTTTATGGATTCCTGGCACGGACGGCCCTCCAACCCAGGCGGGAAAAAATTTTCCGTTTAAAAAATTTAGTATAGTTTTTTGTGTCCTGCCGCTGAGGTAAAAAATTTTTTTTTTGGGGTTCCCCAGAAAAAAGGGGGCGAAACCCACCATCCCCCTTTCAGTTTGTGGAGATTCTTTTCTCTGCCATTTCCTCAAAAAATTCCCTTTTCCCAAAATTTTGTCAGGGGGCGTCATCTTCGCAGAGTTTTTTTTAACCGCCTTTTTTAAAGCAAATCCAAAAAACCCCCGTTTTTCGGGGGGGACGAGGTGTATTTTTTTTTTTTGGGTTCCCAACCCCCCAAAGTAAAAACCCTTTGGGGTTTTTCCCGTTGTGCGGGCTTGCTGTTTTTTCCCCTTGAGGGCCCCTTTGGAGTTTTGTTTCCCATGGCCTGGGGTTTCGGGGCCACCCTTTTTTAAATGATCCCCCATACTCCCGGACTTTTTGGGGGTGGTGAACCCTTCACCCAAAAAATTCATCCACAGTTTTCCAAAAATTTCATTTTTTGGGGGTGCGACCCCTTTTTTTTTTTTTTTTTCAAAGTTTTCCCCAAACTGTGTCCCCCAGCTTTAACCCCCAAAAATTTAATTTTTTTCCGGGGTTCTTGGGCGCCGTTTTGGGGAACGGGTGGAAAAAAACCCTTCCAGACAGGGGTTCTTTTAAAAAAAGGCCGGCCGGTTTTTTAAAGTCCAAGCAAAAAAAAAAAATTTTAAAAACAAAAAAAAAACAAAAACCCCGGGGTGCCCCCCCACAAATTACATTAGATAGTTTCCCCTTTTTTCCGGGCCAGACTCAAACCTGTCCCCAAAAAACAAAATTTTTTTAGTTCCCCGGGGTCAATGGGCCCTGGCGTCTAAGCCGACCCAGATGGGGAGATACCCCCCCCCTCAAAAAATTTCTCAACGGGTTTTTTTGGGGGCCCCAAAATTAAGCACTGTTTTCACCCCCCGGGTTGCAAAAAAAAAACCTGTAAAAAAGGGGAATGGAATAAAACCCCGCCAAAAAACCCTTTTTTTTATGCGCCCCCAAAAACCCGGGGCGGATATACCCCCGCCCCCCCCAAAAACCCCCCTTTCATTTCTCCACCCCTATTTGCTTTTACCAGCTACCTGCC
>JARQOD010000003.1:454505512-454642005 GCA_033576555.1 Oophaga sylvatica | reverse complement strand
ACTAGTAATGACTAGTGTGTCTCCCTTCCTTCTTCGCTGAAAAGGATTTTACAGGTAAGTTCTTACCAAAATCCGTCTTTTCTTGTAATCTTATAACTGTATCGCTGCTTTTGTGTATATAATTGCATGTATTTCTCACATGTATGATTTTTAAAGTTTTAAGTTTTTTATGTGTATTTCACCATATTGGGGGTGGAGGTTGTGGCAGGAGGAGTCTACCTGTTAACAGGGTATTTCTTCCTTCGTCATATTCTCCTACCCATTGACACGTAGAAGCACTATTCAGCACGAAACGGCCGTCGTCAGCTCCTGCACACTCCCGACCTCACACTCCCGGCCATGATGTTAGAATCTTGATAATAAAGGAAGGAACTTTCATAAGACTGGTGAGTGCTACCAATCATTCTTCATAATTGGATTCACCACGTCGCTTTTCATGGTGTGCACCCGAAGCCTTGAAGGTAAAGCCTGCGGCATCCAGTTTAGATCTATCACACAGATCGAAGCAGTTTCTTGCGGTGCTGTCCTCTTTCTTTCTTTCTTTTGAAGCATGGATATATATATACATACTCCCCATGAGGTCTGATCAAACCTGAGGGTATTCTTCGGTCCCATCCCTGGCCCCTCTGGCGATCTGCAACGCCTACCGCGCCCCGCTCCTTCCTCCAGCGGCCTCCTTTCTCTAATTTAGTCCCCGGCTTCACTTTGGGCCTACTTCAGCGTTAAGCCACGCCCCCCGCCGGCTGGCCAATCACGGGTGTCGACGCCCCTCCCAGCCTATCAGTATCTCTCTCCCCTTCCTGCAGCTCTGCACGCCTTCTTCCTTTGCTGGGCTTTTATACGCGCCTCCACTGGGATTCCCCCCTCCCTCCTGGCCCCAAAAGAGCGTGAATATTGCGCGCCTATTAGGCTCCGCCCATGAAACGGCGCCATTCACTTTGCGCTCCACAGCTCACCGCTCTGCAGCCTCTAAGCAGCAGCCCTTGGTCACCACCTACTCCAGCGTTTTTCATCACACGCAACCTCACAGCAGCAGCTTCTCTCATCGGATTGCTCTCGGCCAGGATCCAGGTCTGTAAGCTCTGTTACTGGGGGGTCGGCTCTCATCCCTGGCAGACCCCCACTGGCTCATAGCTTCTCTACGTCTATGTCTATCCCTAGGGAGCTTCTCTCCCATCCTCCTGTCATTGTAGTACACTTTGCATGCTCGTCCTGCTACAAGAAGTTTCCCTCTGGTCAGACCTCAGCCCTCTGCCTTAATTGCAGGCAATCTAAAATGTCTTCCCAGGAGCCCCCCACTACTCGCAGCGAGAGCGTGCCCCCTCCTGAGTGGGTGACATCTCTGTCTCAGTCGGTAGCTGACCTAAACAAGGTATCTCACACTTTGGTCTCGGTATTGAAACGGCTTCCTTATCCTGCACCTGCTAGCGGGTCTCCGCTACCCCCCTCTGAGGCGTCGGACTTTAACCCCGCATACCCAGAGGATTTCCCCTCAGAGAAAATCCAGATCTTCAAGAAAGCATGCCCACATTATCTCGCCGTGCAGCTCATCTTCATCACCACATTCCAAGGCGCCAGTTTCCCCTCCATCCCCTCAGTCAGATGCTCCAGATGAACTAGAGTCAGACCCCCATTCTGAGTCAGATTCTGATCTGGACTCAGCACAGGTCTCAAAACTGCGTGACACAGTGGATAGTTTGATTGTTGCTGTTAATGAGACTCTTGATATTAAAGACTGATTTACCTCCCTCTGATTAGACTGTGTCTTTCAGGAAAACAAAACGCCCTAGCCGTGTCTTTGCCAACCACTACGAGTTCAACAGGACCTTCGTGGTGGAATGGCAACACCCAGACAAGCGCTTTCAGACAAGAAAACGCATGGCCGTCTTGTATCCTTTTCAGCCTGACCTGCTTAGCAAGTGGGCAGCGTCTCCTTCGGTGGACCCTCCGGTCTCCCGGCTGGCCACCAAGACTATACTCCCTCTGTCTGACAGTTCCTCTCTAAAGTAACCCTCTGACAGACACATAGAGTCTCTGGCTAAGTCCTCCTTCGAGGCCGCGGGCTCTTCCCTCTGCCTCTCCTTCGCCGCCACCTGGGTGGCTAAGACAGTTTCCGCATGGGCGAAGCACCTCCGCCGGGTGTCGTCACCTCACGGACCTTCCCTTCCACGGTTCTCGCCTATTTGGAGACGAGCTGGACAAGATAATCACCAACGCTACAGGAGGGAAGAGTACACTTTTACCACAACAGAGGATCAAGCGCACCCTGCGTCGCACTGCTCCTTTTCGGTCCTTTCGGAGGTTTCAACCACAGAGCAACCCGCGACAAGACAGATTCCCAGTGCCTCAACAAAGGAAAAGACCCTCCTTTAAGCCAGCCCTTACCTGGCTCTCAAGACCTACCCAGCGCCGACCCACCAGGTCTGGCACCAACAGGTTTTCGTCTGCATTACGGGGCGCTCCCACCTGGGAATCCTCTCAAGGTGGGCTGTCGTCTCCTTCAGTTTCGGGACGAGTGGCTGTCTGTAGTCGACAACGTCTGGGGACGGGACGTTGTCTCCTACGGTTACAAGATTGAGTTTTCTTCTCTCCCTCGATCTCGCGTTTTCGAGTCCCGTCCACCAAGAGATACCTCCCTCATTCCGGGGTTTTTCAAGGCCATCGACTCCCTCTTCGAAACCGGCGTCATCCTTTACAGGAGCGCTTTTCAGGTTTTTATTCCAACCTGTTTGTGGTTCCGAAGAAAGACCGCTCAGTTCGTCCCATTCTGGACCTCAAGCTCCTGAACAGATATGTACGCCTGCGCCACTTCAAGATGGAGTACCTTCGTTCTGTGATAGCCTCCATGGAACCAGGGAATTCCTCTGTTCGGTGGACATTCAAGATGCCTACCTACACATTCCCATCTTTCCTCCACACCAGAGGTTCCTTCGTTTCTCCATTCAGGGGGTCCATTTTCAATTCACGGCACTGCCGTTCGGCCTAGCTGCCGCCCCCGGTGTTTTTACCAAGGTGATGGCCACAGCGATGGCTATTCTACGCAGCCGAGGCATTCTCGTCATTCCTTACTTAGACGACATCCTCATCAAAGCCGCATCCCCCGCAGCGTGTCAGAGCCTGCAGATCACCCTGGACACTCTCACTCGGTTAGGCTGGATAGAGCGTGCCCCCTCCTGAGTGGGTGACATCTCTGTCTCAGTCGGTAGCTGACCTAAACAAGGTATCTCACACTTTGGTCTCGGTATTGAAACGGCTTCCTTATCCTGCACCTGCTAGCGGGTCTCCGCTACCCCCCTCTGAGGCGTCGGACTTTAACCCCGCATACCCAGAGGATTTCCCCTCAGAGAAAATCCAGATCTTCAAGAAAGCATGCCCACATTATCTCGCCGTGCAGCTCATCTTCATCACCACATTCCAAGGCGCCAGTTTCCCCTCCATCCCCTCAGTCAGATGCTCCAGATGAACTAGAGTCAGACCCCCATTCTGAGTCAGATTCTGATCTGGACTCAGCACAGGTCTCAAAACTGCGTGACACAGTGGATAGTTTGATTGTTGCTGTTAATGAGACTCTTGATATTAAAGACTGATTTACCTCCCTCTGATTAGACTGTGTCTTTCAGGAAAACAAAACGCCCTAGCCGTGTCTTTGCCAACCACTACGAGTTCAACAGGACCTTCGTGGTGGAATGGCAACACCCAGACAAGCGCTTTCAGACAAGAAAACGCATGGCCGTCTTGTATCCTTTTCAGCCTGACCTGCTTAGCAAGTGGGCAGCGTCTCCTTCGGTGGACCCTCCGGTCTCCCGGCTGGCCACCAAGACTATACTCCCTCTGTCTGACAGTTCCTCTCTAAAGTAACCCTCTGACAGACACATAGAGTCTCTGGCTAAGTCCTCCTTCGAGGCCGCGGGCTCTTCCCTCTGCCTCTCCTTCGCCGCCACCTGGGTGGCTAAGACAGTTTCCGCATGGGCGAAGCACCTCCGCCGGGTGTCGTCACCGAGGGTCCGGTCGACGACCTAGCCGATCTGGCGGACCAGATCGATCACGCGGGAAAATATCTTGTGTCCGCGTTTCTGGATGCAGCCACGGAGTTCTGTGGCTTAAAGCCTGGAATGCTGACTCTGCATCGAAGAAGTCCCTCACGGACCTTCCCTTCCACGGTTCTCGCCTATTTGGAGACGAGCTGGACAAGATAATCACCAACGCTACAGGAGGGAAGAGTACACTTTTACCACAACAGAGGATCAAGCGCACCCTGCGTCGCACTGCTCCTTTTCGGTCCTTTCGGAGGTTTCAACCACAGAGCAACCCGCGACAAGACAGATTCCCAGTGCCTCAACAAAGGAAAAGACCCTCCTTTAAGCCAGCCCTTACCTGGCTCTCAAGACCTACCCAGCGCCGACCCACCAGGTCTGGCACCAACAGGTTTTCGTCTGCATTACGGGGCGCTCCCACCTGGGAATCCTCTCAAGGTGGGCTGTCGTCTCCTTCAGTTTCGGGACGAGTGGCTGTCTGTAGTCGACAACGTCTGGGTACGGGACGTTGTCTCCTACGGTTACAAGATTGAGTTTTCTTCTCTCCCTCGATCTCGCGTTTTCGAGTCCCGTCCACCAAGAGATACCTCCCTCATTCCGGGGTTTTTCAAGGCCATCGACTCCCTCTTCGAAACCGGCGTCATCCTTTACAGGAGCGCTTTTCAGGTTTTTATTCCAACCTGTTTGTGGTTCCGAAGAAAGACCGCTCAGTTCGTCCCATTCTGGACCTCAAGCTCCTGAACAGATATGTACGCCTGCGCCACTTCAAGATGGAGTACCTTCGTTCTGTGATAGCCTCCATGGAACCAGGGGAATTCCTCTGTTCGGTGGACATTCAAGATGCCTACCTACACATTCCCATCTTTCCTCCACACCAGAGGTTCCTTCGTTTCTCCATTCAGGGGGTCCATTTTCAATTCACGGCACTGCCGTTCGGCCTAGCTGCCGCCCCCGGTGTTTTTACCAAGGTGATGGCCACAGCGATGGCTATTCTACGCAGCCGAGGCATTCTCGTCATTCCTTACTTAGACGACATCCTCATCAAAGCCGCATCCCCCGCAGCGTGTCAGAGCCTGCAGATCACCCTGGACACTCTCACTCGGTTAGGCTGGATAGTCAACACCGCAAAGTCCTCTCTGACCCCAGTCCAACGTCTGGTTTTTCTAGGAATGCTCTTCGACACAGCTCAAGCAAAGATTTTCCTACCCAAGGACAAATTCCTGGCTCTCATACACGGAGTTCGATCTCTGAGAGGTTGCTCACTGCGCTCCCTCCGTTTCTGCATGAGTGTGCTAGGCAAGATGGTTGCCTCAATGGAAGCAGTTCCATTTGCTCAATTTCACACACGCCCTCTCCAACTCTTCCTTCTGGCGAGATGGAACAAGTCAATTCGTTCCCTGGATCGGGTGGTCTTGATTTCACCGCGGCTAAAACAGTCCCTAAAATGGTGGGAACACTCCCAGTCGACCCGTCTCGGAAGGTCCTTCCTACCCATTCATTGGAAAATAGTCAACAACGGATGCCAGCCTTCTCAGCTGGGAGCAGTCTTCCAGGATCTGACGGTCCAGAGCCGGTGGTCAGCTCGGGAATCGGCTCTCCCCATCAATATTCTGGAACTCCGAGCAGTATTCCTTTCCCTGGTACATTGGCAGGATCTTCTTCAGGGATACCCGATTCGGGTTCAGACCGACAACGCCACAGCGGTGGCGGACATCAACCACCGAGGGGGCACTCTGAGTCGGGCAGTAATGTCAGAGGTCACTCGGATCCTGTCTTGGGCCGAGCAGAACGTTCCAGCGATTTCCGCTGTGCACATTCCAGGGGTAGAGAACTGGGCGGCAGCCTTTCTCAGCAGAGAAGGGCTGGCCGCAGGCGAATGGTCTCTGCACCAGTCAGTCTTCAACAAAATTTGTCTCAGGTGGGGGACTCCAGATGTCGACCTAATGGCGTCCAGGCTCAACCACAAGGTTCCACATTTTGTGTCCAGATCTCGCAACCAGCTGGCAATCGTTTCGATGCCCTAGCAATATCTTGCACACAGTTTTCCCTTCCGTACCTATTCCCACCTCTGCCGCTACTCCCCAGAGTAGTTAAAAAGATAAAAGCGGAAGGAATTCCCGTGATTCTCATCGCCCCAGATTGGCCTCGGAGACCCTGGTATGCAGAGCTAGTCAACCTCGCAGTGGACACGCCGTGGAGACTCCCGGATCGCCCAGACCTTTTGTCGCAGGGGCCCATCTTCCACCAGAGTTCTCAGTCGCTCAGTTTAACGACATGGCTGTTGAAATCGCAGTGCTGAGATCAGCTGGGTTTTCCGACCAGGTCATTCAAATCATGATCAAGGCAAGGAAGCCCTCGTCTTCCAAGATTTACCACTGAACATGGAAAGCATATTTCCGCTGGTGTGAGGTTCACCAAATCTCTCCAATAGTGTTTCACCTACCATCCATCTTGTCTTTTCTACAATCGGGCTTGGAGTCAGGACTGTCTTAATTCCATTAAGGGACAGATTTCGGCTCTCTCAATTCTATTCCAAAAGAACTTAGCAGTTCGCCGACCGCTTAAAACTTTCGTTCAGGGAGTGGCCCTCTCCTTTCCTCCCTATCATCCACCAGTGCATCCCTGGGATCTTAATTTGGTTCTTGACATTTTACAAAAGTCTCCGTTCGAATCATTGCGTGGGGTCTCTTTCACATTCCTCTCCTGGAAGATCGCTTTCCTGGTCTTGATCACCTCAATTAGGCGAGTTTCTGAGTTGGCAGTGCTCTCTTGTCTTTCTCCTTATCTGATTCTTCACCAAGATAAGGTTGTCCAGCGTCGGTTCCATCATTTCTCCCCAAGGTGGTTTCAGGCTTTCATCTGAATGGGGACATTGTGCTTCTGTCCTTTTGTCCATCTCTGTCTCATCCCCGAGAGCGGTCATTGCACAGACTGGATCTTGTAAGGGCCCTACAAGTTTATCCAGAACTGAGCCTTTTTGGCCCTCAGATTCTTTGTTCATTATCCCTGAGGGTCCTCAAAGGGGTCTTCCTGCATCCCGATCTACCATTGCTCGATGGATCCGGTCCACCGTTTTGGAAGCTTACCGTCTCAGAGGTAGGGCACAGCCTCTAAGGATTACCGTACACTCAACGCGTTCGGTGGGATCCTCCTGGGCAGTTCGTCATCAGGCATCGGCCTCACAGCTCTGCAAAGCTGCTACATGGGCCTCCATTCATATTTTCACCAAATTCTATAAGGTTCATACTCATGCTTCGTCAGACGCGAACCTTGGAAGAAAGGTCCTGCAAGCCACAGTGGCCTGAGCTTTGACTTGAGGGTATTATTCTTCTTCCCACCCTTGGGACTGCTTTTGAATATCCCATGGTTTCCTGTGTCCCCCAATGAAGCGAGAGAGAAAAACTAGATTTTGGGTACTCACCGTAAAATCTGTTTCTCAAAGCTCCATTGGGGGACACAGCACCCACACTTGTTTTTACTGTTTACTATGTTTATCAGATTCTACTGGTTATCTGTTTGTTCATTCTGTTACGTTCTCTGCTTCTACTGCTTTCTCACTTACTGAATAGCTTTCTGCCAGTTGGTGGGTATATACTGCTGGGGAGGAGCTAACCATTTTTTTGCATAGTGTCAACCTCCTAGTGGCAGCAGCATACACCCATGGTTTCCTGTGTCCCCAAAATCTAGTTTTTTTTTACTCCTGGCTTTAACTTATCACCTGTGAGCGTAAAATGATGCAAAAATGACATACAAATCTTGTGTATAATATCACTCTAGCTCTAGGGGTGGGCAACACTTTTAAAAGTTGAAAGTGGTAAATCTGGTGAAAACTGAAAACTCTAAGCTCCTTTCACAATAGCAAAATAAACAGAACTCATATAAAATATTTTTTTTTATGCAAATTAAAAGAAGAAAAAGTGTGACTGCAATAATGATTGGGCCCACAGTTGTTTTGTCCCCTGTAGGTTCTTAAAGATGTATCAGATGAAAAAATTATTATTAAGGAGCTCAGACTAGTATGAAAAACATAAGTAAATTCCCCCTTATCTCCCTGCAGCACCCATTTCTAAACTTATCAGACCCTTCTGGTCTTTTCTTACTGGTCCCATCTCCACACACGGAGATAGCGGTAATTGCATTGTTTTAGTTTACATTCTTTTTCTTATAAAACACTATATTGCTGTATCTCATATGCTGATCAGCAGTATAGTGAGGCACTAAATGTCCTGTACTGCTCGTCACCTGTGCATGATGTGCTATCCCTTTGGAAATCGGGTGAGGATGGCTTATCTTCTGGTTCAGAAGTGCATGGGATTCTATGTCTGTCCTCATCGTAGAAAGTTACTTGTAGCTTCCAGCAGCTATTTCTGACCCTTTTAGATATGACTTGTTCTCGCCTTATCTATTTTTCTTTATATTAGGCTATGTTTCCACGGTCCGTAAACATTCAGTATTTGCTGCGGATTGGACGCTGCGTAAAGCCGCAGCATCCAATCTGCAGCGTCCAGATGTTACAGCATAATGGATGGGATTTTATGAAATCCCATCTCCACTATGCGTGCAGGGCCGCAACTGGCGGTCCTGCATATCCGGACATGCGGCGCGTCTTTCCAGACCGCAGCATGTCTCCGCAAGATAAATAACCCTGTCTATGGATAGGATGCTGTGATTTCTCATGTGTTCAATGAACACATGTGGAATCACCGCGCGTTCAACAGGGGGCAGCGCGTTGGACGGAGCGGGGTTTCTGCTATGTCCAAAGCGCTGCATATCCGGACCGTGGAAACATACCCTTAGTCTTTATTGTTTTGAAATGACTAAGACGCAATGGACATAGAATGGTGAATGGTCGCTCAACGAGTGATTGCAGTGTATCATTGCTCCACGAGTGATTGCAGTGTATCGGCACTCCACGAGTGATTGCAGTGTATCGGCACTCCACGAGTGATTGCTGTGTTTCGTCGCTCCACGAGTGATTGCTGTGTATCGTCGCTCCACGAGTGAATTCAGTGTATCGTCGCTCCACGAGTGATTGCTGTGTTTCGTCGCTCCACGGGTGATTGCAGTGTATCGTCGCTCACACGAGTGATTGCAGTGTATCATCGCTCCACGAGTGATTGCAGTGTATCATCGCTCCACGAGTGATTGCAGTGTATCATCGCTCCACGAGTGATTGCAGTGTATCATCGCTCCACGAGTGATTGCAGTGTATCGTCGCTCCACGAGTGATTGCAGTGTATCGTCGTTCCACGAGTGAATGCAGTGTATCGTCGCTCCACGAATGATTGCTGTGTATCGTCACTCCATGAGTGATTGCGGTGTATCGTCACTCCACGAGTGATTGCGTTGTATCGACACTCCACGACTGATTGTGGTGTATCGGCACTCCACGACTGATTGCTGTGTATCGTCACTCCATTAGTGATTGCAGTGTATCATTTAGTCCACTCTTCAATATGTCTAATTACTGCACTTCTGTCTTTCAATATCAGCTTGTGCAGAAATGCCAGCTAGTGCAGAAGATACTTTCTTCGTGGGACGAAAACGAGAAAGAGCAGTAAGTGATAATATGATCATACATATTACAACGACTTTATTGCAGGATGAAGAAGAGGCCCCTCTGGTCTCTTAAAGCTGTCAGTGCCAGTAGGAATGGTCACTGACTAGATTTCTCCTTGTGTATTATACTTGGTCTTGATGTAACAATGTAATACTTAGCAGCCTGTAGCTTTTTTTTTTTTCCCTGACCTTTAAAAATAAATTACCGTACGTATAGTTGCATAAGCATTTTAAGGGGTTTTCCACTAAATTGATGTTGATGACCTCTGTGTACGTTTAAACTCTGTTCTTAGGATTTATCACCTATATCTGATAGATGAGGCTCCGACACTCATTAACCCAATAGCGAAATGAATGGCGCTAATCTGCCATACCAAAGAGCTACCGCTAAACCATGTGTGTGAGCAGTCTCTTTCCAATCCTTGCACTGTTAGCAGATGGAGCTAATAATGGCCGTTCTTAGGGATGTCGGACCCCCTCCAATACCCATCGTAAGCAGTGTTTATCAGTACCTGTGTAGTTGAAAGCTGTCTTTAAATGTGATGAGTCAGACTATATAGAATTGAAATGTCCATGTTTAAGAGGGTTCTCCAGCCAGATACAATTTCCTTAAATATATCCAAAATGCAAATTAATAAACCCATTCCTAATCAGTGTAACAGTCGAAACATTGCATGATGATGCCGGAGAGATACGACAACTTTTTATTCCGTGGATGCTGCACTTTAAACAAGCATTACAAAACTTTGTGCAACCAAACCGCTCATTCAGTAGCACTATCACAGGGAAATTAAAGGGGTTGTCCAGTGCAGGAGAACCCCCTTTTAAAGGGGCTGTCTACATTCAGAAAATCTTTGTACCTGGCTGCAGTTCGTTATAAAATAAATAAATCGGGCTCTACTCACTGTCCCTGGGTCTGGTGCAGGGTCTCTGGCACTGCTCCCGGTGTCTGGTATTGGCTAACGGCACATTGGCAGCACAGTCAGTGAGCTGAGTGGCTGCCCCTTCCAGAGCCGCTGCACTCACTGATTGGCTGTCGATGTTATTAACCAGACACTCAATGCAACAAGGCATAGCCCCTTCAATCACCTTTTGCCCCCTATAAAATAAAACCAATCTATGCTCAGCTCTTGGAGCTTTATTCCTCTTGACTCTGCTATTCTCTGCTCACCACATAACATTATTGTCATGTGACCGCTGCAGCCGATTAGCAGGTGCTGATCAGCTGCAGCCCCAGAGTATTACAGCAACGCGAATATTCACTCTGCAGGCGATCAGTGGCCAATGTTTGGCTGCAGCAGTCAACATCATTGTCAAGTGACTGAGAATAGCAGCGTCAACATCACAGTAACTACACCGCCCTGGGAGGTGAGATTGCATTATTTTTATTTTATAAGGTCACTTGCGCAATTAAAAGGGTTGTCCAGCAGTGGAAAATGTTTTGAGAACCGCTAAACTCTGATTGCTCATAGACCCCACTGAAAAGCTGTGATTTAGTATCTCCGTTTTTATAGGCCGGACTAAACCTGTTCATTCTCTGTTTTCCTTTTCTGTTAATCTTTCAGGTCAGAAGGCGGACGCAGGAAAGGCTTTATGGGTCATCTTACCAAAATCGCAAATGCACTGGTGCAAAGTTCAGAAAAAGGTCCTAATAACGCTCTCATCACCCAGCTAATTAAAGGTGACTGCAAAGGTTCATTGGAAATATTCATATCTAGTTTACACTGCGGCAATTGAGGTTTAATATTGGCCATTTCTACATTCAGAGTTCCCAGATGAGCAGCAGGAGCAGTGGGAAAGCTTCATTTCGGGATCTCTTTCCGAAACCAACAAGAAGAACGCCGTTGACCTTGTAAGGCTTGTATGGTTACTTTTAGGTTGGGTTTGGGTGTGTTGGTCGCCCACTGATATGGTTACGCACAGTAAATATATGGCCAGACCCAAAGGTCGTAACAGCTGACAATGGCCAGGCTAGGTGGCATCTCCGATCCTGGCCATTTAACCCCTTGGTGAGCCAACCAGTGCCCCCATAATGCTGTTCCTGGTCTAGATGAAGGATTGCCGACACAGCAGTTTTGCTGTTAAGATTTCTTTATCTAAAAAGCATTGTGGTCTTTTCACTTTCGCAGGTAAATACAAGAAACATGCACTCCTCCAGTGATGACGAAGATAGTGACCTGAAGGAATTTAATTTTCCCCAAGAGGCCGTTCTCCAGCAGGTGACAGCCATTTTTCTTACTTAAAGGCAAAGCAAAATTACTGCATGGAAAATATAATAAGTTCCTGGTCAGATACGGATCCTGTGGAGGCTAGAAACAAGACTTCTAAGTGAAGTTTTTCTTTGTCATTAATGCTTATTTTACAAGAAAAAAAAGATGTAAAGCTAAATCTGTTTGAAGAAAATCTAAATTGATCCTCAGTTTACATGTTAGGTTTTTGGATTTATTTTAACCCCATTGGCAAAATATTGATTTAGTTCACGTCTCAGTTTACTTCTTTGGTTTGTGGGAGTCTGTCAGCCAAAATTAACAGTATAAAGTAACGCCTTGTAGGAGATTTCGGCCCTATATAAATTACACATTTATTGATGTAAACGCTGCCTTCGTTCCACAGAAACTAGAGTTTAACCAATATTATAATTTCGGTGTTCCGTGCACCTTGGGTTTGGCCAAGAGGCTCAATGCACCATTTCACCCACAGAAGTTTTGCTTGCCCCTGTGCCCTCACTGGTGACTGATGGCACTGGCTTGCCTGGCACGAGCACTGCCTACAGATAACGCTCAGGGAAGCCAGCGCTGCCAGTGATCAGTAGGGAATGTAAAGCTTAAGTGTGCACCTCCCATGTCAACGCAGTAAAAAAACAATCGTATCTAACCCAAAAAGGTACTAATAAAAGACTTACAGCCATGCAAACAAGACCACATAAGTTATGGGTTTAGAGAAAATGGCAACACAAAGTAATTATTTTCTTAATGGAGTTCTAAATTTTTGTTAAAAGGAACATGACAGGAGGTTCATAGTGCCTGACTCACAGGCGTAATAAATCTGACACTGACTGCGTTATTTCAGCCAAGTATGTTTTACTCTGAAGAGGACGGTTTCTCGCAGCTTCTCCTTGCCCCTTTCCCCTAGACTGACAGGTCTCTGAGTGTGTATAAATTGGGACCTGTCAGTCTAGGGGGGCGATATTGGCACAAATTGCCTGAGACCTGCCCATGTCATCCAAGACTAACACTCTCTGGCTGTCCTGTTGAAGTACATTTTCAGAGTTGTATTAGCGCCGCCATTGTCTGATTAATGCTGCCTGTGGTTTCGAGCATCTTGAATCTCCCGTTAAGTTCCCTTTTGAGATGGTTTAATTTTTACGGTATCCCAAAAAAATAAATAATGTCAGAATTGGACTTTTTTTCCCACCATTTCACCTCACTTTTTTTTCATAATTTTTAGTACATTATATGGTCATTCAAAACTATAACTTGTCCTGCCAAAAACATGCCCTCATATGGTTATACCCGTGGAATATATGACCATTATGGCCCTTTAGAAGGGGAGGAAAAAAGGAAAAAAACAAAAAAGTACAGAAATTAAAAAATTGGACATGTCGGGAAGGGATTTTTGAAATTGTCTGCATGCCGACCCTTTTATACCTTTATAATGTATAATTTATCTGTTTGTTTTTTCAGGCTTTTGTTGACTACCAAATGCAGCAGATGACGTCTGCTTTTATAGATCACTTTGGGTTCAATGATGAGGAGTTTGGAGAGCAAGAAGAGAGTGTCAAGTTAGTATTAATACAGTCATGCATATCACCCATGCGTTTACATGCAGACATACATTTGTTGCATTGTATTTCCAGCTGCAGTTTATCTTCATAGCACACCTGCCTATAGATCTGTGAAACATTTACCTGGGGGGGATGTGCACGTTCAAGTAGACCTGTCACCGAAAAATTGTTTACATCAGGGGTCTCAAACTCGGCAGAGTAAAGGGGCCGCACATAAAAAAAAATTTAAGCTGGGGGGCCGCATTCCATTCAAACTTAATACAGTACAAAATTATTGTTAATTGTTTATTTGAACTACTATAACAATTCTCTCCCTCCGGACCTCCCCCTCTCTCTGTGGCCGTTCAAATAAGTTGTCAGCTGCGATGTACAGCTTACCGTAAATACTCGTGTATAAGCCGACCCGAGTATAAGCCGACCCCCCCTAATTTTGCCATAAAAAAACTTGGAAAACTTATTGACTCGCATATAAACCTAGGGTGAAAAATGCAGCAGCTACTGGTAAATTTTCACAAAAAAAAATAGACACCAATAAAAGTGAAATTAATTGAGACATCAGTAGGTTAAATGTTTTTGAATATCCATATTGAATCAGGAGCCCCATATAATGCTCCATACAGTTCATAATGGCCCCATAAGATGCTCCATACAAAATACGCCCCATATAACGCTGCACAAAGGTTAATAATGGCCCCATAAGATGCTCCATAGATTATGCCCCATATAATGCTGCACAAAGGTTTATAATGGCCCCATAAGATGCTCCATAGAATAATATGCCCCATATGCTGCTCCATAAAGGTTATGGCCCCATAAAATTCTCCATAGATTATGCCCCATATAATGCCGCACAAAGGTTAATAATGGCCCCATAAGATGCTCCATAGAATAATATGCCCCATATGCTGCCCATAAAGGTTATGGCCCCATAAAATGCTCCATAGAATAATATGCCCCTCCATAGAATAATATGCCTCATATGCTGCTCCATAAAGATTATGGCCCCATATGATGCTCCATAGATTATGCCCCATATGATGCTCCATAGATTATGCCCCCATAAGATGCTCCATATATTTTATGCCCCCATAAGATGCTCCATACATTTTATGCCCCCATAAGATGCTCCATATATTTTATGCCCCATAAGATGCTCTATATATTTTATGCCCTATAAGATGCTCCATAGATTATGCCCCCATAAGATGCTCCATAAATTTTATGCCCCCATAAGATGCTCCAAATATTTTATGCCCCCATAAGATGCTCCATATATTTTATGCCCCATAAGATGCTCCATAGATTATGCCCCCATAAGATGATCCATATATTTTATGCCCCCATAAGATGCTCCATAGATTATGCCCCCATATGCTGCTGCTGCAAATAAAAAAAAAATGACACTCACCTCTCGTCGCTGGGGGCTAGGTGCCGGTGTCACCGCTGACTCAGGGCCCCGGCACTTGCGATATTCACCTGTCCCCTGTCCACCACTGCGTGCCGCTCCATCATCTGGCTCCTCTGTCAGTGACTGTTCAGGCAGAGGGCGCGGCGCCACTAACTACGTCATCGCGCCCTCTGACCTGAACATCACAGCCAGAGGACGCAGAGGACACAGCAGTGTGCAGCCGTGGACCGGGGACAGGTGAATATCGCATATACTTCCCCCCTCCTGGAGCGTCTTTTCAGTCCCCCTGCTTCTCCCGCTGTCTCCGGCAGCTATTCTTCCTTCATCGGTCAGGTGGTACCGCTCAGTAAAGTCAATTTAATTTAAAGTCAACATAATGAGCGGTACCACGTGACTGCTGAAGGAAGAAGCCTGAGATCGTGGGAGAAGCAGGGGGCTGCAGAGATACGCCAGGGGGGTTAGCATGATCTGACACCCCCCTTCCCTGCCGACCCTCTGGCGTATGTCATTACACAGCGCCAGAGGGATGTCATCACGCAGGGCCACAGCCACTACGGAGCGGCGCACTCCTCCTCTTGAGACGTGGTGCACTGCGGGCCGCAGATGCCTGCCTCAGGGGCCGCGTGTTTGAGACCCCTGGTTTAGATGAAAAAATACAGTTCTCAAATATATTTAGTAAAATAAATTCTGTCTTCAGTTAGTGCTCCTAACTCTGACCCTTAAAGATAGACTGAAGTCAGCTAAAGTTCTAAAGTTGGATCTCTGCTGTCTAATTTTGACAGCCTTGTCAGACTTCTTGCTTTTAGGCTGTCTACAGTACATAGTGAGAGAATCAGATTAACACTTCACAAGCAATTGATTTATTCATTTGCAGGTTAACTTTTTAGAAACAGCAATGCCCTCTTGCAGATTAACCCTTTAGAAGCAGCTATGTCTTCCTCTTTGCCAGAGCTGCATAATACACAGGGGCATCTTATTAAATGGCTTGTAAATTGCAATGTCCTGTATCAAGTAAAATAGACACCTGACTGGAGCTGTAGTAAATTTTCACCTAATTTGTATTTTGCTGATATTATACCTCAATGGAACGCATTGGTAAATTAATTTACTACGTTTGTACTTCTGGTAAATATGGGGAATCAATTCTTCCACCGTATTACTGAATTCTGTAAACCAGCGAGTTGACAAAACTGCGAAACAGGCCAAATTCTGCCAGATTTGAGCACAAGTCTGTATAGCATCTGCTGCCCCTTACAGTTGGTATCTCCGAATTTTGCCCTTACTCAGGTTAAAGAGAACGTAAAACGTATGATCTGCTTTAACCCCTTACCAACATCTGCTGTAAATGTACTGTGCAATTTGGTTGCAGGTGTGTGAAGCAGGCTCATGGGATGAGACCCCCCCCATATTCTTCAGGTAATGGCTGTGTGTTACAGCCAGGACCTGTCTCTAACAATCACTGGTGGCGAGAAGGGCCACTCGCAATTGTAAACCTGTTTAAATGCCACTGTAAACTCTGACAGCGACATTAACAAAGCACCGGCAGGAGAGTGCGTTTTTCAAGGCGGCCATCGGGGGTGCGCTTGTGATGTGACTGCGGGTTGCTGATGGGCTGCTCTATGGGCTGTGGGTCTGCTGAAGACCTCTGTGTTTATGATTATGGAGCTCCCTTAAAACCCTGCCTGTGAGCTGGCTTCAAAGGTAACTGTGATTTTAACTATATACAGCAGTACTGTGATATTACAGCATATAGCACAAGTGATCAGACGATCACAGGTTAAAGTCCCCAAAAAACATAAGGTCAAATCACTGCCCTTTTCCCCTCATTGAAAGTAAAGATAATAGAAAAAATAAATCACACTTATTGTATTGCCTTGTTCAGAAATGTCCAATTTATCAAAATACAATAGTAATTAACCCGATCGATAAACACCATAAACATAAAAAAATGAAAGCGGCAAAATTAAGTTTTTGCAGCAGCAGATGAAGGAAGGGAGACACAGTCATTACTAGTGGGTAGGCGGAGCCCAGATGGGATAGACACCTCAGATTAAAAAGAGTGTTGACCGGCCCCTCCAGCTCGGGCTCCTCCTACTCCAGCTCTCCAGTCTAAAATTTGAGGTCTCAGAGGATAGTCGCTGCTGAAGCAGCTCCTCAGAAGATTTTCTTATTTTTATCGGACCTTCTGCAGAAAGGTGTGGTGGTGCCGGTTCCGCCGGAGCCGGGGAAGAGGATTTTATTCTAACCTCTTTGTGGTCCCCAAAAAAGAGGACAAATTTCGGCCCATTCTGGATCTCAAATGATTGAATCGCATGTCCACGTCCGGAAATTCCGGCCCTGTCGCAGAACGATTTTTTGGTGTCAGTCGACATTCGCGACGCTTATTTTCACTTTCCAATCGGAAGGGCCCACCAACGCTTCCTTCGTTTTGCCATAGGTCAGGACCATTACCAGTTTGTGGCTCTGCCTTGGCCTCAGCGCCCAGAGTTTTTACAAAATTCTGGCGCCTCTCATGGCAATTCTTCGAAGACAGGGGGTTTCGATTCTTCCCTACCTGGACGACCTTTTGATTGTGGCGTCCTCAAAGGAGGAGGCGGTGACTGCTCGCAATCTATCCCTTCAGCTCCTGGAGGACTTCGGGTGGCTGGTCAATTGGGAGAAGTCGTCTCTGGAACCGTCGCAGTCAATCCTGTTTTTGGGGATGCATTTCGACACGGTACGAGCAGTGGTGTCTCTGCCTCCAGACGAGCAAACATGTCTCCTTCGACATGTACAGGTTATGAAGTCTTCGACAGCGATGTCCCTTCGAAGGTGTATGCGCCTTCTGGGTTTGATGGTGGCGTCCATGGAGGCACTTCCGTTTGCCATTCATTCCAGGGCCCTACAAAGGCTCATTCTGAGCCGTTGGGATCGATCGCAGGCTTCGCTGGATTGCAGTGTCATCATCTCCCACAGGGTGCGAGAGTCTCTAGGATGGTGGTTACGTCCGGAAGCGTTATCCCTGGGGAAGTCCTTCCTCCCTCCGGGGTGGTCGGTCATAACCACCGATACCAGCCTGACGGACTGGGGAGGTATCTGGAACGATCTCTGGATTCAGGGAGTATTGTCGTCGGAGGAGTCTGTCCTGCCGATCAACATCCTGGAATTGAGGGCAATTTTCCTTTGCCTCCAACACTGGACGGTCCCTTTAAGCGGTCTGCCAGTCCGAGTGCAGACAGACAATGCGACGGCGGTCGCGTATATCAACCATCTAGGCGGGACAAGGAGTTCCAGGCTCATGGTGGAGGTATCTCGGATCCTGGTATGGGCCGAGACCAGAGTGCCAGCCATCTCTGCGATCCACATTCCAGGAGTTCAGAACATCACGGCGGACTTTCTCAGTCGCGAGAAGATGGATCCCGGAGAATGGAGTCTTCATCCGGAGATTTTTTACACTGCTGTGCTCCCGTTGGGGAACTCCCCAAGTGGATTTGATGGCATCCTGGTTCAATGCCAAGTTACCGACTTTCATGTCCAGGTACAAGGACCCGAAGGCTGTGGCGGTGGATGCTCTGGTGGCTCCGTTGGACCAATTCGAGCTAATCTATGAAATGTTCTCGCCGATATCCTTACTTCCTCTGGGGTTGCGTCGGATCAGACTGGAGAGAATCCCGGCTATGTTGATAGCCCCAGATTGGCCAAGGAGGACGTGGTTCTCGACACTGGTGTCGCTTCTGGCAGCGCCTCCTTTTCCACTTTCTCTTCGCCCGGACCTGTTAACCCAAGGGCCCGTTCGTCATCCGGACCTGAAGTCTCTGCGTTTGACGGCGTGGCTCTTGAGACCGAAATATTAACCGTCAAGGTTTTTCAGCCAAAGTCATTGCCACTTTGCGAGCTGCCAGAGGTCCGGCTACTACTAGGATTTATCACAAGTCTTGGGAAGCCTTCTTTTTGTGGTGTTCGGGTTCTTCAAGGAACCCGAGGATTCTTTCCATTCCCAATTTGTTGGCCTTTTGCAGTACGGGCTGGACAAGGGTTTGGCAGTTAGCACTCTAAAGGGTCAGGTTTCTGCCCTGTCTTTGCTTTTTGGAAGGCTATCGCCTCGCGTAGGGACGTACGTTCTTTTTTGCGCGGAGTAACCCGTCAGTTTCCGCCGCGGAAGGCGCCTGTGTCTCCTTGGTGGCTCAATCTTGTATTGGAGGCTCTTCAACATGGGCCTTTTGAGCCTATGGACTCTGCTAGCCTTTCTTTGCTATCTTGGAAGGTTGCCTTTCTAGTGGCGCTCACCTTTTGAGAAAGGTTTTCTGAGTTGGCGGCTTTTTCTTGCTCGCCTCCTTTTCTGGAGTTTCACCTGGATCGCGTAGTACTTCGCTCACTGGGCGACTTTTCTACCTAAGGGGGTGTCACAATTTCATGTTAACCAGGATATTGTGTGCCCTCGCTCTGCCCGGAGCCGAGGAATGCGAAGGAACGGGCCTTGCACAAATTGGATTTGGTGCAGGCTTTGAAGTTCTATTTGTTTATTACTCAAAATTTTCGGAAGTCGGAACTCTCTGTTTGTGATTCCAGCAGGTCGTCAGCGTGGTCAACGAGCTTCCAAGGACTCTATAGCTCGTTGGATTCGGTCGGCCATTTTAGAGGCTTACCGACTTAAGGGCGAACCTCGCCCGATTAAGATTCGAGCTCACTCCACGAGGGCTGTGGGTTCATCGTGGGCCTTTCATCAAGGGGCCTCAGCAGCTCAGCTCTGCCGGGCGGCGACCTGGCGCTCCGTCCACACGTTTACAAAATTTTATAAGGTGGACGTCAGTGCTTCCGCTGATGCGGCCTTAGGACGTAGGGTCCTGCAGGCGGCTGTAGTCTAAAGTTCTTGTGAACTTGTATTTAGCGCTAGTTGCGCATTTATTTAGGTTGTTGGGTATCTGCCTCTGTTTGGTTTTTTGCCCACCCTTATTTTTGGACTGCTTTGGGACGTCCCACTAGTAATGACTGTGTCTCCCTTCCTTCATCTGCTGCTGAAAGACGGATTTTGGTAAGAACTTACCTGTAAAATCCTTTTCAGCGAAGAAGGAAGGGAGACACAGCTCCCTCC
Organism: Oophaga sylvatica; assembly: GCA_033576555.1. Taxonomy (NCBI): domain Eukaryota; kingdom Metazoa; phylum Chordata; class Amphibia; order Anura; family Dendrobatidae; genus Oophaga; species Oophaga sylvatica. The sequence goes on along the minus strand of JARQOD010000003.1, from coordinate 454,622,149 downwards.
CATGGCAGAAGTGTGTTGTTGTGTTTTCAGATGCGGCGTGACCCTTCTCTGATAGCGATTATCTGGGCTGAGGTCGGCGCGCTAAGGCTCTGTTCCAGCATTGCCAGCTCATCGCAGTGATCAGGTTCAGTGAGTAGTACCTGGAACTGTGTGTTTTTTTTCCTGTTGCATGCATAACCTGAATTCTTGTCTTTTCTCTGAAGTCCTTCAGAAGGGGTTATGTTGCTCCGCTGGTGATATTTGCTCTTCCTTAGCTTGTGTACGACTGGAGAGCTGGAGTAGGAGGAGCCCGAGCTGGAGGGGCCGGTCAACACTCTTTTTAATCTGAGGTGTCTATCCCATCTGAGCTCCGCCTACCCACTAGTAATGACTGTGTCTGCCTTCCTTCTTCGCTGAAAAGGATTTTACAGGTAAGTTCTTACCAAAATCCGTCTTTTTTGGTCGCTGCAATATCGCAAAAAATGATGTAACAAGCGATCAAAATGTCATATTTATCCCAAAATGGTATTAATAAAAAAGTTGTCACTGCAGAAAATAGCCCATCACTTAGCTCCATTGTCTGGAGCTGTGGGGGGGGAGGGTCTTAATGTGGTGCTCTGTTTAGGTATTCATCTGTATGGCTTCTGACAGGTCACTGATCCCTGGTGGTTCTTCAGGTTCTTTCTGAAGGTTCCCACGATAGGTAAGAGTCTGATATGTTGGAGTAGAGAGTTCCAGAGGAGGGGGGATTCAGGGGAGAAATCTAGTGTGCGATTATGGGAAGAGGAGATAAGAGCAGAGTAGAGAAGGAGATCTTATGAGTATCGGTAATTGCGTGCAGTTAAGTACAGGGAGACAAGGTCACAGATGTACGGAGGACACAGGTTGTGGATGGCTTTGTATGCCATGGTTAGGGTTTTGAACTGGAGTCTCTGGGTAATGGGGAGGCAGTGAAGAAGGGATTGACGGAGAGGAGAGACCTGAGAATGAGGGGGGGGAGGATAGGTGGATTAGTCGGGCAGCAGAGTTGAGGATAGATTGGAAGGGTGCGAGAGTGTTAGCGAGGAGGCCACAGAGCAAGAGGTTGCAGTAGTCAAGGCAGGAGATGATGAGTGTTGATTAAAGAACGTACGGATCTGGGAAATATTTTTGACTTGGAGTCGGCAGGAAGTGGAGAGGGCTTGGATATGTGGTTTGAAGTAGAGATTAAACTCCAGGATTACCCCGAGGCAGCGAGCTTGTGGGACTGGGGAGAGTGAGCAGCCTTTGACTTTGATGGAAAGGTTCGCTTTGTGGGGACGTTGAATGAGATCTAGCAGAAAAGAAGGATGAAATAGTGGACAGACATTGTGGAATACTGGTTAGTAAGAAGGTGATATGTGGTGTGGTCCAGAAAGGTAGATCTGTGTGTCATCAGCATAGGTGATAATGCAAGCCATGAGACGCCATGAGCTGTCCCAGGCCAAAGGTGTAGATGGAGAAGAGCAGAGGTCCTAGAACTGAACCTTGAGGGACACCGACAGAAAGAGGGCGAGATGAGGAGGTGGTGTGTGAGTGGGAGACACTGAATGTCAGGTCTGTTAAGTATGAAGAGATCCAAGATAGAGCCAAGTCTATGATGCCAAGAGATGAGAGAGTCTGTAGTAAGAGGGAATGGTCCTCTGTGTCAAAGGCAGAGGACAGGTCCAGGAGGAGGAGGAGGACAGAGTAGTGTTACTTGGATTTGGCTGTTAGTAGGCCATTGGAGACTTTAGTCAGGGAAGTTTCAGCGGAATGATGCGGTCGGAAGTCAGATTGTAAGCACTCAAGGAGGGAGCAGGAGGAGAGGTGAGAGGACAGTTCAAGATGGAAGTGTTGTTCCAGTAGTTTTGAGGCATAGGGGAGAAGTGATATGGGGCAATACCTAGACAGAGTGGATGGGTTAAGAGAGGACTTTTTGAGGATGAGTGTGATCGAGGCATGTTTGAAGCATGAGGGGAAAACGCCAGTTGTTAGTGACAGGTTGACAAAAAACGGGTTCATAGTAGGATGAAGACTGTGGTGAGGTTTGGGTTGAGGTGGGATGGGATCTGGTCGAGTGCACAGGAGGTGAGATGTGATCTTGAAAGTAGAGAGGAAATACAGTGGAGTCCTAACTATTCACTGTTTTTTCCAAGTGATGGATTAGCCAAATTGCACTTGTTTGTGTTGCGCTGGCTACTATCAGAACAAACCTGTGGCTGTAGCGTGCGGCCCTTACATAGCACATTCACCCGACATTGCTCTGCATAGAGCAGATTTCTTAGTTTGTCTGTGTGCAAAGATGGATTTTTCCAATGCAAATCCAGCTATGAGTTTTGCTGTGAATCTTTATGTAAAATGTGGATTTTATAGTAGACTTCACTTCTCTCTACGTTAAAGGGGTGAAGTCAGGCCCTAACAGGGTGTGGCAAATCCTATAAAACATTGAGTCTTTTCAGATCTTACCTTGTTTTCCTCTCTGGACACCATAAGCCAGCTTGATGGCACACCAGTTGTGTGTGTTAGGTCACATTTTCCCATTATCAGGACTCCATATATTGATTATGAATGATTTTACCCCAAAGGATAAAACTGACCTGTATAACATTAGTATACATATATCCAATTAGTCCAACTTAAAGGGCCTTTCATAGTAATCTGAGTAGCGTCATTAAAGCAGCATGTAATCAATATCTGAAGTCACTGTCCTTTTATTGCCTTTGTCGGAGATTTGTTTTGCACTTGAATGAATGCCTTACATTGCGCTTCTCACTTTAGTGCCGTTTTTATTTTGTCATTGACCCGTTGCCTCTGTAGTTGATTTGCTTTGCCGCCTTTTTCTCCTTCCACTTTTAGTTTGATGTGTTTTGCTTGTTTCTTTCTCTTTCTCTAACTTGCAGTGCTCACTTTCGACAGCTGAAGAGGTAAAACATGCTTACACAGTTATGGTAGGGCATTACACGGTGACATGTACCCTTCAGCCTCCAACTTATGGATTTTTTTATTGCATTTTTTTTGTTATGGCAAGCTTTCATTTACTGTGTGATGTTTTGCTTTAGATGGCCCACTTCATTCACATTTCCACTTGTGTTTTACCTATAAAAGCATTCATGGACCTTCCAACAACATTAATTTTTTCGCATGCAAACAGAGGTACTATAACAAAAAAAAAATATATATATATATATGTGTGTGTGTATATATATCTATATAGATATAGATCTATATATCTATATAAATTTATATAGATATATATACCGTATATACTAGAGTATAAGCCTAGATTTTCAGCCCATTTTTTAGGGCTGAAAGTCCCCCTCTCGGCTTATACTCGAGTCATATACGGCGGGGGAGGTGGAGCGCAGCTGTGCTATATACTCACCCCTCCGCCGGCGCGTCTCTGCAGCACCCCTGCTCTTCTCCCACAGTCTCCGGCGCCTGTGTTCAGCGGTCAGGTGGTACCGCTCATTAAAGTCATGAATATGCACATATTCATGACTTTAATGAGCGGTACCACGTGACTGCTGAACACTGGCGCCGGAGACCGCGGGAGAAGAGCAGGGGCTGCAGAGACGCGCCGGCGGAAGGGTGAGAATAACCGATATTTACCTGTCCCGTTCCACCGCTGTGTCCTCGGGTCCTCATGCTGGGATGTTCAGGCAGAGGGTGCGATGACGTGGTTACTGCGCGCTGCCGCCCTCTGCCTGATCATTCACTGCTGGAGGACCCGGAAGACGGCGGCGCTCAGCGGTTGAATGGGTAACAGGTAAATATCGCAGGTGCCGGGGCCCTGAGCGAGCGGTGACACCGGCACCTGTCCCCCATAGCGCGCCGGTGTTCCCGCCTGCTCAGGACACCGGCACCTGGCCCCCAGCGACGAGAGGTGAGAATGTCTTTTTCTTTTTTTTGCTTCAGCTGCGGCAGCATAAGGGACCTATACTATGCAGCATCTATGGGGGAATAATCTATGGGGGCACAATCTATGGGGGCATAATACATGGGGCATCTATGGGGGCATAATCTATGGAGCATCTATGGGGGCATAATACATGGGACATCTATGGGGTCATAATACATGGGGCATCTATGGGGGCATAATACATGGAGCATCTATGGGGGCATAATCTGTGGAGCATCTATGGGGCATAATCTAAGGAGCATCTATGGGGCATAATCTATGGGGGCAAATACATGGAGCATCTATGGGGGCATAAGCTAAGGAGCATCTATGGGGGCATAATCGAAGGAGCATCTATGGGGGCATAATCTATGGAGCATTTATGGGGGCATAATCTATGGAGCATCTATGGGGGCATAATACCTGGGGCATCTATGGAGGCATATAATCTATGGAGCATCTAAGGGGGCATAATACATGGGGCATCTATGGGGGCATAATACATGGGGCATCTATGGGGCATAATCTAAGGGACACCTATGGGGGCACAATCTATGGAGCATCTTGTGGTGCATAATACATGAGGCAGCATACGGGGCATAATCTCATTTTCCACCCTAGGCTTATACTCGAGTCGAGTCGATAAGTTTTCCCAGTTTTCTGTGGCAAAATTAGGGGGGTCGGCTTATACTCGGGTTGGCTTATACTCGAGTATATACGATATATATATATATATTTTTTTTTTGCATTGAGTAAAAGAAAAAAAAGGTGCACCCTACAGTTACCCAGGTTTTTTAAAAAATTACAATGTTCTGTCACATGCATTAATGGGCGAAAATAGTGTGTGTGTGTGTGTGTGTGTGTGTGTGTGTGTGTGTTGTGTATATATATATATATATATATATATATATATAATATATATATATATTATATATATACAGGTCCTTCTCAAAAAATTGGCATATAGTGCTAAATTTCATTATTTTCCATAATGTAATGATTACAATAAAACTTTCATATATTTTAGATTCATTACACACCAACTGAAATTTGTCAGGTCTTTTATTGTTTTAAAGCTGATGATTTTGGCATACAACTCCTGATAACCCAAAAAACCTGTCTCAAAAAATTAACATATTTCAACCGTCCAATAAAATAAAAGTGTTTTTTAAAAACAAACAAAAAAAACATCAAATAATAATGTTCAGTCATGCACTCAATACTTGGTCGGGAATCCTTTTGCAGAAATGACTGCTTCAATGCGGCGTGGCATGGAGGCAATCAGCCTGTGACACTGCTGAGGTGTTATGGAGGCCCAGGATGCTTCGATAGCGGCCTTAAGCTCATCCAGAGTGTTGGGTCTTGCGTCTCTCAACTTTCTCTTCACAATATCCCACAGATTCTCTATGGGGTTCAGGTCAGGAGAGTTGGCAGGCCAATTGAGCACAGTAATACCATGGTCAGTAAACCATTTACCAGTGGTTTTGGCACTGTGAGCAGGTGCCAGGTCGTGCTGAAAAATGAAATCTTCATCTCCATAAAGCATTTCAGCCGATGAAAGCATGAAGTGCTCCAAAATCTCCTGATAGCTAGCTGCATTGACCCTGCCCTTGATGAAACACAGTGGACCAACACCAGCAGCTGACATGGCACCCCACACCATCACTGACTGTGGGTACTTGACACTGGACTTCAGGCATTTTGGCATTTCCTTCTCCCCAGTCTTCCTCCAGACTCTGGCACCTTGATTTCCGAATGACATGCAAAATTTGCTTTCATCAGAAAAAAGTACTTGGGACCACTTAGCAACAGTCCAGTGCTGCTTCTCTGTAGCCCAGGTCAGGCGCTTCTGCCGCTGTTTGTGGTTCAAAAGTGGCTTTACCTGGGGAATGCGGCACCTGTAGCCCATTTCCTGCACACGCCTGTGCACGGTGGCTCTGGATGTTTCTACACCAGACTCAGTCCACTGCTTCCTCAGGTCCCCCAAGGTCTGGAATCGGTCCTTCTCCACAATCTTCCTCAGGTCCGGTCACCTCTTCTCGTTGTACAGCGTTTTCTGCCACATTGTTTCCTTCCAACAGACTTCCCATTGAGGTGCCTTGATACAGCACTCTGGGAACAGCCTATTTGTTGAGAAATTTCTTTCTGGGTCTTACCCTCTTGCTTGAGGTGTCAATGATGGCCTTCTTGACATCAGTCAGGTCGCTAGTCTTACCCACGATGGGGGTTTTGAGTAATGAACCAGGCAGGGAGTTTTTAAAAGCCTCAGGAATCTTTTGCATGTGTTTAGAGTTAATTAGTTGATTCAGAAGATTAGGGTAATAGGTCGTTTAGAGAACCTTTTCTTGATATGCTAATTTTTTGAGACAGGTTTTTTTGGGTTATCAGGAGTTGTATGCCAAAATCATGAGTATTAAAACAATAAAAGACCTGACAAATTTCAGTTGGTGTGTAATGAATCTAAAATATATGAAAGTTTAATTGTAATATATGTTACAGTACAGACCAAAAGTTTGGAGACACCTCATTTAAAGATTTTTCTGTATTTTCATGACTATGAAAATTGTACATTCACACTGAAGGCATCAAAACAATGAATTAACACATGTGGAATTATATACTGTACTTAACAAAAAAGTGTGAAACAACTGAAAATAAGTCTTATATTCTAGGTTCTTCATAGTAGCCACCTTTTGCTTTGATGACTGCTTTGCACACTCTTGGCATTCTCTTGATGAGCTTCAAGAGGTAGTCACCGGAAATGGTCTTCCAACAATCTTGAAGGAGTTCCCAGAGATGCTTAGCACTTGTTGGCCTTTTCGCCTTCACTCTGCGGTCGCACTCACCCCAAACCATCTCGATTGGGTTCAGGTCTGGTGACTGTGGAGGCCAGGTCATCTGGCATAGCACCCCATCACTCTCCTACTTGGTCAAATAGCCCTAACACAGCCTGGAGGTGTGTTTGGGGTCATTGTCCTGTTGACAAATAAATAAATAAATGATGGTCCAACTAAATGCAAACCGGATGGAATAGCATGCCACTGCAAGATGCTGTGGTAGCCATGCTGGTTCAGTATGTCTTCAATTTTGAATAAATCCCCAACAGTGTCACCAGCAAAGCACCCCCACATCATCACACCACCTCCTCCATGATTCACGGTGGGAACCAGGCATGTTGAGTCCATCGTTCACCTTTTCTGCGTTTCACAAAGACACGGTGGTTGGAATCAAAGATCTCAAATTTGGACTCATCAGACCAAAGCACAGATTTCCACTGGTGTAATGTCCATTCCTTGTGTTCTTTAGCCCAAGCAAGTCTCTTCTGCTTGTTGCCTGTCCTTAGCAGTGGTTTCCTAGCAGCTATTTTACCATGAAGGCCTGCTGCACAAAGTCTCCTCTTAACAGTTGTTGTAGAGATGTGTCTGTTGCTAGAACTCTGTGTGGCATTGACCTGGTCTCTAATCTGAGCTGCTGTAAACCTGCGATTTCTGAGGCTGGTGACTCAGATAAACTTATCCTCAGAAGCAGAGGTGACTCTTGATCTTCCTTTCCAGGCGCGGTCCCCATATGAGACAGTTTCTTTGTAGTGCTTGATGGTTTTTGCAACTGCACTTGGGGACACTTTCAAAGTTTTCCCAATTTCTCGGACTGACTGACCTTCATTTCTTAAAGTAATGATGGCCACTCGTTTTTCTTTACTTAGCTGCTTTTTCTTGCCATAATACGAATTCTAACAGTCTTATTGTCACGCTGTATAGCAGATATATATATATGTGATGTCAGTAATCTATATCAAAAGGGCAACATACTATATAACATGCGCATAGATATATGATAACATAGAATTACCTGACAGAATGTCCAGTGGGTCAATACGGAATCCGTTATACGCTGTCTCCGGCTAGAGGGTGACCGGGGTCTATGCTGACCCTAAACTGGAGTCCTAACTAATCCCTCTACCTGGAGGTACTGTTAAAGGTACAGAGGTCCAGGCCACCAGCGTAAACCCTGTCTCCTATCAATCCCTGCCAACTGTAATCTAGTCCTAAGAAGGACCCTGATTACCACCAAAGGGAATGAACAGGTAACGGTTAATGAACAGAAAGACATACAAGAAAGACAAGAAATAAAGTAAATAAAGTCTTACATACAACACTCACACACAGTAGGAACACCTAAGGTCTCAGAGATAAACTTTAAGCTATAAGAGTAAAAACAACTAAGGAGCTCTTAGCTTAAGTATTCTCAGAACCGATCCAGTCTGCTAGACTACATGAAGGCTTTCACCGCCATCTAACACCCAGACTGGCAGGGATATAAAGGAAGCTAATTAGAACATAATCAAAAGCAGCCGGGCGAGGCTGGACCTAGTCTTAGCAAAGAGCTAGGCAAAATTAACTCTCTCATTACCAAACACAAAGTAACAGCAACTCAGCTGCGAGAAGTCAGAATGTGCAATCGCGACGATCCTCGCGGCGATGCACCCATGACACTTATTCAGTAGGACTATCAGATGTGTATCCACCAGACTTCTGCACAACACAACTGATAGTCCCAACCCCATTTATAAGGCCAGAAATCTCGCTTATTAAACCATACAGGGCACACCTGTGAAGTGAAAACCATTTCCGGTGACTACCTCTTGAAGCTCATCAAGAGAATGCCAAGAGTGGGCAAAGCAGTCATCAAAGCAAAAGGTGGCTACTTTGAAGAACCTAGACTATAAGACATATTTTCAGTTGTTTCACACTTTTTTAAGTATATAATTCCACATGTGTTAATTCATAGTTTTGATGCCTTCAGTGTGAATGTACAATTTTCATAGTCATAAAAATACAGAAAAATCTTTAAATGAGGTGTGTCCAAACTTTTGGTCTGTACTGTGTATGTATGTATATATATATATATATATATATATATATATATATATATATATATATATATATATATATATATATATAGATATCTATCTATCTATCTATGGATAGATAGATAGATAACCACTCATGGTTAGTGGTTGGGTGAAGCCATCTGTTTTTAAACTACAGTGTTTTCTCTTTTTAAATCATAATGACAACCCAAAACATCCAAATGGCCCTTATCAAAAGTTCACATACCCCATTTCTTAATATCGTGTATTGCCCCCTATAACCTCAATGACAGCTTGAAGTCTTTTGTGATAGTTGTGGATGAGGTTCTTTATTTCTCAGATGGTAAAGCTACCCACTCTTCTTGGCAAAAAGCCTCCAGTTCCTGCAAATTCCTGGGCTGTCTAGCATGAACTGCGCATTTGAGATCTCCCCAGACTGGCTCAATGATATTGAGGTCAGGAGACTGAGATGGCCACTCCAGAACCTTCACTTTGTTCTGATGTAGCCAATGACAGGTCGACTTGGCCTTGTGTTTTGGATCGTTGTCATGTTGGAACGTCCAAGTACGTCCCATGCACAGCTTCCGTCTGATGATTGCAAAGTTGCCTCCAGTATTTGCTGATAACGTGCTGCATTCTTTTTTCCTTCAACTTTAACCAAGTTTCCTGTGCCTTTGTAGCTCACACATCCCCAAAACATCAGCGATCCACCCCCGTGCTTTAAAGTAGGAATGGTTTTCCTTTCATCATAGGCCTTGTAACCTTTATGGTTGTGTCCAAAAAGTTCAATTTTGGTCTCATCACTCCAAATTACCTTGTTCCAGAAGTTTTCAGGCTTGTCTCTGTGCTGTTTTTCTTCAGGTGCCTCCTTATTGTTCATCTTGAAACAGCCACACTGCTAGTTTTCAGAGTCCGGTATTTCAGCTGATGTTATTTGTGGGTTTTTCTTTGCATCCCGAACAATTTTCCTAGCAGTTGTGGACAAAATTTTTGTTGGTCTACCTGACCGTGTTGTTTTTACAGAGTCCCTGATTTTCCATTTGTTAATCACAGTTTGAACACTGCTGACTGGCATTATCAATTCCTTGGATATCTTTTTGTATCCCTTTCCTGGTTTATACAGTTCAACTACCTTTTCCCGTAGATCCGTTGACAATTCTTTTGCTTTCCCTTTGACTCACAATCCAGAAACTCAGTGGCTGGATGAAAGATGCAAGAGTCTGTCTGGATCACAGAAACTCACTCACTTTTATGCACACACACTGATTACAAGCAAACAGGTCACAAGTGAGGATGTTACCTTTAGTAGCCAATCAAACCCATTTGTGTCATCTTCAGTGCATGTTATCAGGCCAAAATCACCAGGGTATGTGAACTTTTGATTAGGTTCATTTGGATGTTTTGGGTTGTGATTATGATTTAAAAAGAGAAAACACAGCAGTTTGACAATAAATTGGCTTCACCCAACCACTAACCATGAGTGGAGAAAAAGTTTTGGTGTTATCATTCATATTCTCTCAAAAAAGGCAGAGAAAGCAAAAATTCTGCTGGGGTATGTAAACTTTTAAGCACAACCGTGTGTGTGAATATATATAGTACCTGTTGGGTGCAACTTTTTTTTTTACTTGATGCATGTACTTTTTGGCTAAAAACTGTCTTTGCACTTCTGTGACTGTCAAGGAAAAGTCAGACTGTCCCTTAAAGATATTGTAAGCCAAAAAATGTACACATTTAAGAACCAAAAGTGCCCCCAAATGTGTTTCTATCCTTTTTATCCGAAAGGTGCACTCTTTTTTTTGTGTAGTGATTTAATACACACACTTTCCATAGCTCAGACCTTTCTCTTTTACTTGTGTTGTTGAAAGTCCAATTCGGAGAGGTAATCTGCATCACATTTGCACGATATGGATGTTTTTTGTTTTTTTTTGCATGGCGGTAGTTGTGACACCTGCGTTTCTCACTCATCACACGGTTATGTCAGAGGTGATGGTAGCAGCAACACTGCATGACAGAATAGCAAAGTTCTGCCAATTTATTCTTTAACCAAGTCTGTTCAGTCTAAAAGCATTATGAAAAGTGAATTGTGTGACCAGCAACGAGCAGAAATCGTTTCCCATAATTGTGACCTATTGTCATGCTTTGTATTTATTTTTTGTTAGTGCTCCGTTTGATAAAACCGGCAATATCACGTTTTCCCTGAATGCAGATGAAGAAAGTGTAAGTTGTTTTTTTTTCCTTATTTCTGTATTTATTCTGGAGAGAAAGATCTTAATTTGTTTTTATTATTCATGTATTCCAGCCAAATTCCAATTTGTTTGAGATTTGTTATAAGGAGCGCATTCAGCAGTTTGATGACGATGAAGATGAAGGCTCAGACGGAGAGGATATCTGGCAGGAGAAAGAGATCCGGTTTTCTTCAGGCACAATGCAGAGTACTGGCACAAGGTAGGGGACTTTGTGTTATATGGTTACAGAAAATAACTATATCACTGATCAACAGCAAACCTCTGATTGGACACGTATTATTATAAGATGGCGTTTGTTAGCAGCTCTACATTCTGCTTCTGTATAGCATCAGTCATAGAAGTCCAGGAAAGTTTGTCGCCTTTTTCCTTCATTCACATAAAGGGGATCTGAAAATCAAAATAATCAGAAGTAAAAGACAGTCCCATGTGCAAGCAACAACGTTGTGACTAAACGTAGCAAATGGAGGGAAATAGCAATGGTTTCTATCTACTCAAAAAAAATATATAGGCCAACTTTATTGGGCTAAACATCCATATCACAATAAGTTCCAGGAGACAGGAACAAGGCAACGAATTTTGAACGCAATCCTGCGTTTTTTTTTCTTCAAAGTTTGATGGGAATATGTCTCCAACAATCGTATACCGACCTGGAGGAATCTGGGAAGGAATAGGTATCACATGATGTAGCAATTAAAAGATCAGATACAAAAACAAGAATAAAGATACAAAAACAATAGATAGATGGAACTGAAGGAGAATAAATAAAACTGAGAAAGAAAACTTAGGCTAAGTTCACACGTTGTGGAATTGCCGCGGAAATTTCCGCGGCAATCCCGCACTTCTCTGCCGCGGGAAATACGCATTTCAGCTGCAGTTGGAAGGAAGAGAGACACATTATTCATTACTGATGGGTAGGCGGAGCCCCAGATCAGGATGTCACCTCAGATCAAAAGAGTGCTGACTGGCTGGCCCCTCCAGCTCGGGCTCCTCCTACTCAGCTCCAGTCTAAGATTTGAGGTCCAGAGGATGGTCGCTGCTAATGCAGCTCCTCAGAAGATTTTATTATTTTATATTCGGACAGGAGACTTGGATCACCAGTTGGTCTAGAGGTCTCAGGGGTACCAGCGCTGCTGTACCCCAACCTCTCCCTTGGCGGATCTGTATTTACTCAAAGTCCCTGCAGAATCCTTGCCGGCCCTGGGGGATGAGGAGAGCTTCCCTGGCGGGGACGCAAACCACACGTGCGGTCACTGCGTTCCTCGCCCTGGGGGGAAGCATGGGCACAAGCGCCACAAATCCTGAGGGGTCCCTGTGGCGCTAAGCTGGTGAGTACTCCACATTCCTTTTTTCTAATGTGTGTAGTACTTTAGCGACTGCTGTGGCAGCGCTATTACATGTACCACTATGTGCTTTAACGACTGCGGTGGCAGCGTTATTACATGTATTCACTGTGATTATGGCAGTGTGCCTTAACGACTGCGGTGGCAGCGTTATTACATGTATTCACTGTGTGTTATCAGTGTGCCTTAACGACTGCAGTGGCAGCGTTATTACATGTATTCACTGTGTGTTATCAGTGTGCCTTAACGACTGCGGCGGCAGCATTATTACATGTATTCACTGTGATTATGTCAGTGTGCCTTAACGACTGCGGTGGCAGCGTTATTACATGTTTTCACTGTGTGATATCAGTGTGCCTTAACGACTGCAGTGGCAGCATTATTACATGTATTCACTGTGATTATGTCAGTGTGCCTTAACGACTGCAGTGGCAGCGTTATTACATGTATTCACTGTGTGTTATCAGTGTGCCTTAACGACTGCAGTGGCAGCATTATTACATGTATTCACTGTGATTATGTCAGTGTGCCTTAACGACTTGCGGTGAGCCAGCGTTATTACATGTTTCACTGTGGATATCAGTGTGCCTTAACGACTGCGGTGGCAGCGTTATTACATGTATTCACTGTGATTATGTCAGTGTGCTTTAACGACTGCGGTGGCAGCGTTATTACATGTATTCACGTGTAAATTATGTCCAGTGTGTGCTTTAACGACTGCGGTGGCAGCGTTATTACATGTATTCACTGTGTGATATCAGTGCGCATTCAGCGGTCGCGGCGGCGACCGCCGGTACATGTATTCAGTCACGGTGAGGAGAGAGGAGTTCCCGCTTTTTTATTTGAATTTTCGCGGCACTCTGAGCGCGCGCTTTCTGAGCAGTCTCCATTTCCTGCATCTTCTACATAGAGACACAGCGCGGCGGCCATTATTAATGCAGGAGCTGGAAGCTCCTCGGGGCCATCGCTCTCCCTTTCCTCCCGGCAGCTATTACCAGCAGGGTGAGTCGCTTCTGCGGAAGCTTAACCCCTTCAACTGCAGGGCGCCTTCCTGAGTTTATTCCCGATCTGCAGCTGTACCGCATATATCTGGGAGCGCAGGGCGTCTTTTTTGAGCCAGTTCCTGCAATACGCCTCCGTCCAGCAGGGGCTATGGGAGGCTGCGGCATTAACCCCTTGGATGGCGGTTAACCCTTGTTTTGAAGGGTCAGCTGGGTAGCTCATGCTGTAAGAGCTTTAACCCTTTAGCGTCCGTTGTTTCTTGTTTGCTATATGAGAAACAGTTACTGACCGTTTTTAAACCGTCATATACTGTGTGAGGAGCGTCCAAATGCTTGTGATTGACGTTTCCATAACGTCTGCGCTTCAGATGCTCTATCCAGCACCTACACCTGTACTACAGATGGTGACTGACGCCTGCTCATCCGACGCCTGCGCTATGTATTCGCTATGTCCTTCGGATGTGCTGTGTCCTGTGCCTGCGCTACGGATATGTTGTGTCCTGCGCCTACGCTACAGAACGTTTTTTCTGTTTAGTGTGGCATAGCTGTCCTGCAGCTGCGACCTTATAAGAGGCGCCTGAGATTCGCACACCCTTTTTCATTATCAAGGTTGTGGGGAGTCTGCTACTTTAACCCCTTCTTAGGCGGTTAACTCTTAATGGGAGACAGCTGGGGTAGCTTTCCCTTTGGAGCTTTAACCCTTCAGCTTTTGTTTTTTATTTAAGAACTTCTCTGGTTACTGACAGGTTTATCCTGCCATATACTATGCAAGGGCATGTCAGAGATCCTCTCCCAGTTCCGCTACGGACCAGCCTCGCGTATCTGACACGCAGACCTCGACTCATGCACGGTCGGAGGTTCCAGTGGTGTCAAAATGGAGGCCTTCACTGGTTTCTATTAATGGCCTGTCTGACCTTTTTAGGTTATGGAGTGTCAGCTAGATCCTCTCAAGGAAGCGACACAAAATCGGTGCCTTCTTTCTCGCTTAGCGAAGAAGTCCGATTCGGTCAAGGAGGATCGGCAGGGACTCCCTGCCTCTCTCATGGGCCGTACTAAACTTTCTGTGGAAGCCATGTGGACGTTACAGTTACCGGAGGAGGTAACTTGTCGTCCTGGTAAGTCGGCCCGGATGTTGCAAGGGTCGCATGGGTCGCGACGACCTTACAAACTGTATCCGTTTTTCTACGGAGTTGTTTGTTGATTGGACCCTTTCTCCTGAAGTGAATGTCCCTTCATTCCAGCTTAGCAAATCTTCCTGATAAAAGGGAAGACGAGTCTGCAGGACACGCTGGACAGAAAAACGGAGACGGCAACAATTTCCATCTGCGAGGCCGTGTACATAGATTCGATATTAAGGATCTAGGTGTACTTGTTAAGTTCCCCTGAGCCGGTTGGACCGTCTAAGGACGGCGAGGCAAGATGGATCCCCTCTATCGAGGTAGATGGGCTTTTCTAGTTGAAGGATAATGCGTCACTGCTATCCAGGGCGCAATCCTCGGCAGTTACAGTCAGAAGAGCACTGTAACTTGGATGGAACGCGGTTTTCCAACAGGGTTTGCTATCTTTAGCTTAGAAAGTGGTCAGCTATTTGACTGACCTCACGGAGCTGATTGCCAAGACAAAGGCAAAAGAAACAGCTTTATCGCACGCAGAGCTGTGACTTCTGCGTCTGGCAGGACTAGTGCCGATAGTTATTGGCAGTCCCTTTCGGTTCAAGGGATGATCTGGCCAACCCTCTGGGGGTTTGTGTCGTCTCTCTCTCTCTTTTTCAAAAAAAAAAAAAAAAAAAAATCCGCCAAGGCGGACTGACATCTGACATTCCGTCAGAGCCAAGCATGAAGTCGCTTCGCTCGTTATGGCAGCCCTGTCGCAGATCGATTCTTTGGTCAATCGACATTCGCGACGCTTATTGGCATGTTTCCGTCGGAAGAGCTCATCAGCGCTTCCTTCATTTTTGCCATAGAATCAACCATTACAACGATTCTGGCGCCTAAATCTCATGGCAATTCTTCAAAGACGGGGACTTACGATTCGTCCCTATTTGGACGACCTTTCGATTGTGGCTCAAAGGAGAAGTCGTCTCTGGAATCGTCGCAGGCAATCCTGTTTTTGAGGATGCATTTCGACACGGTACGGGCGGTGTTGTCCCTACCTCCAGACAAGCAGGCATGTCTGCTCCAACATGTACAGATTATGAAGTCTGTGACAGCAATGTCCCTTCGGAAGGTATGCGCCTTCTGGGTTTGATGGTGGCGTCCATGGAGCACCTCCGTTTGCCCAATTTCATTTCAGAGTTCTCCACAGGCTCATTCTGAGTCGTTGGAATCGGTCGCAATCACTGGATTGCAGTGTCACCATTTCTCGCGGGGTGCGAGAATCCTAGGATGGTGGTTACGTCCAGGAGCGTTATCCCTGGGAAAGTCTTTCTCCCTCCGAAGTGGTCGGTCATAACCACCAATGCCAGCCTGACGGGCTGGGGAGGGTGTCTGGAACGATCTTCGGATCCAGGGAGTATGGTCATCGGAAGAGTCGGTTCTACCGATCAACATCCTGGTATTGAGGGAAAAAATTTTTTCTTTGCCTCCAACACTGGACGGTCTCCTTGAGCGGTATGCCAGTCCGAGTGCGGACAGACAATGCGACGGCGGTCGCGTATATCAACCACCAAGGCGGGACGAGGAGTTCCCATGCTGAAGGTGTCTCGGATACTGATTTGGGCCGAGACCTGGGTTCCAGTCATCTCTGCAATTCACATTCCAGGAGTCCAGAATACCACGGCGGACTTCCTCAGTCGCGAGAAGATGATTCCCGGAGGCTTCCGTTGGGGAACCCACCAAGTGGACTTGATGGGGTCCAGGTTTGATACCAAATTACCGACCTTCGTGTCCAGGTACAAGGACACGAAGGCTGTGGCGGTAGACGCTCTGGTGGATCCGTGGGACCATTTCGAGCTAGTCTATGTGTTTCCGCCGATATCCTTACTTCCTCTGGTGCTGCGTCGGATCAGACTGGAGAGAATTCCGGCTATTTTGATAGCTCAGATTGGCCAAGGAGGACGTGTTTCTCGACACTAGTGTCGCTTTTGGCGGCGCCGCCATTTCCACTTCCTCTGCGCCCGGTCCTGTTAACCTAGGGACTCACTCTTTATCCGGGCTTGAAGTCTCTGCGTTTGACGGAGTAGCTCTTGAGACCAAAATGTTAACCCGTAGAGGTTTTTTTCAGCCAGAAGTCCGGCTACTACTAGGATTTACCACAAAACTTGGGAAACCTTCTTTTCGTGGTGTTCGGGATCTTCACGGAACCCGAGAAAGTTTTCCATTCCCAATCTGTTGGTTTTCTACAGCATGGGTTAGACAAGGGTTTGACAGTTAGCACCCTGAAAGGTCAGGTTTTTCTGCTCTGTCCTTATTATTTCGGAGGGCTATTGCCTCGCGTAGGGACATGCTTTCCCTTTTCCGCGGTATAGCTCGTAAGTTTCCGCCGCGGAAGGCTCCCGTGTCTCCTTGGCGGCTCAACCTTGTTTTGGAGGCTCTTCAGCATAAACCTTTTGAGCCTATGGTTTCTGCTAGCCTTTCTTTACTTTCTTGGAAGGTGGTTTTCCTTGTTGTAGTCACTTCCTTGAGGAGAGTTTCTGAGTTGGCAGCTCTTTCTTGTTCGCCTCCTTTTCTGGAGTTTTTTCCGGATCGTGTAGTGCTTCGCACTCGGGGTGATTTTTTGCCTAAAGTGGTGTCACAATTTCATGTTAACCAGGATATTGTGTTGCCTTCACTCTGTCCGGATCCGAAGAATGCGAAAGAGCGAGATTTATACACATTGGATTTAGTGCGGGCCTTGAAGTTTTATCTATCTATTACTCAAGGTTTTCGTAAGACGGATTCCCTGTTTGTGGTTCCAGCAGGTCGTCGGCGTGGTCAACGAGCTTCCAAGGATTCTATAGCTCGTTGGATCCGGTCAGCTATTTTGGAGGCTTACCGCCTTCGGGGTGAATCTTGCCCGATTAAGATTCGAGCCCATTCCACGAGAGCTGTGGCTTCATCGTGGGCTTTTCATCAAGGTGCCTCGGCAGTGCAGCTCTGCCGAGCGGCAACTTGGCGCTCTGTCCACACGTTTACAAGGTTTTATAAAGTGGACGTCAGTGCTTCCGCTGATGCAGCCCTCGGACGTAGGGTCCTGCAGGCAGCTGTAGTTTAAAGTTCTGGATGAACTTGTGTTTAGCGCTGGTTGCGCTTTGTTGTTAAGGTTGTTGGGTTTCTGCCTTTTGTTGGTTTTTTTCCCACCCTTATTTTTGAACTGCTTTGGGACGTCCCATCAGTAATGAATACTGTGGCTCTCTTCCTTCCATCTGCAGCTGAAACACGGATTTTGGTAAAAACTTACCTGTAAAATCCTTTTCAGCGAAGGAAGGAAGAGAGATACAGCACCCTCCCAAGGCAGAAGTGTGTTGATGTTTTCAGATGCAGCGCGACCCTTATCTGATAGCGATTATCTGGGCTGAGGTCAGCGCGCTAAGGCTCTGTTCCAGCATCGCCAGCTCATCGCAGTAGTCAGGTTCCGTGAGTAGTACCTGGAACTCTGTGGTTTTTGGCTTTCTTTGCATGCATAACCTGTATCCTTGTGTTTTTTCTCTGAAGTTCCTTCAGAAGGGGTTATGTTGCTCCGCTGGTGATCTTGGCTCTTTTCCTAAAAGCTTTGGTACGACTGGAGCTGAGTAGGAGGAGCCCGAGCTGGAGGGGCCAGCCAGTCAGCACTCTTTTGATCTGAGGTGACATCCTGATCTGGGGCTCCGCCTACCCATCAGTAATGAATACTGTGTCTCTCTTCCTTCCTTCGCTGAAAAGGATTTTACAGGTAAGTTTTTTACCAAAATCCGTGTTTTTTTTGTATGCGTATTCCCGCCAGAAACTAGCGTTTTGCAAGCGGAATTAGCTTGCAGAATGCTAGCGTTTTCCTAGCGATCTGTAGCATCGCTTGGAAAACTGATTGACAGGTTGGTCACACGAGTCAAACATAGTGTTTGACACGTGTGACCAACTTTTTACTATTGATGCTGCCTGTGCAGCATCAATAGTAAAAAGATCTAATGTAAAAATAATAAATCGTGATATTCTCACCTTCCGGCGGCCCCGCAGCCTTCCTGCCTCTCAGCGACGCTCCCGGCCAATCGCGTTCCCAAGGATGCATTGCGACAGACCCCAGATGACGTAGCATCACGCGAGACCGCTACGTCATCTGGGTGATTCTCGCAATGCATTACTGGGAACGGGAGCATCGCTGAGAGGCGGGAAAGCTGCGGGGGCCGCCGGAAGGTGAGAATGTCATTATTTTTTATTTTCATTATTGTTTTACCAGGGATATATGGTACCCAGGGCCTGGAGGAGAGTCTCCTGTCCTCCAGACCCTGGGTACCATCCGCACAAGAACCGCTTACATTGCGCGGAGATTACACGAAATTAATGAACATGTTGCTATTTTTTCCGCGAAGCGTTTTTTTCGCGGAAAAAAAACGCTGCATGTGCACAAAAATTGCGGAATCCATTTAAATGAATAGGATGCTTAATGCTTGCGTTTTTTTCGCGTTTTTTCCCGTAGCAAAAACGCGAAAAAAATGCAAGCATTAAGCATCCTATTCATTTAAATGGATTCCGCAATTTTTGTGCACATGCAGCGTTTTTTCCGCGAAAAAAAACGCTTCACGGAAAAAATAGCAACATGTTCATTAATTAAATTGCTGACGTGTGCACTTAGCCTCAATAGTGAAACATGATTTTTCTATCGCTTCATTGGGGGACACAGAAACCACGGGTGTATGCTGCTGCCACTAGAAGGCTGACACTATGCATATGCAAAAAAAGGTTGGGTCCTCCTCTGCCGTATACACCCCACCGACTGCAAGAAGCAAATCAGTTTTAGCTTAGTGTCAGTAGGAGGTGGACACGGGTCTCTCCGGAGATCCATATCTACAGAAGACCAGAAGAGACAGGACAGAAGATTAGGACACTCACCGGGGGGTTTCAGTGGCCCTTTTTTATGGGCCCCAGTCTCCCCTTCTTTGGGGCAACCTGGAGGCGCTCGGTCGCGCCGCTGCGCCTCCCTTGGGGAGGGGGCTCCTGCTTGGCAAGTTTGTTATGGGGGATCTTTGGGGAGCGAGCGGGTGCCTCCGCGCCGCCCCCCCTCCATCGGCGTCCGCGCTTTCTAATTGAGGCCCCGGCTTCACCTTGGGCTTATATCCTTGCCGGCTCCGCCCCCCCCCCTTCCTCCTAGCCTTCTCCTCCAGCGCTGCCCACACAGGATGCGATGCACTGCCTCCAGCTCCTGCGGCGCCGCTGCCCTCTCCTTGCAGTGCCGCTACAAGCTGCAGCATCCGCTTGGCGGTCAGAGTCCTCTGCGCCGCCCCCCCTGCATTTTCGGCCGCAGGCCCTAATCGAGGCTTCATCCCGGGCCTACTTCTGGCGCGGGCTCCGCCCCCTTCCCAGGCTTCCGGGCGGTCTTTTTCTCCCGCCCGTCTCCTCTCCCTGGCGCGTCTTTAGGCTCCAGCCACCGCTACCATCGTCACTGTGGGCTGGAGTCGGCGCCATATTACCTGCAGAGCCTGACTCAGCGTTGGTATCCCCCCCCTTGCGACGCCAAAGGAGCGCGTGTTCAGCGTCTCCCTCAGCTAGTCGCCATCTTCGGCTCCAGCAGGCGGGGACACAGCCTCTGCTATCATTTCCAGGGAGCTCCACACAGGACCGTGAGTAAGCTCTGCGCTGCAGAGCTGACACTCTCCTCTGTTTTCATCTGTCCCCCAACCGTCTGGCATCTGTTAGTGAGACTGCTCACCAGGCCTAAGCATAAGGGAGCGCCTGTTTGTTCTCCCACATAGGAGAAAGGCAGAAGATAAGAAGAAAGAAGTTTTTTTAAAAAAAAAAAAAAAAAGGATAAGACACATCGTCACAGCCGGAACATCACACACGGAACCGTGAGTTGCTCTGCCTTGCAGAGCTGACACTCTCCTCTGTCTCCTTTTTTCTGTCCCCCAACCTTCTAGCATCAGTTAGGGAGGAGGGCTTGCTCTTCTTCTCTGGTTGGAAGACTCCCTTAAATTCAGCCCCCTCTCCTCTGCCAGGCCCGCAGCACTACACGGTACCCACTACCAGGAGTCCTCTTTTTCTGCCCCGGGCTAGTCTGAGACCCCTATCCTGGGACAGGCTCTCTCTCTCTTGGTCGCAGTCTGTTGCGGTTTTTTCACCAGGGGGGCAGACCCCAGCGTCCATAATAGACAGTTTGCCTCTTCCAGCTCCCACAGTCGCCAGTGGATCATAGGTTTCTTCACGGGCCCCTTCCAACTCAGGCCGCAAGAGGCCCAGACAGGAGAACATGAGTCGGACCTGGATCCAGACAGGCCTCCAGCATATAGACATGGTGCAGAGCCTGATTACTGCGGTCCACCAGACCCTAAGCATCTGAGATACCTCTACGAAACTCGCAGATCAGGCGGTTTCGTTTAGACGGTCTAACTACCTTCCAGGGTCTTTGCCCACAAGCTGAATTTGTGGAGATACTCAAGAGGGAAAGGGACAATTCGACCAGACGCTTTCAAACAGGGAAGCGCCTCGTCATCTTATATCACTCCTCCCCTGAGCTCACCGCTATCTGGACGCCTCCCCGGCTGTGGTTCCGCCAGTTTCCAGACTGGCCACCAACACGGTCCTCTACCTCCTAATACAGCTTTCCGCAAGGATTCCAACGATAAAATTATAGGATCGCTGGAAAAATCAGCCTTGGGAACGACAGCTTCTACATTTTGCCCGGCCTCTGCCTCTACCAAAGGCCATAGCCAGATGGGCCAAAACAACTTCGTAAGGGCATTATTGCGGGAGTCCCGCCGAGTGAGCTTGCCGTCCTTGCAGACCAGATTCCCTATGCAGGGACATATTTGGCACTAGGGAGGCCATCTGTAGGAATATTTGGCTCAAAGCATGGCAAGCGGACTTTTCAATCGGAGAGGTCGCTTACCTGTCTCCCCTTCCAGGTAGAACGCCGGTTTGGCTCCACGATTGGACTAGATCATTAAAGGAGGCAGCTGGAGCCACCAGTTCCCTCTTTCCTCAGTCCAAACCTCGCAGGCCTCCTCTGAAGCGGCAGTTCCGCTCCTTTCGGCCTTTGTCACCGTGTGACGGCGATGGAGGATCCCTCCGGTCAACGCATGCCGCGGACCTGTCAAGTCAGGAAGAAGGCTTCCTTCAGGCTCTCTCCCTGCCACCCTCATAGCTCCCTCGGTAGCCCCACCGGGACCGGACCTGGCAGGTCCTCCTCAGCATCACTTGGATCCAGGGCCCACTGTATCTCCCAACCAGGTGGTTCTTTCCTGTTTTTTTCAGGGACTTTTGCCTCGCCTCGGTAGAGGACGCAGGGGTCAGGGGGTTGTATCCTCAGGATACAACGTAGGGTTCACTTCGAGCCCCTGAGATTGGTTATTCAAATCCCATCCTGGTTTCGTTTTTCCCTGCGTCCATCGCCTCCCTTCTCAGTACAGGGTTATCGTTCCCGTACCAAAGCAAGAATGCTTCACAAGATTCTATTCAATACCTGTTTCTTGCGCCAAAGAAGGGCGGCGTGGTTCGGCCCACTCTGGCTCTCTAGCTTTCTTCTCGAGAGTCCTCCTGGGTCATTTGATCTCTAGCTTTCTGATCTTGAGAGTCCTCCTGGATCTGTTCGGGATGAAGTCCCTCTGCTCAGTATTTTCTTACATGGGGAAGCAGAATCCTTTTTTTTATGAAGGATCCATAGTCATCCAAGACTCTTTCCTCCAAGTTCCGTCTTTTTCTCAGCCGCGAGGTTCTCGTTGCAGGAGACCGGTTCCTGCATCAGGAAGTTTTCCATCAAATCTGTCTTCAATGGAGAACTCCAGACGTGGATCTCATGCCCTCCCCGGCTGTACAGGAAGGTTCCACGGTTCGTCGCCAGGTTCCACGTCCCCCTCACGGTGGTCGCTGATGCTACGACCATTGCCTGGTCGCACTTCGCGCTTCCCCTTACCTTTCTTCCCAGGCCTTTGAAGTAGATCAAGGCGGAAGGGGTGCTGGTCTTTCTGATCGCGCCAGATTAGCCCAGTAGTTCTTGGTTCGTCAATCTCCTGACGGACACTCCTGGAAGCTCCCAAACGGGCCAGATCTTCTGTCACAAGGTCTGATCTTCCACCTTCTTTCCATCCCAAGGTGCTATCCACTTTTTCACCTGATTGAGGACTTTGTCATCCTTTCCGTCTGTCCAGCTCTGACTCATTCTCCGGAGCATTCACTAAACAGGCTAGACCTGGTCAGGGCAGTGAGGATCTATCTCACTAAGACCGCTGGTCCTTTAGGAAGTCGGATTTCCTATTCGTCATCCAGATGACGCCCGCCTGCAAGGCTACAATTGCGTGCTGGATCAGGTCCGCAAGTTTGGAGGTTTACTAGTTAAGAAGAGATCGCCCCCTGGATTAAGGCTCACTCTTCCAGGGCAGTGGGCGCCTCCTGGGCGGTACACATGGGGCATCCGCCCTTTAATTCTGCAAAACGGCAACCCGGTCTTCCATCCACAAGTTTGCCAAATTGTACTGGGTCCATACCTACCATACCTGGGTAATACACCAGAGAGCTGGAACCTATTGGATTGCAGTAACCTGAACTAACCACACAACTAGAGGTAGCCGTGGAGCATTCCTATGTTGATCCTAGACGCCTCGTCACAGCCTGATAACTACACCTAAAGGCAGAAAGATGAAAGCTATCTGCCCCAGAACAGATCCCCAAAGAAAATAGGAAGCCCCCAAACATATAATGGCGGTTAGACAAGAAGAAAGCACGGACACAGACAGAAAATAGAATGAGCAAACGCTGGGGCCCAATCTGTCTAGACAGAAAAGTACAGGAAAGAATTCTGACTGCAATCCAACAAAAACCCTATAAAATACCAACATTTCTGATTGCCAAAAAAACCTGAGATCACACGATCTCATCCACCTAAATCAGATCTCTGGTGTAACAAACGCTATTCAACAAATAAAAAGTAACAAAGGAGCCAAGCAAAAGTGCAGACAAAAACGGAGCACAATTGCAGCTCCAGACCCCAAAAAGGGGACAGGCTGCAGTCCACTGGAAGCAGCAAACCAGCAATGAAAATCAAACAGAAGAAAAAAAAGCAGCAAACACTTATCTGAAGGAGAGCAGGAACCTAGCAGAGCTTCAAACAAGACCAGAGGAACAATTGATAACCGGCAAGGCTGCTGGGAACTCAGGCCACTTATATCCTACCATTCAGTGCCAGCTGAAGGCCATTCATTAATCAGTTCATTACCCTCAGCAACCACCGGAGGGAGCCCCAGCTCAGAAGCCACATCCAGCATATTCACAACAGTACCCCCCCCTTGAGGAGGGGTGACCGAACCCTCACCTGCGCAACCAGGCCGATCAGGATGGGCTCAATGATAGGCACGGATAAGTCTCCCAGCATGAATGTCCGAAGCAAACACCCAAGAATTGTCCTCCTGACCATAACCTCTCCACTTAACCAAATACTGGAGTTTCCGTCTAGCAAAACGAGAATCCAATATCTTCTCAACCACATACTCCAAATTGCCCTCAACCAAAACAGGGTCGGGAGGTGCAGCCATAGGAACCACTGGTTCGACAAACCTCTTCAATAAGGACTTGTGGAACACGTTATAGATCTTAAATGTCCCTGGAAGAAGCAAACGGAAGGAAACCGGATTAATAATTTCCATGATCTTATAAGGTCCAATGAACCTTGGCTTAAATTTTGGAGATGCAACCTTCATAGGGATATTCCTTGAGGACAACCAAACCAAGTCCCCCACTTTAAAACGAGGACCATCAGTCCTATGCCGGTTGGCAAACCGCTGGGCCTTCTCCTGAGAGAGACAATCTCTCCACCACCTGGTCTCAAATCTGCTGCATACGCTGCACAATGGAGTCAACCCCTGGGCAGACAGAAGCCTCCGCCTGTCCTGAAGAAAATTGAGGGTGAAACCCTGAATTGCAAAAAAATGGAGACATCAAGGTGGCAGAGCTAGCTCTATTATTAAGGGCAAACTCAGCCAGAGGCAAAAAAGAGACACAGTCATCTTGATCAGCAGACACAAAACATCTCAAATAAGTCTCCAAGGTCTGATTTGTTCTCTCGGTTTGTCCATTGATCTGAGGGTGAAATGCAGAGGAGAAAGACAACTGAACACCAAGTTTAGAACAAAATGTCCTCCAAAATCTGGAAACAAACTGGACTCCTCTGTCAGACATAATGTTCTCCGGAATGCCATGTAACCGAACCACATGCTGAAAGAACAAAGGCACCAACTCGGAGGAGGAAGGCAACTTAGGTAATCGCACCAGATGTATCATCTTGGAAAACCTATCACAGATTACTCAGATAACGGTCATTCTCTGAGAGACAGGAAGGTCAGAAATATAATCCATAGAAATATGGGTCCGTGGCCTCTTGGGTACAGGTAATGGCATTAACAAACCACTAAAACGAGAGCAAGGCTTGGAACGAGAGCAAGTCCCACAGGACTGCACAAAGTCCCTGACGTCACGAGACAAGGTAGGCCACCAAAAGGAGCGACTCACCAAGTCTCTGGTACCAAAAATCCCGGGATGACCAGCCAATGCGGAACAATGAATCTCAGACATCACACTCTTTTTCCACTGGTCTGGAACAAACAACTTCCCAACAGGGCAGCGCTCAGGTTTATCCTCCTGACACCCTTCCAGAGCCAGTCTCAAATTGGGCGAAATGGCGGAAAGAACCACACCCTTTTTCAAAATAACAGCAGGATCAGATAACTCAGGAGAATCTGTAAAGAAACTCCTCAAGAGGGCATCTGCCTTGACATTCTTAGTGCCAGGAAGAAAAGAAACCACAAAATTAAAACGTGTGAAAAACAAGGCCCACCTGGCCTGTCTAGGATTAAGTCGCTTGGCTGATTCGAGATAAACCAGGTTCTTATGGTCCGTGAGGACCACCACCTGATGTTTGGCTCCTTCCAGCCAATGTCTCCACTCTTCAAAGGCCCACTTCATGGCCAATAACTCCCGATTACCCACGTCATAATTACGTTCAGTTGGAGAAAATTTTCGAGAAAAAAAGGCACAAGGGTTACTCTTAGAGGTCTCTGGATCCCTTTGGGACAAAACGGCACCTGCCCCAATCTCAGAGGCATCAACCTCCACCTGAAACGGCAGAGAAACATCAGGCTGCCGTAGAACAGGAGCAGAAATGAATCTCTGCTTAAGTTCCTGAAATGCAGAAACTGCCTCAGGAGGCCAATTCACCACATCGGAACCCTTTTTGGTCAAATCAGTCAATGGTTTAACAATACCAGAAAAATTACCAATAAATTTACGATAAAAATTGGCAAAACCCAAAAATCTCTGAAGAGCCTTCAATGAGGTAGGTTGAACCCAATCACAGATGGCCTGAACCTTGACTGGGTCCATTTCAATAACAGACGGAGACAAAATGAATCCCAGAAATTAGATCTTCTGTACGCCAAAAAGACACTTTGATCCCTTCACATTCAGTGCATTCTCTCTCAAAATCTGGAACACAGTCCGAACATGTTTCACATGAGAGTCCCAGTCATTGGAAAAAATCAAGATATCATCCAAATAAACAATCAGAAATTTATCCACAAAATCCCTGAAAATATCATTCATGAAGGATTGGAAGACGGAAGGGGCATAAGTGAGCCCAAAAGGCATCACTAGGTACTCAAAATGCCCCTCTGGGGTATTAAACGCCGTCTTCCATTCATCCCCGTGCTTAATGCGAATAAGGTTATACGCCCCCCTGAGGTCAAGCTTGGTAAACCAACTAGCACTTTTCACTCTGGAAAATAGGTCAGAAATCAAAGGTAACGGATATTGATATTTAACAGTGATCTTATTTAGGAGGCGATAATCAATACACGGCCTCAATGAACCATCCTTTTTGGCCACAAAGAAAAAACCGGCGCCCAAGGGTGAAGAGGATGGTCTGATATGACCCTTCTCCAATAACTCCTTGATATAAGATCGCATAGCAACGTGTTCAGGTACAGATAAATTAAAAAGGCGACCTTTAGGAAATTTACCACCAGGCACTAATTCAATAGCGCAATCATAGCTCCTGTGAGGGGGCAAGGATGCAGATTTACTTTCACTAAACACATCAGAAAAATCAGTCAAAAAGTCAGGGACATCCTGAGACTGGGGAGAGGCAGAAAAAACAGGAGTGTCAGTATTAACACATTGGCAGCCCCAACTGGTCATAGACACAGATTTCCAATCCAAAACAGGATTATGAGACTGTAACCAAGAGAAACAATAATGTCATGCAGATTATGCAGCACCAGAAATTTGCAACTCTCCTGATGATCTGGTTCAACCCTCATTATCACCTGAGTAGAAAACTGGGTTTATTCTCCGCCAAAGGGGTAGAATCAATGCCCAGCAGGGGAATAGACTTCCGCAGGGGTACCATGGGAAACCCGCAACGTTTGGCAAAGTCAAAATCCATCAGGTTAATAGCTGCTCCTGAATCCACAAAAGCCTGAGCAGAAAATGTGGACAGGGAGCAAATCAGGGTAACAATCAACAGAAATTTAGTCTGAACACTACCCAAGACAACTGAGCGTGCAAAACGTCTTCCCCGCTTAGGGCAGACGGAAATACCATGGGAAGCGTCACCACAGTAGAAGAATAACCCATTGCACTTACGAAACTCATGACGCTGAGCCCCAGAAGTCACTCCATCACACTGCATGGACTCAGAAGCTGGCTCACAAGGCAACACTATCTCACGCATACCTCTGTGCTCACGCAAATGTCTGTCAATTTGAATAGCCAAAGACATAGAATCATTGAGACCAGAGGGAACAGGGAATCCCACCATAACGTCCTTTACTTTTTCTGACAGACCCTTTCGAAAAAGGGCTGCCAAAGCATCATCATTCCATTTGGTCAGGACTGCCCACTTTCGAAATTTCTGACAGTACAACTCAGCGTCTTCAAAACCCTGATTTAACCCCTTCCCGACCTGTGACACAGCGTATGTCATGAAAGGATCGTGTTCCTGCGGGTCGGGTGACCGGGATCACTGAAAGGTCACCGGACCCGCAGGCACAAGACCCTTTGTGCCACAGGGGGTTGGCTTAACCCCCACGTGGCAACGATCGCTCTGATTGGCTGTTAAAAGTAAGACAGTGCTCCCTTTATTCCGAGCCCCGACGTGTGCCCAAACAGTGGTTTACCCCCACATATGGGGTATCAGCGTACTCAAGAAAAATTGCACAACAACTTTGGGGGTCTAATTTCTCCTGTTACCCTTGGAAAAAAAAATTGGGGACTAAAAAAATGATTTTTGTGGAAAAAAAATGATTTTTATATTTCACAGCTCTGCGTTATAAACTTCTGTGAAGAACTTGGAGATTCAAAGTGCTCACTACACATCTAGAGGAGTTCCTTGGGGGATCTAGTTTCCAAAATGGGGTCACTTGGGGGGTTCTACTGTTTAGGCACATCATGGGCTCTGCAAACATAACATGACGCCCACAGACCATTCCATCAAGTCGGCATTTCAAAACGTCACTACTTCCCTTCCGAGCCCGACGTGTGCCCATAGAGTAGTTTTTCTCCCACATATGGGATATCATCGTACTCAGCACAAATTGGACAACAACTTTTGGGGTCTAATTTCTCCTGTTACCCTTGGGAAAATAAAAAAATTGGGGACTAAAAGATCATGTTTGTGGAAAAAATATGATTTTTTTTTTTTTCATGCCCGGGCGTTATAAACTTCTGTGTAGCGCTTGGGGGTTCAAAGTGCTCACCGCACATCTAGATAAGTTCCGTGCGGTGTCTAGTTTCCAAAATGGGGTCACTTGTTGGGAGTTTCTACTGTTTAGGCACATCAGGGGCGCTGCAAACCTAACATGATGCCCGCAGACCATTCCATCAAAGTCAGCATTTCAAAACGTCATTACTTCACTTCCGAGCCACAAAGTGTGCCCGAACAGTGGTTCCCCCCCACATATGGGGTACCAGTGTACTCAGGACAAACTGTACAACAACTTTTGGGGTCCAATTTCTCCTGTTACCCTTGGGAAAATAAAAAATAGCGGGCTAAAAAATGATTTTTGAGAAACAATAATTATTTTTTTATTTTCACTGCTCTGCGTTTATAAACTTCTGTGAAGCACTTGGGGTTAAAAGTGCTCACTACACATCTAGATAAGCTCCTTGGGGGGGGTCTAGTTTCCAAAATGGGGTCACTTGTGGGGGGTTTCTACTGTTTAGGCACATCAGGGGCTCTGCAAACGCAACATGACTCCCGCAGAACATTCCATCAAGTCTGCATTCCAAAATGGCGCTCCTTCCCTTCTGAGCCCTGCCATGCGCCCAAACAGTGGTTTATGACCACATATGAGGTATCTGTGTACTCAAGAGAAATTGCCTAACAAATTTTAGGATCCATTTTATCCTGTTGCCCATGCAAAAATGAAAAAATTGATGCTAAAATAAATTTTTTGTTGGGAAAATTAAAATGTCCATTTTTTCCTTCCACGTTGCTTTAGTTCCTGTGAAGCTCCTGAAGGGTTAATAATCTTCTTGAATGTAGTTTTGAGTGGCTTGAGGGGTGCAGTTTTATAATGGTGTCACTTTTGGGTATTTTCTACCATATAGACCCCTCAAAGTGACTTCAAATGTGTGGTGGTCCCAAAAAAAAATGGTTTTGTAAATTTTGCTGTAAAAATGAGAAATCACTGGTCAATTTTTAACCCTTATCACTTCCTAACAAAAAAAAATTTTGTTTCCAAAATTGTGCTGATGTAAAGTAGACATGTGGGAAATGTTATTTATTAACTATTTTGTGTCACATAACTCTCTGGTTTAACAGAATAAAAATTAAAAAAAATTGTCACAAATAAACGCAAAAATTATCGACCTAAATTTACCACTAACATGAAGCCCAATATGTCACGAAAAAACAATCTCAGAATCGCTAGGATCCGTTGAAGCATTCCTGAGTTATTACCTCATAAAGGGACACTGGTCAGAATTGCAAAAAATGGCAAGGTCATGAAGGGGTTAATGCCAACAAGATCTTTTCAGCTTGATCAGTGACATTAGGTTCATCGTACAATAACCCCAGAGCCTGAAAAAATAAATCAATATCATTCAAAACAGGATCCCCAGGTGTCAGGGAAAAAGCCCAATCCTGAGGGTCGCCACGCAGCAGGGAGATGTTAATTTGAACCTGCTGTGCCGCGTTCCCTGAGGACTTAGGCTTTAAGGCAAAAAACAACTTACAGTTATTTTTGAAATTCAGAAATTTAGATCGATCCCCCAAAAACAAATCTGGTATGGGGATTCTAGGTTCCACAGCTGGCAACCTAGCATGATAGGTAGCAATACTCCGAACCTCAGTGGCAAGCTGATCCACACGGTCAGACAACTGTGCATATTCCATTGAGAGAAAAAAAAATCCTCCTCAGCACCCAGAGAAAAGAGTGGGGAAAAAAATGCAACAAACAAAGTTTCCTTATTACTATTTTCCCCTTCTGTGAGTACCATACAATTTTCAGTTTTTTGGGCCGGTTATACTGTTATGTTTCGGTAACTGAGGAGAAATAGCAAAAACTGTAATACACCAAAGAGGCTGGAACCTATTGGATTGCAGTAACCTGAACTAACCACACAACTAGAGGTAGCCTTGGAGTGTTCCTACGTTGATCCTATATAATAATGTGAAATGCAGGGCGCACCAATTATACACAATTAAATAAGGAGGTGCAGATCGGTAGAAAAAACAACAGCTAAGTAAGAGAGAAAGGAACTACCGCAGTAATGCACACTACTCAGATAATGGAAAGTAGAAAAACAGTCAATTTTATTGGTATACAAAGAGTAAAGTAAAACACAAGTAAAATCAGAGTGACTCTGGTCCCAAACGCCCGCCCCTAACTATGATCAAGGTATAATGAATAATGTCTCAAAAATAACAAAAACATGAAAAAATAACTGGAAAAACATATGATCATAAAATAAACATTTGGAAATATGTAATGGTCCACCTATGATGAGAGAACCTGTATGGATAGCAGAAAAAATATTAATGATACAAAAAATATATCAAATAATTATAAGCAAGCCCAAATAAGGGTAAAATAGTCCCCCACCTGTGAACTAAAAAGATGGCTCCAAATCAATAATTGTGAAGAGAAACAAAAGCCATGAAAAAATCACTAGCACATGATATAAACCAGAACAAACCTCATGATAAAGGCATGAGAGAGCAAACGGGCAGTCAGGACCAGAGGACACCAAGGTCCCACGCGTTACGCCGCAGCCTGTGCGGCTTCCTCAGGTTTGCTCTCTCATGCCTTTATCATGAGGTTTGTTCTGGTTTATATCATGTGCTAGTGATTTTTTCATGGCTTTTGTTTCTCTTCACAATTATTGATTTGGAGCCATCTTTTTAGTTCACAGGTGGGGGACTATTTTACCCCTTATTTGGGCTTGCTTATAATTATTTGATATATTTTTTGTATCATTAATATTTTTTCTGCTATCCATACAGGTTCTCTCATCATAGGTGGACCATTACATATTTCCAAATGTTTATTTTATGATCATATGTTTTTCCAGTTATTTTTTCATGTTTTTGTTATTTTTGAGACATTATTCATTATACCTTGATCATAGTTAGGGGCGGGCGTTTGGGACCAGAGTCACTCTGATTTTACTTGTGTTTTACTTTACTCTTTGTATACCAATAAAATTGACTGTTTTTCTACTTTCCATTATCTGAGTAGTGTGCATTACTGCGGTAGTTCCTTTCTCTCTTACTTACCTACGTTGATCCTAGACGCCTCGTCACAGCCTGAGAGATAACTACACCTAAAGGCAGAAAGATGAAAGCTATCTGCCCCGGAGCAGATCCCCAAAGAAAATAGGAAGCCCCCAAACATGTAATGGCGGTTAGACAAGAAGAAAGCACGGACACAGGCAGAAAATAGAATGAGCAAACGCTGGGGCTCAATCTGTCTCGACAGAAAAGTACAGGAAACAATTCTGACTGCAATCCAACAAAAACCCTTAAAAATACCAACACTTCTGATTGCCAAAAAAAACCTGAGATCACACGATCTCATCCACCTAAATCAGATCTCTGGTGTAACAAACGCTATTCAACAAATCAAAAGTAACAAAGGAGCAAAGCAAAAGTGCAGACAAAAACGGAGCACAATTGCAGCGCCAGACCCCCAAAAGGGGACAGGCTGCAGTCCACTGCAAGCAGCAAACCAGCAATGAAAATCAAACAGAGGAAAAAAAAACAGCAAACACTTATCTGAAGGAGAGCAGGAACCTAGCAGAGCTTCAAACAAGACCAGATGAACAATTGATAACCGGCAAGGCTGCTGGGAACTCAGGCCACTTATATCCTACCATTCAGTGCCAGCTGAAGGCCATTCATTAATCAGTTCATTACCCTCAGCAACCACCGGAGGGAGCCCCAGCTCAGAAGCCGCATCCAGCATATTCACAACAGGTAAGTTCTTTGATCGCAATAGAGTTTTCTGCTGTTTCCCTCCCCATGGACTGCTTTGGGACGTCCCATGGTTTCTGTGTCACCCAATGAAGCGATAGAGAAAACAGGATTTTGGTTGCTTACCGTAAAATCCGTTTCTCGGAAGCCTTCATTGGGGGACACAGCACCCTCCCATGTTTTTTTCTACAACTCCTGTTCCTTCTTCTATATGCTATTGTTACAGTTGAGTTGTCTGTTTGTTATTTTATCATGTTTTCTACTGCTTTCTCACTAACTGATTTGCTTCTTCCAGTCGGTGGGGTATCTACTGCAGAGGAGGAGCCAACCTTTTTTTGCATATGCATAGTGTCAGCGCCTCCTAGTGGCAGCAGCATACACCCATGGTTTCTGTGTCCCCCAATGAAGGCTTCCGAGAAACGGATTTTACGGTAAGCAACCAAAATCCTGTTTTCATGGCACAGATTCCAAACATGGGGATGTCTGGTGCCAAGGTTGAATATCCAGAAAACCTCACGAGTTAACAGCCATCTTTTATTATCCCCACCCCTTATAGGTTTGGACTTCTCCTGCCCCCTGCTGGCGTTATTCAGAGAACAGGAACCTGAGTCTTGGATAGTTGGTAAAATAAGTACCGTATTTTTCGGACGATAAGACACACTTTTTTCCTCCTAAAATGTGGCGGAAAATGCGGGGTGCGTCTTATAGTCCCGATGTCCCTGCTCTGGCTGTGGTGGTGAGGTGAGGGATGTGCCCTCTGCTAAAGAGAAATGAATATTCACTGCATTCCACACCCATGGGCATGGAGGGCAATGAATATTAATTTCTCTTTAATAGTGAGCACAGTGTTAGCCGCAGCATCCGGCTTCCTGCAGCTGCCGGGCGTTCTAGTGTGCCGGCTGCTTAAGGAAATGAATATTCACTGCATTCCACTCCCATAGGCATGTAATACAATCAATATTCCTTCCCTTTAGTAGCGGCACACGTGAAAGTCCGGCAGCTTCTGGAAGCCTGCGGCTAACACTGTGCCCGCTATTTAAGAGCAATGAATACTCATTGCTCTCCACGTACATAGTCCCAGTGTGGAGGACAGGGAGTATTCCAGCAGCTTCCCTCGGCTTGTAAGCAGCGCATGCCGTTGCTGCCATGCGCTGCTTACAGGCATAAATCAGCTGCTGGCATTGGAACAACATGCTGCAAGGGAGCGCAAGAAGGTAAGTAGGATGTTTTTTTTTTTCTTATGTTTTTCTGATGGGGCGATGCATCTCAGGATGGGGATGGGGGCCAATCATACCAGGATAAGGATAGGGCCATGCATACCAGGACTGAGATGGTGGTCCCTGCATACCAGGATAAGAATGAAGCTATGCATACCAGAATGTAGATGGGGGCCCTGCATACCAAGCAAGAGTTGAGTGGGACCATGCCTACCAGGCTAGGGATAAGGGGGCCCTTGCCTACCAGGCTAGGAATGATGGGGCCATGCATACCAGGATAGGGATGAGGGGGCCATGCATACCAGGATGGGGATGAGGGGACCGTGCATGCCGAGATGGGGATGAGGGGGCTGTGCCTGCCAGGCTGAGGATGAGAGGGCTGTGCCTGCCAGGCTGGGGATGAGGGGGCCGTGCCTGCCAGGCTGGTGATGAGGGGGCCGTGCCTGCCAGGCTGGGGATGAGGGGGCCGTGCCTGCCAGGCTGGGGATGACGGGGCCGTGCCTGCCAGGATGGGGATGAGGGGGGCCGTGCATACTAGGGTAGGGATGAGGGTGCCATATATATCAGGATATTGGATATTGACCACATTTTTTGCTTCAATTTTTTTTTCTTATTTCCACCTGTAAAACCTAGGTGCGTCTTATGGATTGGTGCATCTTATAGTCCGAAAAATACGGTAAGCATTTGATACTTCCGATTTTGCAAGTTTTCCCACCTACAAAGAATGGAGAGGTCTGTAAGTTTTATCGTAGGTACACTTCAACTATGAGAGACAAAAATCTTACAAAAAAATCAAGAAAATCCCGTTGTATGATTTTTGCATAATTAATTTGCATTTTCTTGCATGAAATAAGTATTTGAGACAATAGAAATACTTAATATTTGGAGCAGAAACCTTTGTTTGCAATTACAGAGGTCAGATGTTTCCTGTAGTTCTTGACCAAGTTTGCACACACTGCAGCAGGGATTTTGGCCCACCCCTCCATACAGATCTTCTCGACATCTTTTCAGATTTTGTGGCTGTCGCTGGGTAACATTGTGTTTCAGCTTCCTCCAAAGATTTTCTGTTGGGTTCAGCTCTGTAGACTGGCTAGTAGTGATGAGCAAGTATACTCGTTGCTCTGGTTTTCCCGAGCATGCTCGGGTGATCTCCGAGTATGTTGCCGTGCGCGGAGATTTAGTTTGTGGCCCCGTAGCTGCATGATTTATGGCTGCTGGACAGCCTGAATACATGTGAGGATTCCCAAACAAACAGGCATTCCTCACATGTATTCAGGCTGTGCAGGAGCCATAAATCATGCAGCAACGGGGACACAAACTAAATCTCCGAGGACGCCAAAATACTCGGAGATCACCCGAGCATGCTCGGGAAAACCCAAGCAACGAGTATGCTTGCTCATCACTACTGGCTAGGCCACTCGAGAACCTTGAAATGCTTCTTATGGAGCCACTCCTCAGTTGCCCTGGCTGTGTGTTTCAGGTTATTGTCGTGCTAGAGGACCCACCCACAACCCATCTGTAATGCTCTTACTGAGGGAAGGATGTTGTTGGCCAAAATCTCACATTACATGACTCCATCCATCCTCCCTTCTATACGGTGCAGTCATCTTGTCCCCTTTGAAGAAAAGAAACCCCAAAGTATGATGTTCCTCCCACCATGTTTCACAGTTGGGACAGTGTTCTTGGGGTTGTACTCATCCTTCTTCTTCCCCCAAACACGGCGAGTGAAGTTGATACCAGAAAGTTCTATTTTGGTTTCATCTGACCACTTGCCTTTCTTCTATGTCTCCTCTGGATCATCCAGATGGCGAACTTCAAACAGGCCTGGCATGTGCTGGCGTGAGCAGGGAACCTTGCGTGCCCTGCAGGATTTTAATCCATGATGATACAGTGTGATACTAACAGTAATGTTGGAGACTGTGGTCCCATCTCTCTTCAGGTCATTGACCAGGTCCTTCCTTGTAGTTCTGGACTGATTGCTGACCTTTCTCAGAATCATCCTTAGCCCATGAAGCAAGACCTTGCATGGAGCCCCAGACTGAGGAAGATTGACAGTCATCTTGTGTTTCTTCCATTTTCTAATAATTGAGCCAACAGTTGTTGCCTTCTCACCAAGCTGCTTGCCTTTTGTCCTGTAGGCCATCCCAGCCTCATGCAGGTCTATAATTTTGTCACTGGTGTCCTTAGACATCTCTTTGGTCTTGGTCATGGTGGAGAGGTTGGAGTCTGATTGAGTGTGTGGACAGGTGTCTTTTATACAGGTGCAATTAATACAGGTAATGAGTGCAGAGTAGGAGGCTTCTTAACCCTTAACCCCCAAGGGTGGTTTCCATGTTAATAACCTGGCCAATCTTTACAATTCTGATCACTGTCTCTTTAGGCCCTGTGCACACTTTGCGTTTTTAGATGCGTTTCCGCTGTGTTTTTCAACGTGCGGAAACGCATCCAACCCGCAGCACAGTGCACTACCAATGTAATCCAATGGGAACCGCATGTTTTGCCGCGCTTTATTTTCCGCAGCATGTCAATTCTTTGTGCGGAACTGCAGCCGTTCGGCGCCCATTGAGACTTGCATTGAGTCGGGCACTTCCGCAGCAAAACCGCAGATCTAAAAAAGATCTTCGGTTTTGCTGCGGGTGAAACCGCTGCAGTTCGGGAGGAGGGAAGTGTGTGGGCCGAGTGTGGGCGTGTATAGTGTGCGGCGCTATGTGTGTGGGTGGTGCGTGGGCGTGTATAGTGTGTGGCGCTATGTGTGTGGGCGTGTATAGTGTGCGGCGCTATATGTGTGAGCGGTGCGTGGTCGTGTATAGTGTGCGGCGCTGTGTGTGTGGGCGGTGATTGTGTGCCGCTGTCTGCGGGATCGGTGTGCGGGCCTATGTGCGTGATCGGTGTATGTGCGGGGCTGTGTGTGTGTCTCCGCGTATGCAGGCATCGTCGGATGGGACTATAAGTCCCATCCAGCTATGCCTGCTACAGTGACTGACACATTAGCCAATGATGGGACAGTAGTGGTGAGCTCTTTGAACCCACAAATGCTTCACTGAAGTTTATAGCGCCCGGGCGTGAAAATAAAAAATCATATTTTTCCCACAAACATGAACTTTTAGTCCCCAGTTTTTTATTTTCCCAAGAGTAACATAAGAAATTGTACACCAAAAGTTGTTGTCCCGAGTACGCTGATACCCTGTATGTGGGAGAAAACTACTGTATGGGCACACGTCGGGGCTCGGAAGGGAAGTAGTGATGTTTTGCATTGCAGACTTTGGTGGAATAGTCGTGTTTGGAGAGCCCCTGATGTGCCTAAACAGTGGAAACCCCCACTAGTGACCCCATTTTGGAAACTAGAACCCCCAAGGAACTTATCTAGATGTGTGGTGAGAACTTTGAACCCCCAAGTGCTTCACAGAAGTTTATAACGTAGAGCAGGGTTTCCCAACTCCAGTCCTCAAGGCCCACCAACAGGTCATGTTTTCAGGATCTCCTTAGTATTGCCCAGGTGATAACTGCATCACCTGTGCAATACAAAGGAAATCCTGAAAACATGACCTGTTGGTGGGCCTTGAGGACTGGAGTTGGGGAACCCCGACGTAGAGCCATAAAAATAAAAAATCATATTTTTTTCCACAAAAATTATATTTTCACCCCCAATTTTTTATTTTCCCAATGGTAACAGAAGAAATTGGACCCCAAGAGTTATTGTGCAATTTGTTCTGAGTACACTGATACCTCATATGTGGGGGTAAACTACTGTTTGGTTGCATGGCAGAGCTCAGAAGGGAAGGAGCACCATTTGACTTTTTCAACGCAGAATTGGCTGGAATTGAGATCAGACGCCATATCACGTTTGGAGAGCCCCTGATGTGCCTAAACAGTGGAAACCCCCAATTCTAACTCCAACACACCCCTAACCCTAGTCCCAACCCTAACCACAAACCTAACCATAATACACCCTTAACCCTAATCCCAACCCTAATCCTAACTTTAGCCCCAACCCTAGCCCTAATGGGAAAATGGAAATAAATAAATTTTTTTAATTTTATTATTTTTCCCTAACTAAGGGGGTGATAGAGGGGGGGTTTGATTTACTATTTATAGCGGGTTTTTATGTTTGGCAGCTGTCACACGCTAAAAGATGCTTTTTATTGGAAAAAATAGTTTTTGCATCATCACATTTTGAGAGCTATAATTTTTTCTTATTTTGACCCACAGAGTCTTGTGAGGTCTTATTTTTTGCGGGACGAGTTGACGTTTTTACTGGTACCATTTTTGGGCACATGACATTTTTTGAATGCTTTTTATTACAATTTTTGGGAGGCAGAATGAACAAAAACTAGCAATTCATGAATTTATTTTGGGGGGGCGTTTAAACCGTTCCGCGTGTGGTAAAATCGATAAAGCAGTTTTATTCTTTGGGTCAGTACAATTGCAGTGATACCTCATTTATATAATTTTTTTTATGTTTTGGCGCTTTTATACAATAAAAACAATTATATATAAAAAAATAATTATTTTTGCATCGCTTTATTCTGCGAGCTATAACTTTTTTTATTTTCTTGCTGATGATGCTGTATGGTGGCTCGTATTTTGCCGGACAAGATGACGTTTATATCCGTCTTTGATCGCGTTTTATTCCACTTTTTGTTCGGCGGTATGATGATAAAGCATTGTTTTTTTGCCTTGTTTTTAATTTTTTTTTTAAGGGGTTCACTGAAGGGGTTAACTAGTGGGACAGTATTATAGGGCGGGTCATTACGGACGCAGCTATACTAAATATGTGTACTTTTATTGTTTTTTCTTTTTTTATTAACATAAAGAAATGAATTTATTGGGGAATATTTTTTTTTCTTTATTTAGGAAATTTTTTTACGCGTTAATTTTCTTTTTACTTTGTCCCAGGGTGGGACATCACTGCATAGTGTCAGATCACAGATCTGACACTGCACAGCACTGTGTCAGACCAGCGATGTGTCAGGCAGTGCAGGAGACTTTCTCAGCAGGCACTGAGAAGCCACCTTCCTGCAGGACCCGGAAGGACCCCGCGGCCATCTTGGATCCGGGGTCCTGCAGGGAGGAGGCCCTTGGAACAGCGCGATCACATCGCGCTGTTCTGAGGGTCTCAGGGAAGCAGACAGGGAGCCCCCTCCTTGTGCGATGCTTCCCTATACCGCCGGAACACTGCGATCATGTTTGATCGCAGTGTGCCAGGGGTTAAAGTGCTGGGAGCGGTCCGTGACCGCTCCTGGCATTTAGTGCCGGGTGTTAGCTATGATAATCAGCTGACACTCGGCCGCGATCAGCTGCGCTTCCCCTGTGAGCGCGGCTGATCGCGTATGACGTACTATTCCGTCCTTGGGAATTAAGTCTCAGAGCACATGGACGGAATAGTACGTCAGATTGAAGAAAGGGGTAAAGAAAAACTAACAGGTCTGTGAGAGCCAGAATTCTTGCTGGTTTGTCAGTGATCAAATACGGTACTTATTTCATGCAATAAAATGCAAATTAATTATGTAAAAATCATGCAATGTGATTTTCTGTTTTTTATTTTTAGATTCAGTCTCTCACAGGTGAAGTGTAGCTGCGAATAAAAATGAGACCTCTCCATTCTTTGTAGGTGGGAAAACTTGCAAAATTGGCAGTGAATCCAATACTTATTTTCCCCACTATTTTCCATACTTTTTACTCGCGACTGGGGCAACCAATATATAATAATGGACAAGAAACACACTTGATTTCATAAATGACATGTTTTGGAGTATTTTCACAGTAATGATATTGTCCTCTAGTTTGGTAATAGATTCTTGGATTCGACTGGTGAGACTCTCAAACTCCAATTTAGAATGTGATTCCTCCAGGGATTTTTTAGCAGAATCTGTTTTATTCTGGAGGCCAGAATGTTTCAGCTCTTCATATTTGACAATAAGTTGCATGAGATTGATGGAACAATTACTGAGAACCTTGTTGCATTCTTCCATAAAAGTGGGATTATAAATAGTAGTGGGGATTCTTTTGATCCTTAATCCCTTTAGAATCATATCTTTGCTGATATATTTGCACAATGTAGTAAATTTCCACCAGGTTTTTGTTTCATTCATCAAAAGTTTCTCAAGCTGTCTGATGTGGTCAGTAACAACTCCAGTCTAAGTGGCATTTTCATTGTGTTCATTAAACACAGATGCGTCTTTCGCCTCTTGATCACCCAAATTGATATGTCATCCTACGTTGATATGGAGAAATATATGTATGATCCCATTTGTTGCCCTAAATGTATGTGCACTGACCCATGTGTGTATGATTGCAGACTTGGGCCAAGTTTCCTGCAGATTTCACATGTGGGTTTCTGTAGGAAGAATCCACAGAGGATTTTTTGTGTAGACTGATAGTTTTAATCTCCTTCTTTGATTTCCGATGGAGGGAAAGTGACAAAATTTGCCTCCTCTCTCCTGCTTTTTGCTTTGATTTCTATGTTTTGCTACAGCCAATAGTGAAAGTGCTTTTTATTGTTTTGTCTTTTAGGAGCTGTGGAAGCACAGATAGTGAAGACAGTCGAGATTCTGATGAAGAGGAGGAAGATTCAGGTGGTGGCGCTAGTAGTACTAATCATTCAACCACAGATCCAGCACCACAAACATCAGAAGGTGGGTGACTGTTCACCGGGGAGAGTCCAGTCTTTAAAAGTCATACCTTCAGTCTAGAGGATATAGGCTTCTCTGTGGTGGAGTGCTGCATCATTTCACGATTTTCCCAATGCTCCTGGGAAATGTAGTATGGCCCAGTTCTAGAAAATGGATCTTTGCTGCAGCTTTACCGACATCATAAATGGGACTGTCCCTTAATATTTCCTCTCATATTGGTAGAATTGCTATACAAATAGTAGTTATCGGTAGATAATACTTTGTTTCCACCTTTTTAGCTCCTGCTTGGACCGCAACATTTGATTCCACTTCTACAGAAGCCTCAGTGTCCCCATCGGTTACATCAGTAGATACTGGGTCATCGGTGTGGGCAGAGAACGTACCGAATAACAGTAGTGAAGCGGCCTGGGCTGTCTTCGCAGATCTCAGTAAAGAAACAAGGTTATTATATATTTTCTCTTATTTTTTTTTTCTAAGCAACAAAGTTCTGTCATGCCAGAAGGTTATGTCCTGGGAAACGTCTGACTGAGGATGTTCATGGGTAGGTGGTGTCAGCTTTGCTGTAGATAACCTGTAGTGATGAACGAATGTGCTCGGAAAAGGTGTTTGTTAGACTATCCCTGCATGTGTTGAGGCTGTCGAATAGTCATGAGACATGCAGCCACGAGGACTCGAACATAGTATTTGAGTACGCCGAAGATACTCGGATAGCACCTGAGCATGCTCAGATAACACCTTATCAATGGCCTATAAATGTCTTTAGTTAGACGTGGAATATATGTCCATGTGGAGCAGAAGTAAGTTATTGGTTTGTGCTAAAGGATTCAGATATTGCAATATTTGAACAATGATATTCCACACTGCATCATTGAAAAGATTCTTACCAGTACAGTGCAAAAACCTTGTAAAAACAAAATTTCAAAATTGAGGATAAAGTAAAACATAAAAATATTGTAAGTCTGAATGCTAAACCATGTGAGGATGTTTAACCCCTTCATGGCCACCAGTATATCTTTTTGCAGCGGTCATTGAGGGCCTTTTTTTGCCTTTACAGAGCTGAGAAATATGTTTAGCGGCACCTGACAGGCAAAACTACAGCAGGTATCAGCTGTATACTACAATCTGACAATACACTGCCTCCTCTAATTCCTGGTGGAGGGGGTCTCCCTCTAAAACCCCATCCTCACCCCGCGTTCATAAGGGGTTCTGATAGTTGTCATGGCAACTTAGAGTCAACCACTGTGGTTTTTTAAACCCTGCCATGCGCAAAGTCTAAAATGTAGCATGTCAGTGTAACACTGACAGGTCTGATGTACTGTATTAAAGAGATACTGCCGTCTATCAGACTTTCGATCAAAGTGTCAAATATTCACGTTTCATAGTGGGACTAAATAAAAAAAACAAACAATTTGAACCAACTTTATATAAAAAATATTGGTGTTGTCGACTGTGGAACAACCCAAGCTACTAAACATAAACCTCAAAATAAAATAATACCAATAAGCACTTCAAGTCACCCTGCAAAATACAGCTCTCGTACAGCTCTGTTGGCTAAAAAAGAAGTTGTATTAAGCTGTAAAAACAATTTTTTTTTATAAAAAACAAAACAAAAAAACATGGGTATTATAGTGATTGGCTTCATTGAAGGTCTTTTCGGAATCACATTTTTAGGAATTTAAAACCCTGACCTAAGTGTAAAGCAGAGGATAAATGTGAACGTAGCCTTTAAAGAAATCAGAAATGCTATGTACTCCAACATGCTAACAATAAACGCTTCAACTCATCCCACAAAGAAAAGCCAACCCACACTCGGGTCTGTCATCTGTCAACAAAAACATAAGAGGTCTCCATATCACAGGTAGCACAAAGACTCTGAAAAAGTGACACATCCTCCCCCCCATCGGAAAATAAAATCCAGTGGCATTACTATAGTGGGAAAAACCCACTGAAAGCACCACTCCAGCTGTTTTTTTTTTTTTTTTCAACCCTTGAGTGGTGCTTTAAATGTAAGCCCGCTGCTCCCGTTCTTATACTCACCTTCTGGCAGCTTCACCTTTTAGCTACGCCACCTCGGTCCCATGACATCATCTTGTGCCTGTAACTTCTGACTGACCAGAAGTCAGAATTACGTCACAATTTCTCAATGCAAGTCTATGAGAGCCAGAACAAAACTTGTACTGAAAAGTGATCTCCACACAGTTCCAGGAAACTCTAGAGCTGCCAACAGGTCATTCTTCACCAAAGACCAATGAAAGCAACACTGAAAATAAAATGAATGTGGCGTCAGGTGAGTATAAGACGGGGCAGGGGAATTGGATTTAAAGCACAACTCCAGTGGTGCAATAAAAAAAACTCTGGAGTGGTGCTTTAACAATTTATGGGGTATCTGCCTCCAGAAGCACAAGCTGGGCACAATGAATGGGCGCTAAACTGGTACATTTTCAATTTTCACTCTGCAACATCCTCTCCATGCTTTTTCATGGAAAGCATTTGTGGAGCCAAAATTCTCACTAAACCCCTAGATAGATACATTCCTTAAATTTCCATAATATGGTCACTTTGGAGTGGGGGGGTCTGCTTTTTTAGGACATCAAGAACGTGGCAAAAGTGACATGGAGTCCGCAGTCTATTTCATCCAAAAGTCAAATAGTGCTCTATGCAGTGTTCCTAAATAGTGGTGTCCAATCACATATGAGAAATCACTGACTGTGGTGGATAAAAACTGAAACTTAACTTTTAATAAATCGTGATTAAACAATAAATTATTAATCCACCGTGCTTGTGTGCAGTCTGTCCAATAAGACTCCTATTAACCCCTTCCCGACCCATGACGTCGACGTCGGCGTCATGAAAACCTGTGCCATCCCGACCCATGATGCCGACGTCGGCGTCATGCTATAAATCGTGTTCCTGCGGGCCGGGAGACCGGGGTCACTGAAAGGTCACCCGACCCGCAGGCACAGGACCCTTAGTGCATCACCACAGGGGGGTTGGCTTAACCCCCACGTGGCCACGATCGCTCTGATTGGCTGTTAAAAGTGAAACAGCCAATCAGAGCGATTTGTAATATTTCACCAATGAAACTGGTGAAATATTACAATCCAGCCA
This sequence comes from Oophaga sylvatica, assembly GCA_033576555.1. Lineage (NCBI taxonomy): Eukaryota > Metazoa > Chordata > Amphibia > Anura > Dendrobatidae > Oophaga > Oophaga sylvatica. The sequence continues at coordinate 454,579,291 of JARQOD010000003.1, read as the reverse complement.
TGGCCGATGCTGCAATAGCATCTGCCATGGCTGGACACCAAGATCTGACCCCCCCCCCCACACCAAGTCACGGCGGTGATCGGCCGCCGCCATCGAAAGATGGCAGCGATCGGTCACCGCCGTCACTGTCTGCTCCTGCGATCCGCTGCCCCCACCTACCGATCCCCCCCCTCTCACCTTCTGACGCCCCTACTCACCTCTCCGTCCGGCGGCTGCCCGGGATTCTTCATGGGCGCCGCCATCTTGGAAAATGGCGGGCGCATGCGCAATGCGCCGGCCAGCGCATGCGCAGTGCGCCCTCCATTGTACAAAAATTTATTTTGATCACTGTGATAAACTGTCACAGTGATCAAAATAAAAAAAAAGTAAATGAACCCCCCCCTGTCATAGGTAGGGACAAATAATAAAATAAATATTTTTTTTTTCAGCTGCAGAATGGAAGGGAGGGAGACACAGGAATTCATTACTGATGGGTAGGCGGAGCCCCAGATCAGGATGTCACCTCAGATCAAAAGCGTGCTGACTGGCTGGCCCCTCCAGCTCGGGCTCCTCCTACTCAGCTCCAGTCTAAGATTTGAGGTCCCAGAGGATGGTCGCTGCTAATGCAGCTCCTCAGAAGATTTTATTATTTTATATTCGGACAGGAGACTTGGATCACCAGTTGGTCTAGAGGTCTCAGGGTACCAGCGCTGCTGTACCCCAACCTCTCCCTTGGCGGATCTGTATTTACTCAATAGTCCCTGCAGAATCCTTGCTGGCCCTGGGGGGACGCAAACCACACGTGCGGTCACTGCGTTCCTCGCCCTGGGGGGAAGCATGGGCACAGCGCCAGAAACCCCTGAGGGTCCCTGTGGCGCTTTGGCTGGTGAGTGCTCCACACAAATTTTTTATTATTATTATGTGTGAGTGCTTTAGCGTCTGAGTGAGCAGCGCTATTACTTGTATGTCAGTATGCTTCAGCGCTGCTGTGACAGCGCTATTACTTGTATGTCAGTATGCTTCAGCGCTGCTGTGACAGCGCTGTTACATAGTAGATGTGGTGATTTTTTGTCCGCAGGCAGATAGCTGCAGGACAGAGAGGGAGCAGGAGCGGGGGAGTTCGCGCTCATTATTTGAGCTAGCAGGGGGCGTGGCCTAACAATTCCCGGTCTTCTGAGCAGGAAGACGCGCGCTCTGGCGTTTCTCCTGCGACTCCCCCACTGTGGCGGCCATTACACAGGCTCCTGGGCTCCTCAGGTGTGCTGATTCCTCACCCCGCAGCGCAGCGATCGCTATCCTGCAGCTGCAGTCTCATTAGAGACATAAAATTGGCTGGGGCTCACACTTCATATATATATTGTGGTGAGTTTGCAATATTAACCCCTCTGAGGGCTATTTCTACCAGCTAAAATTTTTTGACTGAATACCGCTGGGGTAACCCTGCCTGGGAGGAGCGTTAACCCTTCAGCGTTTAGAAAAAAAAAAAAAAAAACGCATAGTTTTTGCTGGTATTACCGCTTGACCTGCTCATACAGGTGAGACATGTCTGAACAGAGTTCAGATGCCGCGGACCACGTCCCAGTGCCATTACGGCAATCAGATACGCAGACCTCCACAGCGTCTAGCGCTGCGGTCGACAGCGGTGAAAAATTGGACGATATCGCTCGATCGATCAACAACTTGTCTGACCTTTTAGGTCAATATGTGTCTGCTAATTCCTCTCAGAGGAAGCGACGCAGGCCGTTACCGGCCTCTACACGGAGCGAGTCAGATGTATCTGATATTGGGCAGAGTTCCCCTTTAAATTCGGATGGAGAAATATCCGATTCAGATGCGGACGAGCCGCAGGGGCGTTCCTCTATGGCGAAGCATACGGAGGCATTAATTGAAGCCATGAGAGATATATTACAGTTACCGGAGGAGGTAACTAGTCGTCCTGGTAAATCAGCACGCATGTTCCAGGAGTCCCGTGCTTCGCGTACAACATTGCCAGCTCTGGATGAGCTTAATAGTGTAATAGAGGAGGAACGTCTGTGTCCAGATAAGCGTTTTCATGGAACGCATTTCTTTGATACACTTTATCCTTGCTCTGCGGAGTTAAAGGCTAATTGGACTTCTGCTCCTGAAGTGGATGTGTCTTTATCTCAGCTTAGTAAATCCTCACTACTCCCTATTAAGGGGAAAGCGAGTTTACAGGAGCCTTTGGATAGAAAAACGGAATTGGCGGCAAAAGCAAGCTATGAGGCTGCGGGTCATGGATTCCGAGCAGTGCTAGGATCCATGTGTGCTGCTAGAGCTTCTCTAGGCTGGTTGGCACGTCTGAAGACGGAGTTGCAAAATGAATCTCCGTTATCTGAGATACGGGAAACTTGTGAATGGTTAGAAACGGCAGCCTGTTATATCTTTGATGCCGGTCTGGATACGGCATCTCTGCTGGCCAAAGCGCAAGCTTCAGCGGTCACAGTCAGAAGAGCTTTATGGCTCAGACAGTGGGCCGGGGACGCAGTTTCCAAACAAGGGTTGTTGGCCTTACCTTACAAGGGTGGCCATCTTTTTGGATCCGACCTCACAGAGCTGATTTCCAAGGCTAAGGCGAAGGAATCAGCATTACCACAGCGTAGGGCCATGGCCTCGGTGTCCAGTAAGCCTGGTGTCTATAGTGGTCGGCGGTCCTTTCGGGGCCGAGGACGATCTAGTCACTCCTCGTGGGGATCGGGTCGTCCTTCCTTCTCAGGAAAGAAATCCTCTCAGAAAGCTCGTACTCCCTGGAAGCAGAGTTTCCGCCAGGACAAGCGGGAACTTGACAAGAAGCCCGCCAAGTCGGATTGACGCCAGGGGTCCACTCGAGGATTCTCGAGTGGGGGGTCGCCTGCTGCTTTTCAAGGCGACTTGGATGGCTCGCGTTCCGGATTCCTGGGTAACGCGGATAGTGTCGGCAGGCTATTTCATAGAGTTTGCTTCTCGACCCCAAATGTTTTTTGTCAGTCTCGCGTTCCGTCGGAACCCGAGCTTGTTGTCGCTCTACAGCGAGAGGTCGAATTTCTGCTACGAAAGGGTGTAGTGATACCGGTTCCGTCAGAGGACCGAGGGAAAGGTTTTTATTCCAACCTTTTTGTAGTTCCCAAAAAGGAGAACAAATTTCGCCCGATTCTGGATCTCAAGCGATTAAACCGGCATGTCCATGCCCGGAAATTTCGCATGGAGTCGCTTCGCTCCGTTGTGGCAGCTCTGTCACGGAACGATTTTTTGGTGTCAATCGACATTCGCGACGCCTATTTGCATATTCCCATTGGAAAGGCTCATCAGCGCTTTCTTCGATTTGCCATAGGTCAGAATCATTACCAGTTCGTGGCTCTGCCGTTCGGCTTAGCCTCAGCACCAAGGGTCTTTACAAAAATTCTGGCGCCCCTCATGGCAATCCTTCGAAGACAGGGGATTACGATTCTCCCTTATCTGGACGATCTTTTGATCGTGGCTTCCTCGGAGGAGGAGGCGTTGACGGCTCGGGATTTGTCTCTTCAGTTTCTGAAGGACTTCGGTTGGCTGGTCAATTGGGAGAAGTCGTCCCTGGAACCATCGAGGACAATCCTCTTTTTGGGAATGCATCTCGACACGTTTCGGTCGGTAGTTTCCCTACCACCAGACAAACAGTCATGTCTTCTTCGACATGTACAGATTATGAAATCCTCAACGGCAATGTCCCTACGGAAGTGTATGCGTCTTCTGGGACTGATGGTGGCGTCCATGGAGGCAATTCCTTTTGCCCAGTTCCATTCCAGGACTCTCCAAAGGTTCATCTTGAGTCGATGGAACCGGTCGCAATCGCTGGATTGCAGTGTCACCATTTCTCGCGCGGTGCGGGATTCTCTAGAATGGTGGTTACGTCCAGGGGCATTCTCCCTGGGGAAGTCTTTCCTCCCTCCGAAGTGGTCAGTCATAACCACCGATGCCAGCCTGACGGGCTGGGGGGGTGTTTGGAACAATCTCTGAATTCAGGGGGTATGGTCATCGGAAGAGTCTGTTCTTCCGATCAACATCCTGGAATTGAGGGCGATTTTCCTTTGCCTCCAACATTGGACGGTCCCTTTGAGCGGTCTGCCAGTCCGAGTGCAGACAGACAATGCGACGGCTGTCGCGTATATCAATCACCAAGGTGGGACAAGGAGTTCCAGACTCATGGTAGAGGTGTCCCGAATTCTGATTTGGGCAGAGGCCAGTGTACCAGCCATTTCGGCGATTCACATTCCAGGGGTTCAGAATATTACAGCGGACTTTCTCAGTCGCAGAAGGATGGATCCGGGGAATGGAGCCTCCACCCGGAAGTTTTTGCACTACTGTGCTCTCGCTGGGGAACCCCCCAAGTGGATTTGATGGCATCCAGGTCCAATGCCAAGTTACCGACGTTCATGTCCAGGTACAAGGACCCGAAGGCTGTGGCGGTGGATGCTCTAGTGGCTCAGTGGGATCAGTTCGAGCTGATCTATGTTTCTCCTTCGTCTCATTGGGGGACACAGGACTGTGGGTGTATGCTTCTGCTGCTAGGAGGCTGACACTAAGTAAACATAAAAAAGGTTAGCTCCTCCTCCGCCGTATACACCTCAGCACTGGCCGCAGGCAAACCCAGTTATTGCTTAGTGTCTGATGGAGGCACACGTCTGGTTCTTTTTCCAGACCATTTTTTTTTCTCCCACGAAGATGAGATAGGGGCGACGGATCCTATTGAAAGGGTCCGATCTCCCCAAACCATCAACGGGCGAGCACGTGGAGTAAAGCCTCCAACGTATCCTCTCCCGCAACGTGGGACACGAATGCCGGACTTAGCCCTGACCACCCTAAGGTATTGAAACCCTAGGTTGTACAGAGGCAGGAGTTTGTCCGTGCAGCCCCCACTGCGCCACCAATGCTAGACTGCGGTGCTGCAAGGAGGCGGACGGTCCCTCTCCTCATCCCCTGTAGGGGTGATGGAGTTAGGGTTCCTGCACCGTCCCACCTTTTTTACTACGAAGCCCCCCTCTAAATGCATCAGGCGGAATGGCTCACCTTTTTGAAACTGGAGAAGATACTGGAACAGTTCACGCATGGAACGGTGAGCGGCCGGAGCACCGCAAGTTTCGCAGGCGTCTGTGATCAGACTCTGCTTCCAGCCAGGTACAGGCTCCTGGCTCGTGTTCCGTCCCCCCCCCTCCGGGGGCGTCAGCTCCCGATGCCCGCCCCCTGACTCCTGGGTGGACGGCCGAAAATTCAGTCCCTGGCCTCGGCGGTGTTAGGCCTCGGGCAAAAATTTAGTCCCCGGGGACTAGGGCCGAAATATAGCGTCCGGCGCCGGCCAGAAGGTAGGCCGCGGTCGCGGGGATCCGCCCCCGGCATCGTCACCTTCCGGCGGGCCCGCCCTCTGATTTTGGGGCGGCCTCCGCCGGAAATCTAGGCCGCGGCTTCGGCCGGTGCTAGGCCGCGGCTGCAAATTTAGTCCCCGGCTTCTGCGGGGACTAGGCCGCGGCCCAAAATATAGCGTCCGGCGTCGGCCGGAGGGTAGGCCGCGGTCGCGGGGATCCGCCCCCGGCATCGTCTCCTTCCGGCGGGCCCGCCCTCTGATTTTGGGGCGGCCTCCGCCGGAAATCTAGGCCGCGGCTTCGGCCGGTGCTAGGCCGCGGCTGTAAATTTAGTCCCCGGCTTTTGCTGGAGACTAGGCCGCGGCTGGAGGCGGGTCTCTGACGGCTAGGCCGCGCCTCTCGACCCTCCCCCTAAGGCTCGGCTACATGAGCTCGCCTTCCTAACAGGGGAGCGCTCTTTTTTGAAAAATTTGGAGTCAGACGCCACTGCTACGCGGTTTAAGGACGCAGGGGGTACAGGACTGGGGTAAGTGCTTCTACCTCCAGCCTGGTTGTTCCGCTTCACTAGGTACTTTTGCTCCCCTCTGCACTCCGTTTCACTGACCGTCGCACATCCAGTTCATTGCGGACTCTGTGATAGACTCAGCATGTCCAGAAGAATTAAAGCTCATACGGTACTGTATACCGCATGCATTGCCTGTAGGTCCCCTTTTCCGCGCGCCCAGATTACTCGGGTCTGCGAAGCCTGTGACTCCGAACGGGCTCAGGAACCCGCTCCTATTGCGGAACCCAGTGCGTCAGGTCCCCCTGAATGGGCTCTGTCCCTGACTCAATCTGTGGCATCATTAACAAGAGCAATCGAGTCCCTTCAAGATAGGAGCAGGGACAGTGGTTCACCGTCTTGGCGACGTCTCATGAACCTCCGGCCTGCAGGGGCCGCGCTCTAACTAGGCAGACGCAGGGGAAGCGAACCCACACTGCGTCGCCTTTGCCGTCCGGGGCCTCGGCATCTTTCAGTTCCGTCTCCCGCTCTCCCTCACCTCTGACAAGTGATCAGTATTCGGTTTCTGATTCAGAAGGGTCCCTTAATTTAGAGGCACCAAATTGTCAGGACACAATTGACAGTTTGATTGAAGCTGTCAATCAAACCTTGGGGATAGACGATGAGTCCACCTTGACCTCCGGTCATAAGGTGTCCTTAAAAAGAGCCAGGCAAGCTCATAAGGTTTTTGGATCTCATCCTGAGTTTGAGGAGCTAGTGCAGCGCCACCGGGAGAAACCGGACAAGCGCTTCGCAGGACAAAAGGCTCTCAATACTAGATATCCTTTTGCTCCTGAGCTTCTTAAGAAGTGGGCGGAATCTCCTGCGGTTGATCCTCCTGTGTCGCGTTTGGCGTCTAAAACGCTCCTCTCCCTTCCTAACGGTTCCTCGATCAAGGAACCAACGGATCGTCTGATTGAAAGTTTGGCCCGCTCGGTGTTTGAAGCATCGGGTTCTGCTCTCTCTCCTTCTTTTGCAGCGACTTGGGTTGCTAAGGCCATGATATCCTGGTCGGAGTCTCTAAATAGAGCTCTTCATGGTATAGAGGTACCGTCTGAAGTAACCGAGATTTCTAATCAGATAGCGCTTGCAGGAGACTTCTTAATGCGTCCATGGATGCGGCAAATTGCGCAGCCCTAGCGGCTGCTAATGCAATTGCCATCAGAAGATCTTTGTGGCTGAGAACCTGGCGAGCAGATTCAATCTCAAAGAAATCGCTTACATCCTTACCATATCAGAGTGGTCGGTTATTTGGCGAAAGGTTGGATCAGCTCATATCTGATGCGACGGGAGGGAAGAGCAGTTTCCTTCCTCAGCAAAAGATTAAGCAGCCTTTTCGCCGACAGCTTCAGCCTCGCTTTAGGGCCTTTCGTAACCCAGGTTGGGTCGCGCCTGTCACCTCCAGCGGCTCAGGTCGGCCTAATCAGGCCAGAGATCGTCAGGTCTCCTACAGGACCAACCCTCTGGGAAGAGGGCGATCTCAACAACCAAGATCTAGAGGGTCCAAACCCCAGAGATATTCGGACAAATGACTGGAGGCAGAATCCGGTCAATTTATCCAGAGTAGGCGGCCGCTTACTCTGGTTTCGCCCCATTTGGCTATCGATTACTCACGACGAGTGGGTCCGGGAGTTAGTCTCCTCGGGGTACAAAATAGAATTTTCCAGCCTTCCCTCAAATCGTTTTTTTCCCTCGCGCCTTCCCAAGAAGGAATCTCGGGTTCGCGCCTTATTCAGGGCGGTCGAGTCTCTTCGGCACAGCGGGGTTGTCGTGCCTGTACCGGAGGTCGAAAAGGGTCAGGGGTTTTATTCCAACCTGTTCATTGTACCAAAAAGGACGGTACTGTAAGGCCCATTCTGGATCTAAAGCGACTGAACCGGTTTGTCAGTATTCGACATTTCCGAATGGAGTCTCTCCGTTCTGTCATTGCAGCCATGGAAAAAGGGGAATTTCTAGCATCAATAGACATTCAGGATGCCTATCTTCACATCCCCATATTTCCTCCTCATCAGAGATTTCTTCGGTTTGCCGTCGGCAAACTTCATCTTCAGTTCGCAGCCTTGCCATTCGGGCTAGCCACAGCCCCCAGGGTGTTCACAAAGGTCATGGCTGCTGTTGTGTCCATTCTGCACTCCAGGGGGGTAGTCATCCTGCCTTACTTAGACGATCTCCTCATCAAGGGTCCGTCTTTTCAAATCTGCGAGGAAAGTGTCAGCATTACGTTAGACACCCTTGCTCGCCTGGGGTGGCTGGTGAATATGAAGAAATCATCTCCCGTGCCATCTCGGAAGATCACCTTTTTAGGGATGAATTTCGACACCGCTCAGGGGTTGATAATTCTTCCTCAGGACAAGGCCTTGGTTCTCCGTCAAGAGGTACGGATCCTTCGCCAACCAATTCCTCACACCATCCGGTTTTGCATGAGGGTCCTAGGAAGGATGGTGGCAGCAATCGAGGCTATTCCATTTGCCCAATTTCATCTTCGCCCCCTTCAACATGCACTCTTGGCAGTATGGGACGGGAGCCCTTACTCCCTCAATCTTCGGTGTCGTCTGTCCCTGCAGGTCAGACAAACTCTAATGTGGTGGACGAAGAGCACCACTCTTCGACAGGGTCGGTTGTTTCCTCCAAATTTCTGGTTGGTTGTCACAACGGATGCCAGCCTGCTCGGATGGGGAGCAGTGTTTCGTCACCACACAGCCCAGGGAACTTGGTCTCAGCAGGAATCGACCCTCCCGATCAATATTTTAGAGATCCGAGCTATTCGGCTGGCTCTGAGGCATTTTCACCAGCATCTGGCGGGCCACCCAGTCAGAATACAATCGGACAATGCCACGGCAGTGGCATACATAAACCATCAGGGAGGTACCCGCAGCAGGGCGGCCATGCACGAGGTAAAACAGATTCTGACTTGGGCAGAGGTAAATCACTCTGTGATTTCAGCGGTCCACATTCCGGGCGAGGAAAACTGGGCTGCGGATTTTCTCAGCCGTCACGGCATAGCGTCAGGGGAATGGTCACTTCATCCCGAGATTTTTCAGCAGATATGCCGACGCTGGGGAACCCCAGATGTGGACCTGATGGCTTCCAAGATAAATGCCAAGGTGCCCAACTTCGTCTCCCGGTACCGGGATCCGCAGGCATTTGCAGTAGACGCTCTGGTCCTACCATGGAATCAGTTTCATCTTCCATACTTGTTTCCACCAATAGCCCTTCTCCCAAGGGTGATCAGAAAGATCAGGATAGAGGGGGTTCCTGCGATATTAATCGCTCCGGATTGGCCGCGTCGCTCATGGTACGCGGAGCTGGTACAATTGCTCGCCGACGCACCCTGGCGACTGCCAGAGCACGTGGACCTTCTCTCCCAGGGCCCAGTTTACCACCAAAACTTAGCGGTCCTGTGTTTGACGGCCTGGCCGTTGAATCTTGGATCCTGACCAGGGCTGGTTTCTCTAAAAAGGTCGCCGCAACGATGGCTAACGCCCGAAAGCCCGTTTCGGCTCGCATCTACCACGGTACTTGGAAGGTCTTTTTTGATTGGTGCAGGGAACATGATTGTTCCCTGCTCCTCTTTTCAATTCCAAACATTCTATCTTTTCTCCAGGCAGGCCTAGATTCAGGTCTAGCGCCTAGTACTCTTAGACGACAGATATCAGCCTTGTCGGTTCTTTTTCAGCGAAAGATCGCGTCTAATTTTCAGGTTAGGACCTTTATTCAGGGGGTTGTCCATATAGTTCCTCCCTACAAGACTCCCTTAGAGGTTTGGGACCTCAATCTAGTCCTGGGAGTCCTGCAGGAGTCTCCTTTTGAACCTTTGCAGGAGGTTTCTCTGTCATTTCTTTCCTGGAAAGTGGTGTTTTTGGTAGCCATAACATCCATAAGGCGGGTTTCGGAGCTGGCTGCACTGTCTTGTCGAGCTCTGTACTTACTTTTCCATCAGGATAAGGTAGTGCTCAGACCAACACCACCTTTTTTGCCTAAAGTCGTGTCCTCATTTCATATTAATGAGGACATTGTTTTGCCCTCATTTTGCCCAGCTCTGACGCACCGAGTGGAGAGGGCTCTCCATACGCTGGATCTGGTGAGAGCACTCAGGAGATATGTATCTCGGACGGCGTCCTTTCGACAGACGGACACGCTGTTTGTCCTCCCTGAAGGTCGCAGGAAGGGACTCGCTGCCTCTAGATCAACCTTGGCTAGGTGGATTCGGTTAGCCATTCAGGAGGCTTACCGCATCAGAGGCGCGGTGGTTCCCGCAGGGATCAAGGCTCACTCCACCAGAGCGGTGGGTGCCTCCTGGGCCCTTCGGCATCAGGCTTCGGTGGAACAGGTTTGTAAGGCAGCAACCTGGTCCAGTCTGCATACCTTTTCCAAGCATTATAATGTCCATACCCAGGCTTCTGCGGATGCCAGTCTGGGTAGAAGGATTCTTCAGGGCGCGGTTTGCGCACCTATAAGCAATGCTTGATTATAAACTACACTGTGGAGTCGGTTTCCCACCCAAGGGACTGCTTTGGGACGTCCCACAGTCCTGTGTCCCCCAATGAGACGAAGGAGAAATACGGATTTTTGTGTTACTCACCGTAAAATCCTTTTCTCCGAGACGCTCATTGGGGGACACAGCACCCTCCCTAAGAGCCGGCTGGCTTTATATTGAGTTAACTCTATTCTCCTTAAGTTGGTATCAGCAGTTTTTTCTTCTGAATATACTGTATCTGTGTTAACTCTTGATTTATTTTTTAGCCTCCTACTGCTTTTTGCACTAAACTGGGTTTGCCTGCGGCCAGTGCTGAGGTGTATACGGCGGAGGAGGAGCTAACCTTTTTTATGTTTACTTAGTGTCAGCCTCCTAGCGGCAGAAGCATACACCCACAGTCCTGTGTCCCCAATGAGCGTCTCGGAGAAAAGGATTTTACGGTGAGTAACACAAAAATCCGTATATTCCCGCCGATATCCTTACTTCCTCTAGTACTGCGTCGGATCAGACTAGAGAGAATTCCAGCTATTTTGATAGCTCCAGACTGGCCAAGAAGGGTGTGGTTCTCGACAATAATGTCGCTGTTGGCGGCACCTCCTTTTCCACTCCCTCTTCAACCGGACTTGTTGACTCAGGGGCCCGTTTGTCATCCGGACTTGATGTCCCTGCGTTTGACGGCGTGGCTCTTGAGACCGAAATCTTGACCCGTAGAGGTTTCTCAGCCGAGGTCATTGCTACCCTTCGTGCTGCAAGAAGTCCGGCTACTACTAGGATTTACCACAAAATTTGGGAAACCTTCTTTTCGTGGTGTTTGGGGTCCTCTCGGAACCGAGAAAATTTTCCATTCCCAACCTGTTGGCTTTTCTGCAGCATGGGCTAGACAAGGGTTTGGCAGTCAGCACCCTGAAAGGTCAGATTTCTGCTCTGTCCTTATTGTTCCGGAGAACCATTGCTTCGAATAGAGACGTGCTCTCCTTTTTCCGAGGTATATCTCGTAAGTTTCCGCCGCGGAAGGCACCCGTGTCTCCTTGGCGGCTCAACCTTGTTTTGGAGGCTCTTCAGCATAAACCTTTTGAGCCTATGGTTTCTGCTAGCCTTTCTTTACTTTCTTGGAAGGTGGCTTTCCTTGTTGCAGTCACTTCTTTGAGGAGAGTTTCTGAGTTGGCAGCTCTTTCTTGTTCGCCTCCTTTTCTGGAGTTTTTTCCTGATCGTGTAGTGCTTCGCACTCGGGGTGATTTTTTACCTAAAGTGGTGTCACAATTTCATGTCAACCAGGATATTGTGTTGCCTTCATTCTGCCCGGATCCGAAGAATGTGAAAGAGCGAGCTTTACACACATTGGATTTAGTGCGGCCTTGAAGTTTTATCTATCTCTTACTCAAGGTTTTCGTAAGACGGACTCCCTATTTGTGGTTCCAGTCGGTCGTCGGCGTGGTCAACGAGCTTCCAAGGATTCTATAGCTCGTTGGATCCGGTCAGCTATATTGGAAGCTTACCGTCTTCAGGGTGAATCTTGCCCGATTAAGATTCAAGCCCATTCCACGAGGGCTGTGGCTTCATCGTGGGCTTTTCACCAAGGTGCTTCGGCAGTTTAGCTCTGCCGGGCGGCAACTTGGCGCTCTGTCCACACGTTTACGAAGTTTTATAAAGTGGACGTCAGTGCTTCCGCTGATGCAGCCCTCGGACGTAGGGTCCTGCAGGCAGCTGTAGTTTAAAGTTCTGGATGAACTTGTGTTTAGCACTGGTTGCGCTTTGTTGTTAAGGTTGTTGGGTTTCTGCCTCTTGTTGGTTTTTTCCCACCCTTATTTTTGAACTGCTTTGGGACGTCCCATCAGTAATGAATTCCTGTGTCTCCCTCCCTTCCATTCTGCAGCTGAAACACGGATTTTGGTAAGAACTTACCGGTAAAATCCTTTTCAGCGAAGGAAGGGAGGGAGACACAGCACCCTCCCAAGGCAGAAGTGTGTTGATGTTTTCAGATGCAGCGCGACCCTTGTCTGATTGCGATATCTGGACTGAGGTCAGCGCGCTAAGGCTCTGTTCCAGCATCGCCAGCTCATCGCAGTAGTCAGGTTCAGTGAATAGTACCTGGAACTCTGTGGTTTTGGCTTACTTTGCATGCATAACCTGTATCCTTGTGTTTTTGCTCTGAAGTTTCTTCAGAAGGGGTTATGTTGCTCCGCTGGTGATCTTGGTTCTTCCCTAAAGCTTTGGTACGACTGGAGCTGAGTAGGAGGAGCCCGAGCTGGAGGGGCCAGCCAGTCAGCACGCTTTTGATCTGAGGTGACATCCTGATCTGGGGCTCCGCCTACCCATCAGTAATGAATTCCTGTGTCTCCCTCCCTTCCTTCGCTGAAAAGGATTTTACCGGTAAGTTCTTACCAAAATCCGTGTTTTTTTTTCCTAGCGGATTTTGCTGCTGATCCGCAGCTGATTTTGCTGCTGATCCGCGGCGGATTTTGCTGCTGATCCGCGGCGGATTTTGCTGCTGATCCGCGGCTGATTTTGCTGCTGATCCGCGGCTGATTTTGCTGCTGATCCGCGGCTGATTTGCTGTGCGGGCGGATTTTGCTGTGATCCGCGGCGGATTTTGCTGCTGATCCGCGGCGGATTTTGCTGCGATCCGCGGCGGATTTTGCTGCGGATCCGCGGCGGATTTTGCTGCGGATCCGCGGCGGATTTGCTGCGGATCCGCGGCGGATTTTGCTGCGGATCCGCGGCGGATTTTGCTGCGGATCCGCGGCGGATTTTGCTGCTGATCCGCGGCGGATTTTTGCATGCTGATCCGCGGCGGATTTTGCTGCGGATCCGCGGCGGATTTTGCTGCGGATCCGCGGCGGATTTTGCTGCGGATTCATCTGCGCTAGCGGGTATAGCATAACGCGATCGCGTTATGCTATACCGTTACCAGCCGGTCAACGCTACGTGTTGAACGGGCTGGTAAAACGCAATGTGAACCCAGCCTTAGGGTTAGAACTAGGGTTAGGGTTAGCATTAGGGTTAAGGTTAGAATTAGGGTTAGGGTTGGAATTTGGGTTAGGGTTGGAATTAGGGTTAGGGTTGGAATTAGGGTTAGGCTTGTGGTTAGGTTTATGGTTAGAGTTGGGATTAGGGTTAGGGTTTTGATTAGGGTTTGTATTAGGGTTGGGTGTGTGTAGGGGTTAGGGTTGGGGTTAGGGGTGTGTTGGGGTTAGGGTTGGAGTTAGAATTGAGGGGTTTCCACTATTTAGGCACATCAGGGGGTCTCCATACGCGACATGGCACCACCATTGATTCCTGCAAATTTTGCGTTCAAAAAGTCAAACAGTGCTCCCTTTATTCCAAGCCCCGACGTATGCCCAAACAGTGGTTTATCCCCACATATGGGGTATCAGCGTACTCGGGAAAAATTGCACACAAAAAAATTGGGGACTAAAAAATATTTTTGTGGAAAAAAAATTATTTTATATTTTCACGGCTCTGTGTTATAAACTTCTGTGAAGGACTTAGAGATTCAAAGTGCTTATCACACATCTATAGGAGTTCCTTGGGGATCTAGTTTCCAAAATGGGGTCACTTGTGGGGAGTTTCTACTGTTTAGGCACATCAGGGACTCTGCAAACGTAACATGACGCACGAAGACCATTCCATCAAGTGGGCATTTCAAAACGTAACTACTTCCCATCCGAGCCCCGATGTGTGCTCATACAGTAGTTTTCTCCCACATATGGGATATCAGCATACTCAGGACAAATTAGACAACTTTTGGGGTCTAATTTCTCATGTTACCCTTGGGAAAATAAAAAAATTGGGGACTAAAAGATCCTGATTGTGGAAAAAATATGATTTTTTTATTTTCATGCTCGGGCGTTATAAACTTCTGTGTAGCCCTTGGGGGTTCAAAGTGCTCACCACACATCTAGATAAGTTCTTTGCGGGGTCTAGTTTCCAAAATGGGGTCACTTGGGAGTTTCTACTGTTTAGGCACATCAGGGGCTCTGCAAACGTAACAAGATGCCCGCAGACCATTCCATCAAGTCGGCATTTCAAAGCGTCACTACATCCCCTCCGAGCCCTGACGTGTGCCCAAACAGTGGTTCCCCCCCACATATGGGGTACTAGCGTACTCAGGACAAACTGGACAACAACTTTTGGGGTCCAATTTCTCCTGTAACCATTGTGAAAATAAAAAATAGTGGGCTAAAAAATCATTTTTTGAGGAAAAAAAATGATTTTTTATTTTCATGGCTCTGCGTTATAAACTTCTGTGAAGCACCAGGGGGTTCAAAGTGCTCACTATGCATCTAGATAAGTTCCTTAGGGCGTCTAGTTTCCAAAATGGGGTCACTTGTGGGGGAGCTCCAATGTTTAGGCACACAGGAACTCTCCAAATGCGACATGGCAACCGCTAAATATTCCAGCATATTTTCCATTCAAAAAGTCAAATGGCGCTCCTTCCCTTCTGAGCCCTGCCGTGCGCCCAAACAGTGGTTTATGACCACATATGAGGTATCTGTGTACTCAGGAGAAATTGGCCAACAAATTTTAGGATCCATTTTATCCGGATGCCCATGTAAAAATGAAAAAATTGATGCTAAAAGAAAATTTTTGTTGGAAAAATTAAAATGTCCATTTTTTCCTTCCACGTTGCTTTAGTTCCTGTGAAGCACCTGAAGGGTTAATAATCTTCTTGAATGTAGTTTTGAGTAGCTTGAGGGGTGCAGTTTTTATAAAGGTGTCACTTTTGGGTATTTTCTGCCATATAGACCCCTCAAAGTGACTTCAAATGTGAGGTGGTCCCTAAAAAAAATGGTTTTGTAAATTTTGCTGTAAAAATGAGAAATCGCTGGTCAACTTTTAACCCTTATAACTTCCTAACAAAAAAAAATGTTGTTCCCAAAATTGTGCTGATGTACAGTAGACATGTGGGAAATGTTATTTATTAACTATTTTGTGCCACATAACTCTCTGGTTTAACAGAATAAAAATTAAAAATTTTCGCCAAATTTCCATTTTTTTCACAAATAAACGCAAAAATTATCTACCTAAATTTACCTCTAACATGAAGCCCAATATGTCACGAAAAAACAATCTCAGAATCGCTAGGATCCGTCAGAATTGCAAAAAATGGCAAGGTCTTTAAGGTCAAAATAGGCTGGGTCATGAAGGGGTTAAAAGACGTCACACAGGACACTAATATATAAATAATTAGTCACTAGAATTCCTTTCAATTGTTAGTGAAACATTACAAAATATAATTTCTCAAGGGGAGTGCTCAATAATCAATTCACTATACCATTGTACTTAAATTATAACACCGCATAATTCCTAATCACTTATCAGCCTATTGGAATACAGACTGTCAGTAGACTAAAGTGCTTCTGCATTGCACATTGTCCCAGCGGAAATACACTACTCCCTCATACTCTGTCCCTACGTTATAGCTGGGCTGGCATATTCATGTACTGATTGAGATGTCAAGCCATAATGTTTGGCTCTATGACACCCCTATATTATCGCCTCAATATAGGGGTGTCATTGGGACAGAGTGAGACTACAGTGGTGTGATAGAGCCTTAACAACATGGCAGATTGTGAATACTATTCCCATTCAAATGAAGGGGTAGTATGAACATATGAGAAGGGACATTAATGAACTGAATATATGAGGGTATCCATTTTGGACATGTGGTGTCACGTGATTACAGTGCCTACAAGTAGTATTCAACCCCCTGCAGATTTAGCTGGTTTGATAAGATGCAAATAAGTTAGAGCCTTCAAACTGCAAACGAGAGTAGGATTTATTAACAGAAGCATAAATCTTACAAAACAAAAAGTTATGTTGCTCAGTTGAATTTTAATAAATTTTAAACATAAAAGTGTGGGTCAATTATTATACAACCCCTATGTTTAATATTTCGTGGAATAACCCTTGATTGCAATTACAGCTAATAATCGTCTTTTATAGACCTGATCAGGCCGGCACAGGTCTGTGGAGTTATCTTGGCCCACTCCTCCATGCAGATCTTCTCCAAGTTATCTAGGTTCTTTGGGTGTCTCATGTGGACTTTAATCTTGAGCTCCTTTCACAAGTTTTCAATTGGGTTAAGGTCAGGAGACTGACTAGGCCACTCCAACACCTTGACTTTTTCCCTCTTGAACCAGGCCTTGGTTTTCTTGGCTGTGTGCTTTGGGTCGTTGTCTTGTTGGAAGATGAAATTACGACCCATCTTAAGATCCTTGATGGAGGAGCGGAGGTTCTTGGCCAAAATCTCCAGGTAGGCCGTGCTATCCATCCTCCCATGGATGCGGACCAGATGGCCAGGCCCCTTGGCTGAGAAACAGCCCCACAGCATGATGCTGCCACCACCATGCTTGACTGTAGGGATGGTATTCTTGGGGTCGTATGCAGTGCCATCCAGTCTCCAAACGTCACGTGTGTGGTTGGCACCAAAGATCTCGATCTTGGTCTCATCAGACCATAGAACCTTGAACCAGTCTGTCTCAGAGTCCTCCAAGTGATCATGAGCAAACTGTAGACGAGCCTTGACATGACGCTTTGAAAGTAAAGGTACCTTACGGGCTCGTCTGGAACGGAGACCATTGCGGTGGAGTACGTTACTTATGGTATTGACTGAAACCAATGTCCCCACTGCCATGAGATCTTCCCGGAGCTCCTTCCTTGTTGTCCTTGGGTTAGCCTTGACTCTTCGGACAAGCCTGGCCTCGGCACGGGAGGAAACTTTCAAAGGCTGTCCAGGCCGTGGAAGGCTAACAGTAGTTCCATAAGCCTTCCACTTACGGATGATGCTCCCAACAGTGGAGACAGGTAGGGCCAACTCCTTGGAAAGGGTTTTGTACCCCTTGCCAGCCTTGTGACCCTCCACGATCTTGTCTCTGATGGCCTTGGAATGCTCCTTTGTCTTTCCCATGTTGACCATGTATGAGTGCTGTTCACAAGTTTGGGGAGGGTCTTAAATAGTCAGAAAAGGCTGGCAAAAGAGATCATTAATCCACACATGTGAAGCTCATTATTCTTGGTGCCTGAACTACTTCTTAATACTTTAGGGGGACCAAACAGAATTCTTGTGGTTTGAGGGGTTGAATAATAAATGACACTCTGAATTAACTTTTAACGTTTTAAAAAAAAAAAAAAAATTACAACAAAAATTTTTGCTGCAGTGCATTTCCCACTTCCAGGCTGATCTACAGTACAAATGTCACAATGCCAAGTTAATTCCGCATGTGTCAACCAGCTAAATCTGCAGGGGGTTGAATACTACTTGTAGGCACTGTATATCTAATAGGCCAGTGTTTCTCAACTCCAGTCCTCAGGACCCACCAACAGGTCATGTTTTCAGGATTTCCTTAGTATTGCAAAGGTGATGGAATTAATGCTTGAGCAGGTGATAAAATTATCACCTGTGCAACACTAAGGAAATCCTGAAAACATGACCTGTTGGTGGGTCCTGAGGACTGGAGTTGAGAAACACTGCAATAGGCATTGGAGCCTTTGTGTAGTTAATAATTTTACACGCGGCGGCCTGTGGGCAGGTCTCTTCTTGATTTCTCTGCCTGAGAGCAGGAAGATAAGACTCTGCCTACAGTCCCACCCCGGAGCACGAGCATATCATTAACTGAAAACTTCTAACACTAATTACACAAGAACCACAAGACGGATTTCTTCACCCCAGGTATCATTTTCATCAGTAACAACGCCAACCTGACAGTGGATGTAGTTTACTTAGCAAAATCCTGCTGACAGGTTCCCTTTAAACGCAGTTGGAAGCGTTTGAAGGACATAATTTTTGGACTTGTTACTTAACCAGATTGTACGTTTCTATTGAGCAATTTACAATATAATCTTATTTTTCTACAGTCCCCCATCAACAACCCCCGGGGAGGCACCTACAGAATCCGAAAACTGTTCGGCTCAGGAAGTAAATAACGGTGAAACTTCTGATACTCCTGTAAAAGAAGGTAAGCGTCTACTGCCATGCTGGGCTGTGTGGGGTGCTGACTGTCATATTCACCACTGCAAATACACCTGCCAGAAATAGGTTTACATCAGCCAAAATCAGTACATTTATTATTGGAAGCTTACGATGATTTGAGGTCGGGGTTAGTGTAGTGAAATATGTATATGTATTGTAGTGAAATATGTATGTGTGTGCAGATGTGACCAGCGGTAGGTACATTTGTCTTAAGGGTATGCCACACTAAACAATATCGCTAACGGGATCGCTAAAAAACGTCACTATTTAGCGATCCCGTTAGCGATATTGTTCAGTGCGGCAGCTTCCAGCGACGAGCTTCCTGCTGTGATCTCGCTCGTCGCTGGAATCGCTCCGGACCCTATTTCATCGCTGGCGCTCCCGCTGGGTAAGTATCTAATCGCTGTGTGGCACCTTTTCTTAGCGATTTAGCGGTACTTTTGTACCGCTAAAGTCGTTAAGAAGATCGCTAACGGCGTTAGCGTCGTTAACTATATCGCTAAATGTGGCAGCATTTAGCGATATAGAAACAATCCCGCTAGCGATCGCATTAGTATGCGTCGTTATCGTGATCGCTAGCGGGATTGTTTAGTGTGGCAGTACCTTTAGGCTGCAGCTCTCCACACAGGTCATGATGACCTGATGTTAGCCTGACTGGCAGTCTCCTAGTCTCCAATCTCTCCAGGGTGCCTTCCTGAGAGCACATAGAATTGGAGCATTTCACACCTTCTGGCTCTTTTGAAGTTAGATGGCAATGCTAGCTATCTATGAGAAAGTTTACACCAGAGGTTCAGAGAAAAAATAATGTATTCATTGGTAGCATAGGATGGTCCACTCACAAACCAGCAATTAGAATATTATAATGAGAGGCTGGACTAGAAATTGGATTCCCAAGTCATATCTATAAATTAGACTTCCACACAAAAGAACCGTGTCATATATGAGGGCAGCCAAGCTGATGTGATCATCTCATATTCCCCCCTCCCTCGGGGACAGAGTACCAGAATGCAAAGTTTGATATTTCTGTAAGTTTTCTCCCTGTTATTTTATACTGTTTTGCATATTTGTATGTCCTTTGTTATTTCCTATTTTTATATCATTTTTTTTGTAAGCACTGTACCTTTTTATATTAAAGCTTTAAACTTTAATAAGTCTGAACGTTGTTGCTCTAAAGAATCCATAGACTTAGAAGTGTGTGCTCCTGGTGATTGGCACATAGTAGTAATATTTCCGGGACTCATCGCCCGTGTGTTCGGTGAGTGGTGGCAAAGTGTATGACGCGGGGTGTGATTTATACTTACATTGCAGCATAGGACAGGAGGTTGAATGCTGGACTGAGTGAGAGGAGATAGATTAACCCTTGCAGGCGCAACCCCATACCGTGTGTGTTGGTCATCCGTGACAATTGGTGGCGGAGCGGTGGGATAGAATTTATTTCTATTAGAGCATTAGTGCATGGTGTAAGCAAATACTCCCTGTACTAAAGAATTGGTACCCTTGCGAGGAGTGCACCAGTTCTACAAGGTTCAACTCAGTGCTTATTTGGACATAATTGCAAACAGTTTCCCTTCCCCGTTTTTCTTTTCTATCTTTTATTTGGCAAGGGCTGTTCATTGATATGGCAGCCCAATACAAGAAGCAGAGCAAAGAGGCTCTGATCGACCTCTGTGAGCAGAGAGGAATAGAGACGGCTGACAAATCCAAGGAACTGCTGATACGTGCCTTGGCCGAGCAGGACATAGAGCAAAATACTGAAGCATCCGGGCAAAGAGGGAGTCCACCTCAGAGAGACCCAGCAATGCCAGCTCTTGCACCGGAGATACCTGATGCAGGTGCCAGTAATGCCAGTGCTGTGGAGCCTATGGACTCTACTTTACAAATGGACTTACAACAGCTGGGAACAATTGATCCTATCTGCGTATGCAGCTTATGCTACAGTACCTACAGGCTGCTGCTGCAGAACGCTGGGATCAGGCTGAAAGGGAAGCTGCAGAACGCCGGGACCAGGAGGTGAGAGAGGCTGCAGAACGCCAGGCCGAGAGAGAGGCTGCTGCTGCAGAACGCCTGGCTGAGAAAGCTTTCAGGCTTCAGATGGCTCAAATAGAGAGAGGTAACAGTCCGCAGCTGACCTCTCTCCAGGACATAAATCCAAGGAGACCACGTTTGGAAAACTTCCCTGTGATGGAGAAGGATACGGACTTGGATACTTTCCTTCGGGGATTTGAAAAAACCTGCAGGCAATACCATCTACCCAGTGATCAGTGGGCGCAGTATCTAACCCCAGGGTTGAGAGGCAAAGCCCTGGAAGTTTTTGCTGGACTCCCACCAGAGCTAGATGGGAACTATGAGGCAATAAAGGAGGCCCTGATCAGGAAGTACAACCTCACCCCAGAAGTGTATCGGAGAAAGTTCCGGAATCTACAACGTGGATCAACGGACAGCTATGCGGATGTAATGAGCACCTTGAGGACCACGTTCCACCAATGGATAAGGGGACTTTCTGTTAACACTTTTGAGGACTTAACGGATCTTATGGTCAAGGATCAATTTCTTCATATGTGCCCCACGGATGTACGACTATTTGTGTGTGATCGGGAGCCACGAACTGCAGATCAGGCTGCAAGGATTGCTGACTGCTATGTGGCTAACAGGATGCCTGAGGTGCGGAAGCCATCGGGATTCAGCTGGAGTGGAGGTAAGCCAAACGGGGACCCTTCTCCCTCTGCCGGCTGATCACCAGTGCTGTCCAAGCCCACCTCTTATGGCGTCCCGGGGAATAGACATTCTCTAGGCGATACATGCCAATGCTTCTCCTGCAACAAAGTGAGACATGTTAGCGCTGTCTGCCCTGATAGGGTCAACCGCCCAACTACCACCCCAAAGCCATCTGGGTCCCCACCTGCTGTCCTGTTTGTGGCCGGCTCTGATGTGAGGACCAATGAGAACTGTCAATCTGTCACTGTTGGCAATAAAGTCACCATTGGCCTCAGAGACACTGGGGCAGAGGTGACTCTGGAGCGCCCAGAAATGGTAACCCCTGCGGATATCATACCAGGAAAGACTATGTCTAGAACCGGAAATGGGGGTGTCAGCCCTGCCGTGCCCATGGCCCGTGTGTACCTGGACTGGGGAGCAGGGAAAGGACTGAGAGAAGTGGGAGTATCAGAGGCTATTCCCACCGATGTGTTGCTAGGCACAGACTTGGGGAGGATGGTGTCCCAATATATTCGTCCCTTACAAATAAATGCTACAGAGAAGGTGGAAGAAAGCGACCCACCTGAGATCCCATGCGAGGAGGGAAAATGTAACAATGCACAGCAATGTACATATGTGGCCGCTGTGACTTGGAGTCAGGCTGCGGCTCAGACGCAACCCCAGAGATTAGAGGATGAGGCTCAAATAGAACTGCCTGAACCGGGGGGCCATACTGTGGCCCAGGAGCCTCCTCTCATGGCAGACGCAACAAGGTCCCTGATAACTGACACTGACGACTCAGCTTCAGACCAGGGCCTGGCAGTCACACTAGGCCAGGGGCCGCAGACTGACAGTCAGAGCTTCCTAGAGGCCCTGCGGACAGATGTCAGTCTGGAGAAGCTCAGATGTCTTGCAGACCAACCCCCCACTGCTTCTGACAAAGAGAGAATATACTGGGAGCAGGGCAGACTGTATAAAGAGACTCTCCCCACGGATACTACAGAACCTTGGGACTGTGAAAAGAAGCTGTTCGTCCCTTATCCATTTAGGGAAAAATTATTGAGAATTGCTCATGAAATTCCTTTGGCTGGGCACCTTGGTTTACAAAAGACTAAAGCTCGTCTGACACATAATTTTTGGTGGCCCGTAAGGTACAGCCTCACAGTTGTGGACTATGGCACACGATATCCAGAAGCTGTGGCGCTGTCCTCCATCCGAGCAGCCAAGGTGGCGGATGCTTTACTGACTGTTTTGTCTTGTGTGGGTTTCCCCAGGGAAATGTTAACTGATCAGGGAACCCAATTCATGTCCGATCTGATGGAAAGCCTCTGCGAAAAAATACAAGTGCAACATTTTGTGGCCAGCGCCTATCATTCCCAAACCAATGGACTCCGCGATCGTTTTAACAGAACATTAAAACAAATGCTCAAAATGCTGGTGAAGACTGAAGGAAGGGACTGTGAGCGATACCTCCCTCATCTGTTATTTGCGTACAGAGAGGTACCCCAGGCATCTACAGGATTCTCCCCCTATGAACTGGTTTATGGGAGGAGGGTCAGGGATTTGATTAAGGACTGTTGGGAGGGTGACCCCAAAACTACGGGCGTCTCGGTTGTCGAATATGTACTGCGACTCAGAGAAAGAATGCAAAAACTGAGCAACCTGGCCCATGAGAACGTGACCCAGGCCCAAATCAACCAGAAGGTCTGGTACGACCGTAGTGCCAGACTGAGGGCCTACAAGGAGGGGCAGAAGGTTTGGGTGTTGGTCACTATGTTACAGAATAAACTGCAGGCCGCATGGGAGAGACCATACACTGTACACAAGCATCTAAATGATGTTAACTATGTGGTGACCCTAGATGAGCCTGCAAAGCGTCAGAAAGTATTCCATGTAAATATGTTGAAGGCTCATCACGACAGGGAGGCCTGTGTGTTACCTGTCTGTAGCCTGCCTGAAGAAGGGGAGGCTGTTCTATTACTAGATGTGGCGGCTGGGACTCAGTATATGGAGTCCCTGGAGTCAGCGAAGTTTAACCCTGAGCTGTCCCACAATCAGAGGTCTGAGCTGATGGGGGTGCTCAGCGACTTCACAGAAGTCTTCACAGGGAAACCTGGGAGGACTCACTTAGCCACTCACCATGTAGACACCGGTACCAATCGCTCAGTAAGGCAGTCTGCATACCAGGTGTCAGCAGAGGTGCAGTCACACATGAGGGAACAGGTAGAGGAGATGCTAAACCTCAAGGTAATACAAAAATGCCAGAGTGCCTGGGCCTCGCCTGTGGTTCTTGTCCCGAAAAAGGACCGTACTACCCGGTTCTGTATAGACTAGAAAACTAAATCTGACTACATGTGAGGTCTACCCCATGCCGAGGATACACGAGCTGTTAGAGCAGCTGGCTAATGCATCGTACCTCACTATCATGGACTTAAGTAGGGGATATTGGCAGATACCGCTGACCAAAGAAGCTCAAGAGAGGTCTGCCTTTATAACGCCATTCGGGCTGTTTGAGTTTCTAGTAATGCCATTTGGTATGAAAAATGCCCCTGGCACCTCCCAGAGGTTGGTTAATCACTTATTGGAAGGATTTGATGGTTTTGCCGTTGCCTCTCTCGCCAAGGTGGGGCGGAACCAGATACGCGCTCGGGAGCTGGCCTTTAAGTCAACCCCCATGCACGTTCATAAGGACGGAGGTGTAGTGAAATATGTATTGTAGTGAAATATGTATGTGTGTGCAGATATGACCAGCGGTAGGTATGTTTGTCTTAAGGCTATGCCACACTAAACGAGATCGCAAGCGAGATCGCTAACGAGATCACTACTGCGTCACCATTTATGACGCAGTAGCAATCTCGTTAGCGACTTAGCTGTGTGATTCCAAACACATCTCATCAGCGATCTGTGATTCCAAACACATCTCATCAGTGATCTGTATAACGACCTATATCAATGATTTAGATGAAGGAATTGAGGGTAAACTGATCAAATTTGCTGATGACACAAAGCTAGGAGGGGTAGCTAATACTAGAGAAGAGAGAGGATTCAAAAAGATATAAATAAACTGGAGCAGTGGGCAGCAACTAACAGAATGGATTTTAACAGGGAAAAAATGCAAAGGACTACATCTGGGCAATAAAAATGAAAAAAGCATATACAAAATGGGAGGAATAGGGCTAAGCAACAGCACATGTGAAAAAGACTTGGGTATACTAATTGATCACAGACTGAACATGAGTCAACAGTGAGATGCAGCAGCAAAAAAGGCAAATGCAATTCTAGAATGTATCAACAGAAGCATACAGTCTAGATCACGTGAGGTCATTATTGCCCTCTACTCCTCTTTGGTCAGACCTCATCTGGAATACTGTGTCCAGTTTTGGGCACCACACTTTAAAAAAGACATCAACAAACTGGAGCAAGTTCAGAGAAGAGCCACCAGAATGGTGACCGGTCTGCAAACCATGTCCTATGAGGAACGGTTGCAGGATTTGGGAATGTTTAGCTTGCAAAAAAGAAGACTGAGAGGAGACTTAATAGCTGTCTACAAATATCTCAAGGGCTGTCACATTGTAGAAGGATCATCTTTATTCTCATTTGCACAAGGAAAGACTAGAAGCAATGGGATGAAACTGAATGGGAGGGGACACAGATTAGATATTAGAAAAAACTTTTTGACAGTTAGGGTGATCAATGAGTGGAACAGGCTGCCACGAGAGGTGGTGAGTTCTCCTTCAATGGAAGTCTTCAAACAGAGGCTGGACAGACATCTGTCTGTGATGATTTAGAGAATCCTGCTTTGAGCAGGGGGTTGGACCAGATGACTCAGGAGGTCCCTTCCAACTCTACTATTCTATGATTCTATGACCTCTGCGGTCGTTGGGAAAATCTAGTCCCACCTGCGATGCTGGTGAAGTCGTTCATAAAGGGTGTCACACTCAGCTATTCAGGCTCACCAGCGGGACACCAACGACCAAAAAACGGCTCAGAACGTTTACAAACGATCAGCGACATCTCAGCAGGGGCCACATCGCTGCTACATGTCACACACAGTTAAGTCGCTAACGAGATCGCTAACTGCGTCAAATGGTGACGCAATTGCGATCTTGTTTGCGATCTCGCTTAGTGTGGCATACCCTTTAGGCTGCAGCTCTCCACACAGGTCATGATGACCTGATGTTAGCCTGACTGGCAGTCTCCTAGTCTCCAATCTCTCCAGGGTGCCTTCCTGAGAGCACATAGAATTGGAGCATTTCACACCTTCTGGCTCTTTTGAAGTTAGATGGCAATGCTAGCTATCTATGAGAAAGTTTACACCAGAGGTTCAGAGAGAAAATAATGTATTCATTGGTAGCATGGCATGGTCCACTCACAAACCAGCAATTAGAATATTATGATGAGAGGCTGGTCTAGAAATTGGATTCCCAAGTCATATCTATAAATTAGACTTCCACACAAAAGAACCGTGTCATATATGAGGGCAGCCAGGCAGGTGTGATCATCTCATATTCCCCTCTCCCTCAGGGACAGAGTACCAGAATGCAAAGTTTGATATTTCTGTAAGTTTTCTCCCTGTTATTTTATACTGTTTTGCATATTTGTATGTCCTTTGTTATTTCCTATTTTTATATCATTTTTATTGTAAGCACTGTACCTTTTTATATTAAAGCTTTAAACTTTAATAAGTCTGAACCTTGTTGCTCTAAAGAATCCATAGCCTTAGAAGTGTGTGCTCCTGGTGATTGGCACATAGTAGTAATATTTCCGGGACTCATTGCCCGTGTGTTCGGTGAGTGGTGGCAGCGTGTATGACGCGGGGTGTGTGGTCTGTGTCGGGGTTTGATTTATGCTCCCATTGCAGCATAGGACAGAGGTTGAATGCTGGACTGAGTGAGAGGAGATAGATTAACCCTTGCAGGCGCAACCCCATACCGTGTGTGTTGGTCATACATGACAGTTAGTATTTGAGAACAGCAAAACAACTAGAGTTAATGGATAACAAGCCAAAAAAAAAACCAAACAGGAATGCCGCCACTTGTATGTCCACGATTAGGATACAATAGTTTATTGAAATTTGTTAATGAATACAAATTTGCAAACAATGAAGAATCCCCAAAATATCTGCACAGTATAATTGTGCATAATGTAATTATCTGGATTGGTTTTAAGTAATTATTGTATACAATTATTTTGTACAAATATTTTTTGATTTTTCATTGGTTTTTCAATTTTTTAGTTATTTAACAAAATGAATCTATTGAATCCAAACTGTAACTCTACAATTACATATTGGCGTTTTCCTGTATATCGTCCAGAAACCATGGAAACCTCAACCACACTGGGTGACCCCCAGGAAAGTATAGCAGCCCCACAGTGTTCAGCGGCAGAAACGGGTACAACAACGCCATCGTCCAGCGTACCTGGTGATGAAGCCACATGCAGGTTGACGGTAAATGGTGAAACTGCCGAGCCTGTGACACAAGATGAAACTGTGACAGAAGATACGAACAGGTACAGTAGCCATTGTTATACTGTCACCCAGAGTCCTCGGTGCGGACACCACTGATATCACCAGAGGCTGATCAGGTCTGCGCATTGCTAGAATGTGTGACCAGGAGCCGGGGGGGGGGGGGGGGGGTGTTATGCAGACATAATGGCTCATCAGGTTTCATTACCTTGTAGAGTGGAAGACCGAGCCCCATCTACCTCACAGATGGACAGCATTGCAGAGTCTAAACAACAGAGCTTGGAAGTAACAAACGACACTTTAGATAAGAACTCTAATGAAAACCAGACAGAAATCCGGTAAGAAATGTTTGGGATGGAAAACGTGCCTAAGTAAGGTTCGGTACCTTGGTCATGGTCTTGGACGAGGGTAGAAATAGATGAGAAAAGTTAGCAACTTGCAAACTTTCTGTTCATTTGACATCCACTCAATTTCTCATTGCTTTTACATAGCTTTTATTAGTGGAAAGCCTATATGTGTAATCTACACCGCTATAAGGACTCCATGGATTACACATCCTTAATTTTCCTTAACAGGCTTTCTCTGTAGCTGCGACTGGCGTTAAAGCCACTATGTGATGTGTCAGTCACTGTAGATTTGTCAGGGCTAATCAACCCCGTCATTGGCCGTACTGATCCTGCTGAGAGCATGTGCCAAAGCCACATTCAGGCAACTACTTGTCTCCAGTGGTAATGGGGGGGAATCAGTAGGTGGCCATAGACAATAGATTTGCAGTCTCGCCAATTTTGGTAGGACTGGGTTGACCATCAAGTGTGCACGGAAGTATCCTGTCCCCTTGATGGATCAGTGTTGAGGAGAACCGGGCTGTTTAGTTTATGACATTGCCCAATTCTCTCAGTGCACATGGTTCTCGGCAGTGCGAGTCTGGTTCATACAGGACAATGCTCCACCAAGTGCGATGATTTTTTGCACTGTGCAAAAGATCATTTCATCCGATGAACGAGCTCTTTGCTCGTTTATCAGGAAATCGGCTGCCTGTTTACATCACTAGGTAGTCGTGAAACAAGCGTTTTTACCAAACATCCACATGAAATACACTTTTAGATCGACCTCAGCGTTAAAAATATTTTTCAAGCTTAAACAGTTTTAAGTGTTGAAACGTTGCAGACAAGTCTCCTTGGCGGAAAAAAGATTCATCGTTTTCTCTGTTGCCGGGCTGGGATATCGTCTCTTCTGTATAACTTTTTAGGATGTTGTCACTGAAGATATAAGTAATGTTTTTTTTTTCTTCCAGGTAAACTTTGTCCCCTAATCTGGCATCAGAAATAGATGACTGTACATCCAAAGATCTGCATTAAGTACACACATGGGTTTTTCAACCAGGACAAAGACCAAGACTCTGTCTCCGTACAAGGAAGTATGAGACACAAATCCCGAATCCGTCGTAATCCATTGTGTACGAGAAGATTGTGAAAGCAAGAGACAAACGATACTATTTTTTTTGCACTGAAAGTTTAATAGCATATATGTGTGTTTGTGAATGTATGTACATATATATATGTAGAATATTATATGTACACACATCTACCTCACACTTGCTTTTATATATATTTATATATGAAAGTGGCAACGGTAAAAAAAAGAAAAACAGGAATTAATGACATTTAAATTATATATAAATTTTATTTTACACTTTTTTTTTTTTTTCCTTTTTTTGGATGGCAGATGATGCCACAGACTTAAGCACAACAAGTCGAAGCCAAATTCTTCGTTTTGCTCTTCCCCACTCGAACCATCACAAAAAGTAAAATCTAATAACAGTCTATGCAGATGTGCACACTGCAGTAATCGGCCCGCAGACGTAACGCCTCGGCTGGATTATTGGATTATCGCCTTTGTCAGGCTTAGTTGTATAATTGCATCTGATGTCAAATGCCTCTGATTAACACGTCACTTTTTATTTTATTATTGTTATTTTTTTCAATGTCCAATCCCTTTATACGATAATCCACGGCTATCTGATTCTGTTTGCTTAGATAGTTTTCTGTAATGTGGTTACAAAAAAAAAAAATCCTCCTACAATGAAAAAAAAAAAATCTCCTAAGTTAGATTCTCAGTAATAATATTAGCAGTGCCTTATTGTCATCCCATACACGTGTAACCCATTAAAATGTACTAGGAATGACATTACCCAGTCTATGTGTATATTGTGCACCCTGGAGGTGTTTAGCTGTTTCCTTCTCTGTAGCGGACTCTGCTCCGGCAGACATTTGCCCAGATCCTGCCATCTGCTTCAGATATTGATTGAAGGAGTGGCGGTCTATGGTTGACCAGAAGGCTTCAAGTAACCTGCCCTCAACACGGGCACCGTACATCGCCAGCAAATATATCCAATGTGTGCAGACCGGGGACGGATCTAGAAATCCCATGTAAAAGGGGCCAGCCATACACTAGTGGGCGCTATTAATTGTGCAGCGATTTCCGCTTGCACGTACTAGTTTTTTGTCCCATGGCTTGGAGGATAGAAAAAAAAAATAGAGGTGTCTGAGGTTCAGGAAATGGTGAAAGATTTTACTAACCAAACCATAATGCAACCCTAGGATTTTCTGGTTATAAGGTGTCTGGCATTGCATAATAAAGAAAGAATGAAAAAGCCAAAGGTTTTGTCGTGTAATAGAACCAGCCAGGGTTTATAAGAGGATGGCACTCCCATTGACTCTCTAAATTAAGAGGTTATGGAAAGCATTGGAGAGATAATATATTGTATATTTATATTTTACATATTGTTGTGTGTATGTATGTGTATATATATATATATATATATATATATTATGTATGTATAAATGTATACAATACATAAGATATGTGAATATGTATAATATATATATAATTTTTTTTAAATGCAAATATTTTTGCCTAAAAAAGCACCGAAAGTCTATGGTTTCATTAAGGGAATCTGACAGCAGGATCCCCCCCCAACTATTTATATGTTCATACAGCGCTCTCATAGCCAAGTCCAGCAATGCCTTTACATGGTAAATCCATTCTTACGTTACTGAGAATTCAGCATTTGAACCAATATGCGAATGAGGCTGAAGAGCTATTTGTAGATCTGAAGCCTCTGTCACTCCAGCTCTATTCCCTGACCAGAGCTG
The DNA here is from genome assembly GCA_033576555.1 of Oophaga sylvatica. NCBI lineage: Eukaryota > Metazoa > Chordata > Amphibia > Anura > Dendrobatidae > Oophaga > Oophaga sylvatica. The sequence continues at coordinate 454,549,676 of JARQOD010000003.1, read as the reverse complement.
CTGCCTCCTGCTTGACAGTTGGCCTCTATGCTGTGTGACTTCAGGCAAAGGAGCCGTCAGTCAAACAGGAGGCGGCGGCGGCACTGGGTGGGGGGAATACAGCTGGAGTGACAGAAGCTTGAGATCTACGATAGTCCTTCAGCCTCATTTGCATATCAACTCAAACACTGATTTCTCAGCGATGGAGGAGCTGACCGGCCATGTAACGGTATTGCTGGACTTTTCTTTGACAGACCCTGTCTTCAGAATGAGCTTACTGATGTATTCTCTGTGAACTCATTCTGCTGCTGTAGAAGTGAAATAGTAAAAATAAAATACATGCATTTAAAAAAAATAAATTCCCCAATGTTATCCATAACCTTTAACTGTTTGTTTTAGCAAACACTTGTCTTCCATAAAATTCCAATTCTGAAAAATCATCTTATTCCTCTACATTGTGATGTTTCCGTTTTCCCCCAGTTAATAAACTGTGTTTGCACTGTGCTGACAGTATAAGACTATGGAGCAGGACCCATCCCATTGCGGTGAACTACAGCTCTCAGCAAGCACGGTAGCCTTTTTGCTGTCGGGACATGCTGGGCGTTGCCATTTCACAGCACCTCCTGATGTAGGGACATAACTAATGGACAAAGAATGGTAATAACCAGGAGGAACCGCAAAACCGATGCTCCAGAATTACTTTTTTCAGGCATAGTGTTCGAAGAAAAAAAGACTTGTCAGTGGGGAGGACGAGTCACAAATACAATATGGTTGCTAGTAAAATATTTCTTGTTAGGCCGGCGTCACACTGGCGAGTTTGATGCGAGTAAGTCGCACGACTTTCTTGCATCAACACCTGGCACGGCCGCCCGCTCTCGGACCCGAGTGTGCGGCTGCATAGAAATACATGCCGGGTGTTGATGCGAGAAAGTCGTGCGACTTACTCGCATCAAACTCGCCAGTGTGACGCCGGCCTTACTGTTAAAGTAGAGCAAAAAGTGAACGTGGGTGGGCATTTACACACCTGACATCCTCCAAGGTGGCCGCTGATATGATTTTATGTACTTATTATAAAGCAATAATTTGCATGTCCTTATTAGTCGGGTTTGGGGGGAGATAACGTACGTACTCGTCTACACAGGCACTTTATGTCTATTATTGACTTGCAGAACTCCATGCACTTACATGCGGTGTGATCGGAAGGACATCAGTCATGCCCTCGTCTGCGGCCATCATATTGGGGCTGAGTTCAGTCTCGGTCCTGTGTGCCAGCCTTTACCATTAGTCCCTGTGATAAATGGAGCCATGGAAGAAGCAGTCATTTACTATTTCGGTAGGCTGCTAATGGCCAATATAAAGAAATAAATATATGCCAATATAATGTAATATAAAAATATGCCAATATAAAGAAATAAAATGTGAACAATATATTTGATTCCCCAGTTTAAGATCCTTTAAAGTGTAACTATAATTTTGTAAAACATTTTATATCTTTTTAGGTGTTGCCGATTTGGCGAGGTGGTCCTTTTCCTGAAATCCACACCAATAGGTCATTACACCTCTAGTTTCCTGCATCAGCTGCACAAAGAGCATTGTACGGGCTCAATGCTAAGTCTATGGGCCTGTGCATTTGCTCTTACGGAGCTGTGCAGGAGCTGCTCACATCAGAGCAGCGTTTTGACCGACCCATGGGAGTGTCAGCAATTGGACCCCTCACTGATCAGCAACACTAAGCAGTGCTCTATACTATACAAACATTTTACAAAATATTCCAAAGTTAGGCTGGTTATTATTTATTATCTTTGCAATTTGACCTTAGTAATTTAAAGATCTATCAGCAGGCTTTTGCTATGGAATCTGAGAGCAGCATAATATAGTGGAAGAGACCCTGATTCCTGCGATGTGTCACTTACTGGGATGCTTGGTTCAGCTTTGGTAGAATCCCTGCTGTTTCTGCCATAATTGTAGCAGTGCTCAGAATGCTAAGCTTTCTATAACTCCGCCCACGCCCCTGATTGGCAGCTTCCTGTGTACACTGTCAGCAAGCTGCCAGTCAGTGGTGGGGCGGAGTTACACAGATTAGCTGGACTGCCAGGCATCTAGTCCTGCAGCGATAATCTTCCGCTGATAAAACACTGATTGTATTACAACTACAGCACATAGCCAAATAAGTGACATATTGCTGGAATCAGACTCTCAGCCCCTACTGTTCTCAGACTACATAGCAAAAATGTGCTGACTGATTCGTATCAAAGGTGTTTTTTTTTTTTTTTTTTGATATGTACCTTCCATTGATTTCAGTAGAAAAGATTTGTCGTTAGATTCCTATTGAAAAATGAACCGGGACCTTTTCATTTTTGACATCAGTGGTGTTTTTCCTGTAGCCCCAAGTCATGTGAATTTTACAATAAAGCAATAGTTTGGAGAACGCCTTTAATTTTCATCCTGTACAGTATAAGCTATCCTTGTAAGTTTGTGGACCACTGTGACTGTAGGTATTCTTATTGGGTTGATGGGTGTTTTTTATTTCTTACTTTATATATGTTCAGTTAGTTACAATGAAAACCACGACACAATATTTCCTAATATTCTGTTTCTTTTGTTTGAGCGATGGGTTTTAAGAGGTCATCACCCAAATGTTTTTGCAAATGGATGAATATTATAAGAAGAGCAATATACTCTGTCCCACTCATCATTGCCTTTTGCAACCAGGTTAGTGTTTTTGGGCTTTTATTTTTTTTTCTTTTTTGCACCAGTTCATTTATTCTTATTTTCACCTTTGGAGTTACGTCAAATTTTACCACTTTTACATAAAAAACTGCAACAATAAATAAGGAAAGGTGACTTTAAACCCCGTCTCCCCATAGATGATGAATCAGGGCCCTTGACTACCCACACGCCTAATTACCCTTTCTCAGTTCAGGTGTCATTCTGCCTTGAATTGAAAACCTCAGTAATCCTAGAAGGACTGGTTATATTTTTCATTTCACACCCTTTAAATGATGAAAGGGATTTCCCATGATTATTAAAAAGAAATTAAAAAAATTATATATAATTTTTTTTTTTGTTGAAACCTCACCCCTTCTGTTTGATGTTAAAACACATGCCTATTGAAGTAAATGAGGCCGATTTATTTTAGGTCTGACAGGTGGGCCAGTCTTAAGTACAGACTCCGATACCGGCAGGTCGTCTTCTGGTTTGTCATCAAGGATAGGAGACTGTTCGTTTCAATAGCTAAGCCAGCCCCCTTCACTTTTTATACATTGGCTGTGATTGAGAAGAGGGGATTCTCTCAGCTGTTAAAATTAGCAGTCAGCCTGCCCTCTTCACACACAGGTCTGGACACAAGGCAATGCCGTAAATTCTGTCCTGTGTCCAACACAAGCCAGAAGAGCATGTGCTGAGACTAGGGGTCATAGCTGAAAATCAGGCCACTTTTTATACCTGAAGTATATCAGAAAGTTTTTATTATTTTTACTCTATTTATTTTTTCATTTTTTTTTATTTTCTTATTTTATTTTTTTATTCTTATTTTTTTTGTTTTTTTTATTTTTATCTTATCTTTTTTTTTACATCTTTGTCAATATAATCATCCATATATTCAGCATTTCCATATACTAGCCTGTATTAAACTGATTGCACTTCTAGGGAGAACATTATAGTGAATCAAATTGCATCAGTATTTTATTATAACCCCGAGAGCACCTTTAAGACTACGTATAATAATATAAAACTCCTTTTCTGGGTCCCAGAATGCAAAATAATGTATCCTTTATGTCTCCCATCATTGACTTAATGCAGAAAAGGGATAAATAAGACAGGGAAGCTGTAGTCGACTTCAGTATTTTAGATTTTCTAACAGTTTTGTTTTTTTTAATTAGTTTTTCTATTTGTCATAAAGCAATCAGCATTTTTAATTTGAATGTGCCTTTCACTGGCCCGATGTGGTTGGTGCATGTTGACTGTCCTCGTTATACTTCTAAAAAAAAAATAAAAATAAAAAAAAGTAATGGTACAAGAGGAAATGAGGTGTAAACTATGTTCTGTATCCACCTTACTCTCCGATGCCTTCCCGGCATTTCTGTGAAGTCATTATGCCACTTAGCAGCAGCAGGACGTAATTGTTTCATTTTTTTAATGAAAAACAAAATGTTAAAAAAATGATTTCGAATTCTATCAGATAATTTATATATTTTCTTTTTTGCAACTTTGAGAATATTTTAAATATGTGTCCTTTATTTTTTCTTTTGCTGGAAAGAAAAATAATTATACATATACTTGCTTACAGTGTATATGTATTTCATATTTTTTTTGTGTGTTGTGTTTAAATGCTTTTTGGGGGAATAATTAAGAACTTTGTATCCAGATGACAATGCATAATTCACCAAGGTTGTATTGTATTAGGACCTCATATAAGTGCACATGCATTTTATACATGGCCCCATAAAAGAGGTAAACTAGTGGGTGCAGTTTGGGGGAGGACTCTATACCACGTCCTGTCAGTAAAAACAGGGGATGCTAATGAACTGATTTGTAAATTGCTATATGAATAAAGGTTATTAATAATACGCATATTATTAGCAAACATTTTTTTTGGCCGAATGCACAGATATTAAACGAAATTCACAAGTTACAGTGAAACAATACGTTGCCACTGCACTCTATATGGGCAAAATGTATGGGGACACCTACACATTTCACCTGCAGCAGCTTTGATCATGTCTAGTGATGAGCGAACGTGCTGGGATAAGGTGTCCTCCGAGCATGCTCGGGTGCTAACCGAGTGTCTTTGGAATTCACGAAAAATATGTTCCGAGTCCCCACGGCTGTTCGACAGCCACAACATTCGGTTCTGATTACCATCAGCGGCGAATATTGTTTTTGCAACACAGTCGAACATCATTGGAGTAGAAATGAACGAATATGTTCAGAACCATCATCAAACATAAATTTGGCACGAATAGGGTACCAATATGGCAAATTCAGATTCGGCGACTGATTCCAAACATATTTGCTCAACTCTAGTCCTGACTACCCAGGATGATCCCCTGTCGAGAACGACGATATTTTGCAAACCAAAAGATAATTTGACCCAGTTAATTAATTTTTTGTTAGTTTGCCGGGTGACTGGCAGGCTGTTTAGGCTGAACAACTTTTGGCAAACGATAGTTAACGATAATAATGCCGTGTATGTGCCTTTAATCCATTGGCATTAATACAAGTTGGTGCCCAAGTTTCCACTCATCTGAGGATTTCTACAAGATTTTGCCCATTCATCCAGAAAAACATTTGCAAGGTCAGACCCTGATATTGGATTAGAGGTCGGACTCCCAAACTCGGTTCTAGTTGGAGATGAGATTGAGGTCCTGGCTCTATGCGACTGGTCATATTTTTCACCCCGAACTCCTCCAAACATGTCTGCATGGACCTTGTGCACTGGGCACAGTCATGGAGGACTGAATAGGGCCTTCTCCAAACTGTTACCACAATGCTAGAATTGTCCTCAAACCATGTGCTGAAGTATAAAGATTTCCCTGGAACTAAAGGATTAAGGCTGATCCATGAAAAACCGCCCCATGGCATCATCCTATCTCCAAACTGTACATTGGACACAACACAGTCAGGCTGGTAACGTTCTGGTATTTGTCAAACCCAACCCATACTCGTCCATCAGATGCCGGATAGAGAAGTGTGATCCTTCACTGCATAGAACACGTTTCCTCCACTCCATAGACCAGGAGCAACAAGCCATACACCACCCCATCTGAAGCTTAATGTAAAGCTTGGATGCGTATGTCCAACCATAGAATCCCACGCCATGAAGCTCCAGGCTGGAGCGCAGTTTTTGTGCTGATGATATCAGAGGAGGTCTGTACTCTTCAGTTATGGAATCAGCAGAGCGTTGGTAACTTTTCTGCCTTCTGCTCCTTAGCACTTGTGCCCCCCCTCCGCTCTGTAGCATTATGTGGCTGAGTTGCTGCGGTTCCTTTGACTTCTCAGTAATATCACTCACAGGTGATGGGGGAAGATCCAGGAGGAAGAAATGTCATGGACGGACTTGTTACCCCAGTGGCTCCTATCACCAGACCGCGCTGGTATCAGTGAGCTCTGCACCACCAGCCGCTCTGTCACATGGTGGTGGAGGCAGACGACATGGAGGAGGGCAGGATGTTATATACCTGGGGTAATGTGGCTAGAATATTATATGCCAAGGATGGGGACAAGGGACCAGATGTTATACATCGGGAAGGCGGCTGCAGGGGCCAAGGGACTGGACTTCATACATCGAGGGCAATGTAACTGAATGTAAAACCTGAATTCAATGATTAGTAGGTGTGCGCCAATAATTTGTGCATATAGTGTAAGTTCTGTTGTAGTTTTTCCATTTTGGGAAAAACTTTGCAGGAATGCACAATTCCCCCATTCCAATTGACATCTGATTGATCTGGGAAATATCAGACTTCACACTATAACCTTTTGACTATTTTTTTTTCATGTTATATGGACAATTTATAATTAGGTTTCCCCACTAAATAAATTTTATCACATAACCACATGATAGACAATAAAATGAGGTTGGCCGGTACGCCTGCGGATCCAGAGAACAATGGAGAATTTTACGAGGAAATACAGAAGTGGTAACTTTTACTTTGAAGGCCAGACCTGCTGTGGTCCCATTGACGTGGACTTCGAGTTCCATAAGACGCTGTGGTGAGCTCAATCTATTGCAGACCTAAAGAAAGCCCTAAAAATGTGCTCTCATTATGGTCATGTGACTGTGGCAACATTTTCGGGTTGATTTAAGGGTTTATCTTAGGCTAGTTTCACACTAGCGTATGGCTGAGCCGCGGACTTCCTCAGTGAAGCTCTGCCCACCGCCGCACCTCCTCCGGTCAGCTCCGCCTATGCCTGCAAGCGTCCTGCGTACCTATATTTAACATTAGGAATGCAGGCCGTGTAGATGTTACCGCACGCGTCGTTTTGAAGGTGCGGTGACCGGAAAAAAATGCAACATGTTGCATTGGGCGCAAGTCGCAGCACCGTCAAAACGACGCATGCGGCAGCAAACGCATACATCTACACGGCCTGCATTCCTAATGTTAAATATAGGTACGCAGGATGCTTGCAGGCATAGGCGGAGCAAACCGGAGGAGGTGCGGCAGTGGGCGGAGCTTCACGGAGAATGTACGCAGCTCTGCCTTACGCTAGTGGGAAACTAGCCTTATCTGCTCTTCTTCAGGTCTAAGTGAGTTTGCCAGAGGTAACAGATACAGAAATTTATTTTAAGACCTTCTGAAACTTGATTGTGTCACACAGGACAGATCTTGTGTGAATTTTATTTAGAGGAAACCTATAAAGAATGGACTTGTGTTTTTGCATCCAGTCCTAGTTTTGGTTATCCTCTAAATCACTGACATCAACATTGAAACACACTGATCTAGCCTGGATGTTGGCTTAGGCGCCCATCAGTCCCCCGCGATGTGATTGCAGGGAGCCAATGGGCTTCTATGACAGCTGTGGGCTTTTTGAATGCCACCGTGCTTGTCAAGTGATCTCTCCTGTGACATCCAGCTTGTGGCAGGGCCTGATAGTGGAGGCAATGAATGGATTGCAGATTTAAGTCCCCTAAAGGTATGTGCCCACGATCAGTAATTGCTTCTAAGTCCTCCCAAAAAATAAAGAATTGTAAACTTAAAACACATATTTTTAATCACTGTGTTCAGAAAAGTCCGATTTATCAAAATATAAAATGAAGTCGATCGGTTAAAGCCTTAACAAAAATCCAAACGCCTCAGCTGCCTTATTTTCCGTGCTATAAAAAAAATGAAATAAGAAGTGATCAAAGCATAGTATGGACCCCAACTTTGTACAAATAAAAACATTTTAGCTAAATTCTAAATTTTTTTACCACAATAAAATAGGAAAAATATTCTACTTAGTATCTCTGCAATTGTACTGACCTGGAGAATTATGATTCAAATTTATTTTTACTGTACACTATAAAAATAAACCTAAAAAAACAATGTAGGGTTTTAGTTTCACCATTTCATCGCACTTGAATTTTTTTTTTCCTTGCAACCTTTGGCTGGTGAATAGTCAGGAAGATCTGAAACTTTAGATGATTGGGCTGTCCCTCTTGGATTACTTCAATGTGACTTAATAAATATTTCTCCAAATGCTGGAGTGTCTTAAAATAATTTTTCGGCAAACCTGGATGTTTCGTACAGTTTCTTCTATCCAATGTATCACGATAAAATGTAGAAATCTAAGTCTTCTCTCCTTTTGTAGTTGGAAGGTGGCTTCCCCCGAACAGGATATCCTCGTGAAGTCATCATCCATCAATCTGCTAATTTTCAGGGTTCACTTTGTTACACCCACACGGTAGAGAATGTGATCGGATACGGTGTTATCCAGTATCCGCGGGTGCTAACCGAGTGTCTTCGGCTTGCTCGAATACTATGTTCCAGTCTTGAGGACCAGATAGTCTATCATTTAGAAGAAAGTAAATTTCCAGAGAACCTTTATAGTTTTGGACATACTTGTAAGAAACGATCAATAGTCCTTTTAGTCAATGCAAATGTACATTTCCATGTAAAATGAATATCTGATACTTTTATCTATCGTGGACTTTGGTATAAAGGGGCAATAAAAGGATTGCTTGATGGTAATATGAGAAGAACAGAAGAGATAAATGGAATATTTTATTACTAAGTAGTCAAAAATCTGGCCTTACATGTTCGCTTACTCAAGTGTCAGGATTGGCTGATAATAAATTGAAATTATAGTATCATAGTTTTAACTATATCTACATACCGTGATCCAAAGGAACGAAAATACCCCATGAGGCAGATGCCCTATATTAGGGGAAAAATTCCTTCCCGACTCCACATACGGTAATCGGACTAGTTCCCTGGATCAATGCCCCATTACAGAATCTAGTGACAATAATCTGTGATACTTTTTTGAGTAAGGCATCCAGGCTGTACGCTTAACCCCTTAGTGACAGAGCCATTTTGCAGCTTAATGACAGGGCCAATTTTTACAATTCTGACCACTGTCACTTTATGAGGTTATAACTCTGGAACGCTTTAACGAATCCCGCTGATTCTGAGATTGTTTTTTCGTGACATATTGTACTTCACGTTAGTGGTAAAATTTCTTTGATATGACTTGTGGTTATTTATGAAAAAAACGGAAATATGGCAAAAATTTTGAAAATGTAACAATTTTCAAACTTGAAATTTATATGCCCTTAAATCAGAGAGATATGTCACACAAATTTCTTAATAAATAACATTTCCCACATGTCTACTTTACATCAGCACAATTTTGGGACCAAAATTTTTTTTTGTTACGAAGTTATAAGGGTTAAAAGTTGACCAGCGATTTCTCATTTTTACAACACCATTTTTATTTTAGGGACCACCTCACATTTGAAGTCACTTTGAGGGGTCTATATGATAGAAAACACCCAAAAGTGACACCATTCTAAAAACTGCACCCCTCAAGGTGCTCAAAACCACATTCAAGAAGTCTATTAACCCTTTACGTGCTTCACAGGAACTGAAGCATGTGGAAGGAAAAAATTAACATTTAACTTTTTTTGCAAAAACTTTACTTCGGAACCTATTTTTTTTTATTTTCACAACTGTTAAAAGAAAAAATGAACCACAAAATTTGTTGTGCAATTTCTCCTGATTAAGCCGATACCCCATATGTGGGGGTAAACCACTTTTTGGGCGCACGGCAGAGGTTGCAAGGGAAGGAGCAACATTTGACTTTTTCAACGCAGAATTGGCTGGACGCCATGTCGCGTTTGTAGAGGCCCTGATGTGTCTAAACAGTGGAAACCCATCACAAGTGACCCCATTTTGGAAACTAGACCCCCTAAGGAACTTATCTAGATGTGTGGTGAGCACTTTGAACCTCCAAGTGCTTCACAGAAGTTTATAACATAGAACAGTGAAAATAAAAAATCATATTTTTTCCACAAAAACAATCTTTTCACCCAATTTTTATTTTCCCAAGGGTAACAAGACCCCAAAAGTTTTTGTGCAATTTGTCCTGAGCATGCTGATACCCCATATGTGGGGGTAAACCACTGTTTGGGTGCAAGGCAGAGCTTGGAAGGGAAGGAGCGCCGTTTGACTTTTTCAGCGCAGAATTGGCTGGACGTCATGTCGTGTTTGTAGAGGTCCTGATGTGTCTAAACAGTGGAAACCCCCCCACAAGTGACCCCATTTTGGAAATTAGACCCCCTAAGGAACTTATCTAGATGTGTGGTGAGCACTTTGAACCTCCAAGTGCTTCACAGAAGTTTATAACATAGAACCGTGAAAATAAAAATCATATTTTTTCCACAAAAACGATCTGTTCACCCCAATTTTTATTTTCCCAAGGGTAACAAGACCCCAAAAGTTTTTGTGCAACTTGTCCTGAGCATGCCGATACCCCATATGTGGGGGTAAACCACTGTTTGGGCGCACGGCAGGGCTTGGAAGTGAAGGAGCGCCGTTTGACTGTTTCAAACCAAAATTGGCTGGAATTGAAATTGGACGCCATGTCGCGTTTGGAGAGCCCCTGATACGCCTAAACAGTCGAAACCCCCACAAATCACACCATTTTGGAAACTAGACCCCTTAAGGAACTTATCTAGATGTGTGGTGAGCACTTTGAACCCCCAAGTGCTTCACAGAAATTAATAAACGTAGAGCCGTGAAAATAAAAAATCATTTTTTTCCTCAAAAATGATTCTTTAGCCTGCTATTTTTTTATTTTCCCAAGGGTAACAGGAGAAATTGGACCCAAAAAGTTGTTGTGCAATTTTTCCTGAGTACGCTAATACCCCATATGTTGGGTGAAACCACTGTTTGGGCGCATGGGAGTGCTTGGAAGGGAAGGAGCGCCATTTTGTAATGCAGACTTTGATGGAATGTTCTGCGGGCGTCATGTTGTGTTTGCAGAGCCCTTGATGTACCTAAACAGTAGAAACCCCCTGCAAGTGACACCATTTTGGAAACTAGACCCCCCAAGGAGCTTATCTAGATGTGTGGTGAGCACTTTGAACCCCCAAGTGCTTCACAGAAATTTATAAACGCAGAGCCGTGAAAATGAAAAATCATTTTTCTCAAAAATGTTTTTTTTTGCCAGCTATTTTTTATTTTCCCAAGGGTAACAGGAGAAATTAGAACCCCAAAATTGGTGTGCAATTTGTTCTGAGTACGCTGATACCCCATATGTTGGGGTAAACCACTGTTTGGGCGCACGGCAGGGCTCGGAAGGGAGGGAGCGCCATTTGACTTTTTGAACGCCACGTCGTGTTTGGAGACCCCTGATGTGTCTAAACAGTGGAAACCCCCCACAAGTGACCCCATTTTGGAAACTAGACCCCTTAAGGAACTTATCTAGATGTGTGGTGAGCACTTTGAACCCCCAAGTGTTTCACAGAAATTTATAAACGCAGAGCCGTGAAAATGAAAAATAATTTTTCAGCTGCAGATGGAAGGGAGGGAGACACAGTAATTCATTACTGATGGGTAGGCGGAGCCCCAGATCAGGATGACACCTCAGATCAAAAGCGTGTTGACTGGCTGGCTCCTCCAGCTCGGGCTCCTCCTACTCAGCTCCTTCAGTCTAAGATTTGAGGTCTCAGAGGATGGTCGCTGCTAATGCAGCTCCTCAGAAGATTTTATTATTTTATATCGGACAGGAGACTTGGATCACTAGTTGGTCTAGAGGTCTCAGGGGTACCAGCGCTGCTGTACCCCAACCTCTCCCTTGGCGGATCTGTATTTACACTATAGTCCCTGCAGAATCTTGCCGGCCCTGGGGGATGAGGATGGCTTCCCTGGCGGGGACGCAAACCACACGTGCGGTCACTGCGTTCCTCGCCCTGGGGGGGGAAGCATGGGCACAAGCGCCACAAATCCTGAGGGTTCCCTGTGGCGCTAAGCTGGTGAGTACTCCACATTCCTTTTTTATAATGTGTGTAGTACTTTAGCGACTGCTGTGGCAGCGCTATTACATGTACCACTATGTGCTTTAATGACTGCGGTGGCAGCGTTATTACATGTATTCACTGTGATGAGGCAGTGTGCCTTAGATGACGTGACTGGCAGTGTGCCTTAACGACTGCATGGCAGCGTTATTACATGTATTCACTGTGTGTTATCAGTGTGCCTTAACGACTGCGATGGCAGCGTTATTACATGTATTCACTGTGTGTTATCAGTGTAGGTGCCTTATACAGACTGCGAGGTGGCAACGCGTGGTTATTACATGTATTCACTGTGTGTTATCAGTGTGCCTTAACGACTGCGGTGGCAGCGTTATTACATGTATTCACTGTGATTTGTCAGTGTGCCTTAACGACTGCGGTGGCAGCGTTATTACATGTATTCACTGTGATTATGTCAGTGTGTTTTAACGACTGCGGTGGCAGCGTTATTACATGTGTTCACTGTAATTATGATCAGTGTGCATTCAACGGTCGCAGCGGCGACCGCCGGTACATGTATTCAGTCACGGTGAGGAGAGAGGAGTTCCCGCTTTTTTATTTGAATTTTAGCGGCACTCTGAGCGCGCGCTTTCTGAGCAGTCTCCATTTCCTGCATCTTCTACATGGAGACACAGCGCGGCGGCCATTATTAATGCAGGAGCTGGAAGCTCCTCGGGGTCATCGCTCTCCCTTTCCTCCCGGCAGCTATTACCAGCAGGGTGAGTCGCTTCTGCGGAAGCTTAACCCCTTCAACTGCAGGGCGCCTTCCTGATTTTATTCCCTATCTGCGGCTGTGCCGCATATATCTGGGAGCGCAGGGCGTCTTTTTTGAGCCAGTTCCTGCAATACGCCTCCGTCCAGCAGAGGCTATGGGAGGCTGCGGCATTAACCCCTTGGAAGGCGGTTAACCCTTGTTTTGAAGGGTCAGCTGGGGTAGCTCATGCTGTAAGAGCTTTAACCCTTCAGCTATGAGAAACAGTTATTGACAGTTTTTAACCCGTCATATACTGTGTGAGGAGCGTCCAAATGCTTGTGATTGACGTTTCCATAACGTCTGCGCTTCAGATGCTCTATCCAGCACCTACACCTGTACTACAGATGGTGACTGACGCCTGCTCATCTGACGCCTGCGCTATGTATTCGCTATGTCCTACGGATGTGCTGTGTCCTGCGCCTGCGCTACGGATATGTTGTGTCCTGCGCCTACGCTACAGTACGTTTTTTCTGTTTAGTGTGGCATAGCTGTCCTGCAGCTGCGACCTTATAAGAGGCGCCTGAGATTCGCACACCCTTTTTTATTATCAAGGTTGTGGGGAGTCTGCTACTTTAACCCCTTATTAGGCGGTTAACTCTTAATGGGAGACAGCTGGGGTAGCTCTCTCTTTAGAGCTTTAACCCTTCAGCTTTTGTTTTTTATTTAAGAACTGTTCTAGTTACTGACAGGTTTAGCCTGCCATATACTATGCAAGGGCATGTCAGAGACCCTCTCCCAGATCCGCTACGGACCAGCCTCGCGTATCTGACACGCAGACCTCGACTCATGCACGGTCGGAGGTTCCAGTGGTGTCAAAATGGAGGCCTTCACTGGTTTCTATTGATGGCCTGTCTGACCTTTTAGGTTATGGAGTGTCAGCTAGATCCTCTCAAGGAAGCGACACAAAATCGGTGCCTTCTTTTTCGCTTAGCGAAGAAGTCCGATTCGGACAAGGAGGTTCGGCAGGGACTCCCTGCCTCTCTCATGGGCCGTACTAAAATTTCTGTGGAAGCCATGTGGACGTTACAGTTACCGGAGGAGGTAACTAGTCGTCCTGGTAAGTCGGCCCGGATGTTGCAAGGGTCGCATAGGTCGCGACGACCTTACAAACTGTATCCGTGTTTTCTACGGAGTTGTTTGTTAATTGGACCCTTCTCCTGAAGTGAATGTTCCTTCATTCCAGCTTAGCAAATCTTCCTGGTAAAAGGGAAGGCGAGTCTGCAGGACACGCTGGACAGAAAAACGGAGACGGCAACAATTTCCATCTGCGAGGCCGTGGACATAGATTCGGTATTAAGGATCTAGGTGTACTTGTTAAGTTCCCCTGAGCCGGTTGGACCGTCTAAGGACGGCGAGGCAAGTTGGATCCCCTCTATCGAGGTAGATGGGCTTTTCTAGTTGAAGGATAATGCGTCACTGCTATCCAGGGCGCAATCCTCGGCAGTTACAGTCAGAAGAGCACTGTAACTTGGATGGAACGCGGTTTTCCAACAAGGTTTGCTATCTTTAGCTTAGAAAGTGGTCAGCTATTTGACTGACCTCACGGAGCTGATTGCCAAGGCAAAGGCAAAAGAAACAGCTTTACCGTAGCGCAGAGCTGTGACTTCTGCGTCTGGCAGGACTAGTGCCGATAGTTATTGGCAGTCCCTTTCGGTTCAAGGGATGATCTGGCCAACCCTCTGGGGGTTTGTGTCGTCTCTCTCTCTCTTTTTAAAAAAAAAAAAAATCCGCCAAGGCGGACTGACATCTGACATTCCGTCAGAGCCAAGCATGAAGTCGCTTCGCTCCGTTATGGCAGCCCTGTCGCAGATCGATTCTTTGGTCAATCGACATTCACGACGCTTATTGGCATGTTCCCGTCGGAAGAGCTCATCAGCGCTTCCTTCGTTTTTGCCATAGAATCAACCATTACCAGTTTGTGGCTCGGCCATTCGGCTTGGCCTTAACGTCCAGAATTTTTACAACGATTCTGGCGCCTAAATCTCATGGCAATTCTTCAAAGACGGGGACTTACGATTCGTCCCTATTTGGACGACCTTTCGATTGTGGCCTCAAAGGAGAAGTCGTCTCTGGAATCGTCGCAGGCAATCCTGTTTTTTGAGGATGCTTTTCGACACGGTACGGGCGGTGTTGTCCCTACCTCCAGACAAGCAGGCATGTCTGCTCCAACATGTACAGATTATGAAGGCTGCGACAGCAATGTCCCTTCGGAAGGTATGCGCCTTCTGGGTTTGATGGTGGCGTCAATGGAGCACCTCCGTTTGCCCAATCTCATTCCAGAGCTCTCCACAGGCTCATTCTGAGTCGTTGGAATCGGTCGCAATCACTGGATTGCAGTGTCACCATTTCTCGCTGGGTGCGAGAATCCCTAGGATGGTGGTCACGTCCAGGAGCGTTATTCCTGGGAAAGTCTTTCTCCCTCCGAAGTGGTCGGTCATAACCACCAATGCCAGCCTGACGGGCTGAGGAGGGTGTCTGGAACGATCTTCGGATCCAAGGAGTATGGTCATCGGAAGAGTCGGTTCTACCGATCAATATCCTGGAATTGAGGGCAAAATTTTTTCTTTGCCTCCAACACTGGACGGTCTCCTTGAGCGGTATGCCAGTCCGAGTGCGGACAGACAACGCGACGGCGGTCGCGTATATCAACCACCAAGGCGGGACGAGGAGTTCCCATGCTGGAGGTGTCTCGGATACTGATTTGGGCCGAGACCAGGGTTCCAGCCATCTCTGCAATTCACTTTCCAGGAGTCCAGAATACCACGGCGGACTTCCTCGGTCGCGAAAAGATGGTTCCCAGAGAATGGGGTTTTCATCGACAATTTTTTTGCACTGCTGTGCTTCCGTTGGGGAACTCACCAAGTGGACTTGATGGGGTCCAGGTTTAATACCAAATTACCGACCTTCGTGTTCAGGTACAAGGACACGAAGGCTGTGGCGGTAGATGCTCTGGTGGATCCGTGGGACCATTTCGAGCTAGTCTATGTTTTTCCGCCGATATCTTTACTTTCTCTGGTGCTGCGTCGGTTCAGACTGGAGAGAATTCCGGCTATTTTGATAGCTCAGATTGGCCAAGGAGGACGTGGTTCTCGACACTAGTGTCGCTTTTGGCGGCGCCGCCATTTCCACTTCCTCTGCGCCCGGTCCTGTTAACCCAGGGACTCACTCGTTATCCGGACTTGAAGTCTCTGCGTTTGACGGAGTAGCTCTTGAGACCGAAATGTTAACCCGTAGAGGTTTTTCAGCCAGAAGTCCGGCTACTACTACTAGGATTTACCACAAAACTTGGGAAACCTTCTTTTCGTGGTGTTCGGGATCTTCACGGAACCCGAGAAAGTTTTCCATTCCCAATCTGTTGTTTTTTCTACAGCATGGGTTAGACAAGGGTTTGACAGTTAGCACCCTGAAAGGTCAGGTTTTCTGCTCTGTCCTTATTATTTCGGAGGGCTATTGCCTCGCGTAGGGACGTGCTTTCCCTTTTCCGCGGTATAACTCGTAAGTTTCCGCCGCGGAAGGCACCCGTGTCTTCTTGGCGGCTCAACCTTGTTTTTGGAGGCTCTTCAGCATAAACCATTTTGAGCCTATGGATTCTGCTAGCCTTTCTTTACTTTCTTGGAAGGTGGCCTTCCTAGTAGCGGTCGCCTCTTGAGGAGAGTTTTTCTGAGTTGGCAGCTCTTTCTTGCTCGCCTCCTTTTTCTGGAGTTTTTTTTTTTTTTTTCCGGATCGGGTAGTGCTTCGCACACGGGGTGATTTTCTATCTAAGTAGTGTCACAATTTCATGTTAACCAGGATATTGTGTTGCCTTCACTCTGTTCGGATCCGAAGAATGCGAAAGAGCGAGCTTTACACACTTTGGATTTAGTGCGGGCCTTGAATTTTTATCTATCTATTATTCAAGATTTTCGTAAGACGGACTCCCTGTTTGTGGTTCCAGCAGGTCGTCGGCGTGGTCAACGAGCCTCCAAGGATTCTATAGCTCGTTGGATCCGGTCAGCTGTTCTGGAAGCTTACCGTATTGGGGGTGAATCTTGCCGATTAAGGTTCGAGCCCATCCCACGAGAGCTGTGGCTTCATCGTGGGCTTTTCATCAAGGTGCCTCGGCAGTGCAGCTCTGCCGGGAGGCAACTTGGCGCTCTGTCCACACGTTTACAAAGTTGTTTATAAAGTGGACGCCAGTGCTTCCGCTGATGCAGCCCTCGGACGTAGGGTCCTGCAGGCAGCTGTAGTTTAAAGTTTCTAGATGAACTTGTGTTTAGCGCTGGTTACGCTTCCTTGTTAAGGTTGTTGGGTTTCTGCCTTTGTTGGTTTTTCCCACCCTTATTTTTGAACTGCTTTGGGACGTCCCATCAGTAATGAATTACTGTGTCTCCCTCCCTTCCATCTGCAGCTGAAAGACGGATTTTGGTAAGAACTTACCTGTAAAATCCTTTTCAGCGAAGGAAGGGAGGGAGACACAGATCCCGCCCAAGGCAGAAGTGTGTTGATGTTTTCAGATGCAGCGCGACTCTTATCTGATAGCGATTATCTGGGCTGAGGTCAGCGCGCTAAGGCTCTGTTCCAGCATCGCCAGCTCATCGCAGTAGTCAGGTTCAGTGAGTAGTACCTGGAACTCTGTGGTTTTTGGCTTACTTTGCATGCATAACCTGTATTCTTGTGTTTTTCTCTGAAGTTCCTTCAGAAGGGGTTATGTTGCTCCGCTGGTGATCTTGGTTCTTCCTTAAAGCTTTGGTACGACTGAAGGAGCTGAGTAGGAGGAGCCCGAGCTGTAGGAGCCAGCCAGTCAACACGCTTTTGATCTGAGGTGTCATCCTGATCTGGGGCTCCGCCTACCCATCAGTAATGAATTACTGTGTCTCCCTCCCTTCCTTCGCTGAAAAGGATTTTACAGGTAAGTTCTTACCAAAATCCGTCTTTTTTCTCAAAAATGTTTTTTTTAGCCAGCTATTTTTTATTTTCCCAAGGGTAACAGGAGAAATTAGAACCCCAAAATTGGTGTGCAATTTGTCCTGAGTACGCTGATACCCCATATGTTGGGGTAAACCACTGTTTGGGCGAACGGCAGGGCTCGGAAGGGAGGGAGCGCCATTTGACTTTTTGAACGCCACGTCGTGTTTGGAGACCCCCTGATGTGTCTAAACAGTGAAAACCCCCACAAGTGACCCCATTTTGGAAACTAGACCCCTTAAGGAACTTATCTAGATGTGTGGTGAGCACTTTGAACCCCCAAGTGTTTCACAGAAATTTATAAATGCAGAGCTGTGAAAATAAAAAATCATTTTTTTTCTCAAAAATGATTTTTTTAGCCAGCTATTTTTTATTTTCCCAAGGGTAACAGGAGAAATTAGAACCCCAAAATTGGTGTGCAATTTGTCCTGAGTACGCTGATACCCCATATGTTGGGGTAAACCACTGTTTGGGCGCACGGCAGGGCTTGGAAGGGAGGGAGCGCCATTTGACTTTTTGAACGCCACGTCGTGTTTGGAGACCCCCTGATGTGCCTAAATAGTGGAAATCCCTAAATTCTAGCTACAACCCTAACCCCAACACACCCCTAACCCTAATCCCAACCCTAATCCTAACCTAAATCCCAACCCTAATTGTAACCCTAACCTTAATTGTAACCCTAACTCTAATTGTAACCCTAACCCTAATTGTAACCCTAACCCTAATTATAACCCTAACCCTAAGGCTAGGTTCATTTTGCGTTTTACCAGCCCGTTCAACACATAGCGTTGACGGGCTGGTAACGGTATAGCATAACACGATCGCGTTATGCTATACCCACTAGCGCAGAGGAATCAGATGATTTATCTGCGCTAGCGGTGACGGAGCCCAGACGCTGCAGCCCGCGTCCGAGGCTCCGTCACTGAATGATAGCACGTCGCAAACGCATGCCACTTTACGGCATGCGTCGCGATGCGCCCTCAAATGGGGGTGAATGGCAGCGTTAACGGACTGCGTTACACCGCGTTATACCGCGGTGTAACGCAGTCCGTCTAACGGACTGCCATAACGCAGTATGAACCCGGCTTAACCCTAATTATAACCCTAACCCTAATGCTAACCCTAATGCTAACCCTAACCCTAATTATAACCCTAACCCTAATTATAACCCTAACACAAAAATGAAAATAAATATAATTTCTATTTTTTATTATATGTCCTTAACTAAGGGGGTGATAAAGGGGGGGGTTATGTACTGTTTTTTTTATTTTGATCACTGTGATATGCACTTTCTGGAGAATGAATGAAACTTTTTTTGAATCTGCCGCCAAGCAGATCGGCGGGCGCACTGCGCATGCGCCCGCCATTTTTTTTTTTGCAGGAAGAAGACGCCGGGATCCTGGGGCCTGCGGGAGGACGGAGGACACCGGTAAGTATACGGGGGACCCTCATTTTCTCCCTCTGATGTGCGATCACATCAGAGGGGAGAGAAATCTTTTTTTTTTTTTTTTTGCGATCGCATCTATGCTTGCATAGACGCGATCGCAACACCGAGATCGGTGAATACCGACCGGATCATGTTCTCTGGGGTCTCGGCTACCCGAGACCCCAGAGAATATTTGCCCATCCCCCCACAATCACAGCGGCACTTAGCGGCGGGCGCACTGAGCATGCGCCCGCCATGTTCTTCATCGCGCCGGCCCGGGGGGACACCGGAGGGCCCTGGGGCCACATACAGGACATCGGGGGCCACATGGGGGTCCCGGGGACCCTTTTTCTCTGTCCTCTGATGTCCGATGACATCAGAGGACAGAGAAATTAAATGGCACAACTTTTTTTTTTTTTTTTGTTGCGGTCGCCGTTATAGGGTTAGTAACGGCGATCGCAACATCGGTGTCGGTAAAAACCGACCCGATTCATGTTCTCTGGGGTCTCGGCTACCCCCGGTAGCCGAGACCCCGGAGAAAATGCGCCTCTGGGGGGCGCTATTCACTTTTTCCACAGCGCCGTTAATTAACGGCGCTGTGGTTTAAGTACCCTTAATGACCGCCGTTAAAAGGCGTATCGGCGGTCATTAAGGGGTTAAAGCAACCCTGGCAACACATACATCAACCTTGCAGTATTTTCTGCATGATCCCAATGATGAGGTGGAAATTCAGAAATGGTAGAGTCGATTTCTCTCCAATTCAGCATTAGGACTATTGGTGACAAATTCTGAATTACTTCAATCTCTTGACCTGATTTAGTGTTGGTTTATAGGAATGTACCGGTAATTGTATACTTTATCTGGAAAAAAAACATTTCTGTTAAAAGTTCACCTTTTGTATTTTTCGTTCCGTGTGTCCCCATTGTAGCAGCTGAAAATTAGTGCCGCTGGGTGTGGGATCTGCACATAATCGATCTCCTTCCCCCTCTGGCAGCAGATACTTGTTGCTTCCTCTACAGAAGTAGTATGCTGTGCAGTTCTGCTCTAATAAGAAGGGCAGAAAGGCACCTGAGTTCATTACTAGGCAGTGAACAGAGAAAGTAGGAATTAGAATCCGTGTTCCCACCAGGTAAACAAGGAATGGGTTGGTAGAATTCTGTATGGACCTTCTGTGTCTCTGAGAATATTGGTGTATTCCGAGGACTGTTAAAATTACATCATCTAATACCAGGTAGAATTTCCAACATGTATTTGAATTGCCATAGAGAAATATTAAGGCAGTGTTTTGTCCAAGACAACCGGACAACAGAATGAAGGCAGAAGCAGCCTTCATCCAGAAAGCGCAGCAGGAAATGATGAGTCTCTCAATGATGGAAAAGGAAGGACGTGGGACCAAAAACCTCTATCAAATTTGTGAGCCTATGGGTCACTCTTTGTAAAATATAAAAAAAAAATACCCAGAAGGTGTGTAGGAACATGTCCTCAGATTTTCCATGTTTCCAATAGATTGGATAGACAGACTTTATTACAGCATGTAGACGAGTGAGCACCCTATGCCTGCACATGCGGAAGTTGTATCCTGCTTCCTGAAAATTAAGGACTTATGGGTGCGAACAAACATTGAGTGTCATCAGTCTTGAGTAAGAGATCAGGTCAGCCTCCCATTGCAAATGGATTGAGATGGTCTGGTAGACAAAACAAGGAATGGTAGAGTGGCTCCAAGCCTGGAAAAAGGAAATAAAATGGAGTTCTCTCCTATGAGATTTGGAAGGGAACTCAGAACGGGAAAGTCTAAGCTGGAGCACTGTCCAGTTTCCCAATGATGGCGGATCTGTCCTGGCAGAAAGTTGTTCAACATTCCACTTGGAAGCCCTCACCTATATGCCCACATGACTTATCTCTGCCACTGTCAGTCTTAAAGTTAACAGTGTACGTTTTAAAAATCACCCAGTTGGGCTGTGACTGTAGCCAAGACCAGAAAACCTGTCCAAGGATGTCCAGTGGCCATGCGATTTAATGTGCACGATTGACCAACTTCAGGTGGACGGTGGTTTTGGCAGCAGCGAGAGCTGAGCTGTGTACTTGGATGACCAGGTTTATCAGTAGGATATCCAGGTGCGAAAAATATCAGGTTGCCAAGGTCTATAATACCCATATAGATTTATTAGGGGATTTATTAGTTTGTGTTTTTTACCTTTTATATTGTATGACACGGGCTATTACATTTTTTTTTTTTTCTTAAAACTGGATTTCTTACCAAATTTCACAATAAAAAACATAAACTTTATGTGGTTGGTGTACTTACTTTGATACTCTGTCAGACAGGCCATATAATTGTTTATGAAACTTTAACCTCAGTCTCCTCCCAGGCTTGCCTGATTGAAAAGCTCCTCAGTGTCTCTCCTCTCTACTGCTGCAGAAATCTCATAGTGAGCAGTATAAATTACAGCTATCAACCAAGGTGGGTAGGAGGAAATTCAGCAGCACCAGGGAAAAGGAACATTCAGGAGCTTCTCAATAAGGCTAGTGGGCAGAGATTGTAAATTCATTCTGATATGGATTATCAGCCTCATCGGGGACTTTGAGATCTATATGGCGTTGCCCCCGTGGTCTCTAGACCAATCTCCAACTATCATTGCATTCAAAACAAAAGTGAAACTCATTGCTGATGAGAAGAGACTATTATTTTAGCCTCCATTGCTCCATTCCAGCCTCTGGTCTCCATCTGACAACCACATGGGCAATGGCATGAAGAGGCTTTCATAATAGTACGGGGCTTCCATAATGGTATGGCACAATCCGAGGATTATGGCGTGGGGTGGTATAATGTACGGTAGACATTCCGCTGTAGTCTTTATTCCAGATACACAAACATCTCGGCATTACATTGATTTGGTTGTTCAACCAATGGTGCTATAATTTCTCCGTAGTGGCCCAAGAGCTGTTTGGTAACACAGCAACACCAAACCATATGTTGGTGCTGCTGTGAGCAGCCTTCATGGCTTAAATCTGCTATCATGGCTGCAGCATCTCCAGACTTGTCTACCATCGAACACATTTGGAACATCATTGGTCGGCAATTGCATAGGAAGCTGCCAGGAGCGTTTTTTGATGATTTGCACAAGTGCATTCAGTGCGATAGAACCTTCCCCAGATGACCATTAATAACCCCACTGATAGCAGCCGAGGCTGTAAGTGCTGAGATTTCTGCACTTGGCGATCATACTCCAGACTCAATAATTTGAGATATTTTGAAAATTTTGTTTTCATTTTTTCATCATTTGCTTATTATTAAGGGTATGCCACACTAAGCGAGATCGCTAGTGAGATCGCTAACGAGATCGCTACTGCGTCACCATTTATGAAGCAGTAGCGATCTCGTTAGCGACTTAGCTGTGTGTGACATGTAGCGACGATGTGGCCCCTGCTGAGATGTCGCTGATCGCTTATAAACGTTCTGAGCCGTTTTTTGGTCGTTGGTGTCCCGCTGGTGAGCCTGAATCGCTGAGTGTGACACCCTTTATGAACGACTTCACCAGCGTCACAGACGGGACTAGGTTTTCCCAACGACCGCTGAGGTCGTTATACAGATCGCTGATGAGTTGTGTTTCCAGAATTTCACAATTTCCATGCTGAGGAGCGTAGTTAATAAAATATGCAGTTTGTATTGTGAAATCTGAAGGCTGTTGACCCTGATGTAAGCCATACCATTTCACAGAATCCTTTTATTTTTTAACAGAATGTAAACAAAAAACGGCGTTAACTTTTATGACCTATGAAACGAATATGATATGTAATGGTGGCGCAATGTCTTAAACCCCTTAACATCCAAGCGATTTTTCATTTTTACGTTTTTATTTTTTTCCTCTACTTTTTCTAAGAGCCATAACTTTTTTATTTTAATGTCGACGTACCCATATGAGGGATCGTTTTTGAGGGACGAGGTGTAGTTTTGATTGACATCACTGATTTTTAGAATGAAAAACGGGAAAAAAAATTCCAAGTGGGATGAAATTATGAAAAAAATACAAGTTGTTATAGTTTTTTGTGTTCTGTTTTCAGTGTTCATTGGAAACTTGCATAGATTTTTTTTATTTTAGTGATGAAAAAAAATCTGAATTTTCTAAAAAAAAATATATAAATTGGTTTCTTTTATTTTACGAGACTTGTAGCATATTTTGTTTTTCCATTGATGACGCTAACTCTTCGAAGTTTTATATTTTTTGCATAGAGAGCTTTAAATTTTATTTAAACCATTTTAGAGTAAATAACGCTTTGGTCACTGCTTATTGTATTTTTTTAGGGAATTGTAATGCCCAACAACAAATTGCTATTCTGAAATTTTGATTTTTTTTTTCTCATTACATTGTTCATATTTTGATAGATTTTGCAGACGTGGCAATATCAGATATGTTTATGGTTTTTACTTTTATTTTTAGTGGGCAAAAAAGGTGGATGATTCGAACATTTATATATATTTTTTGAATATTTTTAAAACATTTTTCTTTTTATGTTACTCTTATTAGGGGCCTTGAAACTGTGATTGATCGCTTATACTATATAATACCATAGTATTCTAAATCACGACTGTAACACATGGTCTCCTATGAAGCTCAGCCTTGGGCTGAGCTTCACAGAGGTAACAAGATGGCAACAACAGGGGCCTTCAGCATCTTGCATGGTAACCTGTCAGTTCCCTGTGATGGTGTCGTGGGGAGCACCGATTACAGTTCTATTTAAATGTCACTGTCAGAGATTGACAACAGCATCTAAATGGTTAACAGCCGTGGCCGATGCTCAGCTCTGACTGTTAGACACACATGCTGCTACTTACTTTAGTTGCTATCTGTCGTGTGTGGAAGAAGCTCCGATTCCAAGCCTGCTCCACATACCTTGACCTGATCTATGACAGATACATTTGTCATGGGCCGTTAAAGGGGTTGTTCGGTCTAGAATGACAAGTATATAGTCACTATAGTTTTTCTTTTTTAATACATTTGCAAAAATTTCTACATTTCTGGTTTTTATCAGTTAAAATGGGGTGCAAAGTGTACATTAATGAGAAAAAAATGAACTTTACATACCTCAGCTGAATTTTTGCTTTCTTGACCTTTTTTCAGAGAATATGACTGATAACACCAAAACTTTTTGCTGGGGTATGTAAACTTTTGAGCACAACTGTGTTATGTATATATATATATATATATATATATATATATATATATATATATATATACAGTGCCTACAAGTAGTATTCAACCCCCTGCAGATTTAGCTGGTTGATACATGCGGAATTAACTTGGCATTGTGACATTTGTACTGTAGATCAGCCTGGAAGTGGGAAATGCACTGCAGCAAAAATTTTTGTTGTAATTTTTTTTTTTTTTTAAAACGTTAAAAGTTAATTCAGAGTGTCATTTATTATTCAACCCCTCAAACCACAAGAATTCTGTTTGGTCCCCTAAAGTATTAAGAAGTAGTTCAGGCACCAAGAATAATGAGCTTCACATGTGTGGATTAATGATCTCTTTTGCCAGCCTTTTCTGACTATTTAAGACCCTCCCCAAACTTGTGAACAGCACTCATACATGGTCAACATGGGAAAGACAAAGGAGCATTCCAAGGCCATCAGAGACAAGATCGTGGAGGGTCACAAGGCTGGCAAGGGGTACAAAACCCTTTCCAAGGAGTTGGCCCTACCTGTCTCCACTGTTGGGAGCATCATCCGTAAGTGGAAGGCTTATGGAACTACTGTTAGCCTTCCACGGCCTGGACAGCCTTTGAAAGTTTCCTCCCGTGCCGAGGCCAGGCTTGTCCGAAGAGTCAAGGCTAACCCAAGGACAACAAGGAAGGAGCTCCGGGAAGATCTCATGGCAGTGGGGACATTGGTTTCAGTCAATACCATAAGTAACGTACTCCACCGCAATGGTCTCCGTTCCAGAAGAGCCCGTAAGGTACCTTTACTTTCAAAGCGTCATGTCAAGGCTCGTCTACAGTTTGCTCATGATCACTTGGAGGACTCTGAGACAGACTGGTTCAAGGTTCTATGGTCTGATGAGACCAAGATCGAGATCTTTGGTGCCAACCACACACGTGACGTTTGGAGACTGGATGGCACTGCATACGACCCCAAGAATACCATCCCTACAGTCAAGCATGGTGGTGGCAGCATCATGCTGTGGGGCTGTTTCTCAGCCAAGGGGCCTGGCCATCTGGGCCGCATCCATGGGAGGATGGATAGCACGACCTACCTGGAGATTTTGGCCAAGAACCTCCGCTCCTCCATCAAGGATCTTAAGATGGGTCGTAATTTCATCTTCCAACAAGACAACGACCCAAAGCACACAGCCAAGAAAACCAAGGCCTGGTTCAAGAGGAAAAAAGTCAAGGTGTTGGAGTGGCCTAGTCAGTCTCCTGACCTTAACCCAATTGAAAACTTGTGGAAGGAGCTCAAGATTAAAGTCCACATGAGACACCCAAAGAACCTAGATAACTTGGAGAAGATTTGCATGGAGGAGTGGGCCAAGATAACTCCACAGACCTGTGCCGGCCTGATCAGGTCTTATAAAAGACGATTATTAGCTGTAATTGCAAACAAGGGTTATTCCACGAAATATTAAACATAGGGGTTGTATAATAATTGACCCACACTTTTATGTTTAAAATTTATTAAAATTCAACTGAGCAACATAACTATATGTTTTGTAAGATTTATGCTTCTGTTAATAAATCCTACTCTCGTTTGCAGTTTGAAGGCTCTAACTTATTTGCATCTTATCAAACCAGCTAAATCTGCAGGGGGTTGAATACTACTTGTAGGCACTGTATATATAATGTGTCTATCTATATGCATTCATACTCCTGTCTATTGAAGTACCTAGCTGATAGGTATATGACTGGGAAAATATAATGTATCTCTGTTGCTCTTTGCCCGGCGAATGATGATGCACTGAACATAGACACCCCGTTATCAGTAACACTGTGCCTAAGTCCAGGCCACAGGGTAAAGTGTAACTTGCTCGCTGTGCAGATTGAATTAATTCATTCTTCAATTCCACAGAAAGGAAATAATCTTGCCTCCGTTTAGTGTTCTGCCTTGTAAAAGAGACAATGGATATTCTAGAGACAGATTCAAGATATAGGAGGAAGCATACGGTGACCGTAAGTTTACCTGCTGGGGACTGAAGAAGGGGCAATCCACACTCTATGAAGGATTTCTGATTTTTGTATACTTCTAAATAAGTAGATATTAATTTATTTAGGTGTTATGCCTCTCCGCAAGTTAGCCGTTATCATGGAGAAAGATTATTACTGTATGTCCGTTGAAGCAAGCGGGCGCTGATCAGGGAGGTTCCCTCGCTTTTGTTATTGTGCACTGAGAACCTCTACAGCAGGGGTCTCAAACTCGGCAGCGTAAAGGGGCTGCACATAAAAAAAAATTTAAGCTGGGGCCGCATTCCATTCAAACTTAATACATTACAAAATTATTGTTAAACAATTGTTTATTTGAACTACTATAACAATTCTCTCCCTCCGGATCTCCCCCTCTCTCTGTGGCCGTTCAAATAAGTTGTCAGCTGCGATGTACAGCTTACCATATATACTCGTGTATAAGCCGACCCGAGTATAAACCGACCCCCTAATTTTGCCATAAAAAAACTGGGAAAACTTATTGACTCGCGTAAAAGCCTAGGGTGGTAAATGCAGCAGCTACTGGTAAATTTTCAAAAATAAAAATAGACACCAATAAAAGTAAAATTAATTGAGACATCAGTAGGTTAAATGTTTTTGAATATCCATATTGAATTAGGAGCCCCATATAATGCTCCATACAGTTCATAATGGCCCCTTAAGATGCTCCATACAAAATACGCCCCATAACACTGCATAAAGGTTAATAATGGCCCCATAAGATGCTCCATAGAATAATATGCCCCATATAATGCTGCACAAAGGTTAATAATGGCCCCAAAAGATGCTCCATAGATTATGCCCCATATAATGCTGCACAAAGGTTAATAATGGCCCCATAAAATGCTCCATAGAATAATATGCCCCATATGCTGCTCCATAAAGGTTATGGCCCCATAAAATGCTCCATAGATGATGCCCCCATAAGATGCTCCATATATTTTATGCCCTCATAAGATGCTCCATATATTTTATGCCCCATAAAATGCTCCATAAATTATGCCCCCATAAGATGCTCCATATTTATGCCCCTAGTGCTCCAATATTTATTCCCCCATAAGATGCTCCATATATTTTATCCCCCATAAGATGCTCCATATATTTTATGCCCCATAAGATGCTCCATATATTTTATGCCCCATAAGATGCTCATAGATTATGCCCATAAATGCTAATATTTTTATGCCCCCACAAGATGCTCCATAGATTATGCCCCATAAAATGCTCCACAGATTATGCCCCCATAAGATGCTCCACAGATTATGCCTCCATTTGAAGCTTCATAGATTATGCCCCATAAATTATGCCCCCATAAGATGCTCCATAGTATAGGTCCCATATGATGGTCCATAGATTATGCCCCCATAAGATGCTCCATATATTTTATGCCCCCACAAGATGCTCCATAGATTATGCCCCCACAAGATGCTCCATAGATTATGCCCCCATAAGATGCTCCACAGATTATGCCCCCATAAGATGCTCCACAGATTATGCCTCCATTTGAAGCTTCATAGATTATGCCCCATAAATTATGCCCCCATAAGATGCTCCATAGTGTAGGTCCCATAAGATGCTCCATAGATTATGCCCCATAAGATGATCCATATATTTTAGCCATATTTTATGCCCCCATAAGATGCTCCATAATTTTATGCCCACAAGATGTCATAGATTATGCCCCCATAAGATGCTCCATAGTTATGCCCATAAGATGCTCATAGATATGCCATAAATTATGCCCATAAGATGCTCCATAGTATAGGTCCCATATGATGGTCCATAGATTATGTCGCCATATGATGTTCCATAGATTATGCTCCCATAAGATGCTCCACAGATTATGCCCCCAAATGATGCTCCATAGATTATGCCCCATAAGATGCTCCATAGTATAGGTCCCATATGATGCTCCATAGATTATGCCGCCATATGATGCCCCATAGATTTTATGCCCCATATGATGCCCATAGATTTTATGCCCCATATGATGCTCCATATATTTTATGCCCCCATATGATGCTCCATACTAGTATAGGTCCCATATGCTGACGCTGCAAATAAAAAAAAATGACATACTCACCTCTTGTCCCTGGGGGCCAGGTGCCGGTGTCCTGAGCAGGCGGGGACACCGGCGCGCTATGGGGAACAGATGCCGGTGTCACCGCTGGCTCAGGGCCCCGGCACCTGCGATATTCACCTTCCCCGTTCCACCGCTGCGCGCAGCTCCATCGCCCGGGTCCTCTGTCAGCGACTGTTCAGGCCGACCTGAACATCACAGCCAGAGGACGCAGATGGAGCAGAGCGCAGCGGTGGAACGGGGACAGGTGAATATCGCTTATACATACCCCCTCCTAGCGCGGTCTCTGCAGCCCCCCTGCTTCTCCCACGATCTCCGGCAGCTATTCCTTCAGCGGTGACGTGGTACTGCTCATTAACCCCTTCACCCCCAAGGGTGGTTTGCACGTTAATGACCGGGCCAATTTTTACAATTCTGACCACTGTCTCTTTATGAGGTTATAACTCTGGAACGCTTCAACGGATCTTCGCGATTCTGAGATTGTTTTCTCGTGACATATTGTACTTCACGTTAGAAGTAAAATTTCTTCGATATACCTTGCGTTTATTTTTGAAAAAAAACGCAAATATGGCGAAAATTTAGAAAATTTTGCAATTTTCAAACTTTGAATTTTTTTTCCCTTAAAACAGAGAGATATGTCACACAAAATAGTTAATAAATAACATTTCCCACATGTCTACTTTACATCAGCACAATTTTGGAACCAAAATTTTTTTTTGTTAGGAAATTATAAGGGTTAAAAGTTGACCAGTGATTTCTCATTTTTACAACAAAATTTACAAAGCCATTTTTTTAGGGACCACCTCACAATTGAAGTCACTTTGAGGGGTCTATATGGCAGAAAATACCCAAAAGTGACACCATTCTAAAAACTGCACCCCTCAAGGTACTCAAAACCACATTCAAGAAGTTTATTAACCCTTCAGGTGCTTCACAGGAGCTAAAGCAACGTGGAAGGAAAAAATTAATATTTAACTTTTGAGCCACAAAAATGATCTTTTACAAACGTTTTTTTATTTTCACAAGGGTAAAAGGAGAAAATGGGCAGATAAAGTTGTTGTACAATTTCTCCTGAGTACGCCAATACCCCATATGTGGGGGAAAACCACTGTTTGGGCACACGGCAGAGCTCGAAAGGGAAGGAGCGCCGTTTGACTTTTTCAAACTAAAATTGGCTGGAGTTGAGATTGGACGCCATGTCGCGTTTGGAGAGCCCCTGATATGCCTAAACAGTGGAAACCCCCCACAAGTGACACCATTTTGGAAACTAGACCCCCTAAGGAACTTATCTAGATCTGTTGTGAGCACTTTGAACCCCAAAGTGTTTCACAAAAGTTTATAATGCCTGGGTGTGAAAAAAAAAAAAAACAATTTTCCACAAAAATGATTTTTTTAGTCCCAAATTTTTGATTTTTCCCAAGGAAATTGGACCCCAAAAGTTGTTTTCCAATTTGTCCTGAGTACGCTGATACCCCATGTTGGGGGGGGGAAACTGTTTGGGCGCACGGCAGGGCTTGGAAAGGAAGCAGTAACGTTTTGGAATGCAGACGTTGATGGGGGTCATGTTCCATTTGTAGTGCCCCAGATGAGCCTAAACAGTGGAAACCCCCACAAGTGACCCCATTTTGGAAGCTAGACCCCCTAAGGAACTTATCTAGATCTTTGGTGAGCACTTTGAACCCCCAAGTGCTTCACACAAGTTTATAATGCCCGAGCATGAAAATAAAAAATCCTATTTTTTTCCCACAAAAATTATCTCTTAGTCACTAATTTTTTATTTTCCCAAGGGTAACAGGAGAAATTGGACCACAAAATTTGTTGTCCAATTTGTCCTGAGTACGCTGATACCCCATATGTGGGGGGGAACCACTGTTTGGGCGCATGGCAGAGCTCGGAATGGAAGGAGCACCATTTGACTTTTTCCAACCAAAATTGGCTGGAATTGAGATTGGACGCCATGTTGCATTTGGAGAGCCCCTGCTGTGCCTAAACAGTGGAAACCCCCCACAAGTGCCCCCATTTGGGAAACTAGACCCCCTAAGGAACTTATCTAGATCTTTGGTGAGCAATTTGAACCCCCAAGTGCTTCACACAAGTTTATAACGTAGAGCCGTAAAATTAAAAAATTATATTTTTTCCACAAAATTGATTTTTTTCACCCCAATTTTTATTTTCCCAAGGGTAACAAGACTCCAAAAGTTATTGTGCAATTTGTCCTGAGTGCGCTGATACCCCATATGTGGGAGTAAACCACTGTTTGGGTGCATGGCAGAGTTTGGAAGGGAAGGAGCGCCGTTTGACTTTTTCAACGCAGAATTGGCTGGATGCCATGTCGTGTTTGGAGAGCTCCTGATATGCCTAAACAGTGGAAACCCCCCAAAAATGACACTATTTTGGAAACTAGACCCCTCAAGGAACTTATCTAGATGTGTGGTGAGCACTTTGAACCCCAAAGTGCTTCACAGAAGTATGTAACGTACAGCCGTAAAATAAAAAATCCTTTTTTTTTTTTTACAAAAATGATTTTTTCGCCCCCAATATTTTATTTTCACAAGGGTAACAGGAGAAATTGGACCCCAAAAGTTGTTGTCCAATTTGTCCTGAGTACGCTGATACCCAATATGTGGGAGTAAACTACTGTATGGGCGCACGTCGGGGCTCGGAAGGGAAGTAGTGACGTTTTGGATTGCAGACTTTGATGGAATGGTCTGGGGGAGTCATGTCGCATTTGGAGAGCCCCTGATGAATCTAAACAGTGGAAACCCCCCACAAGTGACCCCATTTTGGAAAATAGACCCCACAAGGAACTTATCTAGATGTGTGGTGAGCACTTTGAACCCCGAAGTGCTTCACAGAAGTTTATAACGTACAGCCGTAAAAATAAAAAATCCTTTTTTTTTTTACAAAAATGATTTTTTCGCCCCCAATATTTTATTTTCACAAGGGTAACAGGAGAAATTTGACCCCAAAAGTTGTTGTCCAATTTGTCCTGAGTATGCTGATACCCAATATGTGGGAGTAAACTACTGTATGGGCGCACGTCGGGGCTCGGAAGGGAAGTAGTGACGTTTTGGATTGCAGACTTTGATGGAATGGTCTGGGGGCGTCATGTCGCATTTGGAGAGCCCCTGATGCGCCTAAACAGTGGAAACCCCCCACAAGTGACCCCATTTTGGAAAATAGACCCCACAAGGAACTTATCTAGAAGTGTGGTGAGCGCTATGAAGCTCCAAGTGCTTTTTTTACAAAAATGATATTTTCGCCCCCAGTTTTTTATTTTCCCAAGGGTAACAGAAGAAATAGGACAAATTGCACAATAACTCTTGTGGTCCAGAGTACGCTGATACCCCATATGCGGGAGTAAACTACTGTTTGGGCGCATGGCAGAGCTCAGAAGTGAAGGAGCACCGTTTGACTTTTTCAACGCAGAATTAGCTGGAATTGAGATCAGACGCCATGTCACATTTGGAGAGCCCCTGATGTGCCTAAACAGCGGAAACCCCCCAATTCTAACTCCAACCCTAACCCCAACACACCCCTAACCCTAGTCCCAACCCTAACCACAAACCTAACCCTAACACACCCCTAACCGTAATCCCAACCCTAATCCTAATCCTAACGTTAGCGCCAACCCTAACCCTAACTTTAGCCGTAACCCTAACCCTAACGGGAAAATGGAAATAAATACATTTTTTTAATTTTATTATTTTTCCCTAACTAAGGGGGTGATAAAGGGGGGTTTGATTTACTATTTATAGCGGGTTTTTATGATTGGCAGCTGTCACGCTAAAAGACGCTTTTTATTGCAAAAAATAGTTTTTTGCATCACCACATTTTGAGAGCTATAATTTTTGCATATTTTGGCCCACAGAGTCATGTGAGGTCTTATTTTTTGCGGGACGAGGTAACGTTTTATTGGTACTATTTTTGAGCACGTGACATTTTTTGATCGCTTTTCATTTCGATTTTTGGGAGGTTAGAATGAACAAAAATCAGCAATTCATGAATTTCTTTTGGGGGAGGCGTTTGTACCGTTCCGCGTGTGGTAAAATTGATAAAGCAGTTTTATTTTTCGGGTCAGTACGATTACGGCGATACCTTATTTATATCATTTTTTTATGTTTTGGTGCTTTTATAGCATGAAAACAATTTTATATAAAAAATTATTATTTTTGCATCGCTTTATTCTGCGAGGTATAACTTTTTTATTTTTTCGCTGATGATGCTGTATGACGGCTCGTTTTTTGCGGGACAAGATGACGTTTTCAGTGGTACCATGGTTATTTATCTCGGTCTTTTTGATTGCGTGTTATTCCACTTTTTGTTCAGCGGTATGATGATAAAGCATTGATTTTTTGCTTTGTTTTCTTTTTTTTTTTTTAAGGGGTTCATTAAAGGGGTTAACTAGTGGGACAGTTTTATAGGGGGGGTCGTTACGGACGCGGCGATACCAAATATGTGTACTTTTATTGTTTTGGTTTTTTTATTTACAGGAAAGAATGAATTTATTGGGCAATATTTTTTTTTTTTTTTATGATTTTTTTTTACCACTTTTTATTTTTTTTACTTTTATACTTTGTCCCAGGGTGGGACATCACTGTATTTTAGCAGATCGCTGGTGTGACAGTGTGCCCAGCACTCTGTCACACCAGCGATCGCTCTGGCACTGCTGCAGGCTTCCCCAGCGCCTGCTCTCAGCAGGCACTGAGGAAGCCGCCTCCCTGCAGGACCCCGGCGCCATCTTGGATCCGGGGACCTGGAGGGAGGACGGACCCTCAGAACAGCGCGACACATCGCGCTGCTCTGAGGGTCTCAGGGGGGCGCGCAGGGAGCCCCCTGCCTGCGCAATCCTCCCCTGTGCCCCGGGTACACCGCGATCATGTTTGATCGCGGTGTGCCAGGGGTTAATGTGCCGGGAGCGGTCCGTGACCGCTCCTGACACACAGTCACGGGTGTCAGCTGTGATAATCAGCTGACACCCGGCGGCGATCAGCTGCGCTCCCACGGGGAGCGCAGCTGATCGCCCATGACGTACTATTCCGTCCATGGGAATAAGGTCCAGGGTCACATGGACGGAATAGTACGTCTGATGGCAGAGAGGGGTTAAAGTCATGAATATGCACATATTCATGTCTTTAATGAGCGGTACCACGTCACCGTTGAAGGAATAGCTGCCGGAGACCGTGGAAGAAGCAGGGGGGCTGCAGAGACGCGCCAGGGGGGGTGAGCATGATCATGTACACGCACAGCCACAGTCACATGCAAAATCCAGCAATGGGGGGAAGTCACGCCCAGAGGGATGTCATAAGGCAGGGCCCCAGCTGCGCACTCCTCCTCTCTTCTGGTGTGAGACATGAGGTGCACCGCGGGCCGCAGATGTCTGCCTCAGGGGCCGCATGCGGCCCGCGTGTTTGAGACCTCTGCTCTACAGGATTTCACGTGTTCTGTTAGCAAACAAGGGTTTCCTATACGGACTGGAACTCAAAAGCGGATAATCAGTCTATGTTTATCCGAGTGTGGTCTGTGGCGCACACCGGCTGAATAATGCTTGTTTAAATGAACTCTAACAGTCATGAGAACAGGGGGCTGCAAAAACCAAGATTTTCTTTAAAATTTAAACTAACTTTAACCCCTTTCCGACATTGGGCGTAATAGTACGCCGATGTCAGACTCCCTCCCTTTGATCAGCTGTTTTGAACAGCTGACATGTGCCTCTAACAGCTGTGTGTGGAATCATGATCCACCTGCGGCTGTTAGCTAGTTGAATGCCGCTGTTAATCTATGACAGCAGCATTTAACACGTGCTTCCGGCAAGCGAGCTGGAAATCGCGCCCATCGCCAGAATTACGTTTTTTTGGTTACCATAACATTGCATTAAAATGCAATAATGGGCGATCAAAAGATCATATCTGCACCAAAATGGTATCATTAAAAATGTCAGCTCGGCACATAAAAATTAAGCCCTCACCCAACCCGAGATCACGAAAAATGGAGACGCAATGGGTAACAGAAAATGGCGCAATATATATATTTTTTTACCAAAGTTTGGAATTCTCTTCACCACTTAGATAAAAAAGAACCTAGAAATGTTTGGTGTCTATGACCTGGAGAATCATAATAGCAGGTCAGTTTTAGCATTTAGTGAGCATGGTAAAAAAAAAAAACACTGTGGGATTGCACTATTTTTGCAATTTCAGCACACTTGGAGTTTTTTTTCCCATTTTCCAGTATGCAATATTTTATAACCAATGGTGTAGTTCAAAATTACAACTCGTCCCGCAAAAAACAAGCCCTCACATGGCCGTATTGATCAAAAAATAAAAAAAGGTATGAGTTTGCGAAGAAGGGGAGCAAAAAATGAAAACGCAAAAAACATTTGACTGCGCGGGTGCGATATCTCACAGCGATCTGCGTCATCAACGTCAAGGACTGCGTGCAGCAGCTGAGGAGAGGAATGAGTTAACCGAAGCCATGCCCATTGGACCGGATGGACCCTATTAGCATATATTGCTGGAGAAATATAAAAGGTTTTTATGGGTGATACATGGGGAGTCAGGGGGTTACATAAGTATTTAGGGAATGCATAGCTGACACTGAATAAAATGGTATTTTTAGCTGGTAGGACAGAAAAGTGGTGATAAGGTTCCCTTTAATGGTTGGAAAGATTTTCTAATCCTGAAATTCTGCGCCCTTTTTTCTCCAAACATACGTTTGATCATTGTGGCCAAAGAGTTCTATTTAACCTCTTCGGTCCACAGGACTTGTTTCCAAAATGCATCAGACTTGTTTACATGTTCTTTTGCATACTTCTGATGCTGAATTTTATGGTGAGAGGTTTTCTTCTGATGACTTCTTCCATGAAGGTCATATTTGTGCAGGTGTCTCTGAACAGCAGAACAATGTACCACAACTCCAGAGTCTGCTAAATCTTTCTGAAGGTCTTTTGCAGTCAAGCAGAGGTTCTGATTTGCCTCTCTAGAAATCCTACCAGCAACTTTCACTGAAATTTTGCTTGGTCTTCCAAACCTTATCTTGACCTACACTGTTTCTGTTAACTGCCATTTTTACTTTTTCAGGGCAACCTGAAAATGCTTTATCTTCTTATAATCTTCTCCTGCTTTGTGAGCCTCCACCATTTTCAGAGAGCTAGGCAGCTGCTTAGAAGAACCCATGGCTGCTGTTTTTTGGCACAAGGTTAGAGGAGGCTGGGTTTTTATAAAGCTGGGAAATTTGCATCAGCTGGCCTTTTCTAACGATGATAGTGAACAAGCTGAAAATGAAAAAAATTACTATAATTTTTTTTTACTAAAATACAAAGGAAATTTGTCCTCTTTAACTTTAGCCCTTTTAGAGATCATTTCAACTTCAACTTGCTTAACTGTTCACAATAACAGTAATTTTGCCCAGGGGTGCCCAAACTTTTACATGCTACTGTATAAGCAAAGCATAATAATAGCAAAAATACTATCTAACCGTTTGTTTTGTGTCTAGGTAAGGAACACTGTGCCAAAACTGCTTCCCTTCCTTATGGCTGTGTGCAATTATTTTGTGCTGTGGATTCCAGTCTCCGAGCCAAGCTGGTACAATGCTTTGATTAAATCTTTGCCCATTGCAAGCCTGGAGTTCTTTGTTCTCGTCTTTTCCACTGGCGTGGGCAATTTCAGCCCTTATGCTAAGAAGATTTTTCTGGGACTTGTCTTTTCAGCAGCTGGAGATATCAGTCTGGTTTGGCCAGATTACTTTCAACTGGGTAAGACCTCTAAAATAGGTGACGGGACTAATCTAATCCTAGTTTTGGGAATTTTCCAGCATAAAATAGTGGGCTCATCAAACTTTAAGAGGTTCTGCTACCTTTGTAAAATGTAGCAGCTAATAATAGTGAATGACTGATAACCCTGA
Organism: Oophaga sylvatica; assembly: GCA_033576555.1. Classification (NCBI taxonomy): domain Eukaryota; kingdom Metazoa; phylum Chordata; class Amphibia; order Anura; family Dendrobatidae; genus Oophaga; species Oophaga sylvatica. The sequence continues at coordinate 454,513,405 of JARQOD010000003.1, read as the reverse complement.
TGATCAGCTGATATTTCTGAAAGAAGATGCAGGCAACCACATGGAATGGGCAAGTATGAGTTATCGGCCACTCTTACCAAAGGCTCTTCACTTTGATTAACAGTTAATTTTTTTTTTTCCACTTAGCAGACTTCGCTCCTATTCTCCTCAAATCCTGTACTGATCACTCACTCTTATTTCATTTCTAAAATCTGTATTCAAAGATGAAGACCAATCATGAGCTCACTGAGAGATCAGATTACAGGTGCTGCCCATGAAAGTCTACAGAGAGGGAATGAGGAAGAGGAGGGAGAACCTGCAGAGAGAAATTGGCACAGACAACCTGAGAGTATATTGGTACTTGTTTTACTGACTCATCCTTGGGCTGGATTCCCAGCTACACTGCTCATTCCTGCATGACCTTCATGTTAGAAACCACACAGATCCTATGGCCCACATTGTCATACCTAGATCAAGAAGTGTTTACACGAAATTATTAAAAGCAATATTTTATTAATTAAATGTAAAAACGTACATAATAAATCTAAAAACTTTGCCTTAAGAGAAAAGGAGAGAGCTAAAGAAGGGATATCACAGTACAGGCAGTTAGATAATATTAATTAAAGATGCAATTATTTATTCAATGTGACACAAATATTTGAAGGTCATAGATATCTAGGTGTAAGACACAGAGAGCAATATGATAAAATTACTTTGATTAAATTTGCTTACCAATCATAATTCATACTAATAGATGTCCACAACGATTGTAGCTGAACAGTACGATTGAAGAGCCAATATTCAAAGCTCAAAGTTTAGGTTTAGATAATGCAGTAACTTAATGGCATTATGATATGTTGAGGCGATTATATACAGCTGCATTATTTAAATTTAAACTGAATATTGGCTCTTCGCATCGTACTGTTCAGCTACAATCTTTGTCAACATCTATTTTTATGAATTATGATTATTTAATACATTTAGTTAATAAAATATTGCTTATAATAATATCGTTTAACCCCTTCACCTCGGATACTGTTTTCACCTTTCTGACCAGGCCAATTTTTTAAATTCTTATCACTGTCACTTTATAACTCTGAAAAGCTTCAATGGAGCCCACTTATTCTGATATTGTTTTTTTCATGACCTTTTTTACTTCACGATAGTGTTTATTCGTGAAAAATTGGAAATTTGGCAAAAATGTTGACAATTTTGCGATTTTCAAACTTTTAATTTTTATGCCCTTAAATCCGAGTCATGTCACACAAAACAGTTAATAAGTAACATTTCCCACCTGTCTACTTTACATTGGTACAATTTTTGAAGCATAATTTTTTCTTTGTTTGGAAGTTATAAGGGTTAAAAGTTGACCAGCGATTTCTCATTTTTTCAACAAATTTTACAAAAAGCATTTTTTTAGGGACCACATCACATTTGAAGTGACTTTAAGGGGCCTATATGATAGAAAATACCCAAATGTGACACAATTGTAAAAATTGCACCCCTCAAGGTGCTGAAAACCACATTCAAGAAGTTTATTAACCCTTGAGGTACTTCACAGTAATTAATGGAATTTGAAAGGAAAAAATGAACCCCAGTACTTCACAGAAGTTTACAACGTTGAGCTGTGAAAATAAAAAAAAATCACATTTTTCCAACAAAAATGTTATTAAGCTTCAAACTCTGCATTTTCATAAGGGGAACAGGAGCAATTGCACCATAGAATATTGTTGTGCAATTTTTCCTGAGCATGCCGATACGCCATATGTGGGGGAAAACCACTGTTTGGGCGCATGGCAGGGCTTGGAATTGAAGGAGCGCCATTTGTCTTTTTGACTATAACATTTGCTTGAATAATTAGCGCACGCCAAGTCACGTTTGGAGAGCCCCTGATGTGCCTAAACAGTGGAAATCCCCCCACAAGTAACACCATTTTGGAATCTAGACTCCTCAAGGAACTTATCTAGATGTTTAGTGAGCACTATGAAACCTCAGGTGATTCACAGAAGTTTATAGTGTTGAGCAGCGAAAAAAAAAAAAAAATCACATTTTTCCCACAAATGTTTTTTAGCCCAAATTTTGTATTTTCACAAGGGTAACAGGAGAAATGGACCCCAAAATTTGTTGTGTCATTTTTCCTGAGTTCACTGATTTCCCATATGTGGTCGAAAACTACTTTGAGGCACAGTGCAAAGCTCAGAAAGGAAAGAGCGCCATATTACAGTGAAGCTTTTGATGCACTGGTTTGAAGGTGCCATGTAACATTGGTAGAGCTCCTAGTAAGTGACCCCATTTAACAAACTAAACCTCTCAATGAATTCATATAGGGGTGCAGTGATCATATTGATGCCACAGGTGTGTCACAGAATTTTATACCATTGGGTAGGTGAAGAAAAAAAAATTACATTTTTACCATCAAGAGTTTGTGTTTGCCCCAAATTTTATGTTTTCATACAGGGAAATAGATAAAAATGGAACCAAAATTTGTCCCACAATGTCTGCTGAATGTTGAAATACCTCATGTGGCTATACATTACTGCTTAGACATATGGAGAGACTTGGGAGGGATGGAGTGCTATTTGCTTCCTGGAGCTCAAATTTTCCTAGAATAGTTTGCAGACTCCATATACAGAGCCCCTAAGTGCTAGAAAAGCTGAATCCCCCTCAAGTGGCCAGTATGCTTGGCTCGTGCTTCTGGAGACACGCATGTAAAAATTAGGTGGCCTCTCATCACCACAGAAATGCCAAACATATGGATGCTAAATGTGGTTTAGAGACAATAGGGCTCAGAAGGGAGGGAGGCATTTGGATTTGGAAGCGGATAATTTGCTGAATTTCTTTTGAGGGGCGAGGAGTGATTTCGTTTTTCCAGAATCTTTGTGCTACCAGTAACGTTGAAGCCCCCTATATTTATTTTAGTTAGCAGATGACGGATCTAAGTGGGGACTTGCTTGTTTGTGGATTAAGTTGAAGCTTTTATTTGGAACATTTTACATAACATTTAGGAATTACATTTATCCGGCACTCTACGTGAGCACTTACTTTGTGGTTTCCATCTAAATTCTGAGTGAAGTGATTCAGATGAAACCCCCTAGGAATCCATTCACTATAATGAGGCAGCTGAGTTACTCTGGACTCTGGCCTCTATTCAGGTGTCTTTCTTTTCAGAAGTGCACAAAACTTCTATCGACTACGCTTTTATATTCACCTAGAAAGATGGACACAGCTAGATCATAGGCCAGACGGTTTCCATAGTGCCACCATCTGCTTCATTATTGGAATTTTTCTCCAGGGTTTCCATCTGAATCTCGTATTTCAGAGATTTACACGGAAGCCATGGTGTAACCGTTCAGCGTAGAGCACAGGATAAATATGAGCCGAGACTACTGCAATTTTTGGGAGTCAGAACGGAAAAAATCAACAGCATGTGAAGAATTGTTTTATTTACTTTTTATCCGTTCCTCGTGCATTACAAGTGATTAGGCGACTTTATTCTTCGGGTCGGTGCGATTACAGCGATACCAGATTTATATCGGGTTGTTATGTTTGGCTGCTGCAATACACTAAAAGACACTTTTATTGCAAAAACTAGTTTCTGCATCCCCATATTTAGACGGCTATAATTTTTCCATATTTTGGCCAACAGAGTGATATGAGGGCTTCTTTTTTGCGGGATGAGTTGACGTTTTTATTGGTACCATTTTCGGGCACTTGACATTTTTTTAATCATTTTCTATTCCGATTTTTGGGAGGTACAATGCACAAAATACAGCAATTCAGGAATTGGTTTTTTTTTTTATATCATTCTGAGTGTGGTTAAAATTGATGAAGCAGCTTTATTCTTTGGGTCGGTACGATTACAGCAATGCCCCATTTATATCTTTTTTTGTGTTTTGGCGCTTTTATATAATAAAAACTATATTTATAGAAAAAATTATTATTTTTGCATTGCTTTATTCCGATAGCAATAACTTTTTTATTTTTCCTCTGACGGAACTTTGTGGTGGCTCGTTTTTTGCAGGACAATCGCATTTTATTGCACTTTTTTCTCAGTGGTGATAATGATAAAGCATTGCTTTTTGCTCATTTTTTATTTATGTTTTTACAGTGTTCACTGAAGGGGTTAACTAGTGAAACCGTTTTATAGGTTGGGTCGCTCCAGACTCGCCGATACCAAACGAGTATGTTTGATTTTTTATTTTTTATTTTGAATGGGCTAAAAGGAGGGTGATTTGAACTTTTATATTTTTTTTCTGTTTTTAATATTTTAAAAATATTTTTTTTTACTTTTTGCATGCTTCAATAGTCTCCATGGGAGACTGGAAGCTGCAGTTGTCCGATCGGCTCTGCTTCACACAGGCGATAATCAGATCGCCTGTATGTAGCAGAAATGCTCAATTGCTATGAGCGCCGACCACTGGGCGGTGCTCATAGCAATCTGGCTATGAAACCATAGAGGTCTGCTGGAGACCTCTGGTTGTCATGCCGACCCATCGGTGACCCGCGATCATGTGATGGGTTTAGCGATGGGCTGGTTTAGTGACGCGCTTCCAGTAAGCATGAATTAAATTGAGGCTGTCAGAGACTGACAGCGGCATTTAACTAGTTAGCTAAAGAGGTAAATGACGCACACTCTGTTTATATAGTTAGGTGCAGGCTGAACTTGGACCAAGTCCAGAAATCATCACCAAGAAAAAACAACAGCACTTCAAAAAATATTGCTATAATTTGCAGATAGAAAACACTAGAGTTTATTTTGTGTACAATATAATTTAATCACAGGAAAGTTATTGAGGTAGCGAGGGAAACTAGTTAACAGCCGCAGGTGGATCACGATTCCGCCGTGGCTGTTACGGGCACATCTCCGCTGTATGTATCAGCTGTCATGTGCCCGTAAAGGTGCGGGCTCAGTAACGGAGCCTGCATCAAACAGGGGGAGTCCGACATCAGCGTACTATTACGCCCGATGTTGTAAAGGGGTTAATAACTTTTTTTTACATTGTTCCATTATGGGACATTACTGTATAACATGAGATTGCTGATCCGATACTCTGCAATACTTCTGCACTGCAGGGCATTGAGCAGTGTCTGACAGGCAAGGGAGGAGGGATGTCATCTCCTCCTCTTATCAAGTGCTCACAAGCCACCTTCCCTGCAAGACCCTGAATGACCCTGTGGCCATCTTGCGGCCGGGGATGACCATGGAGACCATCAGCACAACGCAATCACATCATGTTGTGCTGATTGATGGGAGCAGACAGGGAGCTCACTCCCTCTGCGATGCTCCTCGATGTTGCTGTCACTATTGACAGTGGCATCAGAGGGGTTAAATGTCAGTGATTGGTGCCCAGCACTATCGTGAGCCGTGCAAGGTGTCAACTCTCACATAGAGCTGACACCCGCATATGATCGCGGCAGCGCTCAGGGTGAACCCGCCCGATTGCGTCGGCGTACATGTACTGTGGTTTGCGGGAACACAGTTCCTGCAGCGACGTACATGTACGGTATATGTTGGGAAGGGGTTAAACACTTCTTGATCTATGTATGACAGTATGGGTCATAAGATCAGTGTGGCTTCTGTTATGATGAATTGGTGAGAGATGGTTTGTGGGTGGTATGATTATCATGACCTTCATGAAACTGCTGCTTCTCAGAGTGTGATAGATAGGGGAGCAGGATCCATCTTTGCTTCTGTACAATGTATTGGAGTCCATGTCATAGCTTCCTGGCCTGATAAATGGGGAAAATACTGATAACTGCAGGATGTAAGTCATATAATAGGCTGGAATATTGTTACACCAGTACTTATGTACACACAGTGGATACATAATGGGTTGTACTGGAATAGAAATACATGGCTGCTTTCTCCCTGGAACAGTATCTCACATATCCATGGTCTGGTATTGCAGATCTTCAATACGGCACACAACCCATGGACGATGTATTTTTGGAATAGCATAGAAGAAGCCATACTTTCCTTACCTATAGAGTAACTTTAGGCAGGGGAAGGGAAACTTTTTTTTTTTTTGCCTAGGGCCATTTGTATATTTATTTCATCATTCCTGGATATACAAAATCATCAGCTTAAAATTTACCTTGCTATATTTGGTTAATTAAAGGGGTTTTCCCACAAACAAAATTAATTGTAAAGTTGATTTTAATCAATACGTCTTGGAATAATATTACCAAATTGGATGTGTTTAAAAAAATGTCCCTGTGCTGAGATAACTATAATGTGTATACTGTGTAATGGCTGAGTCTGACCGTACAGACGCATCTCATGGGCAGGGGAAGAAGCAAAAGAGAATATACAGACAGGACAGCATGGGATCACAGCAGATTGGTTTTTTTTAGATAAAACATTTAAAACCCGTGTTTTTAACCCCCTTTATGAACAGAGCTTTTTTTGGTTTTGCTTTTTTCGTTTTTTGCTCCCCTTCTCAGAGCCATAACTTTTTTGTTTTTCAGTCAATATGGCCATGTGAGGGCTTATTTTTTGCGGGACCAGTTGTACTTTTGAATGACACCCTTGCTTTTTCCATGTCATGTACTAGAAAACAGGAAAAAAATTCCAAGTGCGTTGAAATTGCAAAAAAAGTGCAATCCCACACTTGTCTTTTGTTTGGATTTTTTACTAGGTTCACTAAATGCTAAAACTGACCTGACAGGTCACTACGAGTTCATAGACACCAAACATGTCTAGGTTCTTTTTTATCTAAGTGGCGAAAAAAATTCCAAAGTTTAAAAAAAAAAGCCCCATTTTCCGAACCCGTAGCCTCCATTTTTGTGATCTCGGGTTGGGGAGGGCTTATATTTTTTGCGTGCCGAGTTGACATTTTTTATGGTACCATTTTGGTTCAGATACGATCTTTTGATCGCCCTTTATTGCATTTTAATGCAATGTTGTGGCAACCAACCAAAAAATAATAATTCTGGCGTTTTGACTTTTTTTTCTCGCTATGCCATTTAGCGATCAGGTTAATCCTATTTTATTGATAGATCAGGCGATTCTGACCGCGGCGATAACAAATTATGTGTATAATTCGATTTTTTTTATTGTTCTATTTTGAATGGGGCGAAAGGGAGGTGATTTGAACTTTTGTATTTTTTAAAAACATTTTTTTTACTTTTTGGCATGCTTCCATAGTCTCCATGGGAGACTAAAGCTGCCCAACACAGATCAGCTTGCTACATAGAGGCGCTGGAAGCGCGAGTTTGACATGTTAATAGCCGTGGGTAGATCGCATTCCACCCATGGCTATTGCAGGCATATGTCAGCTGTTTAAAACAGCTGACATGTCCGGGAAAGCGTGGGCTTAGCTCCGGAGCTCACATCAAAAGGAGGGAGGTCGATGTTGATTTCTACTGCGCCTGATGTCGGAAAGGAGTTAAAAAATGTTTTGCCTCAAAGAAGGAATTATTTGCGATCCCGTTCTGAAAATGTCTGTATATTTTTTTGTGGTATGATCAGACCATGTTCCTGTGCGGCCAGACACCCATTACACAGTACACAGCAGGGGCACATTTATAGATTATCTCGCACAGAAAACATTTTTTTTAAACAGATCCAATTTGGAAGTTTTATTATTCCAAAATGTACTGATTAAAATGAGCTTTGTTCATGAGACAACGCGTTTAAACCACTATACTGTGATGGCTGGAGCTGCTTCTCTTTTGTTGGCTCTGATGTTAGGTGGTATTGATGAGATGATGTTGCTACTTGCAACTACTTTCCCAATTTGCTCGGTCTGGAGCATGGCAATTCTTTGTGATGATAGGTTCTGAAAAGAACTCACAGCAGTAAGTTGTTCTGAACACATACAGTAAATGACAATATACAGTATATTTTAAAGTGGGAAATTCATCACTGCTCACATGACAATTTAGAATTCAAGCAGTTGGAGATCTCTGTTT
>JARQOD010000003.1:454364987-454505412 GCA_033576555.1 Oophaga sylvatica | reverse complement strand
TTCCTTCCTGACCCCAAATAAAAGTATGGCGGTCAGAATAAATCCCAGGATCAAGGGCTGATACCGAACAGATGAGATAAAGTAAAAAAGTTGTTGTATTTTTTTTTCTACTAATCTAGTAGCATGTTTGGACTAATTTATGTCTATATTTGGCTGAGATAACATTTTTTTTCAACTAATAATATTAGATATTATTTGTACCCTTTAATGCTCTGAAAAGTATGCACATACTTATTAACCTATCACACTAAATGTATTTATGGGCCGTGTGATCCAGAGGAAGGCGAAAACCCCCTGTGAGGAAATAAGCCAATTGTCCTCAAGTCAGGGGGAAAAATTCCTTCCTGACCCCAAATATGGCGATCAGAATAAATCCCAGGATCAAAGGCTGATACCTAATCTGTGTAATGTACCTAACCTGTGTAATGTACCTCAGCTGTGTAATGTATATTTTTCTTTATTTGGACTATTTATTGTTTATATTTATAGGAGCTATTTTTTCTTTTAAATAAGAACATTTTATTTTTTATTACTTTTTTCTTACACTACTAGTGTAAATCCCTTATTAATCTATGATAGTAAACCTATTTAAGGCCGTGTAGATCCAGAGGAAGCGAAAATCCCCTATGAGGAATGGGCCAATTGTCCTCATACTAGGGGAAAAATTCCTTCCTGACCCCCAAAATATGGCGATCAGATTAAATCCCAGGATCAAAAGCCGATCTATGTACTGTATCTATGTGCTGAAATGTACTGTGTGCTATGTGTGTGCCTGTACTGATGATGTAGTGTGGGGGGCCTGCACGATGATGTAGTGTGGGGGGCCTGCACTGATGATGTATGTGGGGGCCTGCACTGATCATGTAGTGTGGGGGCCTGCACTGATCATGTAGTGTGGGTGTTGTGTTATGGGTGCGTACTTACCGGCCTGTGCTGAGGTGAGTTCAGGGATAATGGCCGCTCCTTACATTCTGTAGCTCACAGCCCCAGGACTGAAAGGTGCGACTATTGTCCCCTAAAACTCCCCCAATGGAAACTTAGCACAGGCCGCTTTTGGGGGGTAGAAAATCTTCGGGCTGGAGGGATGTTAGATGCCAGCCCAGGATTGGAGGAGGTAAGGTCAAAGGTCTGGGGCTGCAATGCAGTGGTCCTGCATGAGATGGTATTAGAGAGATGATGTTGAAGGGGCAGCCGAGGTGACATACAGCAGCAGAGACATGAGGCACGGGTCAGGAGGCATGAAGTTCTGCGCAGTTGGCACAGGCTGATCCTGCAAGACATAAAAGGGAGACATGATATCTTCTATCTACCGGATCTTCTGTTACATTGGGGGAATTGTCTTTATAATGAACCATTCCGCTATGTAACATCAGATACAATGTACTGATATAATAGGTGTCCTGTGTGTACAGTGGTCACTCACCAGATGGTCGTGATTCTTTCACAGTCCAGATCTTTTCATCCACCTAAGAAAAATAGAAACATAAAGTCACTGTCAGAAAAAGTTGAAAAAAGGCAAGATGGATGATGATTACCACAATGTGAGAACAGCACCTGATGGGATTATCCCCAGAGGAGATACTTACCTTGCCCAGCTTGGTGAAACGTACGTAAATCCGGCCCGGGGTGAAGGACTGTATGCTCCGGCCATGTAGATGGTGGTTCTCCAGAACTGGCCTGAATGGTGTGAATGGGGCTCTGCTTTCCTTTCCTCCAGATCCTCCCAGTCGATGGTGGTAAAGAATGGATGGTCTCGGATGTTCCCGCTCAAAACCCAGGCGTGTCTGTGGGTCTTTGCGTACCAGCTTCTTGATGAGATGTTTTACATCAGCGTCAACCCAAGATGGAAATTTTGGCTTCTCGTTGATGATGGCTTTGAAAGCCATTTGCTTGACGGGGCCGTTGTAAAATGGGGATCGTCCTGCTGCCATCCTGGACACGACAGTCCCCAGGCTCCACCAGTCCACTGCTTGCGCCGTAAACGTTTTCTACGATCACCTCAGGGGCCATGTAATGGAAAGTGCCTGTCCTCCAGAGATGTTTTTTGAGGAGGAGATGCCATCTTGGGCAAGCCCAAGGTCGATGATAGGATGTGGCCATCTGCATCCAGCATGATGTTATCCGGCTTTATATCTCTGCAATGTAAAAAAGAAAATAAAATAAGAAATCTGTTCAGTGATACAAGAGAAAGGAAAATAGATCAGGTAGAATGGGTGGCAGGACACCAGGAAAGCTGGGGGCCTTTTCTTAGCATGTAAAGGGGACAGAGAGAAGGAGGAAAGTTCTGCTTACCGGTGGACAATGTTGTGTCGTGGAGGAACTGGAGGCCACATACCATCTCTGCTGTGTAGAATCGATGGAGAGAACAGAATGTAGCATCAATGTTTCAAATCCTTCTCTGACAATCCCAAATTTCCATAGCACCCCCACCTCTGCATCCAGCACCCTAAAATATATGCCCTGCCAGTGCTCCCTAGCTGCATCCTGACCTCAGTTTTTTTTTTCCCTTTCTCTTAGTTGCCTTTTAGGTAGATTCTCCATTTTCTCACCTCACATTGCCGACGTTCAGGCAGCCGCACATCCTGATTAAATCCTCCAGGCTGCACCGGACAGATACTCGTGATGAAATACGCCCTGTGCTGAGACTGGTGTGCGGCATAGAGGTGGCATAGGAATGGGCAGTCTCTGGCCGCCAGGAGTATCTGCCGCTTCTTATGATGGTGTCCTCATTGTCCTCTTTTTTGTTGATCATTTTGACGGCCACATTGATGTTACGGCTGGGGACTGATGCCAGGACCACCTGAAAAACACAAATGGAGAAAACAGAAGGTGTCTGCAGGGGTGGAAGGATCTGATTTTTTAGTGCACAAGGCACATGAGAAAACTGAGTGGTCGCTCAGTCTGCTGGGGATCAGGACCCTGTAGAGGAGCAGATCTAATCAGACAATGCACTGCCTGCTCCATGGATGAAGCTATGGAGAGGGCTTATGAATTTTCATCATTTTTACTGATAAATCAGTAACACACATGAAAATAAGCAATTTTGCAATAAATCTTACAGTGAAATCTGCTTCTTTCTCTTCTAGGATGATTTTTCATTTTCAAAATTCTATATATCTGGGAAAACTATGTATTTAGTGAAGTCAGATTGTTACATTATTGAGAGGAGATGACAGTTGGTGCTGATAATATTCTATGTAGAAGGGAAGAGGGAGATGGAGAAGTTTTGTATTTAGCCCTCCCCAGTACATAGAATATTATCAGCACCAACTGTCATCTCCTCTCAGTAATGTAACAATTTGTCTTCACTAATTACAGTTTACCCATAAATTGAAAATATAGAAAATGAAAAATCAGTCCTGATGGAGAAAGAAGATTTCTCTGATAAAATTTATTACAAAATTGCTTTTGTATGTTTGCTACAGATTTATGAAATAAAAATTAAAATGACAACTTAAGGGTTTTCCTCTGTTACAATAAATAGTAAAAGCATTAATGGAGGCTTTGGATTGGAAATTGGCATTAGTGTGATCCAAATATCATTGATTATCTGGATTAATAAAAACACAGAGACCAATATAGGAGACGATATTGACAATGACATGGAAAAAACAATGTCCCCTGCTCCCTACAGCTGTGACCCCTGAGATCAACCCTCCAGTATAGAAGAATATCACGTTATAGCAGCACTAGCCCTAACTATGGTGATGACTTATGTTTCATCTCAAAGAAGAACACTACAATGAGCAATAACAAAGCAGGAAAGACATGGCTGATAACAGAGAATAATACATGGGGATATAATAAAAACAGCTTTCAAATAAATAAAAAATTATTAGGCCTTACTTTGCCAAAGGCACCCCTACCCAAGACCTGGTGGATGTTGAAGCGGCTGATGTTAAGCCTGGCATAGAGGCCGGATGATCCAGGGTCTCCGCTGAAATCCAGGTGTTGGCTCCTCCAATCCATTGTTGACCCGTCTCCTCTTCGTGATGCTCTTGAATCCGGACTGCTGTCCTCTTCTCTCTTCCTCTTCTCTTCTCTCTCTCCTCGCTCTCTTCTCCGCGTCCAGTAGTCGCCATTCTCAGTGATAATCTCTTCCCGTCTGTAGGCCTCCGTCCAATCGCTTCAGCCGACAGTTGAAAGTAAACGGCAGTTGGTCGTGTGCAGGTGACCAAAGGTCAGAGGTGACGGAACCCTCAGGTGGCACCTTCCAGGCAGCGGCTCCTGGCCCTGCTCTGCCCTATACACTGTGATGTGGGCATCATGGGTGACAGTTTAGAGTCCAGAGGAACGGCAGAGAACTTCATGGCGACTTCCAGTGGTTTTTATATCCCTCTATGTGTTTCATCATCGTTCCATTTTATAACTTACATTTTTTTGTATTATAAAGTTAGTATTTTTACTAGTTTTTCTATCCTTCTTATCATATATTTCCTCCATGTCCCATTTCTCTTCATCAATTTCTCCCAAGTGTCTATTCCACTAAAGTGGTGCACACCTTTTACCCTAGTGCCACTACTGTATCCCCATGTACAGTATACACTGAGCTGTAAACTCTTCCGGTGCTTTTATATTCTCTGTATAATCAACACTTTCTACCAATTATTACCTCTTACCATTATCAGGAAGATTGTCCCATATCAGTGCCAGTCATGGTGCCCAATAGAGAATGGGAGAGAGGATAAGGCCTCTTTCACACATCTGTTTTGCTCCTGACGCGCCACCGGCGTTTTGCCGGTTCGCCGAATCCGGCAACTAGTATGTAAAACCGGATGAGACTCATCCGGTTTTTCGCCGGATCCGTCTCGGGCATCCGAACAAAAACGGATCCGTCTCATCCGTGTATCCGTTTTTTTATCCGTTTATCGATGGATTACGCCGGATCCAGTTTTTAAAAACCGCCTTTTTTGGGGTTCAAACATGATTGGCTACTGTAATCCTATATATACACTGTTCCTACAGCCCATCTTTGACAGTTGTAGAGGAGCAACTGCAGGTTGGAGAGAAGAGCAAGTAGCAAGTGACTGGCGAACATTGATGTTATTATTGGCAATATATTCAAGAATCTGGTGGATTTTACAGAGGAGGCGAATCGCTTGAAGATGATAGTTATGGAGAATGAGAGAAAGATAGAGCAGCGCATTATGCGTCAGAGCCAACGACGACGCCGTATGTGGATCCACCCCATCACAGCACAGAGACTAACCCGTGGTGTGCATTCTACACTCAACATGGAGCCGAGAGAAAACCCTGAGAAATTTTTTGCCTATCTTCGGATGAAGAAAGAGAATTTTGACTGTTTGCTGGAACGTGTTGGAGAACAAATCCGAAGATCCGACACCTATTGTCGACTCTCGATTTCTCCGCGGAGCGTCTCATGGTCACTATAAGGTAATCTATATGTATTGGATCTGCTCGCTTGAGCACACTTGTATTGTTGTAATTATTTTTTTAACATCACAGGACAACAAGGGAACCATATCAGTACAATAAAACATGGTCAAAAACTGTATGTTTTTCCTTTTTTTTTTTTTTTTTTTGGTATCTCCAATAGTTATAGCTGAGTTCTGTTATGTAATGCTGTTATTGTGAACTAATTTATTTTTCAATTTTGTTTACAGATTTCTGGCAACTGGAGAAACGCTGTCATCACTTCATTTCCAGTATTGTAGTGCTCTGTGGACTCTTTGTTGGAGAATTTCTTCCAGAGCCAACTACAGACCGGGGACTTGAAATAGCAGACCAGTTTCTCCGTATCTGCCAGTTTCCAAATTGCCTGGGCGCTGTTGATGCCAAACACATCCGCATTCAAAAGCCTGCAGGAACCGGATCAGAATTCTTTAACTACAAGAAATATTTTTCGGTCGTCCTGATGGCTATTGCTGATGCAGAGTACAAATTTATTGTGGTGGACATTGGGGCTTATGGACGGTCCCAATGACTCTCAAGTATTTAAACTTTCTGCTATGGGGCGGAGACTGTACGGTAACACTTTTCAGTTTCCACCCCCTAGGCCACTGCCTCAAACCTCTGGCCCACCTATGCCTTTCGTGTGTGTGTAGGTCATGAGGCATTCCAGCTGTCCGAACACCTCTTGAAGCCGTACGCCAGCAGAGGATTGACCCATACAAAGAGAATTTTCGACTACCGCCTCACAAGAGCCAGACGGATGGTGGAGTGTGCGTTTGGGATTATGACAGCCAAATGGCGTGTCCTTTTGACTGCGATAAACTTGATGACAGAGACTGTGGATGACGTTGTAAAAGCATGCGTGGCCCTACATAATTTTGTGATCACCAAGGAACGGATTTCTATTGAGGACCACAATCAAGAAACAACCTTGCACGACTACAGCAACATTACCACTCGGAGTACACTGGCGGTTTCAAGAATGAGGGACCATTTTGCCCAATACTTTGTGTCACCAGAAGGTAGAGTAGACTGGCAGGATGACAGAGTGTGATCAATTGATTATTTCTTTTAAAACTCTTTCTGTACCCACAATAAGGAAACTTTTCTACCTTCTTGTGTGTTTTGTACTGTATGTTACCTTTTGGCCATAGTTGTGTACCTGTCTTTTTTTTTTAAATAACCCAAAGTCTTGCACCTTTTTACAAAAAATGTGTACCTGCTCGGGGATAACCTCATAAAGTACACAAGTTTTGGAAAAAGGTAAGATACTTTCTATACTCCACAACCCGGGACAAAACTTTGGCAAAAAAAAAAAATTATGTTCCTCAAATTTATGTAGATATTTTTGACATATTACCCTAACAGATGTTGGTGTTTGTTTAACCACATATGTTTACCTGGTTTAATACATTTGTTATTTAACATCCTATAAAGAAATGACAGACAACATTTGTAAACCACTTTAACTTTTATTAAAAAAAAATATTTTTTAATATAATTTATTGAAAATGTGGCCTTTTTGCCAACTGTTTGCAATTTGAATAAACTTTATTTTTTTTATTAAAATAGAATTTTTTATTTAAGGGTAAAAAAACAACATATTTGCAGTTGTGTGTATTGTGGGGTGGAAATAGTGCTGGAGGGGCTGCGGGACACTTCGACCGTGGGAGTGTGGAGGGACGACCGGGATGGTGGTGGTGAAGGAACAGGAAGAGGTGAAGGGGTGGAAAGAGTGAGAGAATGGGAAGACAAGTTAGAGACAGAACAGGTGGTGGTGGAGTGGAGGGTTGGGCAGGAGGAGCAGGTGACATGGTAGGGAATTGGAAGGGGGAAGGAGATCGGTAAGAGGTAGGAGTGTGGTACGGGGTAGGTGGCTGGTAGTGGGGAGGTTGCTGGTACTGGGGAGGTGACTGCAGTTGGGGAAGTGGCTGGATTTGGGGAGGTGGCTGGAGTTGGGGAGGTTGCTGGAATTGGGTAGGTGGCTGCTACTGGGGAGGTTGCTGGAGCTGGGGAGGTGGCTGGTATTGAATAGGAGGGGGAGGAGGGACAGCGGCTGGAGGGGGGGAGGTGGAGGAACGACTGGGGTGGATGGAGGAGGTTGGGTGGTAGCCTGCACTAGAGCAGCGTGGCACGTATGCTTTACATACATCTGCTGGTCAGCAGATAGCGTATCTATGCGCTCAGCCACAGACCTAAAAAAGCTGTGATTAGGAGATGATCTTGCTTCCGACTGCATGGTTGTCAGAAGTGTCTTTACCTCCAAAATGCTGGAGGTTATCTGATTAATGCCTGCGGCAAGTTGTTCAGATAATACTTTCAGACAGTTCTGGAAAGATGCATTCAAATGCAAGAACTCGGGCGCATAGCTCCTTTCCTGACACCTCTGCCACTGCCGCCCAGTACCCGCAGTTGTACTAGAGGTGGCAGTGGCAGAAGGGTGGGGTAAAGGGAATGCTATCTCCTCACCAGCAGCTGCATGTAATGCAGGCGGCCACGATGCTCCAGCGCTGGTGGATGGGACTGCGGGATCGAATGTGAGGGAAGGCTGGGAAGGTGCAGATGTACCGGTGCGGTCGAAGTGTCCCTCGGTGTCGGTCTCCTGAGGGATCGCCCCAGAAGGCGCCAACTCTGCAAAAAAACATTTGATAGATGTCAACATTTTATGGTAATATTTACCTTCGGGTGACCATAGTTTCCCGCAGGAACGCCAGGGCTCGTGCGTACTTGTACTTGCTCTGGCGTCCTGCAGATCCACTCGGGGCCCGCATCTCCTTGTTGAACTCCTTCTTGAAACGATCCCTCACAGACCGCCACCGCTTCACAATTCTCTCCCCTGAAACGAGAAAGCACACATTGGTTACTATACAACATCAGTGTTTCCCAAACTTCAGTCCTCGTGTCCCCCAGAGGTCATGTTTTCAGTATTTCCATAGTGTTGCACAAAAGGAAATCCTGAAAACATGAACCATGGGGACACGAGGACTGAAGTTTGGGAAACACAGCTTTACAGTCAGCAACCTGAACTATACTTACAGTGTTTAGTCTGGACCGAACATCGAGGTCCTCCCAGCGGTCCACCATTGCCGATGCCACTTCCTCCCAGAGCCGTCGGGTCACTACTTGATCAAAATGGCGGCGGTCCCCCATGTTCCACAGCGGCTCCCTTTCTCTGACCAGATCAATGAGGAGGTCGACGTCTATCCCCTCCTCACCGTCCGAATCGGGAGCACGCTGTGAAGCCTGTGAAATAGAAACAGAAAAAAAAATACATTAGCCTCCACACTAGCAAGTGAAAAAGAAAAAAGGAAAAATGTTTAACAAAATCAAAAAAAAAAAAAAAATATATATATATATATATATATATATATATCCAAAAATTCAAAAACTATTTAGAAAAAAGATAAAAAATATTTAAAAATTAATGGAAAAATACTAAAAAAGTTAAAAGCAAACCAAAAAAATTCAAAATTAAAAATATAACCCCCAAAAAAAATATTCCAAAACCAAAAAAAGGATTAATTTTTACAAAAAATTGAAATTGGAAAAAAAAACAAAAAAACTGAGACGGTGGAAACGGCCGCGGCTCTCACGACGACGACTCTGGGAGGTGCTGTGAGGACGCCTTTGTTGGCTACCAGATCCGAGAGACTAAAAGAAAAAATAACAGTTTGTGATATAGGCATGTGTTGGCCGCTGTGTGAAGTATGTACTAAATGGTTTTCTATGTGTTGTGTGTAGTGTGATGTTGTGTTTCTGCGATTGATGCAGGATGCTTACGAATTGTGAGCCCACTCTGGGTATCTCTCCACCCCGTCCTTCTTCCTCTGGAGCTCCTCTTCATCTTGCGATTCCTGTTATTAAAAAAAGACAATCAATACATATATCCCACAGATTGATTGTGGAGAAAAAATAAATTATATATTTTTACCGCCAAATGCTGACGATGGGAAGGAGGGCTCCCAGAAGAAGATGTCTCCAACTCCTGCTGCAGCTCCACTGACTCCGGTTCAGCTGAAGCCGCAGTTTCAGAGGCTAAAGCCGCAAGTGCAGCTGCTGCCGATGCCGTTTGCCCGTCTATGCTGTGGAAGAAAGACACAAAAAGGGCCAGTGAATATACACTGTGTTCCAAATTATTATGCAAATAATATTTTCTCAGATTTTCCCAAATTACCTATATGAATTTAAGTCATTGTAATTTTCCAGTCAAATAACTATTAGAGTACAATTGAAAGGTTTTTGTACAAACTGCCTATGATAACAGTATATTTTTTAAAAAATAAAACACTCAAACTGCACTCAAAATGCATGTTCCAAATTATTATGCACAGCAGAGTTTTCAACATTTTCATTTTAATAAAGAACAAAAAAATGGTCATTTTTGAAATTATCAGCATTAGCAGGTTCTTACATTCTGAAATCAAACAGTTTTCAACTCAAAACTTTATTCTAGGTGATGTTACATTTGCACACAGGACCCCTTGTTGGAAAGGAGCTTCTGAACTCTCTCCTCCATTGAATTTGTCAGGTTTTGGATGGTTTCTGCATGAGGACAGAATACCCTCCCAGAGCTGTTGCTTAGATGTGAACTGCCTCCTGCCATCATAGACACTCCTTTTGATGATGCTCCAGAGGTTCTCAATGGGGTTGAGGTCAGGGGAGCATGGGGGCCACACCATAAGTTTGTCCCCTTTTATGCCCATAGCAGCCAGAGATGCAGATGTGTTATGTGCAGCATGAGACGGTGCATTATCATGCATGAAAATGATCTTGCTGTGGAATGCACGGTTCTTCTTCTTGAACCATGGCAGGAAGTGCTGTTTGAGAAACTCAACATACACTATGGAGTTCATCTTTACCCCTTCAGGGATCCTAAAGGGGCCGACAATCTCTCTCCCCATGATTCCAGCCCAAAACATTACTCCACCTCCTCCTTGCTGGCGCCGTAGCCGTGTTTGCATGGGGTGTCCATCAACCAGACATCCTACACTACATCCATCTGGACCATCGAGAGTTGCACGGCACTCATCAGTGAACAAAACAGTTTTGAAGTCAGTCTTCATGTATTGTTTGGCCCACTGGAGCCGTTTCTGCTTGTGTGCAGTGGATAGAGGAGGTGGACAGGATGGCTTATGCACAGCTGCAAACCTCTGAAGGACCCTGCTTCTTGTTGTTCGGGGGACGATGGAGGCACCAGCAGCTTCAAAAACTTGTCTGCTGCTATGACAAGGCTTTTTTGCCGCTGCCTTTTAACCTGACGTAATTGCCTGTAGGAAAGAGTCCTCAATTTTCCCTAATCAGCACGCACACGTGTGTACTGTGAATCAGCTACATACTTCTTGATTGTGCGATGATCACGATGAAGTGTCTTGGCAATGTTGATTGTAGTCATGCCTTGACCTAAACACTCCACAATTTGTTGCTTCTCAGCAGCCGACACATCCTTTTTCTTTCCCATTTTGGCAGAAAATGTCGGCTGCTTAATAATGTGGGACAGCCTTCTTAAGTAGTCTTGCCTTTCATTGGACACACCTGCCAAACTAATTAGCACAGGTGTCTGCAATTGCTTACAGTGATATAAAGAGCCCTGACACACATCACCATCAATGAGTTTAACTGACAAACAAAAAAATTCTTACCTTATCTCTCCTAAACAATTTTTGCATAATAATTTGGAACACAGTGTATGTATATTCCTTGGTCCTGGCTGAAAATGCAAAAATTTAATGTTTGTTTTTGGAATGTGGGATGTCATATTTACTTTCTGCTGGCTGTCCTCTCTACATGTATCTCCTCCTCTCCCCTTGCTGCTGCTGTCGCCGCCTCTCTTTCTAGTCTTCTGCTGTTGAGTAAGGACACAAAAAGGGCCAGTGAATATATGTACTGTATATTCCTTGGCCCTGGCTGAAAGAGAAAAAAATGATTAAATTTTTTGGAAAATGGGGGATGTCATATTTACTTTCTGCTGGCTGTTCTCCTCTCTGCAACTAGCTGCTCCTCTCCCCTTGCTCCTGCTGCTGCCGCCTCTCTTTGACGTCTTCGGCTGTTGAATAAGGACACAAAAAGGGCCAGTGAATATATGTATATTCCTTGGCCCTGGCTGAAAGAGAAAAAAATATGATTAAATTTTTTGGGAAATGGGGATGTCATATTTACTTTCTGCTGGCTGTTCTCCTCTCTGTAACTAGCTGCTCCTCTCCCCTTGCTGCTGCTGCTGCCGCCTCTCTTTGACGTCTTCGGCTGTTGAATAAGGACACAAAAAGGGCCAGTGAATATATGTTTATTCCTTGGCCCTGGCTTAAAGAGAAAAAAAATTATTAAATTTTTTGGGAAATGGTGGATGTCAGATTTGCTTTCTGCTGGCTGTCCTCCTCGCTTCAAGTAGATCCTCCTCTCCCCTTGCTGC
The DNA here is from genome assembly GCA_033576555.1 of Oophaga sylvatica. Taxonomy (NCBI): domain Eukaryota; kingdom Metazoa; phylum Chordata; class Amphibia; order Anura; family Dendrobatidae; genus Oophaga; species Oophaga sylvatica. The sequence goes on along the minus strand of JARQOD010000003.1, from coordinate 454,493,594 downwards.
TGCTGCCGCCTCTCTTTCTAGTCTTCTGCTGTGGAATAAACAGACAAAAAGGGCCAGTAAATATATGTATATTCCTTGGCCCTAGCTGAAAAAAATAAAAGTCAAACATGGACTGGAGTGAGCTTTATGGTGTACGGAATACAACATCCCGTCATGAATTGGACACATAAACAGTACAAAGGGGACCCACCCTATCATTGGAAAAAAATGCACATTTTATACAGTACCAGTGGGACCCACTTCATCACAGGGAAACCATGGTGACGCACATTATCACTTGCAAAACATGCACATTATACAGTACCAGGGGATCCACATTATCACTTCAAAACCATGCACATTTTAAACAGTACCAGGGGATCCACTTCATCACAGGGAAAAAAAGGACATTTACAGTACCAGGGTGACCCACATTATCACGTGCAAAACATGCACATTTTACAGTACCAGGGTGACGCACATTATCACTTGCAAAACAAGCACATTTTACAGTACCAGGGTGACGCACATTATCATTTGCAAAACATGCACATTTTACAGTACCAGGGTGACCCACATTATCACTTGCAAAACATGCACATTTTATACAGTACCAGTGGGACACACTTCATCACAGGGAAAAAAAGGACATTTACAGTACCAGGGTGACGTACATTATCACTTGCAAAACATGCACATTTTATACAGTACCAGTGGGACACACTTCATCACAGGGAAAAAAAGGACATTTACAGTACCAGGGGATCCTCTTCATCACAGCAAAAAAAAAACATTCTACAGTACCAGGAGATCCACATTATCAATTGAAAACATGCACATTATACAGTAGCAGGGGATCCACATTATCAATTGAAAACATGCACATTATACAGTAGCAGGGGATCCACATTATCAATTGAACACATGCACATTATACAGTAGCAGGGGATACACATTATCACTTTAAAAAATGCACATTATACAGTAGCAGGGGATCCACATTATCACTTTAAAAAAATGCACATTTTATACAGTACCAGGGGATCCACATTATCACTTCAAAACCATGCACATTTGAAACAGTACCAGGGGCACCCACCCATCACTGGAAAACCATGAACATTTCATACAGTACCAGAGGGACCACCCCATCACAGCAAAAACATGATTTTTAAACTGTACCAGGGTGCAAAGACACTGCACTGCACTAGCTCAGGCAGCAGTGGTGACAGATGCGTGGTAAAATTTGGGCTGGGGGATGTGATATTTACGTCTGCTGTCCTGGCGCTCCATTTGTGTATCTGATGCTGCAAAACCTTGTGCTGGTGCTGGTGATTGTTCTGCTGGTGTGGCTGGTCCTCGTGCTGGTGATGGTCCTCGTCTTTGTCTTTCTCTCTTGGCTGGATGCATGGTATTGTCTGAGTGTCCCACTGCATGCTTTTATATATGTTTGCTGTGGGCTGGTATATCAATTGAAAAAACTGGATCCGGCCACCGAATCCGGCTTTTGCCGGATCCGCCGCATTGCGGTGCTCATAGACTTTCATTGTGACAAAAGCCGGAAGACAAAAAACGTTACAGTAGCCGTTTTTTCCAGACGCCGGACTGCGACCAGACACCGGATCCGGCAAAAACCGGATGCGCCGCATGGATATGCGGCGCGATCCGGCGCTAATGTTACTCAATGGAAAAAAAAACGGATCCGGCATTACATTTCGCCGGATGCGGTTTGACAAAAAAAGGCCGGAGCGCGCCGTCAGGCGCAAAACGGATGTGTGAAAGAGGCCTAATATACTTTGCCAAAATAGAAAAACACCAGACCGGACAGGTGTCATTGGCAGTTATATGTACAGTGTGTATGGAGACTTACTGCGCTATTGTACTGTGTATGTCATTACTGTATGTGGGGACACGTGATGGCACAGTCACTTATACGGAGGTCCTGACTGGCACTAGTATAAGGCAATTTGGTTGTTGTGGTTCTGCCATTTGCACCATTTAATGAGCATGTGGCCAGCTGTAGATGGTGATGTTATGTAGCCACAGTGGCTATTATTATTACATGAGTACTAAGGATGAAGGTTGTTATATGTGCCCTGATATAGAATATACACTATGTATAAAGACAGGAATATGGTGATATTGGGGCAGTATATAATAAAGCCATCAGTGTTACATATAATACAGGTTGTACCGTTACCAATAACCAATCACATGTGATATACAGTAATCCCACCACATCCTAGGATAGGACGGGTCACTGCTGCGCTATATCCCTTATTAGAGCTCATCTCTGGGGTCACTGAAATCTTCTACTTCCTTTTTATAATCTCGCTTTATTTACATATAACACAAACAAAACAATTATAGCCCCCATAAATGAAAATGACCCCTTATTAATGCTTCTTTGTGCATTTGTGTCACATTCACAGGCAGTGAATACACTGTACCATTTAATGCTGCAGTCAGCGATTAGTTATACAGGTGGTATGTCACCGTTATTGGAACTCAGGTCCTGTCTCTCTAAATCTATAAACATATAGATCCCCCAACATGTTTCGCCTGCTGTCAGGCATCATCAGGAGAATGGGGTTTGAAGGAATAAGCTGTCACCGCTCACTTCCATACTATTTGTGGTGCAGACGACTTATGATGTCACATCCATACAGACCTGTCAGGACGTATAACAATCAGCAGGTATAAGCACATGTCCTAGTCTCATAAATAGGACAGGACACAATTATTGCCAACTGTGAACAAACCTGAGATGGCTGCCTTGAGGGAAAAGCAGAGCTGGCATGATGTAGTATTTAAGGCAGCAGATAAAAAGGGAAATGTTGTGGTTTGGCCGAACTTCATGTTTGAAAAACAGGCTAATAATCTTCTTAATGATCCTCTTTGTTATAGGAGATTACTTTCTAACTCCTTGTCTATATTTCATATAGAGTTATTTAACATCCTTGAAAGACCCTAAAAAATGATTGACACAATTTGTGAGCTCAAAATTCAATTACCAAAGATCCAGAAGAATCCATTAGATCCACCAGGGAGACCCATCGTGGTTGGCAATGGTGGTCTTAGTGAACTGATTTGTGTAACCATTGACTACTCTCTAAAACCACTAGCAACCACATTACCATCTTTCATCAAGGACACAACATCTGCTCTGTATATGTGCTATGGTCATAGTGACAGCGGACATTGAATTCCTGCACACGTCCATTAGACATATTGATAGTCCGGCTGTGTTACAGTTTTTAAAATCTAGCAACATCGAACCAGGTATTGTGGAACTCATTCTTTTACTCATTGAGCCTGTCCTTATTAAATAAATTGCTTCATTTTCAATCACAAAATATGTTTGCAATTACAGGGTACTTTCATGGAGGCTTCATGTGCCTCATTCTATGCAAATTTGGGTGCCAGGGAAAGAGACATATTCTTTGCTGCACAAATACCAGGTTTAGAATGCGTACACCATTGGATGTGATACATCGATGATGTGTGGATTATTTGGGAAGGATCATCACTGGGATTGGATAAAATGATGTCAAAACTCAATGATAATATTCTTAACATCAAACTTACCTTCAAAACAGGTAGAAATCTGGAATTCTTGGACATCAAAATACATACCCTACCTAATGAATATCTTTCTACGGACATATAGAGAAAATCGACAACTACCATCTCCTTGCTCCATGCAAATTCATCTAATTTACGTTCTACCATCAATCGTATTCTGGTCGGCCAATTCTTAAGAATAAAAATTATTTTTTGTGATAATGACTTATGTGAATAAGATCTAAGGATCTACGATGTAGATTTGAAGCTACAGTCATGGTCAAAAGTTTTGAGAATGACACAAATATTAATTTTTACAAAGTCTACTGCTTCACTTTTTCTAATGGCAATTTGCATATACTCCAGAATGTTATAAAGAGTGATCATCTTAACAGAATTACTTGCAAAGTCAATATTTGGCTAGAAAATGAACTTTATCCCCCAAAACACATTTCAACATCATTGCAGCCCTGCCTTAAAAGGAACAGCTAACCTAAATTCAGTGATTGCTCCATTAACACAGGTGTGGGTGTTGATGAGGACATGGCTGGAGATCAATCTGTCATGATTAAGTAAGAATGACACCACTGGACACTTTAAAAGGAGGCTGGTGCTTGGCATCATTGTTTCTCTTCTGTTAACCATGGTTATCTCTAAAGAAACACGTGCAGCATCATTGCAATGCACAAAAATGGCCTAACAGGGAAGAGTATCGCAGCTAGAAAGATTGCACCTCAGTCAACAATCTATCGCATCATCAAGAACTTCAAGAAGAGAGGTTCCATTGTTGCCAAACAGGCTTCAGGGCGCCCAAGAAAGACCAGCTGTAAGGTTCTATGTATATATTCCTGAAACTCAGTTTGTTCGTCAGCCATTTTACTTTCTGTCTTGCTGCAGCTATCTTGCCCTCAGTCAAAATGGAGTTTCCAGCTTGCATGTTCCCGCCCTGATTCTCTCCTTTGCTTCTTAAGCAGCCACAGCTGAGCAATCAGTGCTTCAGAATCTAGCCTGCAGTGAACCTGTGACTTGACTCCTGTAAGCCTTGGACCTTGTACTCCAGCTATTCCTCTGAGGAACTCTGAAGCACTTGTGGACTCTGAACCCTGCTCTTTGAAAGACCCACGTTTGCATGGACTTACGGTAACAGAGAAGAAGATCCTGAATCTGTATTGGAGAGTGATTGCTGAGCTTGGATTACTCTGGCCTGCTGTGTCTCCTGTTTCTGTGTCTGCAAACTGTGTGACTATTTCTGCCAACTTGTATGAAGTAATACAGGACTTTTCTATATCAAACCTGTGACTCCTGTGTTTTCATCGCACCCAAGCACAAGACGCTATATGAACTGTACTACATACATTACAAGATTCTGAAGCCAAAACGTTAGTGTCTGCTGGGTCTGGAAGGCTGTGTCTGCTGTACTGTGGATATCAGACGTCCGGTTGTACTTTCTGTGATGACAGTGGTTGTGACTTCTCACAACCATTCCAGGTGAGCAATTCCCTTAAGTTTTTTCTTTTTGCAGTGTTACCACAGGTAAACACTATTGTTTTTTTTGTTTTTTTTTCTCTCTTATCTCTTTTTTGTCTGCTGTAACTCTGGATATCAGATGTCTGGTTGAAACTTTCTGTGATGATAGTGGTTGTGACTTCTCACAACCATTCCAGGTGAGCAGTTCCCTTAATTTTTTTTTTCTCTCTGCAGTGTTGCCACAGGTGAACACTATTGTTTTTTTTTTCTCTCCTCTTCTTCCAGTAATCCTGTCTTAAAAGATCTGGAAAATGGAGGCCCGCATAAAGGAACTTTGCGGAGTGACTGATAATATCCTTGCAGATTTGCAGAATATAAAGACCCGTTTTACAAATCTACAGGACCTCAATCATCACAATTTGCAAGTGGTTGGACAGACTACCCAGGATTTGCGAGCCAGGATTGAGGTTCTAGAGGGGCGAGTCCAGGCTCCTGCCGTAGCCCCGAGTGCTGGGATTCCCAAGTTGCCCCCTTTTCGTTTTGGCGGTGAACGTGAGAAATTCAGGGGATTTATTAATCAATGCAATCTTTTTTTTTCTGCACATGCTTCACAATTTCCCACTGAACGATCTAAGGTGCTTACTATAATTATGTTGCTTACCAACAAGGCTTTAATGTGGGCAAACCCTCTGATTGAGACTGAGGATGATTGTTTGAATCACCTTGATGATTTTATTTCAGCCATGGGGCAGGTGTTTGATGACCCCAATCGAGGTGCAACAGCTGAAGCAGCCATGTTAGCTTTGCGCCAAGGTAAGCACTCGGTAGCTGAATATGCCTTGGATTTCAGGAGATGGGCCCTTGATACCACCTGGGACAGTTCCGCCAAAAAATCTATTTTTCGAAAGGGGTTATCTCCACTGATTAAGGATGAACTTGCTCGTGCCGACCCTCCCACTGCGTTAGGTGACTTTATTAACTACTGCATCCGTATTGATACTCGTCTGACTGAACGCAGGCAAGAGAGATGGTTCGAAAGCAATTGTACTAACCTTTTCCTACCTTCCTCTCCAGCTAAGGAACCTTTGAGTAGGATTACACGGGAACCTGAACCTGAACCCATGCAGGTAGACTCTTTACAACGACGGGTTAGTGATGCACGCAAGGAACATCGTTTTAAGTAGAATCTATGTTTCTATTGTGGTAAGTCAGGGCACTTCATTATAAACTGCCCCAGCCGTTCTCGTAAGACTACTGCAGCACTCATTCATTGTGAGTGTTGCGAGAGGGGATCTGTCAGGTCCGAGCCTCAGGCTCCAGAGAGATCTGCAGCAACAGATCTTGATTTCTCGGACTTAAACTCCGTTACCTCTGAGGACGTTGACTGTGTAAACGCTGCCATTTTTCAAGTTTCCTCAGCGGTGTCCCAGCTGAGTTGTAAGAAAAACAATTCTCATTGCTTTCTTTCCATCAAACTCTGGGTTGACTCAGCTTGGGTGTCTAGCTCTGCTATGATCGACTCAGGGGCAAGTGGAAATTTTATGGATGTCTCCTTTGCTCTGAAACAGGGAATACATTCAGTGAAGAAGGCTACTCCAGTACAGATGGAAACTGTGGATGGCTCCCTGCTGACCTTGGACCAGTGGATCAGGAAACAGAGCCTTTGAGGGTTCTTATGGGTAAAGATCATCAAGAGAAACTGTCCTTTATGCTTATCTCTTCTCCCCACTTTCCCATTATTCTAGGGCTACCATGGCTGCAGGCTCAGAATCCTACCATTAACTGGGAGACCAAGGAATTACACTTTCCAGAGAAACAGATGAGTCCAAAAGTTTCAGCTTGCTCTGTTCCTAAAGGAATCATGTCAGTCCCTGAACTACCAGCTGTATACCAGGACTATGTGGATTTATGTGACAAGAAGAACGCTGACCAGCTTCCTCCTCACCGTCCATATGATTGTCCAATTGAATTATTGCCTGGAGCAGAGATACCTTTTGGTAAGATCTACCCCCTGGCGGGGCCCGAGCTAAAGGCTTTAAAGGATTACATAGATGAAAATCTAGCCAAGGGCTTCATACGCCCCTCTTCATCTCCTGCAGGTGCACCCATCTTCTTTGTAAAGAAGAAAGATGGATCTCTGAGACCATGCGTAGACTATAGGGAACTCAATAAGGTTACTATTAGAAACCGTTATCCATTGCCTTTAATCCCTGAGTTATTGGAGAGAGTGCGACATGCCAAAATTTTTTCTAAACTAGATCTTCGTGGGGCCTATAACTTAGTCCGTATTAGACCTGGGGATGAATGGAAGACTGCATTCAGGTCACGCTATGGACACTTTGAATATCTAGTTATGCCTTTTGGTCTGAGTACCGCCCCAGCCACTTTCCAACACTTGGTGAATGACATCTTCAGGGATCTCCTAGATATATTCGTGGTAATTTATTTGGATGATATTCTAATTTTTTCTAACTCCACAGAGGAACATCATGGACATGTGAGAATGGTCTTGGAACGTCTAAGACAAAATCATCTTTACATCAAACTTGAAAAGTGTGAATTCCATAGGACCGAAATTCAATTTCTGGGGTATGTACTGTCTACACAAGGAATTAGTATGGATGGAAGCAAAACCCAAGCCATCAAGGATTGGCCAAGTCCTAGAAATGTGAAGGAGGTACAGCGCTTCATCGGGTTTGCCAACTTCTATAGACGTTTCATTAGAAATTTCTCTGAGGTAGTGTCACCTATCACTCAACTTACCCGGAAAGAGTCTAGGTTTTCCTGGACTCCCCAAGCCCAGGAAGCATTTTCCCATCTAAAAGATAAATTTACCACTGCACCTATCCTAGTACATCCCAACCCCGAGCTTGCCTTCATAATAGAGGTGGATGCTTCAGACTGTGCCGTTGGAGCTATACTCTCTCAGAGAACAGGTGAGAAGAATGTCTTGCATCCCTGTGCCTTCTTTTCCCAGCAGTTGTCTTCGGCTGAGAGGAACTACGATGTGGGCAATAGAGAGTTGTTGGCCATTATTGCCGCCTTCAAAGAATGGAGACACCTTCTTCAGGGAGCTGCACAGCAAATAGTCGTCCTGACAGACCATCGTAACCTTGAGTTTATCAGGTCGGCTAAGTGCCTGACTCCTCGCCAGGCTCGCTGGAATCTTTTCTTAAACCAATTTAATTTTATCATCTCTTATAGACCAGGATCGCGCAATGGAAAGGCTGATGCACTCTCTAGGATTTACTCAGCAGAGACACGTCCAATTACTCCTCCTAAGACTATTCTTCCTGACTCTAGATTCCTAGGAGTAATTCATAATCAAGACCTACTTAAGGACATCAAGGAAGCATACCATGCGGATTCCTTTTTGGCACAACCCCCAAGGGACGTAAGTCTTGTCTTTAAGAATGGTGTGTGGATTCAGGGACAACGTCTGTATATTCCTGAAACAGTCAGATTAAGAGTATTGCAACTCATTCACGATTCCAAGATAGCTGGGCATAGAGGAATTCTAAAGACACAGGAATTTCTTTCTCATTTCTTTTGGTGGCCCACTTGCAGGAAGGATGTTTTGAATTATGTCACTTCATGTGAGGTCTGTGCAAGATGCAAAACACCTCGCTCCTCACCAACTGGTCTGTTACAGCCTCTTCCCACCCCGTCCCGCCCGTGGGGATCCATTTCTATGGACTTCATTGTGGAGTTACCAACCTCTCAGGGGAAGAACACCATTCTAGTGGTGGTTGACCGTCTAACAAAGGCAGCTCATTTTATCCCTTGTGTCGGCTTACCCACTGCAAAACAGACATCAGATTTGATGATTAAAGATGTGTTTCGCTTACATGGAGTACCGGATGAGGTTATTTCGGATCGAGGGGTGCAATTCACTTCTAGGTTTTGGCAAAATTTCTGTGCAGCATTGGACATTAAAGTAAACCTTTCTTCTGCTTTTCATCCCCAGACTAATGGACAGACCGAACGAACCAATCAAACCCTGGAGCAGTATCTCCGCTGCTTTATCTGCCACCTACAGGATGATTGGGTGGATCTACTTCCATTAGCTGAGTTCTCGTATAACAACTCTCAGAGTGCCTCCAATAAACAGTCTCCTTTTTACTCTAATCTAGGTTATCATCCTAACATTCTACCACGATTTCCCATAGAAACGCCTTTACCAGCAGTGGCTGAAAGAATCACGTCTTTACAGAAGAATATGGATCTTCTAAAGGAAAATCTGGAATCGGCTCAAGAAAGGTACAAGAAAGCAGCAGATAAATTTCGTAAACCTGCACCAGCTTTCAAGGTAGGAGACTTGGTCTGGCTGTCAACCAGAAATCTTAAGTTAAGGATTCCATCGTCTAAGTTGGGACATAAGTACATTGGACCCTATAAAATCAGTAAAATTATAAGTGCCGTTGCTTGTCGTCTTCAACTGCCCAGAACTATGAGAATCCACCCTGTCTTTCATGTATCCCTACTAAAGGCTGCGACACCCAATACGTTTCCTGGACGTTCCTCTCCTTGCCCTGACCCAGTGCTAGTCGATGGTCAGGAAGAATTTGTGGTGGAAAGGATTTTAGATTCCAGGTTGTATAGAAATCAGTTACAATATCTGATTAAATGGCAGGGCTACCCAGTGGAGGACAACTCATGGGAACCGGTCAATAACGTTAATGCTCCTCGCTTGCTCCGTCAGTTTCATCAGAGGTACCCACACAAGCCTGGTCTGAGGTCATCCGGAGGTTGTCCTTAAGGGGGGAGTAATGTAAGGTTCTATGTATATATTCCTGAAACTCAGTTTGTTCGTCAGCCATTTTACTTTCTGTCTTGCTGCAGCTATCTTGCCCTCAGTCAAAATGGATTTCCAGCTTGCATGTTCCCACCCTGATTCTCTCCTTTGCTTCTTAAGCAGCCACAGCTGAGCAATCAGTGCTTCAGAATCTAGCCTGCAGTGAACCTGTGACTTGACTCCTGTAAGCCTTGGACCTTGTACTCCAGCTATTCCTACTGAGGAACTCTGAAGCACTTGTGGACTCTGAACCCTGCTCTTTGAAAGACCCACGTTTGCATGGACTTACGGTAACAGAGAAGAAGATCCTGAATCTGTATTGGAGAGTGATTGCTGAGCTTGGATTACTCTGGCCTGCTGTGTCTCCTGTTTCTGTGTCTGCAAACTGTGTGACTATTTCTGCCAACTTGTATGAAGTAATACAGGACTTTTCTATATCAAACCTGTGACTCCTGTGTTTTCATCGCACCCAATCACAAGACGCTATATGAACTGTACTACATACATTACAACCGCTCTCCTGTGAACTGACCTCGGCCTGCCCTTCTGACTACGCCCTCCGCCTGATCCAGTGCTACTAATAACGCCTTTCCAGTGTACCGTCCCGGCTATCTCTGACCACGTTACCTGCCTCTGCTTCCCCTAGTGTTTGCAGTAACATCGGCTCCAACCCAGACGGGATCCTGACAACTAAACTGAGAGGAGCACAAGCCCCCGGAGGGGACCCGGCAGACCCCCACAGAAGTGCAGGACAAAATGCAAAAAGCAAGCACAAAAAACTAAAAGAAGAAAATGTCTTATCTGTTAGCAGAAGATGCAGGCACGAAATAGCAAGCTACAAAGTGAACAGGAATCAAAGATGAGACCAGAACAATTGATCACCGGCAACCCTGATGGGAGGGAACCTCCCTTATATAAGACCAGTCAGTAACACCTGATCGCCAATCTTCACAATCTTCATTGGATAGTTCAGTACTGTTTGTAACCACCAGAGGGAGCTTCTGCTCAGAATTCATTTCTAGCACATTCACAACAGTACCCTCCCCCTTGAGGAGGGGTCACCGAACCCTCATTTGAGCAACCAGGTCGGTCAGGATGAGCTCTGTGATACGCACGGATGAGTCTCCTAGCATGGATGTCCGATGCAAACACCCAAGAATTGTCCTCCTGACCATAACCTCTCCACTTAACCAAATACTGGAGTTTCCGTCTAGAAAAACGAGAATTCAATATTTTCTCAACCACATACTCCAGATTGCCCTCAACCAAAACAGGGTCAGGAGGCACAGCCATAGGAACCACTGGCTCGACAAACCTCTTCAATAAGGACTTGTGGAACACGTTATGGATCTTAAATGTCCCTGGAAGAAGTAAACGAAAGGAAACAGGATTAAGAATCTCCATGATCTTATAAGGTCCAATGAACCTAGGCTTAAACTTAGGAGATGCATCTCTCATAGGGATATTTCTTGAGGACAACCAGACCAAGTCCCCCACTTCAAACCGAGGACCATCAGTCCTATGCCGGTTGGCAAACCGCTGGGCCTTCTCCTGAGAGAGGGACAACCTCTCCACTACCTGGTCCCAAATCTGCTGCATACGCTCCACAACAGAGTCAACACCTGGACAGACAGAAGAAAAGTCTGTCCTGAAGAAAATCGAGGGTGAAACCCAAAATTGCAGAAAAATGGAGACATCAAAGTGGCAGAGCTAGCCCTATTATTAAGAGCAAACTCAGCCAAAGGCAAAAAAGAGACCCAGTCATCCTGATCAGCAGACACAAAGCATCTCAGATAAGTCTCCAATGTCTGGTTTGTTCTCTCAGTTTGTCCATTGGTCTGAGGATGAAAAGCCGAGGAGAAAGACAATTGAACACCAAGTTTAGAACAAAAAATCCTCCAAAATCTGGAAACAAACTGGACTCCTCTGTCAGACACAATGTTCTCAGGAATGCCGTGTAACCGAACCACGTGCTGAAGGAACAAAGGCACCAATTCAGAGGAGGAAGGCAACTTAGGTAATGGCACAAGATGTATCATTTTGGAAAACCTATCACAAATCACCCAGATAACGGTCATTCTCTGAGAAACAGGGAGGTCGGAAATGAAATCCATAGAGATATGGGTCCATGGTCTCTTGGGCACAGGCAATGGCATCAACAAACCACTAGAGCGAGAGCAAGGCTTGGAGCGAGAGCAAGTCCCGCAGGACTGCACAAATTCCCTGACATCACGAGACAAAGTAGGCCACCAAAAGGACCGACTAACCAAGTCTCTGGTACCAAAAATTCCGGGATGACCGGCCAACGTGGAACTATGAATCTCAGACATCACACTCTTTTTCCACCGGTCTGGGACAAACAATTTCCCAATAGGGCAGCGCTCGGGTTTATCCTCCTGACACCCTTCCAAATTGGGCGAGATGGCGGAAAGAACTACACCCTCTTTCAAAATAACAGCAGGATCAGATAACTCAGGAGAGTCCGCAAGGAAACTCCTCGAGAGGGCATCCGCCTTAACATTCTTAGTGCCAGGAAGAAAGGAAACCACAAAATTAAAACGTGTGAAAAACAAGGCCCACCTGGCCTGTCTAGGATTAAGTCGCTTGGCTGATTCCAGATAAACCAGATTCTTATGGTCCGTGAGGACCACCACCTGATGTTTGGCTCCCTCCAGCCAATGTCTCCACTCTTCAAAAGCCCACTTCATGACCAATAACTCCCGATTACCCACGTCATAATTACGTTCAGTTGGAGAAAATTTTGAGGAGAGCAGGCAAAAAAGGAAATACACCAGAGAGGTTGGAATCTATGGGATTGCAGTACCCTGACTAACCACCACAACTAAAGGCAGCCGTGGAGCGTACCTACGTTGGTCCTAGACGCCTCGTCACAGCCTGAGAAGCTAACTACACCTAAAGACAGAAAGAGGAAAACTATCTGCCCCGGAGCAGATCCCCAAAGAACATAGAAAGCCCCCAAACATGTAATGGCGGCTAGACAAGAGGAAATACAGACACAGACAGAAAATAGTATGAGCAAACGTTGGGGCCCAAACTTCCTAAATAGAAAAGGATAGGAAGGACACTTACTGCAATCCCAAAAAACCCTGAAAAGTACCAACTCTACTAATTACAAAAACACCTGAGATCACACGACCTCTACCACCTAAATTAGTTCTCTGGTGTAACAAAACTAAACAGCAGCCACTGAAAAAACTGGAAAAGGCAAATGAACAAACAACAGTGGCTGAACTAAACTGAGAGGAGCACAAGCCCCCGGAGGGGACCCGGCAGACCCCCACAGAAGTGCAGGACAAAATGCAAAAAGCAAGCACAAAAAACTAAAAGAAGAAAATGTCTTATCTGTTAGCAGAAGATGCAGGCACGAAACAGCAAGCTACAAAGTGAACAGGAATCAAAGATGAGACCAGAACAATTGATCACCGGCAACCCTGATGGGAGGGAACCTCCCTTATATAAGACCAGTCAGTAACACCTGATCGCCAATCTTCACAATCTTCATTGGATAGTTCAGTACTGTTTGTAACCATCAGAGGGAGCTTCTGCTCAGAATTAATTTCTAGCACATTCACAACACTCCAACAGGTTTTCTTCAAGAATGGTCCTGTATTTGGCTCCATCCATCTTTCCATCAATTTTAATCGTCTTCTCTGTCCCTGCTGAAGAAAAGCAGGCCCAAACCATGATGCTGCCACCACCATCTTTGACAGTGGGGATGGTGTGTTCAGGGTGATGAGCTGTGTTGCCTCTATGCCAAACATATCGTTTGGCATTGTTGCCAAAAAGTTCGATTTTGGTTTCATCTGACCAGAGCAACTTCTTCCACATGTTTGGTGTGTCTCCCAGGTGGCTTGTTGCAAACTTTAAATGACACTTTTTATGGATGTCTTTGAGAAATAGCTTTCTTCTTGCCACTCTTCCATAAAGGCCAGATTTGTGCACTGTACGGCTGACTGTTGTCCTATGGACAGACTGTCCCGTCTCAGCTGTAGATCTCTGCAGTTCATCCAGAGTGATCATGGGCCTCTTGGCTGCATCTCTGATTAGTCTTCTCCTTGTTTGAGATGAAAGTTTAGAGGGATGGCCGGGTCTTGGTAGATTTGCAGTGGTATGATACTCCTTCCATTTCAATATGATTGCTTGCACAGTGCTCTTTGGGATGTTTAAAGTTTTAGAAATCATTTTGTATCCAAATCTGGCTTTAAACTTCTCCACAACAGTATCACGGACCTGCCTGTTGTGTTCCTTGGTCTTCATGATGCTCTCTGTGCTTCAAACAGAACCCTGAGACTATCACAGAGCAGTTGCATTTATACGGAGACTTGATTACACACAGGTGGATTATATTTATCATCAGTAGTCATTTAGGACAACATTGGATCATTCCGAGATCCACAATGAACTTCTGGAGTGATTTTTGCTGCAATGAAAGTAAAGAGGCCGAATAATATTGCGCGCCCCACTTTTCAGGTTTTGTATTTCCACAAAAATTTAAAGTAACCAATAAATTTCGTTTAACTTTACAATTGTGTCCCATTTGTTGTTGATTCTTCACCAAAAAATTACATTTCCACATCTCCTGCACTATAAGAGACACACAGGGCGAATACTTCATATTTACCAAAAAATTACATTTGTTATCTTTATGTTTGAAGCATGATATGTGGGAAAAGGTTGAAAAGTTCCAGGGGGCCGAATACTTTCGCAAGGCACTGTATATAATCCCCCATCCCGGTATATATAATCCCCCATTCTTGATATATCTAATCCACCTTCAAGGTCTATATACTCCCCCATCCTGGTATATATAATCCCCATCCCAGCATCCCTTGGCTGCAGACTTTTACCTCAATCCTGGAGAACCCCCTTAATAAACTGAACTAAAATTATGAAAAAAAAAACTTATACACCCAAATACACAGATTATTTACGAGATTTGTCAACCACCAGAAAGCTGATAATAAAAGATCTTTTAATTGCTTTATATAATTTTCACTGCACCCTACTGTACCTGAATCTCCCTAGAAGCTTCAGAAAGGCTATGTGCCCACAATCCAGATGTAGCAGCGCTTTGGATGCAGCATATTATCGGTACCGGAGATGTCAGTGTCCGTATGTGTAATACTTGCGGCATACGTGTGGTAACCGTGTATGGCATCAGTACCACACACACGGGTCCCAGTAAGCGCTGTTCCCCGGCACCAGGTGCTGAAGATGGCTCGCATCATTCTCCTCTGCTCTGCCAGTGATCAGCGTGAGCAGGGGAGAAAGATGAGAGTTGTATTCAAGTGTTAACAAATAACAATGAGAGCAGGCAGCGGCTGATGGGATTGTTACTCCCATGAGATGATGGGAGTATTCATCATCAGCTGCCTTCGCTATAAATAAATATAAAGTCAGGTCTGGGTTCCCCTGTATTTTCTATAACCAGCCAAGCAAAACTGACAGCTTGGGGCTGCAACCCTCAGCTGTCATCTTCAGCAAGGCTGGTTATCAAGAAAAGAGGGGTCCTTATGCTGTTTTTTTTAATTATTTAAAAATAACCAGCCTTCTTAAAGCAGACAGCTGGGAGGTAGTATTCTCAGGCTGGTAAGAGGCCATGGACATTGCCCACCCCAGCCTAAAAATAGCACCTGCAGCCTGCCAGAAAAGGTGCCTCTATTAGATTGCCCGATTCTTCCCACTTGCCCTGTAGTGGTGGCAATTGGGGTTCACTTTTGTGGGATTGATGTCACCTTTGTTTTGTCAGGTGACATCAAGCCCATGGATTAGTAATGGTGAAGCGTCTGTAAGACACCTATCCATTACTAATCCTATAGTTATATGGTAAATAAAGACACAGCAAGTATAAAGTCCTTTATATAAAGTAAAACAAAACACACTTTTCAATTTTTATTTAAAAATAACAGTTATACTCATCAAAGCCTAATTCCACTGAAGCCTCGTCTCATGTAATAAAACAAAAATAAAAAAAACACAATATCCCTCACCTGTCCGTCGTTCTGTCCCACGCCGTAATCCATGTCTGGGGGATAAACAGTTTTCAACCTGGACGATGCCAAGATGCGACCGTCCAGGCTGAGAACCACTGGGGAATGAACTGCTGCGAGGGCAGCCTCAGTGACTAGCGGTGACATCATCAAGGTTACCGCAAGTCACTGAGGCTGTGTTCCCAGCGAGGCCAATGAACTGCGGTGACCTCGATGAGATCACCAATAGCACAGTGAGAAAAAGTCTCATGGTACAGAGGCGAGTGAAATTCTCCAGGTGAACTTGCCTCTCACCAAGAGACTTTTTCTCACTGTGCTAGCGGTGATCTCACCGAGGTCACCGCAGTTCAGCCTGGCTTGGAATGCTGCCTCCGTGACAGGCAGTAACCTTGATGATGTCACCGCTAGTCAGAGGAGCAGCAGCAACTGAGCAGTGAGTGACAGGAGGCAGGAGCTGGCTGCTAAAAAGGTATGAATATTCACTGCTACCAATGCTCATGGGAGTGGAGAGCATAAAATATTAATTTCACTTTAATAACGGTGAGTAGGGCCAATGTCAACAACCGGGCAAGTGCCGGGGCGCTGAGCAGGCGGAAGGCACTCGCCATTGGGGACACCGACACGCTATGGGGCCTGGTGCCTGTACCAGTGCGCCAGCAATTGGGCCCCCCCACTTGATCAGGGCCCCCCGCACTTGCGATACATACCTCTCCACGCCCCACCGCTGCGACGACTTCTTACTGTGATGTTCAGGTCAGAGGGCACGATGAGGTCACGTGCGCCCTCTGCCTGAACATTCACAGTACAGAAAGCCGGAAGATGCCGACGATGAGGATTCCGGAGCAGAGGAGCAGCCAGCAAGGAGAGGTGAGTATTTCATTTTTTTTTATGTTAGGATCATTATATATAAGGACCATCATTCACTGGAACATCATATATGGGGTCCATTATACACTGGAGCATCATACATGGGGCCCATTATACACTGGAGCATCATACATGAGGCCCGTTATAAACTGGAGCATCATATATGGGGCCCATTATACACTGGAGCATCATTTATGGGGCCCATTATATATGGAGCATTATATCGGGCAGCATGGTGGCTCTGTGGTTAGCACTGCAACCTTGCAGTGCTGGGGTCCTGGGTTCAAATCTCACCAAGGAGAACATCTGCAAGGAGTTTTGGGTTCTCCGGTTTCCTCCCACACTACAAAGACATACTGATAGGGATTCTAAATTGTGAACCCCAATGAGGACAGTGCCAATAATGTTTGTAAAGTGCTGTGGAATTAGTAGCGCTATATAAGTAAAATAAATGCAAAAAATAATATGGGCCCATCATACACTGGAGCATCATATATGGGACCCATTATATATGGAGCATTATATGGGGCCAATTATACACTGAAGCATCATATATGGGGCATTGTATGGGCCCATCATATACTGGAGCATCGTATATGGGGTCCATCATATATGGAACATCATATGGACCTAATATATATGGTGCATTTTACAGGGGCCTATTATACAATATATGGAGCATTATATGGGATCCATTGTATACTGAATGGACCCATTATGTATGGACCAATATATGAGGCTCATTATACTGTATGGAGCATTATATGGGGCTCATTATACTGTATGGAGCAACATATGGGGTTCATTATAATCTATGGAGCAACATATGGGGGATATTAAATAATGTATAGAGCAATATATTGGGCTCATTATTCTGAATGGAGCAATATATGTGGCTCATTATTCTGTATGGAGCATTATACGGGAACCATTATTCTATATGGAGCAATATATGTGGCTCATTATTCTGTATGAAGCTCTATGTGGTGCCCATAATACTGTATGAAGCAATCTATGGGGCTTGTTATTCTGTATGGAACACTATGTGGTGCCCATAATACTGTATGGAGCAATATATGGGGCTCATTATTCTGTATGGAGCATTATGTGGTGCCAATAATACTGTATGGAACAATATATGGGGCCCATAATACTGTATGAAGCAATATATGGATGGTGGCTTTGCGGGATCGTCCCCAGGAGAAAGTCAGGGTTCGGGACCAGGATAGAAGCCAGTGGCATGCCAAATACAGAGGCTGCAGGGAGAGTACAGGAAACATTATCTTGTTTGCACCGTGTTCAGTAAAGTTTATCGTTGGAACAGGACTGTGGCTTGTGGTGTTTTTCTGAGATCTGATCACCTACAACCAAAGTGAACGTGTGATGAAGCTAACTAACTGTACCGCAGGACTGGGACTTCACTTGTCTTTTCATGTACAAGGTGCTGCGGTGCTCACTAACTGTGACTTAGTGAACTCGCCCACAACTACCACCACATGCCACCTTGCTTACATATGGAATACTATGTGGTGCCCATAATACTGTATGGAGCAATAGATGGGGCTCATTATTCTGTATGGAGCACTATGTGGTGCCCATAATACTGTATGGAGCAATAGATGGGGCTCATTATTCTGTATGGAGCACTATGTGGTGCCCAAAATACTGTATCAGTAAATAAGGTAAGGGGGTGCCCATAATACTGTATCAGTAAATAAGGTAAGGGGGAGATGGATATAGTCAGCTCACCAGTCTTCATTAGATTTCAAGGTGCATCCACGCACGGAGCCGCCCTGATCAAAGGCGTAGTCAAATTGAAAGCGTAAAAAAGGGGTTGTCCCCAGCGCAGAAATTCTTATAAATAAAATTTCACTTTTATTTAGAGCATTCTTAAAAACATAGTCTCAGGCTTGTACATCTGAGTAAGACCTAACAGGTCGAAATGCATCGGTAGATTACCAGGGACACCACAAGATGCACAAGCCTGAGACCAGGTTTTTAAGAATGTTCGAAATAAAAGTGAAGCTTTATTTATAAGAATTTCTGTGCTGGAGATGCGTTTCATAATACTGTATGGAACAATAAATGGGTCTCATTATTCTGTATGGAGCACTATGTGGTGCCCATAATACTGTATGGAGCAATATATGGGTCTCATTATTCTGTATGGAGCAATACATGGGGCCCATAATACTGTATGGAACAATAAATAGGGCTCATTATTCTGTATGGAACAATATATGGGGCTCATTATACTGTATGGAGCAATATATGGGGCTCATTATTCTGTATGGAATACTATGTGGTGCCCAAAATACTGTATGGAGGACTATACTGTCCGGTTTCTGACCTATTATAGAATGTACAATAGATATCACCCATGTAATGTAAGAAGTGAAATCTTTGGCATTGTACTATACCTATATTTCTCTGCTATATCTGTGCATCATGAATCATGGTATGTGTTAAAGGGGCCCACTGAAACTCTTTCACCCGGGGCCCATGAAAACCTGGAGCCAGCCCTGGGGATGAGGGTGACATGCATGCCATGATAGTGCTGAGGGGGCTATGTATACCTGGATTTGGGCTCATATATATATACCACGATGGGGGCTATTAGTACAGAATTAACCACATTTTTTACTTCATTTTCTTTCTATTTTCCTCCTCTAAAGCCTAGATGCGTCTTATGGTCTGAAAAATATGGTATATATCAGTGAGCGAGTAAGTACGTGGTGGTCATAATACTGTAGAACTGCATTATATTCTATGAGGGGGTTGCCTTATATCCTATGTGTGGGGGCTGCATTGTATTTTATGAGGGGGCTTCATTATATTCTATGAGGGGTCTAACCCAACCCCTGCGATATCATTAAGACGTGTAATACCTTATATTATACCCTATTATTAGCGTCTTTTACAGCACAATTGATGGCCTTCTATGTAACTAGATAGTGGGCCCCAAGAATGATTTTCTCTGGTGGGCCCAAGGTGCGCCAGGCCGAAGCTGCCACTAGTCACTGATTCTGCGCTCGCAGCAGCTCAATCACAGTGATTCTCAGCCTGGACGGTCACATCTTGGCGCCGTCCAGGTTTGAAAACTGTTTATCTCCTAAACATGGATTACGGCGTGGGACAGAAAGACGGAGCAGTGAAGGATATTGTTGTTTTTTTTATTTTTGTTTTATTACAGGAGATGAGGGATTCAGTAGAATTAGGCATTAGGTGAGTATAACTGTATATGTTGTTTTTAAATAAAAATGGAAAACTGTTTTGTTTTATTTCTAATAAAGGAGTTTATTCTGGCTGTGTCTTTATTTACAATATAGGATTAGTAAAGGATAGGTGTCTTATAGACGCCTTTCCATTACTAAGCCGTGGGCTTGATGTCTACTGAAAATACAAAGACGACATCAACCCCACAAATATGAATCCCATTTTCCACCATTACAGGGCAGGTGGGAAGAGCTGAGCAAAGCACCAGAACTGGAGCATCTGATAGATGCACCTTATCTGGGTGGCTGCAGGCTGCTATTTTTTGAATGGGGAGGGACAATATCCATGGCCCCTTACCAGCCTGAGAATACCAGCCCACAGCTGTCAGCTTTAGCAAGGCTGGTTGTTAAAAATAGAGGGGACCCCATGCCGGTTTTTAAAAATATTTATTTATTTATTTAAATAATTTAAAAAATCGGAGTGGGGACCCCTCTGTTCCTGATAACCAACCTTGTTGAAACTGACAGCTGAGGGTTGCAGCTCCCAGCTGTGCGTTTTGCCTGGCTGGTTATCAAAAATACAGGGGAACACACGCCGGGTATTTTTTAAATTATTTATTAACAGCACAGGCGTCGGTTGATGAATACTCCCATCTGCCGCTCCTGCTCTCACTGTTATTAGCGGCAGCAGGTATCAGCTGATGGGAGCAGTAGTCCCATCAGCTTACACCAGTGACCAGAGGTAAAATTTATACCTCTGACCACAGCTGCACGCTCAAGCTGTCTTTTGACGGCGTGGGAACACGGTTGTCTGACTGGGGTGATGATTTTACTGCCGATCAAAAGCGGTGTTTGCCACTCTGTCATGCACATGACAGCATGACAAACATTCGATGTTCGGGCTCCACATTCAAGTGAATGGGGTTTGAGTTCGGGTTCAGGTCCGGGTACTGTTCTGGTACCCGAACCTGAACTTTTTGTAACTGTTCGGCCGAACCCGAACATCCAGGTGTCCGCCCATCTCAAGTCATAATAACTATGTAATGGCATGTCCTTAAGATTTTTGGATCTTCGTGCTGTTATTGCTGGACTTGATAGAAAATATTTCTTCAAGAAAGGGTCAATTTGCGATACTCTCCAATGGTTTTTCGCCCCCTGAAGAAGCACAATAGCGAAACGCGCGTTGTGGTCTATCTTCCCACATCTGTTGCAGGTCTGTCTTTTGTGTCTATCTATGCCTTAGCTCCTTATATCTACTTGGTTTACTTAGTGTAGTGCTTATGGTCAGGATCCTTTTGTACACTAATATTTATATTATTGACCTATGTTATTGTCTTTATATATATTATGCAATTCTAATGCTATGAAGTTTAAGCACTATGCACTTTATGTAAAATTCTCTTTTTTGTAAGCAATTAAGATTAATTTCAGCCTGACCCTACCACTACTTACTACCTTATTATTTATTTTAAACCACTACCAGTATACCATTTTTTCTAGGTGTGTTTATAGACCTCTTTATTACCTTCCTGCTCTGGCGTGGAACTTAGGTGTCGCTTCCTTTTCTACTTTTAACTGTGTTTATATATATTTATACTTTTTGGGCTTGTTTTTTATAGAGCAAATCATCCCTGGAAGTGTTTTTGGCCCTCAAGTAGCCATAGTTAATGTGTTTGGCTGTAACCTCTACAGTCATGGTCAAAAGTTTTGAGAATGACACAAATATTATATTTTCACATGATCTGCTGCCCTCTGGTTTTTATGTGTGTGTTTGACAGATGTTTTTATCACAGACAGAAATATAATTGCAAACATATGAGTCACAAAAGCTTATATTAACAGTTAGAATGAGTTAATGCAGCAAGTCAATATTTGCAGTGTTGACCCTTCTTCTTCAGGACCTCTGCAATTCTCCCTGGCATGCTCTCAATCAACTTCTGGACAAATCCTGACTGATAGCAGTCCATTCTTGCACAATCAATGCTTTCTCTTTGTCAGAATTTTTAGGTTTTTGTTCGTCCACCCGTCTCTTGATGATTGACCACAAGTTCTCAATGGGATTAAGATCTGGGGAGTTTCCAGGCCATGGACCCAAAATCTCTATGTTTTGTTCCCTGAGCCATTTAGTTATCACCTTTGCTTTATGGCAAGGTGCTCCATCATGCTGGAAAAGGCATTGTTGATCGCCAAACTGCTCTTGGAGGGTTGGGAGAAGTTGCTCTTGGAGGACATTCTGGTACCATTCTTTATTCATGGCTGTGTTTTTAGGCAAGACTGTGAGAGAGCCGATTCCCTTGGCTGAGAAGCAACCCCACACATGAATGGTTTCAGGATGCTTAACAGTTGGCATGAGACAAGACTGGTGGTAGCGCTCACCTTGTCTTCTCCGAATGAGGCGTTTTCCTGATGTCCCAAACAATCGAAAAGGGGATTCATCAGAGAAAATAACTTTACCCCAGTCCTCAGCAGTCCACTGCCTGTACCATTTGCAGAATATCAGTCTGTCCATGATGTTTTTTCTGGAGAGAAGTGGCTTCTTTGCTGCCCTCCTTGAGACCAGGCCTTGCTCCAAGAGTCTTCGCCTCACAGTGCGTGCAGATGCACTCACACCTGCCTGCTGCCATTCCTGAGCAAGCTCTGCACTGCTGGTAGCTTGATACCGCAGCTGAAACACTTTTAAGAGACGGTCCTGGCGCTTGCTGGTGTAATGTATGTAGTACAGTTCATATAGCGTCTTGTGCTTGGGTGCGATGAAAACACAGGAGTCACAGGTTTGATATAGAAAAGTCCTGTATTACTTCATACAAGTTGGCAGAAATAGTCACACAGTTTGCAGACACAGAAACAGGAGACACAGCAGGCCAGAGTAATCCAAGCTCAGCAATCACTCTCCAATACAGATTCAGGATCTTCTTCTCTGTTACCGTAAGTCCATGCAAACGTGGGTCTTTCAAAGAGCAGGGTTCAGAGTCCACAAGTGCTTCAGAGTTCCTCAGTAGGAATAGCTGGAGTACAAGGTCCAAGGCTTACAGGAGTCAAGTCACAGGTTCACTGCAGGCTAGATTCTGAAGCACTGATTGCTCAGCTGTGGCTGCTTAAGAAGCAAAGGAGAGAATCAGGGCGGGAACATGCAAGCTGGAAACTCCATTTTGACTGAGGGCAAGATAGCTGCAGCAAGACAGAAAGTAAAATGGCTGACGAACAAACTGAGTTTCAGGAATATATACATAGAACCTTACAGCGGTATTGGTAGCAATGGATCAGGCGGAGAGCGTAGTCAGAAGGCAGCCGAGGTCAGTTCACAGGAGAGCGTATGGTAGCAATGGATCAGGCGGAGAGCGTAGTCAGAAGGCAGGCGAGGTCAGTTCACAGGAGAGCGGTATTGGTAGCAGCAGGAACAGCAGGAAAAGCTTGACTAGAGGCTAAGAGCACATAATCTCGCAAAGACACACCACAGGGCCAGGCTTATAAGGGTGTGTAATTGCAATCAGAGGCCAATCAAGAGAGCACTGGGTGGAGCCGATCAGAGAACAGTCAATGGTATCTGGGTTCAGCAAGGAACCTTGCAGCCAGCAGAATAGCTCGATGTAGAGCTGCTGGCCGTGGACAAGAGGTACTGGGTTCAATTCTGACAGTACTCCCTCCCTTCCAGATGCCTCTGGACATCTCAGGAGATGGCTTATCTGGGTACCTCTGATGAAAGGCTCTTGTAAGTCTAGGAGCATGGACGTTGTTCTTTGGTTCCCATGAATTTTCCTCTGGTCCATAACCTTCCACTGCACCAATACTGCAGTTTACCTCTGAATTTCGGGAGTCCAGAATCTTATCCACAATGTATTCTTCTTCACCACGGATCCTTTCTGGTGGAGGAGGTGGCTGAATTCTTCCTGGAAACGGTTTTCACAAAAGGGTTTGAGCAAGGATATGTGAAATACTGGATGAATCTTTAGTTGTTGGAAGTTTTAAACGAAAAGCAACATGGTTAATTTTTGCAGAAATTTGAAAAGGTCCAATGAATTTTTGACCAATTTGGAGGATGGTACATGTGTCTTTAGATTTTTAGTGGACAGCCAAACTTGTCTCCACCTGAAAGCAGGGGGCACTCTCCGATGTTTATCTGCTGCTTCCTTATATTCTTCCTGGGTCTTGAGTAACATCTCTGATAGTTCCTTCTGGGATTCCTGTAATTTTGCAAGCCTGTCATTAACAGTAGGAATGGGAGTGTTCACTGGCAGATTAGGGATAAATACTGGATGTAATCCATAGTTAGCAAAAAATGGGGTTTGAGATGTAGCGCTATGTATGGAGTTGTTGTAGCAAACTCTGCTGTTGGTAATAGTCCACCCAGTCATCCTGAAGATAGGAAATGAAGCAACGGAGGTATTGCTCCAAAGTCTGGTTCGTTCTCTCCGTCTGGCCATTGGACTGAGGATGGAAAGCGGTAGAAAGATTCACCGTGACTCCCAAGGCTGTACAGAAACTCTTCCAAAATTTTGACGTAAACTGAACGCCTCTGTCAGACACCACGCTGTCAGGAATTCCATGTAAACCTGAATACCTCTTTGATCATCAGTTCTGCAGTTTTTTCAGCAGTAGGAATTCCTTCAGTTGGGATAAAGTGGGCCATTTTGTGAGTCGGTCCACTATGACAAGGATGACGGTCATCTGTTTGGAAGGGGGTAGTTCCACAATAAAATCCATGGAAATAGATCCCCAAGGCCTGGATGGAACTGGGAGTGGTTGCAGGAGTCCTAGAGGAGACGATCGTGGGTCTTGTTTCGTGCGCATGTTAAACAGGTTGAAACATATTTCCTCACGTCCTTCCTACAATTAGGCCACCAAAAGAAACAAAGTAGTAAGTCTTGTGTTTTTGCAATCCAGGATGTCTGCCAGTTTAGAATCATGGACACTTTTGAGGACTTCAAGGCGAGAAGATTCAGGTACATATATTTTGTGTTTCTGCATCCAAAACCCCTCTTGAATGAAAGATCAACGTCTTCCGAAGGATGGTTAAGGAAAGAGTCCTCTTGATATCCATCTTTAATTCTATTACATAGTCCTTTAGAGTGCAATATTCCCAAAAATTTTTAGGGCCTAGAATTGTATCGTCATACTAGACCTCTCTGAGGTTCCGAACACATCCTGGACAGGGCATCAGCCTTGCCATTTCTTGAACCAGGCCGGTAAGAAATTATAAAATTGAATCTTGAGAAAAAAAGGCCCATCGTGCTTGTCTTGCAGACAATCTTTTTGCTGTACGGAGGAATTCAAGATTCTTGTGGTCCGTGAGGACGTCACAGGTGATTAGCACCTTCCAGAAGATGTCTCCACTCGGAGAAGGCAACTTAATGGCTAACAGTTCTTTATTACCGATGTCGTAGTTTTTTTTCTGCAGATGACATGGTGTGGGAAAGAAACGCACATGGGTGAAGTTGCATTTTGTCCCCAACTCGCTGAGACAGAATGGCTCCCACTGCAGAGTCCGAGGCGTCCACTTCGACAGTAAATGGCAATTCAGGATTTGGGTGTACTAACAATGGAGCAGACGTAAAAAGAGTTTTCAACTTGTCAAAAGCCTCCTGTGCCTCCGGAGACCAGAAAAATGCTTTGGTCTTTTTTGTTAGTGTAGTAATTGTTAGTATGATCCGTGAAAAGTTCTTTATAAATTTTCGGTAAAAATTTGCAAATCCTATGAAACGCTGGACGTCTTTTAAATTTCTTGGAACAGGCCAATCCACAACAGCATTGATTTTGCTGGGATCCATGCTCAGACCTTCTGGGGAGATGATATATCCCAGAAATTGGATACTGGTTTGTTCAAACTCACATTTTTCAAGTTTAATGTAAAGATGGTTCTCCTGTAGTCGTTCCAAGACTAACTGGACGTGCCTGCGATGCTCTTCCAAGGTGTTTGAAAATATAAGAATGTCATCGAGATAAGCCACAACGAATTGATCCAAGAAATCTCGAAATACATCATTAATAAAATGTTGAAAGGTGGCTGGGGCATTGCTAAGGCCAAAGGGCATAACCAGAGATTCAAAATGTCCATATCTCGTTCTGAAGGCGGTCTTCCACTCATCTCCTGGGCGAATCCGTATGAGGTTGTAAGCCCCTCTAAGATCCAGCTTCGTAAAGATTTTCGCAGAACGGAGTCTCTCGAATAGTTCAGGAATCAAGGGTAGCGGGTAGCGATTCTTGACGGTGATATTATTAATCTCTCTGTAGTCAATACATGGCAGCAGAGTGGAGTCTTTCTTTTCAACAAAGAACAGGGGTGCCCCAGCTGGAGATGTGGAAGGTCGAATAAAGCCTTTCTCTAAATTTTCATCCAGGAACTCTCTTAATACCTTCAATTCAGGTTCAGAAAGATTGTAAATCCGCCCAAATGGAATGGTTGTTCCTGGCAGCAATTCAATGGGACAGTCGTAAGGACGGTGAGGAGGTAATTGATCTGCTTTCTTCTTACTGCAGACATCAGAGAACTGCTGATATTGAGGTGGTAGTTTCTCTTCCTTCTCATGCGAAATCTCAGAGATTTAGACTTGTTGGAGAACAGGGGGTTCCTTATGACAATTATTCTTGCAGTAGTCAGATGGAAAGGTGATGGTCCTTGATGCCCAGTTGATAGAAGGGTTATGGACTGAAAACCAGGGATCCCTAGGATAACCGGAAATTTCGGAGATGAAATAAGGTGGAAACTGACAGCTTCATATTGATCCGGTTCGATACAAATCTCAAGTTCGATTGTCTCATGCGTGACAGGTCCAGAAGACAAGGGTGATCCATCCACAGTTTCCATTTCAATTGGTGTGGATTTGGTCCTACTGGAAATATTGTTATCATGTGTAAATTTTAAGTCCATAAAATTTCCTCCTGCTCCCGAATCCAACAGGGCAGAGCATTGTATTTTTTGGGTGCCCATTAGAACCTGAATGGGGATTACAAAATGAGATGATGTAGTATGTATTTTGTCTGTTTCTGGTGTTACTGATGAGATAGTCTGCATGATGGAATCCGACTGCTGAGAAAGGTCCATATTGCTGGCAGACCTGTTGTTGGTAAAGGCTATAGTCCTTTTGTTAGGACAGTTGATGGCATAGTGTCCAGGGTCCCCACAATAGAGGCAGAGATGTTCTGCACGTCGCCTCTCCTTCTCCTGTGCAGAGAGTGGTCTTCGGATGACGTCGATCTGCATCGGTTCAGACACGCCTTGCGTCTTTTCTTGGTGGTCTGATGCTGAAAATGAGAAGCCAGGGCTATTCCCAAGTGCTCGCAGTCTCTCCTTTCTCCTTTCAGTAAGTCTCTGGTCTATCCGGATACACAGTTGAATAAAGTCCTCCAACTGGTCAGGGGTCTCAACCCTGGCAAGCTCGTCTTTCACTGGTTCTGATAACCCTCGTCGAAATTGACTTCTCTGGGCCGCTGAATTCCAGGTGGTGTCGGCCACCCAGCGACTGAACTCCGATGTATATTCCGCAACAGAGCGACGTCCTTGGCGCAAATTATGTAATTTGGTTTCTGCTGTGGCACAGCGGTTTGGGTCATCAAAAACTTGATTCATAGCTGCGGTAAAAGCTTCCAGGTCATTAAGGAGGTCATAGTCCTTTTCTACATAAGGTGAAGCCCAAGTAAGAGCTTCATCCATCAAGAGATTTATCATGAAAAAAACTTTCTTCCTCTCACTGGTAAAGGGAGCAGGTTGCATCTGGAAGTATATGCGGCATTGATTGAGGAATCCTCGGTACTGCTGGCGATCCCCACTGAACTTTGCAGGCAGCGGCAGCCGCGCGTTTGATTCGGACCCTGCATTGCGCACGTCCAGAAGTTGTTTTTGTAGCTCAATTACTTCCTGTTGTAGACCCGTGAACTCAGTTTGTAACTTGGAATATTTTCCTTGATAGTTAGTACAAAAATTTTGAAGTTCCGTAACTTGCTGCCTCAGGGTGTTTACAGCGGACTCCATTTTGGCGTGAGATTATTCTGTCAAGATCCCGTCTGGGTTGGAGCCGATGTTACTGCAAACACTAGGGGAAGCAGAGGCAGGTAACGTGGTCAGAGATAGCCGGGACGGTACACTGGAAAGGCGTTATTAGTAGCACTGGATCAGGCGGAGGGCGTAGTCAGAAGGGCAGGCCGAGGTCAGTTCACAGGAGAGCGGTATTGGTAGCAATGGATCAGGCGGAGAGCGTAGTCAGAAGGGCAGGCCGAGGTCAGTTCACAGGAGAGCGGTATTGGTAGCAATGGATCAGGCGGGAGCGTAGTCAGAAGGGCAGGCCGAGGTCAGTTCACAGGAGAGCGGTATTGGTAGCAGCAGGAACAGCAGGAAAAGCTTGACTAGAGGCTAAGAGCACAATAATCTCGCAATGACACACCCACAGGGCCAGGCTTATATAGGGTGTGTAATTGGCAATCAGAGGCCAATCAAGAGAGCACTGGGTGGAGCCGATCAGGAAGAACAGTCAATGGTATCTGGGTTCAGCAAGGAACCTTGCAGCCAGCAGAATAGCTCAGATGGTAGAGCTGCTGGCCGGTGGACAAGAGGTACTGGGTTCAATTCCTGACATTAGTTCAGCCACTGTTGTTTGTTCATTTGCCTTTTTCAGTGGCTGCTGTTTAGTTTTGTTACACCAGAGAACTAATTTAGGTGGTAGAGGTCGTGTGATCTCAGGTGTTTTTGTAATTAGTAGAGTTGGTACTTTTCAGGGTTTTTTGGGATTGCAGTAAGTGTCCTTCCTATCCTTTTCTATTTAGGAAGTTTGGGCCCCAACGTTTGCTCATACTATTTTCTGTCTGTGTCTGTATTTCCTCTTGTCTAACCGCTATTACATGTTTGGGGGCTTTCTATGTTCTTTGGGGATCTGCTCCGGGGCAGATAGTTTTCCTCTTTCTGTCTTTAGGTGTAGTTAGCTTCTCAGGCTGTGACGAGGCGTCTAGGACCAACGTAGGTACGCTCCACGGCTGCCTTTAGTTGTGGTGGTTAGTCAGGGTACTGCAATCCCATAGATTCCAACCTCTCTGGTGTATTTCCTTTTTTGCCTGCTCTCCTCAGCTACCAAATCATAACATTGGAGTCTCCAAAAGACCTGAGACTGGGACGGAGATTTGTCTTCCAAGACAATGATCCCAAACATAAAGCAAAATCTACAATGGAATGGTTCACAAATAAACGTATGCAGATGTTAGAATGGCCAAGTCAAAGTCCCAAAGTCCAGACATGAATCCAATCGAGAATCTGTGGAAAGAGCTGAAAACTGCTATTCACAAACGATCTCCATCCAACTTCACTGAGCTCAAACTGTTTGCCAAGGAAGAATGGGCAAGAATTTCAGTCTCTCGATGTACAAAACTGATAAAGACATACCCCAAGCGACTTGCAGCTGTAATCGCAGGAAAAGGTGGCGCAACAAAGTATTAAGTTAAAGGGGCTGAATAATATTGCACGCCCCACTTTGCAGTTTTGTATTTCCACAAAAATTTAAAATAACCAATAAATTTCATTCAACTTCACAATTGTGTCCCACTTGTTATTGATTCTTCACCAAAAATTTACATTTGGTATCTTTATGTTTGAAGCATGATGTGTGGGAAAAGGTTAAAAAGTTCCAGGGGGCCGAATACTTTCTCAAGGCACTGTATACCGTGATGGAGAATGATATATACTGGGAATGGGGGATTATATATAGCAGGATGGGGAAGTATATATACCTGGATGGTGGATTATATATATTGGGAATGGGGAGATTATATATACCAGGATGGAGGATGAAATATACCAGGATGGGGGATTATGCATAAAGGGATTTGGAATTTTATATACTAGGATGGGGGATTATATATAAACGGAATGGGGGATTATACATTCCGGGATGGGGGATACATATACCGGGATGGGGGATTATACATTACGGGATGGAGGATTATATATACATACCGGGATGGGGGATTATACATTACGGGATGGAGGATTATATATACCGAGATGGGGGATTATACAATACGATATGGCGGATTATATATGCCGGGAATGGGGGATTATACATTACGGGATGGAGGATTATATATACCGGGAATGGGGGATTATACATACTGGGATGGGAGATTATATATATCGGAAATGGGAGATTATATATACCAGGATGTAGGATTATATATACCAGGAATAGGGGATTATATATACTGGGATGGGGGATTTTATATACCGGGAAGGGGGATTATACATACCGAGAATAGGGGATTAGATATACCGGGATGGGGGATTATACATACGGTGATGGAGAATTATATATACAGGGAATAGGGGATTACGTATACCAGGATGGGGGATTATATGATTATATATACGGGGATGGGGGGTTATACATACCGGGATGGAGGATTATATATACCGGGAATGGGGGATTATATATACCAGGATGCGGAATTATATATACTGGGAATGGGGGATTATATTTACCAGGATGGGGGATTATATATACCGTTATATATAAGTGCAATCAACCTTGCTTTTGTGCATGCCTCAGAAAGGTGGACACTACCAAAAGCGAGGTCAGATAAAGCACAAAGTAACACTGTTTGCTTCATTAAGGTCAATAGCCCAACATGGGTTGTGCTAGAATCCGATTTTTCAAGGCTTCACACAGAAGACCTGATGGAGCAACTGACGCGCAGCAAAAGCACAATATGAACGTAGCCTTAACATAATAGGTCCACACTCTTTTATTGCTAAAATGGCACAAATAATCATAACGTGCTGTTGGTTAATTGGGGCAATTAAAGGGATTATCTGGGACTTTTGTATTTTTTTTCTTAAGAGGAAGTAGTTGCAAACTACCTGCCTGTTCTGCCCAGCACCGATCTGTGTTGGCTCAGAGTGGTCAGGGACCACTGCTACCAGTGATTATCTTGTTTCTTTATGTAATTACAGTTTTTATTGACTTTTTGATAATAATTGTTATATGATACTATACTAAAAGAGTTTTGTATTATACTTGGACAGACGCTGTAGACGTCGTTTTTTTTAATATTTAATTCTATACTGTATAATGCAACCCCCATAGGGAGTATCTATGGTATAATGCAACCCCCCTGTCATGTGTGCATCGCCACGAAGATCGTCGCGGTTGCACATTCTGACTTCTCACAGCTGAGTTGCTGTTTCTTTGTGTTTGGCAGTTAGGGAGTTAATTCTGTCTGTGCTCAGTTCTGGGACTGGGTGCAGTTTCTCCCGGCTGCAATTAATTATTTGTTGATTGGTTTCCTTTAAATCTCTGGTTGTCTGTGTTGGGAGTTGCCAGTGAAATTCTTCATGCAGACCACAGATAGGATTGTATCTGTATAGACTTAAGTTAAAGAGCTCCTTAGTTGTTTTAAGCTCACCTTGCTTAGAGTTTAATATCCCAGATCATTTATGTTCCTTCTGTGTTTGAGTGTGTATGCAAGTCTGTGTTTTCTCCAGTCTGTCTTATATGTCTAATCTGTGTATTTAGCAGAGATCAGCCCATATCCCTTTGGTGGTAATCAGAATCCTTCTTAGGACTGATTACAGGGTTCAGGGACTGATAGGAGACAGGGTTAGGCTGGAGACTTGGACCTCTGAACCATTATCAGTACCTCCAAGGTGAGGGATTAGTTAGGACCCCAGTTTAGGGTCAGGTTAGACCCCCGGTCCTCCTCTTTCCTGTGACAGTGTATCAAGTCCTCAAGATTAACCCTGAGTTCAACGGATATCGTGTCAGGTAAATCTATTCTATATTTACATGCTGATGTTGCTAATCTATATGTTGTATAGAGTGTTGTTCTTTTAAGAATAGTTTACTGACATCGTACACATATCATAAGACCGCGTGACATTTTCACTGGCCAATAAAATTATTCCCAGTTGCCATGGATCCAGTAGCCCAGCTGGCTCTGCAGTTGCAGGGATTATCCATGGAGCTGACGGACATTAAGTCCAAAGTTTTGTCTCCCTCGGAGCAAACCAGATTTGAACCTAAAGTAGCTCTCCCGGACAGGTTCACTGGTGGGCGAGACAAATTTTTTACCTTCAGGGAAGCATGTAAATTGTATTTTCGGCTTCGGCCTCGATCATCAGGGAGTGAAGAGCAGAGAGTGGGAATTGTTATCTCGCTCCTACAAGGGGACCCTCAATCCTGGGCCTTCTCCCTTCCTCCGGGATCCCCGGCTCTACAGTCAGTAGATCGATTTTTTACTGCCCTGGGTTTGGTATATGATGACCCAGATCGGGTCTCTCTTGCTGAGACAAAATTACGTAAGATACAGCAGGGAGATCGTCCGGCGGAGGAATTTGCTTCTGAGTTCCGTAGATGGGCCACAGATACTCAGTGGAATGACCCAGCTCTTAGAAGCCAGTTTTGTCATGGGCTTTCTGACAAATTAAAGGACGTTTTGGCTCAGTATGATTCTCCTCCATCACTGGAGGCTGCTATGGCCCTAGCTATCCGTACTGATAGACGGCTCCGGGAGAGGTGCGAGGTAACTCCGCCCCCTGTTGTTACTCCACCTACTACTAAAGTCCCTTATGTTGAGGTTCCCCTTGTCTGTTCGGAGGAGCCTATGCAGTTGGGAGGGACATCATTTCGTAGGAGGGGATTGGCGGTACGCCGCAGGACTAGAAGGTGTTTCTTCTGCGGGAAAGAGGGACATTTTGTTGAGGGATGTCCATCCCGTGCCTTGTTGAGCAAAAAGTCGCCGGAAAACTGTTAATCCCAGGTTGTGTGGTGGACGACAACCTGGGAGTATGTATTTCGTCCGCTAGTTCTTCTCAGTTCCTTGTACCAGTGGAGGTGGTGGTTGGTACGAGAGTGGGGAGGATTTTCTGTTCTTCTTGATAGTGGGTCCGGGGCTAATCTGGTTGACGCTCAGTTTGCTCAGGCTCAAGGTATGCATCTGAGTGTATTGGTCAAACCGATCCCTATATTCTCCATTGACGCCAGGCCTCTCGGCCAAGGTAGCTTTGTTCATGAGGTTCATAACATTGACCTTCGGGTAGGGGCAATACATAGGGAACTATTATCTTGTTATGTGTTGGAGGGTCTACCTACTCCTATTGTGTTGGGACTTCCTTGGTTGGTTAAACATAACCCTGTGATTAATTGGCAGTCCAGAGATATAAGCCAATGGGGTGAGTTTTGCAAAAGTAACTGCATGAACACAGTCATCAGTGCGGTCGTGCCTAGTACTTTGCCTCCTTTTTTGGAGGACTTTGGGGATGTGTTCTCTGAGGAGGGGTGTCAGGAGTTGCCTCCTCATCGCGTGTATGACTGCTCTATTAATTTACTTCCTGATGCTAAGTTACCTAAAGCTAGGTTATATAACCTTTCTGGTCCTGAGAGGCAGGCTATGAAAGATTATATTTCGGAAAGTCTGGCCAAAGGGCATATTAGACCTTCATCTTCCCCAGTGGCCGCGGGGTTCTTCTTTGTGAAGAAAAAAGATGGAGGCCTACGCCCTTGCTTGGATTTCCGCGAACTTAATCGGATTACTGTTCGAGATCCGTATCCACTCCCTCTGATTCCTGATCTCTTCAATCAAATTGTTGGCGCCAAATGGTTCTCTAAATTGGATCTCAGGGGGGCGTATAATCTGATTAGGATAAAAGAGGGGGATGAGTGGAAAACGGCGTTTAACACGCCGGAGGGACATTATGAGAACCTTGTCATGCCTTTTGGTCTGACTACTGCACCAGCAGTATTCCAACATTTTGTTAATGACATTTTTCGTCATCTGGTGGGGCTGTTTGTGGTCGTATATTTGGATGACATTTTAATTTACTCACCAGATCTTGTGTCTCACCAGGAGCATGTGAGACAGGTGTTGCAGATCTTGCGAGACAATAAACTATACGCCAAACTGGAAAAGTGTGTATTCGCCGTACAGGAACTTCAGTTTTTGGGTTTCTTGGTGTCAGCCTCCGGTTTCCGTATGGACCCTGAAAAGGTGAGAGCAGTGCTTGAATGGGATCAGCCAGAGGATCTTAAGGCTCTGCAGCGTTTTCTGGGGTTTGCTAACTACTACCGGAAATTTATTTGTAATTTCTCATCTGTTGTCAAACCTCTCACTGACATGACAAGAAAAGGGACGGATTTTTCTAAATGGTCGGACAAAGCTTGCCAAGCTTTTTCCTCTTTGAAAAAATGTTTTGCTTCGGCACCCGTTCTCATCCAACCAGATGCATCACAGCCGTTCGTTGTGGAGGTGGACGCGTCTGACGTAGGGGTGGGTGCAATATTGTCCCAGGGTCCGTCCCCTGGTAAATGGCATCCATGCGCTTTCTTTTCTAAAAAATTGTCGTCCGCCGAAAGGAATTATGATATCGGCAATAGGGAACTTTTGGCCATTAAGTTGGCTTTTGAAGAATGGCGTCACTTTTTGGAGGGGGCAGTCCACCCGGTCACCGTCATTACTGATCACAAGAACCTGCTGTATTTGGAATCTGCTAAGCGTCTGAATTCCAGACAAGCTCGATGGTCGTTGTTTTTTACCAGGTTTAATTTTGTTGTCACTTATCGCCCTGGATCTAAGAATGTTAAGGCGGATGCCTTGTCTCGCAGTTTCCCAGGGGCCGGGAAAATGGATGACCCGATTCCTATCCTTCAGGAGGGGGTGGTAGTGTCGGCTGTATGTTCTGAGCTTGAGGAGGAGGTGTTAGAGGCTCAGGGGGACGCCCCTGCAGGACCTCCAGGGAGACTGTTTGTCCCAAATCAGTTGAGACAAAAGGTTATTGAGGCACATCATAATTCTGCTTTAGCAGGACATCCAGGGAGTAAGGCTACTTTAGATCTCCTTTCTCGCCGGTTTTGGTGGCCTAACGTTAATAAAGATGTTTTAACTTTTGTCGCGTCCTGTGGGGTGTGTGCTCGCTCTAAGACCCCTCATACCCGTCCGTCTGGGACCCTCTTACCCTTGAAACTTCCGGAGCGTCCATGGACTCATTTGTCTATGGACTTCATCACGGACCTTCCTCAGTCGTCAGGGAAGACTGTCATACTGGTGGTTGTTGACAGGTTCAGTAAGATGGCACATTTCATTGCTCTTCCTGCCCTCCCTAATGCTAAAACTCTGGCGCAGGTGTTCATTGGGGAGATTGTGAGACTTCATGGGTTGCCTTCTGATGTGGTGTCAGATAGGGGGTCTCAGTTTGTGTCCAAGTTTTGGAGGGCATTTTGTTTACGTCGGGGGATGCAATTGTCATTTTCCTCGGCTTTTCATCCGCAGACCAATGGTCAGACAGAGCGTCTGAATCAAAGCCTAGAGACTTATCTTCGGTGTTTTGTCTCAGAGAACTAGGAGGACTGGTCTTCTTTCTTGCCTCTGGCAGAGTTCGCTCTTAACAACAGGCGGAGCGAGTCCACTGGTAATCCCCGTTTTTTGGGGCATATGGTTTTCATCCCCAGTTTTGTACATTCAATGGGGGGGGCCCTTCTGGGGTTCCTGAGGAGGAGCGTTTCTCGTCGTCACTTGCTTCAGTGTGGAGAGGTGTATTGAATAATCTGAGTGCTATGGGGAACCGTTATAAACGTATGGCTGATAGGAGGAGAGTTTCTGGTCCAGATCTTAATGTGAACGATCTGGTATGGTTGTCTACCAGGAATATAAAACTTAAAGTTCCCTCCTGGAAGCTGGGCCCCAGATTCATCGGGCCGTACAGGATCAGTTCCATAATTAATCCTGTGGCATTTCGTCTGGACCTCCCTCCTACGTTTAAAATCCACAATGTGTTCCACAAGTCATTACTTAAGAGGTACGTGGCACCAGTCATACCATCACCTCTACCTCCTCCTCCAGTGGTGGTCAATGGTAACTTGGAGTTTCAAGTGTCAAAGATCATTGACTCACGTCTGAATCGCCGGTCCCTTCAGTACTTGGTGCATTGGAAGGGGTATGGTCCAGAGGAGAGGACGTGGGTTCCTGCGTCTGACATTAACGCAGATCGTTTGGTGCGGACCTTCCACAGAACTCACCCGGGCAAACCTGGCCCTGAGGGTCCGGAGGCCCCTCGTAGAAGGGGGGGTACTGTCATGTGTGCATCGCCACGAAGATCGTCACGGTTGCACATTCTGACTTCTCACAGCTGAGTTGCTGTTTCTTTGTGTTTGGCAGTTAGGGAGTTAATTCTGTCTGTGCTCAGTTCTGGGACTGGGTGCAGTTTCTCCCGGCTGCAATTAATTATTTGTTGATTGGTTTCCTTTAAATCTCTGGTTGTCTGTGTTGGGAGTTGCCAGTGAAATTCTTCATGCAGACCACAGATAGGATTGTATCTGTATAGACTTAAGTTAAAGAGCTCCTTAGTTGTTTTAAGCTCACCTTGCTTAGAGTTTAATATCCCAGATCATTTATGTTCCTTCTGTGTTTGAGTGTGTATGCAAGTCTGTGTTTTCTCCAGTCTGTCTTATATGTCTAATCTGTGTATTTAGCAGAGATCAGCCCATATCCCTTTGGTGGTAATCAGAATCCTTCTTAGGACTGATTACAGGGTTCAGGGACTGATAGGAGACAGGGTTAGGCTGGAGACTTGGACCTCTGAACCATTATCAGTACCTCCAAGGTGAGGGATTAGTTAGGACCCCAGTTTAGGGTCAGGTTAGACCCCCGGTCCTCCTCTTTCCTGTGACAGTGTATCAAGTCCTCAAGATTAACCCTGAGTTCAACGGATATCGTGTCAGGTAAATCTATTCTATATTTACATGCTGATGTTGCTAATCTATATGTTGTATAGAGTGTTGTTCTTTTAAGAATAGTTTACTGACATCGTACACATATCATAAGACTGCGTGACACCCCCATAGGCAGACTCTATAGTATAATGCACTCCCCATAGGCAGACTCTATAGTATAATGCACTCCCCATAGGCAGACTCTATAGTATAATGCACTCCCCATAGGCAGACTCTATAGTATAATGCACTCCCCATAGGCAGACTCTATAGTATAATGCAGCCCCCATAGGCAGATTCTATAGTATAATGCAGCCCCCATAGGAAGATTCTATAGTATAATGCACTCCCCATAGGCAGACTCTATAGTATAATGCACTCCCCATAGGCAGACTCTATAGTATAATGCACTCCCCATAGGCAGATTCTATAGTATAATGCACTCCCCATATGAAGACTCTATAGTATAATTCACCCCAATAGGCAGACTCTATAATATCATGCAGCCCCCTCATAGGCAGACTCTACAGTATAATGCACCCCCATAGGGAGACTATACTATAATGCACCCCCCATAGGCAGACTCTATAGTATAATGCAGCCCCATAGACAGACTCTAAATAGTTTAATGCAAAATTTCTGCTGTATGCTGACCTGGTGCTGTTATCAACTGAGAAAAGCCTCCAAGATAATCTGAAAATCCTTGAGACTTTTAGCACCACTTAGACACTGCCAATCAACCGGAAGAAAACTACGGTAATATATGGTGTTCCAGAAAAGAAAGCAGCAACCAGCTGGCCATCCTCCCTTCATAATAGCCAGTTGTCCACTTACGGAAACCAACAAGTACACCTAACTGGGCCTAGAACTCAGCTAATCCGGGGGCTTTAACCAAGCCATACAGTTGCCTCAAGACAAGGTGTGCAAAGCCTTCTATGCCATCAGAAGACGTCTGTAGCATCTTAAGACAAAATCGGATGCACAAGGCACAGGTTCGCCATTGGTATCGTTATATCAACAAAATATTCTTTCTATGTGTGGGTACTGAGATGGATTGTGTAGAATTCTTAAATGGGTTAAATCAGAATCCTCATAATATCTTTTTGACTTACACAATCTCTTCTAGTTCCACGACCTTTCAAGATTTGAAGATTTTCGTGCACGAAAATCGTCTGGCCACGGATCTCTCTCGCAGATCTACTGCCACAAATTCTTTGTTGGAGTTTAACAGCTTCCATCCCATGCATACAACAGTAGGAGTGCCTACTCAACAATTTCTTAGAGCGAGACAAAACTGTACAGTACTCGTGACCAGGACTTTTTCTCTCAAGCAAGTGACCTCACGCATCGCTTTCTCCAAAGGGGCTATCGCAGGAGGGTGATCTCTTCGGCATTTCAGAGAGCAAGACGGCAAGATCAGATCTCACTACTTTCTCCGCGCGTATGTGATCAGGATCTTCATCCAAGATTTATTACTGAGTATAACAACAGCTAGCACAAGGTGAGAATATATTAACCAAGCACTGGCCAATTTTGACGACCGATAGCCAAACATTAATGGTGACCAGTTCGCGCCCTCTTTTAACAGCCAGATGTGCACCAAATTTACATCACTTACGGTACTTACCAGGAGTCACTTTTCACGACCCACATATAGACTAAATAGAGGCATTACCTTAAAAGGATCCTTCCCATTCGGAGATTGTAATGTTTGTCCGTATATGAGCCAACACGTGATGCATTCCTGAATCCTCTTAATTTAAAGAGATATCCGCTCAGGTCATATGTCAACTGCAAAAGCAGGGATGTGATTTACGCTATCATCTGTCCATGTAAAAAAGTTTACATGGGACAAACCTTCCAGGAATCACGAAAGCGAGCTTAAAAACACATCTCTACTATTCATCTGACTGCAGCGGACCAGAGTTAGGCTATGTGCACATGAGAATTACAGCGGAAATTTCCGCGGCAATCCCGCACCTCCCTGCCGCGGGAAATACGTATTTTAAAGGTATGCGTATTCCCGCTAAAAACTAGCGTTTTGAAAGGGTAATTAGCTTGCAGAATGCTAGCGTTTTCCAAGTGATCTGTAGCATCGCTTGGAAAACTGATTGACAGGTTGGTCACACGAGTCACACATAGTGTTTGACTCGTGTGACCAACTTTTTACTATTGATGCTGCCTATGCCGCGTCAATAGTAAAAAGCACAACCCAGAAAAGAATCGGAGCAAGGAACCATATCGCATAGAAAAATATATCTCAGAAAAATAGTTGAATGCATAAATAGTTTTATTAGTATAAATACAAAACAGTACATATGAAGTATTTAAAATAGAATCATATCATAATCAATGTATAGCTCAAAGTCACAGAAGTGGCATTGGAAATACTGCCAGATGTTGCACGCAATAGCATGACAATCTAGACATGGGTGAGAAACAGATTATTGTAGATCGCATATATTGGTATAGCCTAATAATGATATTAAATATCAATTATGTTTGCCCATCAAAAGTGTACTCAGTAATATAAGAGTTAGATAGGTATCAGTGTACCATAGTCAGTGTTATGTTTCGGTAGCTGAGGAGTGCAGGTAAAAAAGGCAATACACCAGAGCAGTTGGAATCTATGAGATTGCAGTACCCTGACTAACCACCACAACTAGAGGCAGTCGTGGAGCGTTCCTACGTTGGTCCTAGACGCCTCGTCACAGCCTGAGAAACTAACTACACCTAAAGATAGAAAGAGGAAAGCTATCTGCCCCGGAGCAGATCCCCAAAGAACATAGAAAGCCCCCAAACATGTAATGGCGGTTAGACAAGATGAAATACTGACACAGACAGAAAATAGTATGAGCAAACGTTGGGGCCCAAACTACCTAAATAGAAAAGGATAGGAAGGGCACTTACTGCAATCCCAAAAAACCCTGAAAAGCACCAACCCTCAAAAACACCTGAGATCACACGACCTCTACCACCTAAATTAGTTCTCTGGTGTAACAAAATCAAAACAGCAGCCACTGAAAAAACTGGAAAAAGCAAATGTACAAACATCAGTGGCTGAACTAAACTGAGAGGGCAAAAGCCCCCGGAGGGGACCCTGAAGGCCCCCACAGAAGTGCAGAACAAAATGCAAAAATCAAGCACAAAAACAAAAAGAAGAAAATGTCTTATCTGTTAGCAGGAGATGCAGACACGACAAAGCAGGCTACAAAGGAAACAGGAATCAAGGATTGAGACCAGAACAATTGATCACCGGCAACCCTGATGGGAAGGCGACTCCCTTATATAAGACCAGTCAGTAACACCTGATTCCCAATCCTCACAATCTTCACTGGACAGTCCAGTACCGCTTGTAACCACCAGAGGTAGCCTCTGCTCAGAACTCATTTCAAGTCCATTCACAACAGTACCCCCCCTTGAGGAGGGGTCACCGAACCCTCACTTGAGCAACCAGGTCGGTCAGATGAGTTCTATGATACGCACGGATGAGTCTCCTAGCATGGATGTCCGAAGCAAACACCCAAGAATTGTCTTCCTGACCATAACCTCTCCACTTAACCAAATACTGGAGTTTCCGTCTAGAAAAACGAGAATTCAATATTTTCTCAACCACAAACTCCATATTGCCCTCAACCAGAACAGGGTCAGGAGGCAAAGCAGTAGGAACAACTGGCTCAACAAACCTCTTCAACAAGGACTTGTGGAACACGTTATGGATCTTAAATGTCCCTGGAAGAAGCAAACGAAAAGAAACAGGATTAAGAATCTCCATGATCTTATAAGGTCCAATGAACCTAGGCTTAAATTTAGGAGATGCCACTCTCATAGGAATATTTTTTGAGGACAACCAGACCAAGTCCCCCACTTTAAACCGAGGACCATCAGTCCTATGCCGGTTAGCAAACCGCTGGGCCCTCTCCTGAGAGAGGGACAACCTCTCCACTACCTGGTCCCAAATCGGTTGCATACGCTCCACAACAGAGTCAACACCTGGACAGACAGAAGCCTCCGTCTGTCCTGAAGAAAATCGAGGGTGAAACCCAGAATTACAGAAAAATGGAGACATCAAAGTGGCAGAGCTAGCCCTATTATTAAGAGCAAACTCAGCCAAAGGCAAAAAAGAGACCCAGTCATCCTGATCAGCAGACACAAAGCATCTTAGATAAGTCTCCAATGTCTGGTTTGTTCTCTCAGTTTGACCATTGGTCTGAGGATGAAACGCCGAGGAGAAAGACAATTGAACACCAAGTTTAGAACAAAAGGTCCTCCAAAATCTGGAAACAAACTGGACTCCTCTGTCAGACACAATGTTCTCAGGAATGCCGTGTAAACAAACCACGTGCTGAAGGAACAAAGGCACCAATTCAGAGGAGGAAGGCAACTTAGGTAATGGCACAAGATGT
Organism: Oophaga sylvatica; assembly: GCA_033576555.1. Classification (NCBI taxonomy): domain Eukaryota; kingdom Metazoa; phylum Chordata; class Amphibia; order Anura; family Dendrobatidae; genus Oophaga; species Oophaga sylvatica. The sequence continues at coordinate 454,452,614 of JARQOD010000003.1, read as the reverse complement.
ATCATCTTGGAAAACCTATCACAAATCACCCAGATGACGGTCATTCTCTGAGAAACAGGGAGGTCGGAAATTAAATCCATAGAGATATGGGTCCATGGTCTCTTGGGCACAGGCAATGGCATCAACAAACCACTAGAGCGAGAGCAAGGCTTGGAGCGAGAGCAAGTCCCGCAGGACTGCACAAATTCCCTGACATCACGAGACAAGGTAGGCCACCAAAAGGACCGACTAACCAAGTCTCTGGTACCAAAAATTCCGGGATGACCGGCCAACGCGGAACAATGAATCTCAGACATCACACTCTTTTTCCACTGGTCCGGGACAAACAATTTCCCAACAGGGCAGCGCTCGGGCCTATCCTCCTGACACCCCTCCAGAGCCAGTCTCAAATTGGGCGAGATGGCGGAAAGAACTACACCTTCTTTCAAAATAACAGAAGGATCAGATAACTCAGGAGAGTCCGCAAGGAAACTCCTCGAGAGGGCATCCGCCTTAACATTCTTAGTGCCAGGAAGAAAGGAAACCACAAAATTAAAACGTGTGAAAAACAAGGCCCACCTGGCCTGTCTAGGATTAAGTCGCTTGGCAGATTCCAGATAAACCAGATTCTTATGGTCCGTAAGGACCACCACCTGATGTTTGGCTCCCTCCAGCCAATGTCTCCACTCTTCAAAAGCCCACTTCATGGCCAATAACTCCCGATTACCCATGTCATAATTACGTTCAGTAGGAGAAAATTTTCGAGAGAAAAAGGCACAAGGGTTACTTTTAGAGGTCTCTGGATCTCTTTGGGACAAAATGGCACCTGCCCCAATTTCAGAGGCATCAACCTCCACCTGAAATGGCAGAGAAACATCAGGCTGCCGTAGAACAGGAGCAGAAGTGAATCTCTGCTTAAGTTCCTGAAATGCAGAGACTGCCTCAGGAGGCCAATTCACCACATCAGAACCCTTTCTGGTCAAATCAGTTAATGGTTTAACAATAACCGAGAAATTACCAATAAATTTACGATAAAAATTGGCAAAACCCAAAAATCTTTGAAGAGCCTTTAATGAAGTAGGTTGGACCCAATCACAGATGGCCTGAACCTTGACCGGGTCCATTTCAATAACAGATGGGGACAAAATGAATCCCAAAAATGAGATCCTCTGTACGCCAAAAAGACACTTTGATCCCTTCACATACAGAGCATTCTCTCTCAAAATCTGGAATACAGTTCGAACATGTTTCACATGAGAGTCCCAGTCATTGGAAAAAATCAAGATATCATCCAAATAAACAATCAGAAATTTATCTACAAAATCCCTGAAAATGTCATTCATGAAGGACTGGAAGACAGAAGGAGCATTAGTGAGCCCAAAGGGCATCACAAGGTACTCAAAATGCCCCTCAGGGGTATTAAATGCCGTCTTCCATTCATCCCCGTGCTTAATGCGAATAAGGTTATATGCCCCCCTGAGGTCAAGCTTGGTAAACCAAGTAGCGTTTTTCACCCTGGAAAACAGGTCAGAAATCAAGGGTAACGGGTATTGATATTTCACAGTAATATTGTTCAAAAGACGATAATCAATACACGGCCTTAATGAACCATCCTTTTTGGCCACAAAGAAAAAACCGGCACCTAAGGGTGAAGAGGATGGTCTGATATGACCCTTCTCCAATGACTCCTTGATATAAGACCGCATAGCGTCATGTTCAGGTACAGACAAGTTAAAAAGGCGACCTTTAGGGAATTTACTACCAGGCACTAATTCAATAGCGCAGTCATAGCTCCTATGGGGAGGCAAGGATGCAGATTTACTTTCGCTAAACACATCAGAAAAATCAATCAAAAAGTCAGGAACATCCTGAGCCTGGGGGGAGGCAGAAAAAACAGGAGTGTTGGTATTAACACATTGGCAGCCCCAACTGGTTACAGACACAGATTTCCAATCCAAAACAGGATTATGAGACTGTAACCAAGGGAAACCCAGCACGATAATGTCATGCAGATTATACAGAACCAAAAATTTGCAGCTCTCCTGATGATCAGGTTCAACCCTCATTATCACCTGAGTAGAGAACTGAGGTTTATTCTCAGCCAAAGGGGTAGAATCGATCCCCAGTAGGGGAATAGACTTCTGTAGGGGTATCAAGGGAAACCCACAACTTTTAGCAAAATCAAAATCCATCAGGTTAATAGCTGCTCCCGAATCAACGAAAGCCTGAGCAGAAAATGAGGACAGAGAGCATATCAGAGTAACAGTTAATAAAAACTTAGTCTGAACACTACCCAAGACAACTGAGCGTGCAAAACGTCTTCCCCGCTTAGGGCAGACTGAAATAGCATGAGAGGCATCACCACAGTAGAAACATAACCCATTGCGCTTTTGAAACTCATGACGCTGTGCCCCAGAAACCACTCTATCACACTGCATGGATTCAGAAGCAGGTTCACAAGGCAACACTATTCCACGCATACTTCTCCGCTCACGCAAACGTCTGTCAATTTGAATCGCTAATGACATAGAATCATTGAGACCAGAGGGGACAGGGAATCCCACCATAACACCCTTTACATTATCTGACAGACCCTTCCGAAAAAGGGCTGCCAAAGCGTCGTCATTCCATTTGGTCAGGACTGCCCACCTACGGAATCTCTGACAGTATAACTCAGCGTCATCAAGCCCCTGATTTAATGCCAACAAGGCTTTTTCAGCTTGATCAGTGACATTAGGCTCATCGTACAATAACCCCAAGTCCTGAAAAAATGCATCAACATCACTCAAAACAGGATCCCCAGGTGTCAGGGAAAAAGCCCAATCCTAAGGATCGCCGCGCAGGAGAGAGATGACAATTTGAACCTGCTGCGCTGCGTTCCCTGAGGACTTAGATTTTAAGGCAAAAAACAATTTACAATTATTTTTGAAATTCAGAAACTTGGCTCGATCCCCCAAAAACAAATCTGGCATGGGAATCCTAGGTTCCACAACAGGCAACCTAGCAAGATAGGTAGCAATACTCCGAACCTCAGTGGCAAGCTGATCCACACGGCCAGACAACTGTGCAAACTCCATTGAGAGAAAAAATCCTCCCCAGCACCCAGAGATACAGAGGGAAAAAAAAAAAAATGCAACAAACAGAAAAATATCTCTGACAACTCTGACAACCTTTTTTCTTTCACAATATTTTTCCCTTCTGTGAGTACCATACAATTTTCAATTTTTTGGGCCGGTGATACTGTTATGTTTCGGTAGCTGAGGAGTGCAGGTAAAAAAGGCAATACACCAGAGCAGTTGGAATCTATGAGATTGCAGTACCCTGACTAACCACCACAACTAGAGGCAGTCGTGGAGCGTTCCTACGTTGGTCCTAGACGCCTCGTCACAGCCTGAGTAACTAACTACACCTAAAGATAGAAAGAGGAAAGCTATCTGCCCCGGAGCAGATCCCCAAAGAACATAGAAAGCCCCCAAACATGTAATGGCGGTTAGACAAGAAGAAATACTGACACAGACAGAAAATAGTATGAGCAAACGTTGGGGCCCAAACTACCTAAATAGAAAAGGATAGGAAGGGCACTTACTGCAATCCCAAAAAACCCTGAAAAGCACCAACCCTCAAAAACACCTGAGATCACATGACCTCTACCACCTAAATTAGTTCTCTGGTGTAACAAAATCAAAACAGCAGCCACTGAAAAAACTGGAAAAAGCAAATGTACAAACATCAGTGGCTGAACTAAACTGAGAGGGCAAAAGCCCCCGGAGGGGACCCTGAAGGCCCCCACAGAAGTGCAGGACAAAATGCAAAAATCAAGCACAAAAACAAAAAGAAGAAAATGTCTTATCTGTTAGCAGGAGATGCAGACACGACAAAGCAGGCTACAAAGGAAACAGGAATCAAGGATTGAGACCAGAACAATTGATCACCGGCAACCCTGATGGGAAGGCGACTCCCTTATATAAGACCAGTCAGTAACACCTGATTCCCAATCCTCACAATCTTCACTGGACAGTCCAGTACCGCTTGTAACCACCAGAGGTAGCCTCTGCTCAGAACTCATTTCAAGTCCATTCACAACAGTCAGGGTCCGGAAACCTGCCCTAAGATCAGAAGGGGCAATAAAATAATCGGCACCTGTATAATCACTCATAGTGATGACTCACCCATAGCTATGTTGTCAAGCAGGAACGCTTGTATACTGATTTTTTATCTTTTTGAAGTAATCCGTCACTAAGGGCCCTGTCACACATAGCGACACACCAGCGATCCCGACAACGATATGCACTTGTCAGGATCGCTGGTGTGTCGCTACATGATCGCTGCTGAGCTGCCAGACAGGCAGCTCAGGCAGCGATCAGGACAACAACACTGCGGGTAACGTCGCTTGGTTACCCGCAGTGTACGTTGGATACCAGCCCGCTGGTGCAGGGAGCTGGTAACCAAGTACACATCGGGTTTTCAGGCGCTACGCGGCGCCTGGTAACCCGATGTGTACCTTGGTTACCAGCTGATCGCAGGTCTCCTGCCTGCCACATGGAGCGATGCGTGTTGGCCAGCGGGAGACCAACGATCAAAAAAATGTCCAGGACATTCAGCGACGATCAGCGATACCCAGCAGGGGGCTGTCACGCTGTCTAATGATATGTATACAATGTCAGTAAACTATTAATACAGGAACAACACTCTATACAACAACTAGTATAGCAACATCAGCATGTAAGTATAGAATAGATTTACCTGACACGATATCTGCTGAACTCAGGGTTAATCTTGAGGACTTGATGAGCTGAAACAGGAAAGAGGTGGACCGGGATCTAACCTGACCCTAAACTGGGGTCCTAACTAATCCCTCACCTTGGAGGTACTGATAATGGTTCAGAGGTCCAAGTCTCCAACCTAACCCTGTCTCCTATCAGACCCTGAACCCTGTAATCAGTCCTAAGAAGGATCCTGACTACCACCAAAGGGATATGGGCTGATCTCAGCTAAATACACAGATTAGACATATAAGACAGACAGGATAACACTCGCTTGCATACACACTCAAACACCAAAGGAACATAAATGGTCTGGGAAATAAACTCTAACCAAGTTGAGCTTAGAACAACTAAGGAGCTCACAACTAAAGTCTATACAGATTCATTCCTATCTGTGGTCTGCATGAAGGTTTCACTGGCAACTCCCCAAGCAGACAACCAGGAATTTAAAGGAAACCAATCAACAAATAATCAATTGCAGCCGGGAGAAACTGCACCCAGTCCCAGCACCGAGCACAGACAGAATTAACTCCCTAGCTGCCAAACACAAAGAAACAGCAGATCAGCTGTGAGAAGTCAAAATGTGCAACCGCGACGATCTTCGTGGCAATGCACACATGACAGTACCCCCCCTTCTACGAGGGGCCTCCGGACCCTCAGGGCCAGGCCTGCCCGGGTGAGTTCTGTGGAAGGTCCGAACCAAACGATCTGCGTTAACATCAGACGCAGGGACCCACGTCCTCTCCTCTGGACCCTACCCCTTCCAATGCACCAAGTACTGAAGGGACCGGCGATTCAGACGTGAGTCAATGATCTTTGATACTTGAAATTCCAAGTTACCATTGACCAACACAGGAGGAGGAGGTAGAGGTGACGGTATGACTGGTGCCACATACCTTTTAAGTAATGACTTGTGGAACACATTATGAATTTTAAACGTAGGAGGGAGGTCCAGACGAAATGCCACAGGATTAATTATGGAACTGATCCTGTACGGCCCGATGAATCTGGGACCCAGTTTCCAGGAGGGCACCTTAAGTTTTATATTACTGGTAGACAACCATACCAGATCGTTCACATTCAGATCTGGACCAGAAACTCTCCTCCTATCAGCCATACGTTTGTAACGGTTCCCCATCGCACTCAGATTATTCAATACACCTCTCCACACAGAAGCAAGTGACGACGAGAAACGCTCCTCCTCAGGAACCCCAGAAGGGCCCCCCCATTGAAAGTACAAAACTGGGGATGGAAACCATATGCCCCAAAAAACGGGGACTTACCAGTGGACTCGCTCCGCCTGTTGTTAAGAGCGAACTCTGCCAGAGGCAAGAAAGAAGACCAGTCCTCTTGGTTCTCTGAAACAAAACACCGGAGATATGTCTCTAAGCTCTGATTCAGACGCTCTGTCTGACCATTGGTCTGCGGATGAAAAGCCGAGGAAAATGACAATTGCATCCCCGACGTAAACAAAATGCCCTCCAAAATTTGGACACAAACTGAGACCCCCTATCTGACACCACATCAGAAGGCAACCCATGAAGTCTAACGATCTCCCTAATGAACACCTGCGCCAGAGTTTTAGCATTAGGGAGTGCAGGAAGAGCAACGAAATGTGCCATCTTACTGAACCTGTCAACAACCACCAGTATGACAGTATTCCCTGACGACGGAGGAAGGTCCGTAATGAAGTCCATAGATAAATGAGTCCATGGACGCTCCGGAAGTTTCAAGGGTAAAAGGGTCCCAGACGGACGGGTATGAGGGGTTTTAGAGCGAGCACACACCCCACATGACGCGACAAAAGTTATAACATCTTTATTAGCATTAGGCCACCAAAACCGGCGAGAAAGGAGATCTAAAGTAGCCTTACTCCCTGGATGTCCTGCTAGAGCAGAATTATGATGTGCCTCAATAACCTTTTGTCTCAACAGATTTGGGACAAACAGTCTCCCTGGAGGTCCTGCAGGGGCGTCCCCCTGAGCCTCTAACACCTCCTCCTCAAGCTCAGAAAATACAGCCGACACTACCACCCCCTCCTGAAGGATAGGACTCGGGTCATCCGTTTTCCCGGCCCCTGGGAAACTGCGAGACAAGGCATCAGCCTTTACATTCTTAGACCCCGGGCGATAAGTGACGACAAAATTAAACCTGGTAAAAAACAACGACCATCGAGCTTGTCTGGAATTCAGACGCTTAGCGGATTCCAAATACAACAGGTTCTTGTGATCAGTAATAACGGTAACCGGGTGGACTGCCCCCTCCAAAAAGTGACGCCATTCTTCAAAAGCTAACTTAATGGCCAAAAGTTCCCTATTGCCGATATCATAATTCCTTTCGGCGGACGACAATTTCTTAGAAAAGAAAGCGCACGGATGCCATTTACCAGGGGACGGACCCTGGGACAATATAGCACCCACCCCTACGTCAGACGCATCCACCTCCACAATGAACGGCTGAGATGCATCTGGTTGGATGAGAAGGGTGCCGAAGCAAAACATTTCTTCAAAGAGGAAAAGGCTTGGCAAGCTTTGTCCGACCATTTAGAAAAATCCGTCCCTTTTCTTGTCATGTCAGTGAGAGGTTTGACGACAGATGTGAAATTACAAATAAATTTCCGGTAGTAGTTAGCAAACCCCAAAAAACGCTGCAGAGCCTTAAGATCCCCTGGCTGATCCCATTCAAGCACTGCTCTCACCTTTTCAGGGTCCATACGGAAACCGGAGGCTGACACCAAAAAACCCAAAAACTGAAGTTCCTGTACGGCAAATACACACTTCTCCAGTTTGGCGTATAGTTTATTGTCTCGCAAGATCTGCAACACCTGTCTCACATGCTCCTGATGAGACACAAGATCTGGCGAGTAAATTAAAATGTCGTCCAAATATACAACCACAAACAGCCCCACAAGGTGACGAAAAATGTCATTAACAAAATGTTGGAATACTGCTGGTGCAGAAGTCAGACCAAAAGGCATGACAAGGTTCTCATAATGTCCCTCCGGCGTGTTAAACGCCGTTTTCCACTCATCCCCTCTTTTATCCTAATCAGATTATACGCCCCCCTGAGATCCAATTTAGAGAACCATTTGGCGCCAACAATTTGATTGAAGAGATCAGGAATAAGAGGGAGTGGATACGGATCTCGAACAGTAATCCGATTAAGTTCGCGGAAATCCAAGCAAGGGCGTAGGCCTCCATCTTTCTTCTTCACAAAGAAGAACCCCGCGGCTACTGGGGAAGATGAAGGTCTAATATGCCCTTTGGCCAGACTTTCAGAAATATAATCTTTCATAGCCTGCCTCTCAGGACCAGAAAGATTATACAACCTAGCTTTAGGCAACTTAGCATCAGGAAGGAGATTAATAGAGCAGTCATACACGCAATGAGGAGGCAACTCCTGACACCCCTCCTCAGAGAAAACATCCCCAAAATCCTCCAAAAAAGGAGGCAAAGTACTAGGCACGACCGCACTGATGACTGTGTTCATGCAGTTGCTTTTGCAAAACTCACCCCATTGGCTTATTTCTCTGGACTGCCAATTAATCACAGGGTTATGTTTAACCAACCAAGGAAGTCCCAACACAATGGGAGTAGGTAGACCCTCCAACACATAACAAGATAATTGTTCCCTATGTATTGCCCCTACCCGAAGGTCAATGTTATGAACCTCATGAACAAAGCTACCTTGGCCGAGAGGCCTGGCGTCAATGGAGAATATAGGGATCGGTTTGACCAATACACTCAGATGCATACCTTGAGCCTGAGCAAACTGAGCGTCAACCAGATTAGCCCCGGAACCACTATCAAGAAGAACAGACAATCTCTCCACTCTCGTACCAACTACCACCTCCACTGGTACAAGGAACTGAGAAGAACTGGCGGATGAAATACATACTCCCAGGTTGTCATCCACCACACAACCTGGATTAACAGTTTTCCGGCGACTTTTGGCTCAACAAGGCACGGGATGGACATTCTCCAACAAAATGTCCCTCTTTCCCGCAGAAAAAACATCTTCTAGTCCTGCGGCGTACCGCCAATCCCCTCCTACGAAATGATGTCCCTCCCAACTGCATAGGCTCATCCGAACAGACAAGGGGAACCTCAACATAAGGGACTTTAGTGGTAGGTGGAGAAACAACAGGGAGTGGGGTTACCTCACCCCTCTCCCGAAGCCGTCTATCAGTACGGATAGCTAAGGCCATAGCAGCCTCCAGTGAATGAGGAGACTCATACTGAGCCAAAACGTCTTTTAATTTATCAGAAAGCCCATGACAAAACTGGCTCCTAAGAGCTGGGTCATTCCACTGAGTATCTGTGGCCCATCTACGAAACTCAGAAGCAAATTCCTCTGCAGGACGATCTCCCTGCTGTATCTTACTTAATTTTGTCTCAGCAAGAGAGACCCGATCTGGGTCATCATATACCAATCCCAGGGCAGTAAAAAATTGATCTACAGACAGTAGAGCCGGGGATCCCGGAGGAAGGGAAAATGCCCAGGATTGAGGGTCCCCTTGCAGAAGTGAGATAACAATTCCCACTCTCTGCTCATCACTCCCTGATGATCGAGGCCGAAGCCGAAAATACAATTTACATGCCTCCCGGAAGGTGAAAAATTTGTCTCGCCCACCAGTGAACCTGTCCGGGAGAGCTACTTTAGGTTCAACTCTGGTTTGCTCCAGGGGAGACAAAACTTTGGACTTAATGTCCGTCAGCTCCATGGATAATCCCTGCAACTGCAGAGCCAGCTGGGCTACTGGATCCATGGTAACTGGAGATAATTTTTATGGCCAGTGAAAATGTCACGCTGTCTAATGATATGTATACAATGTCAGTAAACTATTAATACAGGAACAACACTCTATACAACAACTAGTATAGCAACATCAGCATGTAAGTATAGAATAGATTTACCTGACACGATATCTGCTGAACTCAGGGTTAATCTTGAGGACTTGATGAGCTGAAACAGGAAAGAGGTGGACCGGGATCTAACCTGACCCTAAACTGGGGTCCTAACTAATCCCTCACCTTGGAGGTACTGATAATGGTTCAGAGGTCCAAGTCTCCAACCTAACCCTGTCTCCTATCAGACCCTGAACCCTGTAATCAGTCCTAAGAAGGATCCTGACTACCACCAAAGGGATATGGGCTGATCTCAGCTAAATACACAGATTAGACATATAAGACAGACAGGATAACACTCGCTTGCATACACACTCAAACACCAAAGGAACATAAATGGTCTGGGAAATAAACTCTAACCAAGTTGAGCTTAGAACAACTAAGGAGCTCACAACTAAAGTCTATACAGATTCATTCCTATCTGTGGTCTGCATGAAGGTTTCACTGGCAACTCCCCAAGCAGACAACCAGGAATTTAAAGGAAACCAATCAACAAATAATCAATTGCAGCCGGGAGAAACTGCACCCAGTCCCAGCACCGAGCACAGACAGAATTAACTCCCTAGCTGCCAAACACAAAGAAACAGCAGATCAGCTGTGAGAAGTCAAAATGTGCAACCGCGACGATCTTCGTGGCAATGCACACATGACAGGGGCTGATCGTCGCTGAATGTCACACACAGCGATATCGCTGAGGAGATCGCTGTTGCGTCACAAAACCAATGACTCAGCAGCGATCTCGCTAGCAAGATCGCTATGTGTGACGGGTAGTGTTGAGCATTCCGATACCGCAAGTATCGGGTATCGGCCGATATTCGCGTTATCGGAATTCCGATACTTAATTCCGATACTTTTTCCATATCGTATACCGGAATCGGAAGTTCCCATAATTCTTTGAGAGGCAATGTGATTTTAGTCAGCCAATGAGGAATCCTACGAAGTGTGGGCACATCCTGTAATGCTGCGGTCATCTTAACTAATGGCATGGCTGTGATTGGCTGCTGAAATGATGTCAGAATGCACTATAAAAGGCGCCGCCGCCATTTTAGCGTCACTGTGCTGTGAACTCAGTAAGGGACAGAACGCTACTCTGCTCACTCTGAGGGACAGTTAGATATAGCGATTTTGTGTACTACTGTGCTTGAGGCAGGCTAGTTTACCAACCGCTGTGTAAAGCTTCATTTTGCCAGTGTTGTTTTAACAGCTCTGTGCAAGGTGTGTGTGTGACAGTGCAGGTGACGCTGCAGTTTGCTCTGCATCCACCGCTGTTTGTAGGCATCTGCACGTGTCACTTTTTTTTTTTTTTTATTTTATTTAGTGGAATTGGTGCAGCTCCATTATATTAGAAAAAAATCAAATCTATTAGTGTGACGTGCTTCCATCCGTATACAATACATTGGTTGCAAACACTATAGAAGTACAGAAAGGAGCTTTTCACAGATTGTGGACAGTTGTGTTTCAGTGTTCACTTCAGTCTGTGTTTTTTACTTTTTTGAGTGCAGATCACGCTCCAGTTACTTGTTCAAGCACTGCTGCTTGTACTCTGCTGAGCGTGTCTCAGTGGCTCATCCTTTTCATTTATCTCCAATTGGTTCTGCTACATTCCATTTAAAATAAATCTAATCTATTAGTGTGACGCGCTTCCATCCGTATACAATACATTGGTTGCAAACACTATAGAAGTACAGAAAGGAGCTTTTCACAGATTGTGGACAGTTGTGTTTCAGTGTTCACTTCAGTCTGTGTTTTTTACTTTTTTGAGTGCAGATCACGCTCCAGTTACTTGTTCAAGCACTGCTGCTTGTACTCTGCTGAGCGTGTCTCAGTGGCTCATCCTTTTCATTTATCTCCAATTGGTTCTGCTACATTCCATTTAAAATAAATCTAATCTATTAGTGTGACGCGCTTCCATCCGTATACAATACATTGGTTGCAAACACTATAGAAGTACAGAAAGGAGCTTTTCACAGATTGTGGACAGTTGTGTTTCAGTGTTCACTTCAGTCTGTGTTTTTTACTTTTTTGAGTGCAGATCACGCTCCAGTTACTTGTTCAAGCACTGCTGCTTGTACTCTGCTGAGCGTGTCTCAGTGGCTCATCCTTTTCATTTATCTCCAATTGGTTCTGCTACATTCCATTTAAAATAAATCTAATCTATTAGTGTGACGCGCTTCCATCCGTATACAATACATTGGTTGCAAACACTATAGAAGTACAGAAAGGAGCTTTTCACAGATTGTGGACAGTTGTGTTTCAGTGTTCACTTCAGTCTGTGTTTTTTACTTTTTTGAGTGCAGATCACGCTCCAGTTACTTGTTCAAGCACTGCTGCTTGTACTCTGCTGAGCGTGTCTCAGTGGCTCATCCTTTTCATTTATCTCCAATTGGTTCTGCTACATTCCATTTAAAATAAATCTAATCTATTAGTGTGATGCGCTTCCATCCGTATACAATACATTGGTTGCAAACAATATAGAAGTACACAAACGGGCCTTTCACAGCTACTGAACATGGGTTTTTAATTTTTAACTAAAATATGTATTTTTTCAAATGACACAAATATAAGTAATGTTGAAGAGGAATAGTCCTACATCCATTGTTTGCACAATATTACAGGTGTACATCATGTCCCTTAATCAACAATGTATTATTATATTTACTTGTATGCTTTTATTTAAAAGCCAAGAACACAGAAGGATAACCTTCGCACTGCAGCTGTTGTCAAAGTTCAACCCACATTATGCACTTCCAACATTGCAGCATTTGAGGCATGATGTGAGTTGGATTGGTCAAAGTTATGGAGTGAGAAGGTTCACCATCAGTACCCTATAGCATAAGTATGCTTTTGTGTTAGCATTTGTGTTAGACATGTGGATATCTGCCATAATATGTCACAATTATTTAGTTACAGATTTGTTACCAACACTAATCATTGAATGGTTTTAAATTTGACGTTTCACTTGTTTACAGCTTAGAAATAAGGGTGTAGCCTGATATCTATGTGTAGCACTAGCCACTTTAACATGTCATGTTTTTTTCAACATGTGTAGGTAGGCAGCAGTAATTTTTGCCGGACACACAGCAGGGGAACAGCAGGCGTTACTGAACCCCACTATTACTATAGCTTGTGTATTGGTCTGTGGACACGACACTTCTGAGCAGCAACTGGCAGTGTTGTAGCCCAGGGAGTATAGCTCAGGTGGTAGAAAGATGAACATAACAGGAGACATGGAAAACGTTGCCAACCAGTTAGTTAATCTGAAACCGGACAGGCAAATTCAGGCGAGATCCATGCCTAGTTCATTTTCAGAAAAGTAAGCCGTTCTACATTATCGTAGGATAGTCGCATGCAACGGTCTGTTAGTACACCACCTGCAGCAGTAAAGACGCGCTCCGATAATACACTGGCAGCAGATCAAGCCAGCACCTCCAATGCATACTGGCTAAGCTCTGGCCATGTATCCAGCTTAGAGACACAAAACTTGAATGGGGAAGAGCCATCTGAGAGTACACTGAGAGGGCAAGACATGTAGTCTGTAACCATCTTACGGAAATGTTGCCTCCTGCTGACTGGAGCCGTCTCGGATGGTGTAGACATTGGTGGCGCTGCCACAAAACTTCGACACATTTGGAACATACTGTTCTTGCCCTGTGCAGAGGCGCTGCTTGTGCTCCCTCTTGTTGCAGAGCTGTCTCCACTGCCTCGACGCACAGAGCTGCTTTGTAAATCAGTAGCAGCAGCAGTGCTCTCGGCTGGAATGGAGAACATTATGGATTGCACCAGTGTGTCTTGGTACTTCCGCATTTTACGCTCCCGGTTCAACGGTGTGATGAGGCTTTGTAAGTTGTCCCGGTAGCGAGGGTCTAGGAGGGTGTACACCCAATAATCAGACGTGGTGTGAATGTGTTCGATGCGGCGGTCGTTTCTCAGGCACTGCAGCATGAAATCAACCATGTGCTGCAGACTCCCAACTGGCCAAGAAACGTTGTCCCCTGCAAGAGGCGTCATCTCCGCCTGCTGTGCATCACCCCACCCTTGGTCTACATACTGACTAGAGCATTGTCTACCTCCCTCTGGAGCGATGTCTTCCTCCTCCATTGACTCCTCCTCATCCTCCTCACAAAGTCCTTCAAATACATATAAATTTACAAAATTTAAAACTCAAAATTTAAAAACTTTGTATCATAATTCTGTAACATCAGTTTATGGAAACACAATAGCATTACAAAAGGATAGACAAAAAATGTACATTATGTGCTTTGTAAATACATTAAAAGTTTGTAATGGTTATGAAAATATAAACAGCGACTCTGGAGGTTCAATTGTTGATACAGCATGGTACTTTGAAAGTCCTCCAGCCCTTTGTGAGGAACCACGTTGCGCTGACTGTCCAGAAGGTGATGGAATTTGTGACTCCTCATCCTCCACCTCTTCCAAAACCTCATGCCTTAGTGCTTGCAGTGTTTTTTGAAGCAGGCAGATAAGGGGGACAGTCAGGCTGACTAGTGCATCATCTGCACTCGCCATCCGGGTTGACTCATCAAACGCACGCAAAACGTGGCAGATATCCTTCATAGAGTTATTCGCCACTCATTACACTGGCAGTGGCTGCCCATTCATTATAGGATCCAATTCTAATTACTGGTTCTCACCAACAAAGCTCTCCACAGCGCAGCACCCCCCTACATCTCCTCCCTTATTTATATTTATCGGCCTAACCGACTGCTGCACTCTGCAAACGACCTTCGACTAACCTCTGCACTAATCCGTACCTTCCACTCCCAACTCCAAGACTTCACCCGCGCTGCGCCAATCCTCTGGAATGCTCTACCCCAAGAAATTAGGACTATCCGCAATTTGGATGGTTTCAGGCGCTCCCTCAAAACACATTTGTTCACAGTGGCCTATCACATTCACTAATCAAAGTCATTCTATGTGTAATTCTGTGTGTGTAGCCCATTCACTATCTCCATGCATCCCTCACTTCCTTAAAATGGCTGGACCATCATTGTAAAAACACCATTGTATATAAACACCTGTACTTTGTATCTCCCACACCTCATTGTAGATTGTAAGCTTTCACCAGCAGGGGCGGCTGATTTTGCTTTAATTATTGTATTGTTAACGTTGTTACTTATGACTCGTGTTTTGAAACTGTTAAACTGTAAAGCACTGCGGAATATTATGGCGCTATATAAATAAATAATATTATTATTCTTATTATAGAGGCCCACTCAGTAGTGGTGAAGTGTGAACGGCGCAAATTGCGAGTTGACTGCGCCTGATGCAGCTGATACTCCATTACTGTTGGCTGCTGCTCACACAACCGCTCCAACATATGTAACGAGGAATTCCACCTGGTGGGTACGTCACATATGATGCGATGTTCATGAAGGTGAAATCTGCGTTGCAGAGCTGCAATCAGCGATCTGGCCATGCTGGAACGTCGCAAGTGAGCGCACTCTAGGCGGACCTTGTGCAGCAGTGCATCAAGATCCGGATAGTCCCTCAAAAAACTCTGCACGACCAAGTTGAGCACATATGACAGACATGGTATGTGAGTGAGGTTGCCAAGGCCCAGAGCTGACACCAGATTTCGGCCATTGTCACACACTACCAAGCCTGCCTGTAGATTCTCTTCCAAAAACCACACGTCGCTCTCCTGCTTTATGGCATTACAGAGCTCCTGCGCTGTGTGGCTAAGATTCCCCATGGAAATTAATTTCAGGATGGCCTGTTGACATTTGGACACGGCTGTGCTCATATCGGTCGCAACAGGTAAACGTTCACGGGTCCATGTGGAGGTAGACCGTGACGGCTCCTGCAGCGATGATTCTGAGGAACTGGAATAGGAGGAGGAATCAATGTGTACAGACTTGATTCCTGCAATCCTTGGAGTTGGCAGAACACGTACAGCGCCACTCGCAAGATCAGTACCCGGCTGCACAACATTGACCCAATGGGCAGTGAGGGAAAGGTATTGTCCCTGGCCATGGGTGTTAGAACCCTCTTGTTAGGTTTTGTTTCAGTTTGCTGGTCACATGACCTTTTTTCCCTATTTAGTCTGGCTCCGCCCTTCTGGCTTTGCTTGACTTCATTGTATTATCTACTGTTAAGCTAGCCGGGTGCTTAGGTGCCTTAATCTGTCAGTTTTGCTTGATGTTAGGATCACAAAGTATTTATTTTTCTGTTTAATTATCCATGCTACAATTTATGTTAGGAGGTGTCCACCTTTTCTCCCAGTCCCTAGATCTTGTAGGGATTACTCCCTCGCAACTATAGGTCTTCGTTCACACTAGATGAGGACTTTAGCGGGTCTGGTCGCAGGATCAGGTTCCCCGTTACATCGTAGGGATTCAGCTTAGTTGTATTGTAGGGACAGAATTCCCTTCTTTCCTTACTGGTTGTAGCAGATCATAACAATGGGTACTGGTCCACGCATCGGTGGTCAGGTGGACCTTGCTACTGAGGGCTTTTAGTAGCGCATGTTTAATTTTTCCCTCAACATGCTTTTGCAGACCAGGGACGGCTTGCCTGCTGAAATGAAATCGGCTTGGCACATTGTATTGTGGGATTGACAATGATATTCAGTTACGGAAACTGTCTGTCTCCACCAGCCTGAATCACAGCATTTCAAGGGACAGGAGTTTTGCAATGCCAGCATTCAGAGCCTGTGCTCGTGCATGGTTTGCGGAGTATGGCCGTCTTTTATCCCATGCCTGTGCTACCGCTGGCTGTTTTGTGGCCTGGGAGTGTGAGGATGACAGGGAACTTGCTGCTGTGTGTGGAATAACAGTTTGTCTCTGGACAACAGTGGCCGAGGTTCTTCCATGGCGATCCTGTGAGGAAGCATAACCAGCTGTGTGTGAGCTCGATGAAGAGGCTTCAACACAACCTGAAGATGTAGGTGCTGCTGTAGGTTGGCCTACATCTCTAGTGTGTCTTTGTAACTCAACTACGTGCTTTGTCCGCACATGTTTCCACATATTTGTGGTATTGAGGTGACTGACACTTTTAGCTATTTTTAATTTTTAATTACACAGCTTGCATTTCACATAGCAAATATCATGTGCAAGTGTGTGAAAAAAGGACCACGCAGTGCAAGTCCTGGGAGCGCACGTTTTGACTTTTGGAAGACAACTGCTCCGAACAGGTGCCAAACTGGAGGCTACAGGCAACCGAGTCTGCAGCCTAACTCTCCCTCCTGTTTGTACCGTTGGGGCAATGTCTTCCTCTATCTTCCTTCTATCACTAACCATTTCTCTAGGCCTCTCCCAGCTTTCAACCAAAGTACTGGTTCTACCCACAAAGCTCTCCACAGTGCAGCACCCCTCCTACATCTCCTCCCTCATTTCTATCTATCGGCCTAACCGACTGCTGCGCTCTGCAAACGACTTTCGACTAACCTTTGCACTAATACGTACCTCCCACTCCCGACTCCAAGACTTCTCCTGCTCTACGCCAATCCTCTGGAATGCTGTACCCCAAGAAATTAGGACTATCCACAATTTGCATGGTTTCAGGCGCTCCCTCAAAACACATTTGTTCAGAGCGGCCTATCACATTCACTAATCAAAGTCATTCTATGTATTCTGTGTAAGTGTGTGTGTGTCTCTAGCCCATTCACTATCTCCATCCCTCAGTCCCTTAAGATGGCTGGAACATCATTGTAAATGCACCATTGTATATAAACACCTATACTTTGTATCTCCCCCATCTCATTGTACATTGTAAGCTGTCACGAGCAGGGGCGACTTATTTAGCTTAAATTATTGTATTGTTAACGTTGTTACTTATGACTTGTGTTCTGAAACTGCTAAACTGTAAAGCGCTGCGGAATATGATGGCGCTATATAAATAAATATTATTATTATTCCTCTGAGCTGCTCCCACCACCTTCCTGTTCTTCATGCCATGTTGGGTCTTGGACCTCATCATCTCCACTACCCTCTTCCAACACCTGCTGTTGGGTGGTCTGGCCAGCACCATGCTCAACAGAAACTGGCACCTGGGTCTCATCATCATCATCAGATGCGTTCTGCGGTGTGCTGACCATCGGCACTGTCTCACCCGCCTCTTCAGATTCAGAGAGACACAGCTGTTGCGCATCACTGCATACTCCCTCTTCACATTACAGAATGCTGCTTGGCTGGGCCCCTGTTTGCAAGCCAATAGATTCTGAGAACAGAAGCAGACACTCAGCTGGCTCCTGTACAGAACTCTCTGACTGCCTGGGCAATTTGCCAGGCGGTGAAGAGACAGATGGTTGCCCAACAGTGCTGTGGTCCTGAGAGGAGGTGGAAGCAATTGAAGTCGATGCATTGGCTGACATCCAAACAACAACGGCTTCAATTTGTTCTTCCGCAGCAGGGGGGTACTCCGAGCTCCTACAAAAGTGCGCATAAAGGAACGCTCACGGCCCGGGGAAAACTGGTGGATGCTGTGTCACTGGGGGCCGCAGCAGCCACAGAATCCCACGTCCTCTCCCTGAAGAAACTCCACGACCACGTGCCTTACTCCCTGCCTTCTTCATCTTGGTAGATTGATAAAGAAAGTCTGAAAAGTTATAAGGTCTAAGTGTGGTTATTCCGCAGAGACTGCAGTGAACACTGCACACAACTGTTCACTACCCAATGCGTCTCAGCAGGAAGGCAGTCTGTGCGTCAAAACAAAGGCACAAGCATACATCCATGTACCCTGTTTATACAGCTATATAAAAAAAATATGTAGTAGTGACGCACACTTTATTGAGGTACAGTATTACATTGCCATTCACCATCTGTGGCTATGCAGTGTCATCTATATATACCTTATCTATCTGTTGTCATGCTTCCAAGTCGACAGTCAGCCATAAATAGCAATTTTCACTATGCACTATGCACTTTTTAAAGGTTATGTTTGTTAATAAAAATGATTATTGCCACATATTATGAGTATTACATGATGGAAATTGTATAATTTTGTATAAAATATTTAGGGACATTATTCAGCAAATGGAACATTTTAGTAATATCACAGATAACTTGTAATGCTGATGATGTTTTGAAGTCAGACATTCATTGTCTATACAATAAAAATGGTGTACATACTGTTACTTATCCATCATTAATGGATTCAGATATGTACTTGTATGCTTTTATGTACAACCGTATAGCAGATTCCTTAACTAATTTATTTTGTGGTTTGCATTGCTGTTCAACATGTTAATGTATGTGTTTATGTTTGTCAATTCTTTATTTATCTAGATATTAGTTTAAATGAAATCATCATCTTATGGTAGTAAAGGTTATCTTTCTCTTGTTTGAAGTATAGACATTTAAAATTGACAGGTAACAAGGAAATTACTTGATCTAGTATTTAAACATCCTCCTTGACCCTGGGCTCCAACACCGCCAGTTGTTGCTCGGAAGTGCTGTTAGCACAGTCAACACTTGCTCCTGTGTTACTGGGGTTCAGTAACGTCAGCTGGTCCTCGGTTGTGCCATTGGCTCTTTTCCTTCTGCTGCCCCTCCGGGTTCCAGCACAGTCAGCTGGTCCTCGTTACTTGCATTGGCTCTTGTACCTTCTGCTACCCGTCCGGGTTCCAGTACCGTCAACTGGTTCTCCGCAGTGCCTTTGGCCTAGGTGCCTCCATCTCGGTATCCGAGTTCCAGCAACGTCTGCTGGTCCTTGGTAGTGCTTTGGAGCACAGGTACCTCCTGCTTAGTAACCGTGTCCCAGTAACGTCAGCTGGTCCTCGGTTGTGCCATTGGCTCTTTTCCTTCTGCTGCCCCTCCGGGTTCCAGTACCGTCAACTGGTTCTCCGCAGTGCCTTTGGTCTAGGTGCCTCCATCTCGGTATCCGAGTTCCAGCAACGTCTGCTGGTCCTTGGTAGTGCTTTGGAGCACAGGTACCTCCTGCTTAGTAACCGTGTCCCAGTAACGTCAGCTGGTCCTCGGTTGTGCCATTGGCTCTTTTCCTTCTGCTGCCCCTCCGGGTTCCAGTACCGTCAGCTGGTTCTCCGCAGTGCCTTTGGCCTAGGTGCCTCCATGTCGGTATCCGAGTTCCAGCAACGTCTGCTGGTCCTTGGTAGTGCTTTGGAGCACAGGTACCTCCTGCTTAGTAACCGTGTCCCAGTAACGTCAGCTGGTCCTCGGTTGTGCCATTGGCTCTTTTCCTTCTGCTGCCCCTCCGGGTTCCAGTACCGTCAGCTGGTTCTCCACAGTGCCTTTGGCCTAGGTGCCTCCATCTCGGTATCCGAGTTCCAGCAACGTCTGCTGGTCCTTGGTAGTGCTTTGGAGCACAGGTACCTCCTGCTTAGTAACCGTGTCCCAGTAACATCAGCTGGTACAAGATTGTGCTACAAATACAAGATACGGAACAAGAGACACAAGAACAATAAGCAGAAGATCTAAAAGCAGAAGAACATGAAGTATAAGACCAAAATGAAGAGCAAAATATATGCTCTAAATTCTAAGCAGAAGAAGACTAAGCAGTGTATGGGGGTGAGTCCGTTCCTCCTCGTGGTGCCCCTGGAAAATGCCTGCTACTGCAGGCTAAACTGAACACGGACAAATACTGTTGTAATTTAAATCTTTTGTGACAGCAAGAACGGAAGGATGAAAAATTCATACTTTGACAGATTACAAGTACAGGATTCTCTGTCACAAATAAGAATATGATGAAGAAGATGAAGCAGAATATGAATAAGAATAATAGTTTAATAAGAAGAATATGAGTAATGTTAACAAAGATGAATAGCAAGAAGTTTAAGAAGAAGATAAAGAAGGTGAAGATGAAGAATAATTTGATGAAAAAGATGATGCTGCAGAAGATTATGAAGGAGAAAGTGTGTGAAAAGTTAAAAAGGTGAAGATGAAGAGCATGGAAGTTGTGTAATATACATATTTGCCAAAATATAAAAACGTTAACATTGTCAATTTCTTCGTCAATCCGAACATCTTTAAAAAAAAAATATTTATGCTATTCCATTTGATTGGGTTAAACATCTATGCCTTTAATGTCTCCTCAACCTTCCCCAATACATTCTACATTACTCTTTCTTGTTTTCCTTCATGTACAATTAACCAACAAGGCAAGAATGGGTTTTTTTTAATTTCGATATTTTGTTCCCATAGACTTACATGGGACTTCCGGTATCGGTATCGGGTATCGCCGATATTTTAGTGATATCGGCGATACCATTCCGATTCCGATACTTTAGGATATCGGAAAGTATCGCTCAACTCTAGTGACGGGGGCTTAATCTGGTGAATATATCTACCTGTGGGCAAATAGATAAGGGGGGAAAGTGTTGGACTTGGAAAAAACAGGTGGCGGAGAAATACCTTCAATTCCCGGATTGGACTCGCGTTCCAGTTCCTCCAATACAGCAACTGCCTCTTGTTCAGTAATACCATCAGTAACCTGTCCAGGTCGTGATTTAGAGTGCAGTTTATATAAGACCAATTTCTGGGAAAAGAGGTGAAGATCTTTCAGTGATAGAAAAAAATTTAAATTATTAAATGGAGAGAACGTTAAGCCCAAACTTAAAACCTCCTTTTGTGCATCAGATAAGGAATGAGAGGATAAATTAATCACCTCTAAGGTATTAGTCCTGGGTTTTTTGTCAACAGGGGAAGAGGTTGGGAATTTATGTTTGGAGTTTTTCTTTCCTCCCCATTTGGGCTTATTAACTCTAAGGTGTTCCCTTCTGTCCCAAAATGTCTTGGAATTATCAGGGCCTTGATTTTTATCTTCCATCGATGACATTGATGTAGATCGAGCCCAGAAGAAGGATGATCTTTGGCCATTTCTATTACGTTTCCATTTTATACTTGGTCATTTTGAAAATTGGATTGGTCGCGTTGGAATTTACGTGTCTTTGTTTCCACGATCTCATTCCCCCATTTAAGTTGCTCGGCATCAATTTCACTTTTCAATTGTATTACTTTATCAGTGGTTAGTTGTTTATTGATATTATCCTCTATGGTTTTCAGCTCATTATCAATTTCGATAAGGAACAATTCATTAGACTTAGTTAGAAGTTCCAAAAAAGTTTTGGAACATTGTGATGCTGCCCCCTCCCATGCCTTAATAAAATCCTCATTATCAATTGGAAAGGAGGGAAAGACTTGGATTCTTAATCCCCGCGGAATTAATTAGCTTCTGATATATCTTTCAAGAAATGCTTTGTTCCACCAAATGCGGGCCCGTTTGTGAAGCAGCTCTTTATATCTCTTAATAATTTCGACATCATCTCTGGACGTCTGATCACTAGAGGGACCCAGACCACTGTCAAACACGCTGTTGAGTTTCGTTTGCCACACTTTTTCATGTTCGCGAAAATCCATCTGGCCCGAGATGGAAACTGTGAAAACACAGAAATAAATGAGAAAAACAATCTCAAGCACAGACACCATGATTTAAAGTGTCATTATAATCATCCCACACAGGACAATTATGAGAAATACCCTTATGGAGCTCCTATCACACAATCAAAACCAAAAACATGGAGCAGAAAACCATAACAAAATTCAAAGTACCACAAAAATTATTTTTATTATCATATAATGGTATAAATGTTATAATACAAGAATGGACATAACAATGCATAATGAATTAGAAACCCAAAGCGGTTCGACCAGAGTCTAGGTGTAC
The DNA here is from genome assembly GCA_033576555.1 of Oophaga sylvatica. NCBI lineage: Eukaryota > Metazoa > Chordata > Amphibia > Anura > Dendrobatidae > Oophaga > Oophaga sylvatica. The sequence goes on along the minus strand of JARQOD010000003.1, from coordinate 454,430,326 downwards.
TACTATATACAGTACTGCATAATAGAACCATAAATATGGGATAAAAAGTATATATTAATGCCTCCTGAACAATAATAACAAGTCAGTATCTTTGCGGCAAAGTGCCATTTCACTCCAGGAGCGTGCCAACATCCACCACAAACTCAATACCATAAATGTCTCTGTAGTAGATATCAGTAGGCACCAAACCATATAATTAAAATAAGGAACCAGAGATAGGAGGTAGGGGGGAAGAAGTCACAGGCAAAAAATAATGATTATATTATTAACCCCTTAGTGACAGAGCCATTTTGCAGCTTAATGACCGGGCCAATTTTTACAATTCTGACCACTGTCACTTTATGAGGTTATAACTCTGGAACGCTTTAACGGATCCTGCTATTCTGAGATTGTTTTTTCGTGACATATTGTACTTCATGTTAGTGGTAAAAAATTTTTTATCTGACTTGCGCTTATTTATGAAAAAAACGGAAACATGGCGAAAATTTTGAAAATTTAGCAATTTTCAAATTTTCAACTTTTATGCCCTAAAATCAGAGAGATATGTCACACAAATTTCTTAATAAATAACATTTCCCACATGTCTACTTTACATCAGCACAATTTTGGGAACAAAATTTTTTTTTGTTACGAAGTTATAAGGGTTAAAAGTTGACCAGCAATTTCTCATTTTTACAACACCATTTTTTTTTAGGGACCACATCACATTTGAAGTCACTTTGAGGGGTCTATATGATAGAAAATAGCCAAAAGTGACACCATTCTAAAAACTGCACCCCTCAAGGTGCTCAAAACCACATTCAAGAAGTTTATTAACCCTTTACGTGCTTCACAGGAACTGAAGCAATGTGGAAGGAAAAAATTAACATTTAACTTTTTTTGCAAAAGCTTTACTTCGGAACCAATTTTTTCTATTTTCACAACTGTTCAAAGAAAAAATGAACCACAAAATTTGTTGTGCAATTTCTCCTGAATACGCCGATACCCCATATGTGGGGGTAAACCACTTTTTGGGCGCACGGCAGAGGTCGCAAGGGAACGAGCGCCGTTTGACTTTTTCAATGCAGAATTGGCTGGACGCCATGTCGCGTTTAGAGAGCCCCTGATGTGCCTAAACAGTGGAAACCCCCACAAGTGACCCCATTTTGGAAACTAGACCCCTTAAGGAACTTATCTAGATGTGTGGTGAGCACTTTGAACCTCCAAGTGCTTCACAGAAGTTTGTAACGTAGAGCCGTGAAAATAAAAAATCATATTTTTTCCACAAAAACAATCTTTTCACCCCAATTTTTATTTTCCCAAGGGTAACAAGACCCCAAAAGTTTTTGTAAAATTTGTCCTGAGTACGCTGATACCCCATATGTGGGGGTAAACCACTGTTTGGGTGCATGGCAGAGCTTGGAAGGGAAGGAGCACCGTTTGACTTTTTTCAACGCAGAATTGGCTGGACGCCATGTCGCGTTTATAGTGGCCCTGATGTGTCTAAACAGTGGAAACCCCCCACAAGTGACCCCATTTTGGAAACTAGACCCCCTAAGGAACTTATCTAGATGTGTGGTGAGCACTTTGAACCTCCAAGTGCTTCACAGAAGTTTATAACGCCCGGGCGTGAAAATAAAAAATCATATTTTTTTCCACAAACCTGATCGTTTAGTCCCTAATTTTTTATTTTCCCAAGGGTAACAGGAGAAATTAGACCACAAAAGTTGTTGTCCAATTTGTCCTGAGTACGCTGATACCCCATATGTGGGGGTAAACCACTGTTTGGGCACACGGCAGGACTCGGTAAGGGAGGGAGCGCCATTTGACTTTTTGAACGCCACTGCGTTTTTGGAGACCCCCTCATGTGCCTAAATAGTGGAAACCCTCAATTCTAGCTCCAACCCTAACCCTAATCTCAACCCTAACCCTAATACCAACCCTAACCCTAATACCAACCCTAATTCTAACCCTAACCCTAATTGTAACCCTAACCCTAGTTGTAACCCTAACCCTAGTTGTAACCCTAACCCTAATTCCAACCCTAACCCTAATTATAACCCTAACCCTAATTATAACCCTAACCCTAAGGCTGGGTTCATATTGCGCTTTACCAGCCCATTCAACACATAGTGTTGACGGGCTGGTAACGGTATAGCATAACGCGATCGCGTTATGCTATACTCACTAGCGCAGAGGAATCAGCGATGATTCATTTGTGCTAGCGGTGACGGAGCCCAGACGCTGCAGGCCGTGTCCGAGGCTCCGTCACTGAATGACGGCACGTCGCGAACACATGCCGCTTTACGTAAAGCGGCATGCGTCGCGATGCGCCCTCAAATGCGGGTGAATGGCAGCGTTAACGGACTGCGTTACACCGCGTTATACCGCGGTGTAACGCAGTCCGTCTAACGGACTGCTATAACGCAATATGAACCCAGCCTAACCCTAACGCTAATCCCAACCCTAATTATAACCCTAACCCTAATTATAACCCTAATTATACCCCTAACCCTAACCCTAATGGAAAAATGAAAATAAATAAAATTTCTTTATTTTATTATATGTACCTAACCAAGGGGGTGATATAGGGGGGGTTTATGTACTGTTTTTTTTATTTTGATCACTGTGATAGTTTATCACAGTGATCAAAATGTACTTTTAGAGAATGAATGAATATTTTTTTGAATTTGCCGCCAGGCAGATTCGGCGGGTGCACTGCGCATGCGCCCGCCATTTTTTTTTTACTGGAAGAAGACGCCGGCTGAACGGAGGCCAGGGGGAGGACCGGAGGCGAGGGGGAGGATCGGACCGCACCGGGGGGGATCGGAGGACACGGGACCCCTCCAGGTACAGGGGGGGGTGAGATCGGGGTCCCGGGACACTATTTCTCTCCCCTCTGATGTGCGATCACATCAGAGGGGAGAGAAATTTACAGGCAGGGATCGCAGCATTGATTTCTCTTTTGCGATCGCCAGTATATGGCGATCGCAAAAGAGTGGTGATTGGGGGGGCCCCTATTATGTTCTCTGGGGTCTCGGCTACCCCAGGCAGCCGAGACCCCAGAGAAAATCGCCCATCCCCCCGTCACCTCGCGGCGGGCGCAGCACTCGTGCGCCCGCCATTTTAAAGCATGGCGCCGGCACCGGGGGACACCGGAGGGCCCTGGGGCCATGAGGAGGGTTCGGGGGCCACGTGGGGTCCGGACCCTTTTCTCTGTCCTCTGATGTCCGATAACATCAGAGGACAGAGAAATTAAATGGCACATTTTTTTTTTTTTTTGTTGCGGTCGCCGTTATAGGGTTAATAACGGCGATCGCAACATCGGTGTCGGTAAAAACCGACTCGATTCATGTTCTCTGGGGTCTCGGCTACCCCCGGCAGCCGAGACCCGGAGAAAATGCGCCTCTGGGGGGCGCTATTCACTTTTCGCTGTGGTTTAAGTACCCTTAATGACCGCCGTTAAAAGGCGTATCGGCGGTCGTTAAGGGGTTAAAAGTATTATTATTATTATGAAAGTACAAAAACACTAGTGCATGCCCTCATCATCTCCGCCTCGACTACTGCAACCTCCTACTCTCTGGCCTTCCCTCTAGCACTCTGGCACCACTCCAATCCATCCTGCACTCTGCTGCACGACTAATACACCTGTCTCCCCGCTATTCCCCAGCCTCTCCTCTCTGCCAAGCCCTTCACTGGCTTCCTATCGTTCAGAGGCTCCAGTTCAAAACCCTAACCATGACCTACAAAGCCATCCACAATCTGTCTCCTCCATACATCTGTGACATGGTCTCCCGGTACATACCCACACGCAACCTTCGATCCTCTCAAGATCTCCTCCTCTACTCCCCTCTTATCTCTTCTTCCCACAACCGCATACAAAGCTTCTCCCGTGCCTCTCCCATACTCTGGAACTCTCTACCCCAACACATCAGACTCACGCCTACCATGGAAACCTTCAAAAAGAACCTGAAGACCCACCTCTTCCGACAAGCCTACAACCTGCAGTGATCATCAGTCTACTGAACCACCGCACAATCAGCTCTTCCCTCTCCTAGTGTATCCTCACCCATCCCTGTAGACTGTGAGCCCTTGCGGGCAGGGTCCTCTCTCCTTCTGTACTTGTGTGTGCCTTGTATTGCTCATGTTTACTGTACTTGTCTATACTTGCCCCCAGGGGCGTACATAGAAATCATGGGGCCCCATAGCAAAAGTCTGAATGGGGCCCCCCCAAAAAAAAAAACAGGTGCTCTTAACTCCACACACCACACACACACACACACCCACACACACAACCTGCAGTGCATGCAGGGCCCCTACACCCTCCACAGTGCGTGCAGCCGGGCCCCCCTCCCTAAGGTGCAAAGTGCAGTCAGAGCCATTGTAAAGGGTATGCCACACTAAACAATATCGCTAACGGGATCGCTAAAAAACGTCACTATTTAGCGATCCCGTTAGCGATGTTGTTCAGTGCGGCAGCTGCCAGCGACGAGCTTCCTGCTGTGATCTCGCTCGTCGCTGGAATCGTTCCGGACCCTATTTCATCGCTGGCGCTCCCGCTGGGTAAGTATTAATCGCTAGTGTGGCACCTTTTCTTAGCTATTTAGCGGTACTTTTGTACCGCTAAAGTCGTTAAGAAGATCGCTAACGGCGATAGCGTCGTTAACTATATCGCTAAATGTGGCCGCATTTAGCGATATAGAAACAATCCCGCTAGCGATCTCATTAGTATGCAACGCTAACGAGATCGCTAGCGGGATAGCTTAGTGTGGCAGTACCTTAAATGTAAAGTGCCAGCACAGTGAGGGGACACATTTAACAAAAAAAATCGACCCCCAGTCAGGCTCACCATCTTGTGTGTGCAGTGGCGTAGCAACTGTTTGTGGGGCCCGGGGCGGCTGAAAAAATTGCCGCCCCTTTGGTCATTGATAATCCTGAAGCATTCACCATTACAACCAAAAAAAGGCTCAAAGTAAATACCTTTCACCTGTAAAATCAGCATGGCAAAAATACACACTGCAAAGCAGCAACACACAGTATGGACTTGTGTTTATGATGTGCTTTATCCTCCTTGGACAAAAAGGACTTCTTTAGGCTTGGCTCACATTTATACAGTGCAGTCTGCTGGACAAATATGTCTGAATTGCAAAAAAAAATGGTATTCAGACGTATATGGAGGCATACACAAACCATAATGGGCAACACGTAGTGTAAAAAAAATGTTCTTCTGACTATGTTTTGACCTGATCACGTTGTATTGTGGGAAAAAAAACATAATTGACCAAAGGTACGCGTTTTTAATGTGGGGTGAAAAAAAGTTTATTCCTCTGGACACCTCCTCACAGAACTGATGCTAAAATGGAGTGGGATGGGACTGTTGACACCAGTAAAACTGGATGGAAAAAAAATGATTCTTTTTAAGTAAAAAAAACATATAGAGACAAAGATGGAAGTACGATATGTATCAAATGTACTTGTTTAAATTCGTAGGTTGATGCATGGCATACGTTTTAACCCTGCTGTTCTGTTCGGGTCAAAAATGACCCGTTTTGGAAATTAGATATTATTTTATTCATTCATTTTTCGATTTTGAAACTTGTGGTTCCTTCTATTTTCCTAATTTACGGGGTTCATACTAAGGGTACTTTATTTTTTTTTTTCGGTGCTTTACTTTTTGCGCTACAGTTTTTTATACACTTGTTATGTTCGGGTCAAAATGACCCGTTAGCCTTTTATACTAATCTAAAGTAAAACAAAGGATTTTTAGTTTATTTTGAGACTACTTATTGCATCTACTATTGTTTATCAAGTTATCTAGTTGCTTTAGGTGCACAGATGGACATAAATGGATGGATACATGTATACAAATGATTTCAGTACAAACCATACGCATTGTCTTTCAGTACAATTTTTATTGCTGTATCTAAAGGCCTGCTGTTCCTCTACAAATAAATCAATTCAGTTTTCAAGATTGCAAAAGAAAATAGTTTCTTTTCCTTGTGAACTGACAAGCTAATGAGAATGTATTTTGTTGTGTGTTATCTTAGCCTTGCAGAAGGTGCCTGTGTGTCTCCGCCCTTATCTTGTCAGTATAGTAGTTCAGTCAGACATTCCAAGGCTGTTGGAGAGAGGAGCTGGAGTCTGGAGCTGCACACAGAGTTTACCTCACAGCTTTGAATACATGGTACCCGTGGTATTTATGACTGTTGAAGTTTTGCAAAAATGATGCGAAAACGTGGATTGAAAAAAAATAGATTAGTAGAAACCTTTTTTTGAAAAAAACTGAAATTTTTATTTTTTCTGATTAGTTTTTACTATTTTTTTCAAAATGCTTTTATACTGTTAAAATTTATTTTAGTTTTAAGTTAGTTGTACTAATAGTTACCTAAAGTTGTTGTTGATGTTGTTGTAAAAGATATAGTTGATTATTTAAGCACAAGTTTTACATTAATCAACACAAAATTTAAAAAAATTAAGTTTTTTTTATTCAATTTTTCTTTGATAATGAACAACTATGATCACACACAGTATAATAATGCAACAGGTATTCAAAAAGAACTTTTCAGTGGCTCAAAACAACATTTTAATAGGTTCGGGTCAAAAATGACCCGAACATAACAAGTGTATAGTAAACCCGAACAGAACAGCAGGGTTAATGTATACGTCCAACGCATTAAGTCTGCAGGCGTATAAATGTGAACCTAGCCTGACGGAACATGCTGGATAGTGTGCTCCGATGTAAGAAGTGTGGTGCCTAATCTGACAGCAGGTACAAGCAATGCCCATCATTCATGGCATCATATAAGACAGGTAGACGGATGTCATATCTTTGTATATGAAATGATTGGAATATGTAAGCTATGCAAAGTTCCAACATGTGTACAAACTACAAGACACATTTTATCACAGGTAAGCTGACACAGAAATGCCGCACACAATATCTTCCATAACATCTGCAGAACTTCCACTCTCAGGCACCTCATGAGCTCAGCACGCCCCATGTAATTGCTGTCTCCCAGGTGCATGCCTCTGGGGTGAAGGAGCAGAATAAATTAGTAACATTTATTGGCTGCACCATGATTTCCAGGGCATTGCACATTTTTAGTATTGCATGAACATGCATTGTTGCACACCTTGACAGTGAAGTTGGTGGTGGGACATAGACTGGAGGTCTTACCTACAGCTAGGAAGCATCATCCTGCCTGGTGGTGGTACAGGGGTTAAATCACATGAAACCAGCTCTAATGGAGCATTGTGAGGCGTACAGAAGGGTGGCTGCAGTGCATGCAGGGCAATCCTCCTCCTCCACAGTGCATGCAGAGCCCCCCTCCTCCACCCTCCACAGTGCCTGCAATCAGGACCCCCACACTCCCTAAGGTGCAAAGTGCAGCCAGAGGCTAGCCATTGTAAATATAAAGTGCCAGCACAGTGAGGGGACACATTCAACAAAAAAATCCACCCCATACCCCAGCCAGCAGGGCTCACCTTCTTGTGTAGTGTATCTCTCCCTGAGTGAAACTTATGAATGTTTTCTGCTTCCTGTGATGCACTTGTCTCTGGCTGAGGCTGGCTTTCTTATGCAAATGCAGCCAGAGACTTAAGCCAACTGCTGACCAGGAGACAACAAGGAAAGGGGACCTTCAAGGGGGTTTACAGTGTCCGGCCGTCGCTTATATTTAATTAAAGGAGATAGTACTGTGTCAGCACAGCACAGCTGCCAAACGACAGCGGCCGTCGTGGGCCCCCTCACCTGTCTGGGCCCCATAGCAGCTGCTTAGTCTGCTCTATTCACGGAACGCCACTGCTTGCCCCTCTTCACATGTAAAGCGCCATGGAATAAATGGCACTATAAAAATCTATAATAATAATAATAATAATAATTAGCTCACCCATATTTATGTTCATATGCAGATATGCTCCCTACGCGCGTTTCACAGTCGCTTCCTCGGGGGGCTGTAGTGTGTTTAATGCCCCTCTTGACCACTCAAAAGGACACCATAGGTGGCACATCTGATGGATGCTGTTAACGTCGCGTCTGTGCCCACCCTCCGGCGCCGTGATGACGGTGTGCTCCACGGGTGCACCCGACTGACATCAGTGAAACGCAGCGCCACCAGGAAGCGCTGTGAGAGGCAACAGAGGCGGAGTCAACACTCAAGACAGGCGCACAAGAAAATAACCACCAATACCATATCATGTATGGGCAAAGTTTCCCTTTCTCCCTCAAGGTATCGCGGCTACAGCTGATTGCAAATAACGAGGTGTATGACAAATAATAATCAGTCGAATCAATACAAATACATAACACTGGTTTACATCTCACAATATATATGTGCTAGTGATATTATTGCATGGAGAAAAGGACTAAATATATCGGTGGTGATTAATTAATAATTTGTAAATATATAATATCACATAATAAAATAATAAATACAATGAGTCACATGTCAACCCAATCCATTGCATAAATAACAAAATGCAGTCTCATGAATAATCATAAACTATCAGGATGGTGGAGTATGATTAATAGTCGGTGCCAACTATATATCCCCTCAAGAAATATCCAAGGTCAGATGTTCCAAATAGTTCCATAATGCTTCATATGCTAAACAAAGAAGGCATAAGTTAAAATCACAAAAACAATAAAATAAAAACAATAGAGATCATTGGTGCAAAGGTGATGTCCACAATCACAGATAATATAGTAATATAGCGTGGCACTACCGTGGAAGGTGCTCAAGTAGGAACCCAACCCAGTGACAATGTAAAGAAAAACTTGGCACTCAACTTTATAGGTAAAGGGGGAAATTTATTGCAGTCAAATCAAAACAACGTTTCGGTCCCATCCGGACCTTCATCAAAGTACTGCAGACAATGACAATGAAAAAAAATATAATAAACATACTATGGTATACGTAATTTTGAGGAAACACTTATAATAACATAATGTGAGAGAAGTCTCAAGAGAAAAAGACCGAATATAGCATGGTCAGTCAATATTTTCGTAACAAAAGTTGCGACATGTGGACATAAAATAAACATGTAAAATAAAATGAAAGGAAAAATAAGGTAAATAAGAGGGGGGCCTACCCGACTGCTTGATGAGTAGAAATCTCATTGAGCGATTAGATTAAGTCCAAAGCATATATTTATGATCTATGGACTAATGAGGTGTTTATTTCAGTGAGCAACCACAAAATTCATAGAATATTGTAAAATATATAGAAAAATGTATCAAAAAACCGATACATTCTGCTGGAATGCAGAGAACATACCTTTAAAGGAATCAAGAAACAGACCCGGGCAATTGTCAATCAATATAATCAGGATATTGCCTGTTAGCAAGAAATTAGAATGTGCCAGTGAATTCATGCGAGACCTTAAGTGTCTATTTGATATAAGTATATGGCACTTTAAATATACCTTGCAGTGAATCTGACCAGTGTCCGCTGGATTATACCCAATATATCAAAGATGTGGTGAATACCTGATAGGTATGGCAAAATAAAATATTATAATATATGAGTAAAGATTAGTAAGTGATGAGAAGAGAGGATCACAAAATTGCTTATGTGTAGCCCAGCTACGCAGGCACACATAAAAGTCCAGGAGAGTGCACTAGAAGGTAACAGCAACGCTTGATGTGCATTCACTGTCACTCACACTTTCAGACACGCCTATCTGAGATATAAGGGGGAGTGACACGTGGCAGGAGTGAGTAGTCTGGAGGGAGAGGGAGAGAGAGAAGAGCTCAGATCAGTTAGCTCCGGGAGGCTCAGGAGTGAGTCATCCCTTGGATAGTTGCCTGTCTGAGATAGTCAGATAGTTAGCTCCGGGAGGCTTAGGAGTGAGTCATTCCCTGGATAGTTATCTGTCTGAGATAAGATCAGTTTGAGTGGAGCTTAGTGTTCAGTGGAGTTCAGCCTGTTAGCTTCTGTCTCAAGGACAGAGCAGCCATTCAGTCTCGGTCCTGTGTGGACTTTGGAGGAAACTGAGAGCTAAGCAGCGAGCTCTGGATGAAGCTGACATTATTCCACAACTGCCACAAGTGCTTATGTTAAAAGCGGGAAGCAGGGCGAAGGGCACAGTGGAGAAGATAGAGAAGTGCTACTGGTATTGGATTGCCTGCACTAAATTGCCGGACACCGGGGTCCGAAGTGTTGCTACTGTTTCAGGCATAGTAACAAGAAAACCGGAGGCATCTGGACTACAGGTCGCAGAGAGCAGCCCTAAGTGTCAATACGTAACCGGAGTCAGGTGGAACAGGGACTTTGAGTCAAGTGCACGACAAAAGTAAGGACCTAGTTTCATCACCTAGAAGGCTCCACCACAACATTGGCCGGGCAGTACAGCTATAGAGAAAGCTGGAGTTTCAGAGTTAACTTCGCTTCAGGCAAGTTGGATTCACATGTACATTGAAGTTAAGGAGGCCTCTAACCTGCTCAGCTGTTACTGGAAAGTGCACTCTTCACCCCGACCAGCTCCCCGGGATCTGCTTGAACCACCATCAGTAAAAGGTATGAAAAGAAGCTGCATTGTGTTTGGCTGAATTCTTACTACACCCTACATCATCATCACCATAGACTTCCAGGGACACGTCTCACCTGTGGGAGACTTACTACCAAGCTGCCCCATAACATCCCCTGTGAAGACCCTTACAGCAGCGCTGGTACAAATTACCAGAAACCACAGGTGGCGTCACAAACTATCCTAATAATCCCCTGTAAATATTCCCCCATCGCACGACCGCCAGGGCCACGGACCGAGCCACCGCTACCAGTGACAACTCCCATAGATGCCCATGGGCTCGACTCCGAGTACCCCATAGCCCTGGTATCCACAATTGTGGTGCGTGGTCGCAACAACTAAACTTGGCTTCACGAACAGGATCCGAAGCTTGCAATTGTGAGTCCTGTGTGCCTATGTTGAACTGTTTGGTGAAAAAGACTGTTTGCTGTATTTGGCGCCAAATTCCGCCATTTTACCGCCATGTTCGCGCCCTGAGGCGCTGGTGAAGAAGGGGCGTGCATTCGTGGGCGTGTACCCCCTGAGGCGTGAAAGATATGGCCGCCCTCTCCAAGGCCTACTACAATGTGAGATCCAGCCCCACTGCTAAAGAAATACGCCTCCTCTTCATCCTCTATGCGAAGAGGAGGAGACGCAAATCCCGCCTCCACGGAAGAGACCAGACAGTTCCTGATGGAACCTACACTCTGGCCTGGGACGAGGTGGCAGAAGGACAAGAGCAGCTATGCAGTGGAGCAGTGGAGCACAGGCCCTGCTCCCCGGAGAAGCTGTTGTTTGAACCTGAGCCATCCTAATACAGAAGCTTCAGCAAACTATGCTGGAGCTGCAGAAGGAGAATGCGGTGCTCAGAAGATTAATCCAGCGTCATGCAGACTTGCAGGAGACAGAGAGACGCTGGCTGCTGTGGGACGCAGTGTTCTCTCCTACAAGCATAATGCCGTCACCTGAATTCCCAAGTTCCCTGCTGAGGAAGGCTGAAGGACGACCGGAGGCTGCCACCAAAAGTGCTGTACCTGATCCCACCGATGCGGAGGTGGAGGAGAAGGAGGCTGAGGAGGTCCTGCCCGTTCCGGAGTGCCAGCCAGGCAAGGAGGCCGCAGCAGATTACAGTCCCCCGGTAGGGACGCCGGAGGAAACCCAGCCGTCTGTGATGGAGCAGCGACAGCAGCAGGTTAGTGCGTCCCCAACTGAGCCATTGTGCACACCTGCTTCCTGCTCTGCATCACACCAGCATTGTGCATCGGCATCGCCCCCTGCGTACATCTCCGTATCGCAATCGGCGACCTACTCTGCATCGCAATCGGCGACCCAATCTACATCGCAAACTGCGGTTACAGCTGAATCGCCCCCTGCTACGCAAACAGCGACGCAATCGGCGTCCCACAAAGAGGAAGCACCCGGCGTGCCCCTAGCGGTTCGCACAAGGACTGTAGCGACCCAGACCTTGATAGCAGGTCATGACCTGTTTGTAATGCGCTCTAGAGAGCATCGCGTTGTTCCAGCCCCCGGGGTGGAAGACGTAATTGAAGTCAGCAAGAAAATGTGAAGACCGGTAGGACCCAGACAGGGGTTTACCGCATTCTAGTAACTGTAAAAAGTTTTGATAAAAGAAATAATTGCTGTTTTGCACTTTATTGCTATGTATAGTGTTTACATAGTTTTACATATTTGGAATAGAATACCCGGCTGGGTAAAGAGAGTTAAAGAATTTTGAAGAAATTAAAAAGTAATGTGATAATTGCATAAGTTTTGCATAGTATACCCTGGTTGGGTAAATACCGTTAGAATTATAATGTGAATATGAAAGTTATTGACATGTGAATACTTGAAGAATATATGTGATTTAACCTTTCATGGACTGAGAGGCTGAGGACTGTGCCAGCCCAGAACTGATCTTTGTAAATAGTTGCGCTACGGTGCATCATCTTGGTTTTACATGAAACCACTACTATTATCTACCTCAGAAGAAAAACCCGTATGGTGGGGCCCAGAGTGAGGTCTGCAATAAAGTCCTGCAGCCCACCCAGGACCCACGTGGGAGGTTTTTGGTGCGGGTCCTCCACAAGAATACTGCCTATACTGTGAATATTTAAAAAAATGTTTTGATACTTTTGTATTCTTCATTGTACAAATTGTAACGTTCAAGAATCGTACCTCCCGGATGGGAAGAGTTGCAATGTTGTTGTTAATGCAAAACAAAATGTTCTTTTTGTCTTTTACAGCCCGGGAGTGCTGTGTTTTACCAAGGGGGGATGTGTAGCCCAGCTACGCAGGCACACATAAAAGTCCAGGAGAGTGCACTAGAAGGTAACAGCAACGCTTGATGTGCATTCACTGTCACTCACACTTTCAGACACGCCTATCTGAGATATAAGGGGGAGTGACACGTGGCAGGAGTGAGTAGTCTGGAGGGAGAGGGAGAGAGAGAAGAGCTCAGATCAGTTAGCTCCGGGAGGCTCAGGAGTGAGTCATCCCTTGGATAGTTGCCTGTCTGAGATAGTCAGATAGTTAGCTCCGGGAGGCTTAAGGTACTGCCACACTAAACAATCCCGCTAGCGATCTCGTTAGCGTTGCATACTAATGAGATCGCTAGCGGGATTGTTTCTATATCGCTAAATGCTGCCGCATTTAGCGATATAGTTAACGACGCTATCGCCGTTAGCGATCTTCTTAACGACTTTAGCGGTACAAAAGTACCGCTAAATCGCTAAGAAAAGGTGCCACACAGCGATAAGATACTTACCCAGCGGGAGCGCCAGCGATGAAATAGGGTCCGGAGCGATTCCAGCGACGAGCGAGATCACAGCAGGAAGCTCGTCGCTGGAAGCTGCCGCACTGAACAATATCGCTAACGGGATCGCTAAATAGTGACGTTTTTTAGCGATCCCGTTAGCGATATTGTTTAGTGTGGCATACCCTTTAGGAGTGAGTCATTCCCTGGATAGTTATCTGTCTGAGATAAGATCAGTTTGAGTGGAGCTTAGTGTTCAGTGGAGTTCAGCCTGTTAGCTTCTGTCTCAAGGACAGAGCAGCCATTCAGTCTCGGTCCTGTGTGGACTTTGGAGGAAACTGAGAGCTGTGCAGCGAGCTCTGGATGAAGCTGACATTATTCCACAACTGCCACAAGTGCTTATGTTAAAAGCGGGAAGCAGGGCGAAGGGCACAGTGGAGAAGATAGAGAAGTGCTACTGGTATTGGATTGCCTGCACTAAATTGCCGGACACTGGGGTCCGAAGTGTTGCTACTGTTTCAGGCATAGTAACAAGAAAACCGGAGGCATCTGGACTACAGGTCGCAGAGAGCAGCCCTAAGTGTCAATACGTAACCGGAGTCAGGTGGAACAGGGACTTTGAGTCAAGTGCACGACAAAAGTAAGGACCTAGTTTCATCACCTAGAAGGCTCCACCACAACATTGGCCGGGCAGTACAGCTATAGAGAAAGCTGGAGTTTCAGAGTTAACTTCGCTTCAGGCAAGTTGGATTCACATGTACATTGAAGTTAAGGAGGCCTCTAACCTGCTCAGCTGTTACTGGAAAGTGCACTCTTCACCCCGACCAGCTCCCCGGGATCTGCTTGAACCACCATCAGTAAAAGGTATGAAAAGAAGCTGCATTGTGTTTGGCTGAATTCTTACTACACCCTACATCATCATCACCATAGACTTCCAGGGACACGTCTCACCTGTGGGAGACTTACTACCAAGCTGCCCCATAACATCCCCTGTGAAGACCCTTACAGCAGCGCTGGTACAAATTACCAGAAACCACAGGTGGCGTCACGAACTATCCTAATAATCCCTGTAAATATTCCCCCATCGCACGACCGCTAGGGCTACGGACCGAGCCACCGCTACCAGTGACAACTCCCATAGATGCCCATGGGCTCGACTCCGAGTACCCCATAGCCCTGGTATCCACAATTGTGGTGCGTGGTCGCAACACTTACTAAATAGAATGGGTGAACCAGGGAAGGTCCTACTTGTTAGCCCCAGGCTGTGGAAACATGGTATGGTAAATAAACTGTACTGTGGGGAGAATGTGATCGCTATTAAAGTGCTCCTATATAATGCTTACCGCTGTTGAGAGCTTGTCACACACGGGTCTATACCGAACGCGGCATCCACCGCTTGTTCAGGTGAGTGCCCGGTGAGAAATTCTGCTTATTTATGTGCTGGGGGCGGGGATACCGCTCCAGCGCTGACCGGAAGTGTGTCACAGGATGTGACGTCACCTCTGCGGTTCAAGCGCCCGAGATTGCGTTCCAAGGATAAATCCTAAAGTGGAGGTGCTGAGTGGGAGGAAAAGAGGGACATGTGCTACTTTGTTTGCGTTCCAGCAGCTGCAATTTGCGTTTCAAGCGCCATTAAGGAGCAAAAGGAAAGCATTAGATCTTGATTAATTACTTATATTTGTTTTAGAGCGATATATATGAGAGAGCAGTCGAGTAGGTAAATAGGAGGGGTCCAGAGGTTAGGTAGGAGGAGGGTCCAGTTTATATATTCATTTATTCACATATTCAATATAGGCGACTCTGTGGGGGGAAAATAGTAAAATTAGTAGAAAAAAATGACAATGTGACATCATTATTATACTTTGGTTACCATCTTATCTACTATAAAATATGATAAATGGAATTTAGATGAAGGAATGTAAATCATACTCCCTATTTAAGCCTCGGGGAGATAAAGTCTGCAATTGGTGAATCCAGTATGACTCTCTTTTCTTTAGGTATTGGATTCGGTCACCCCCTCGCCTAGACGGCGTGATCAGTTCAATGACTTGGAATTTTAATTGTGCTATGGTATGTCTCTTGGTAATAAAATGGAAAGGTATAGGTAACAACATATTTCTACAGCGAATGGTAGACTTATGCTTAGAAATTCTATCCTTGATTGGCTGCGTTGTCTCACCTATATATAATAGCCCACAGGGACATTTAATTAGGTAAACAGCATAGGAAGAGTCACAGGTAGCAAAATCTTTGATTGGATATTTTTTGCCTGAGTGTGGGTGGAGGAATGTGTCCCCTTTAATTACAATCAAAGATTTTGCTACCTGTGACTCTTCCTATGCTGTTTACCTAATTAAATGTCCCTGTGGGCTATTATATATAGGTGAGACAACGCAGCCAATCAAGGATAGAATTTCTAAGCATAAGTCTACCATTCGCTGTAGAAATATGTTGTTACCTATACCTTTCCATTTTATTACCAAGGGACATACCATAGCACAATTAAAATTCCAAGTCATTGAACTGATCACGCCGTCTAGGCGAGGGGGTGACCGAATCCAATACCTAAAGAAAAGAGAGTCATACTGGATTCACCAATTGCAGACTTTATCTCCCCGAGGCTTAAATAGGGAGTATGATTTACATTCCTTCATCTAAATTCCATTTATCATATTTTATAGTAGATAAGATGGTAACCAAAGTATAATAATGATGTCACATTGTCATTTTTTTCTACTAATTTTACTATTTTCCCCCCACAGAGTCGCCTATATTGAATATGTGAATAAATGAATATATAAACTGGACCCTCCTCCTACCTAACCTCTGGACCCCTCCTATTTACCTACTCGACTGCTCTCTCATATATATCGCTCTAAAACAAATACAAGTAATTAATCAAGATCTAATGCTTTCCTTTTGCTCCTTAATGGGCTTGAAACGCAAATTGCAGCTGCTGGAACGCAAACAAAGTAGCACATGTCCCTCTTTTCCTCCCACTCAGCACCTCCACTTTAGGATTTATCCTTGGAACGCAATCTCGGGCGCTTGAACCGCAGAGGTGACGTCACATCCTGTGACACACTTCCGGTCAGCGCTGGAGCGGTATCCCGCCCCCAGCACATAAATAAGCAGAATTTCTCACCGGGCACTCACCTGAACAAGCGGTGGATGCCGCGTTCGGTATAGACCCGTGTGTGACAAGCTCTCAACAGCGGTAAGCATTATATAGGAGCACTTTAATAGCGATCACATTCTCCCCACAGTACAGTTTATTTACCATACCATGTTTCCACAGCCTGGGGCTAACAAGTAGGACCTTCCCTGGTTCACCCATTCTATTTAGTAAGCAATTTTGTGATCCTCTCTTCTCATCACTTACTAATCTTTACTCATATATTATAATATTTTATTTTGCCATACCTATCAGGTATTCAGCACATCTTTGATATATTGGGTATAATCCAGCGGACACTGGTCAGATTCACTGCAAGGTATATTAAAGTGCCATATACTTATATCAAATAGACACTTAAGGTCTCGCATGAATTCACTGGCACATTCTAATTTCTTGCTAACAGGCAATATCCTGATTATATTGATTGACAATTGCCCGGGTCTGTTTCTTGATTCCTTTAAAGGTATGTTCTCTGCATTCCAGCAGAATGTATCGGTTTTTTGATACATTTTTCTATATATTTTACAATATTCTATGAATTTTGTGGTTGCTCACTGAAATAAACACCTCATTAGTCCATAGATCATAAATATATGCTTTGGACTTAATCTAATCGCTCAATGAGATTTCTACTCATCAAGCAGTCGGGTAGGCCCCCCTCTTATTTACCTTATTTTTCCTTTCATTTTATTTTACATGTTTATTTTATGTCCACATGTCGCAACTTTTGTTACGAAAATATTGACTGACCATGCTATATTCGGTCTTTTTCTCTTGAGACTTCTCTCACATTATGTTATTATAAGTGTTTCCTCAAAATTACGTATACCATAGTATGTTTATTATATTTTTTTTCATTGTCATTGTCTGCAGTACTTTGATGAAGGTCCGGATGGGACCGAAACGTTGTTTTGATTTGACTGCAATAAATTTCCCCCTTTACCTATAAAGTTGAGTGCCAAGTTTTTCTTTACACAATCACAGATAAGACGCAAAACTGAGCTGCTCATTCAGGCCCGCAGGAACCATTGTTTCCAATATCACGATCCAACGGCATTCTTTCTGTCAGAATACGAATGCTGTCCCCGCCGCGGATCCCATGTTTACATGATCTATACCTTTAGTTTTTAGATCACTTGATTTACAATTGTGTTTAAGTCTAAAATGTCTAGGAATCATCTTGAGAGATTCCATATCATCCACGTCACGGGCGGCCTCAATGTCCCTAACATGCTCACAAGTTCTGATCGGTAGCTCATGAGAGGTAAGGCCAATGTATATGAGATTGCAGCTACATGTAGCATAGTAAACTACATGCGTCATAGAGCATGTAATGTAGTCCCTTATATCATATACCTTGAGGCCGTCCGATGACGTGAAGGACGT
Organism: Oophaga sylvatica; assembly: GCA_033576555.1. NCBI lineage: Eukaryota > Metazoa > Chordata > Amphibia > Anura > Dendrobatidae > Oophaga > Oophaga sylvatica. The sequence continues at coordinate 454,412,525 of JARQOD010000003.1, read as the reverse complement.
GGACCTCACATGGTTCCTGCATGCCAAGCATTTCCCGCAGGAAAAGAATCCAGTCATTCTCCCCTTCGCATTAAAAACGGGATCAAGGTTTAGAGACATAATGACTTGATACTAATGTGTCCCTTAAGTTCTTGCCTCGTCTCGCTGTCATCAATGGATAAGATGACAATCGTTGTCTAAGGAGGTGGCCGGTCATCAATACTGGCCAGTGTTTTTGTAATACATCTCGCATTACATTCCATTGTTGGTTGAATGTAGAGATGTAACGTATCTCCCCATTATTATCCCTTTGCTTCTTGTTCTGTGCTACCAAGAGATCAGCTCTTTTTGTATTCTTTGCTCTCAGGTAGCCCTTTCTGATGCTTCTGTTACTGTAGCCCTGATCCTTAAACCTTCGCCCAAGATCCTTGGCCTGCCCCTCAAACAAAGCATCTGTGGCATAAATCCTCCAAGCCCGGAGGAATTGGCCTGTAGGGATGGCATTGATGGTGGACACAGGGTGCGCGGATGATGCATGCAGCAAAGAGTTTACAGACATTGTTTTCCGATATAAGTCATTCTCAATGTAGCCATCATCCCGCACCCTGATCTCTGCATCCAAAAACAAAACAACCCTTCGGTTATAGTTGTATGTGAGTCTGATATTGGACCCACTGCGATTCAGACCCACCATAAAACTATCTAGATCTTGTGTAGAACCCTGCCAAATAAACAAAATATCGTCAATATAACGATACTATCCAAGGATCTGGGGGGCGGCTTCTGCGCCTTTCAACAGCAAACCCCTCTCCCAAAATCCGAGAAAGAGGTTAGTGTAGGAGGGTGCACAAGCCATCCCCATAGCTGTACCATGCCTCTGTAAATAAAAATGATCCTTGAATGTAAAAAAATTGTGGGTGAGAATGAAGCGCCACAGGTCCAATATCAGCTCACGAAGGTTCGGGTCTAAATTACTTGCCTCCAAATAAAATTGTGAGGCTTCCAAACCGTGAGTATGATGTATACTGGTGTAAAGTGATTCTACATCTGCCACCACAAAGAACGCGTCAGGTTCGAGGGACAGGCCATCAAGTCGCCTCAGGACGTCCGTGGTGTTTCGTGGCTGTAAGTAGTGTTCAATAAATTTACAGATTGGGTCGCATAGCCCTCCAAAGACAGAGACAATCGGAGTCCCTGGGGGGGAGATGGGGTCTTTGTGGATCTTGGGCACCAGGTAAAAGGTCGGGACAACAGGAGCCCTAACCACTAGACCATCCAAGACAAATCAGTGGATCGTTTCATCGCTGGAGCACACCTTCTATTTTTTTTGCTGACTTTTTTGGGTATTTACCTGCAGCAATGTGACAATGTGCACATCACACTCTCATTATTTCTCAGTCTGTAGTCACGTAATGTGCAAACTGTTCTTCTTAGGCTGGACAACCCCTTTAAGTGTCCCAATTTATGAACTCGTGGCTTTTCGTGTGACCTTATATTCAGCGCGATTCTACTCTCACGTTCTATAGTCTTAAAAAAGTTCCTTTCTTCTTTGGAATTTCTGGTGTCAGATCAGTGTCAGGGCTTGTCCCTAGAACTTCCAGCATTGTATTTTTTTCTCCTGAGTCTCATTTTGCGCAGTTTGCTTAGCAGAACTAAATTGCTTTTAGCAGTGGTCATCCCCCACTTATAAGCTAATAATGGCTCTTGCCTTTCTGTTTTTCTTTTCCCATCCCAGATTATTAATCTGTTGTCTGTTTGTAGTAATTACCTCCCACAAGTCATCTCAGGAAAGAAAAATGTCCATCTTAAAATTCCACAGCCAGTCATTGTCATTATTTAGTTTGCCCCCCTGTAAGTTTAACCCCTTCAAGACTCGGAGATTTTCAGTTTTTGTGCTCTCATTCTTTACTCCCTTTCTTACAAGAGCTGTAACCATTTTCTGTCCGTCAAAAAGCTATATGAGGTCTTGTGTATTGCAGGTTGAGTGGTAGTTTTGAATGACTCCATTTACTTTACCATCCCATATTATATTATTTTCTGAGAACAGGGGTGTAATGATCGCGCTGGAGGGGGCCCAGAGATGGAGGGTTCCCGATGATGCCAGCGCATTCTTCAACTGGCTGAGCATCCGAAGACGCACACTCAGCTGAAATGCACTGCGACGCAGAAATCCGCCAGGTCCCTGAACAGAAATACTTGCTGCCGGCGGCTGTCGTCAGCATGTGTCGACACAATTGGTGCATGGCAGTGACGTCATATGCTGCCCGTTGCTTGCACACTGAGGTTAGCTGCTGGCTACAGTACAGGACGCCTTGCTTTGTGGGAATGGAGGAAGGTGAGTAGAATCGTTTATTTTTTATGCATTAAAAAACAGCGGCAAAACTGGGGGACATATTTATCAGGATGGGGGACATGTATACCAGGATGGGGTGACATATATACCAGGATGGAGTTCAGAATGGGGGACATATGTACCAGGATGGAGCTCAGGATGGGGGACTTATGTACCAGCTGGGGACATATATACCAGTATGGGGGACATATATACCAGGATGATGGACACTTTACCATTCAGGGGCGGGGTACATGTAAACTGGAAGTGGCCCAGGATGGGAGACTTTTCTACATGATAGAGGTGGGGCAATAGCTATGTCCTTGTAGGATTTAGAACACTACAAGGTCCCATACATTTGTCCAACATGAAAAGGGGAGACCTAGGTCCAAATGTAATTCCACTATGAACCTAGGAAACTGTATTTGATCATGTATATTTTTAAATGTTGATGTGTAAATATGGATGCCACATGATTTTTTTCTTTCCTGAGATGACTTGTGGGAGGAAATTACTATAAACAGACCACAGATTAATAATTTGGGATGGGACAAGAAAAACAGACAGGCAAGAGCCATTATTAGCTTATTAGTGGAGGATGACCACTGCTAAAAGCAATTTAGTTCTGCTAAGCAAACTGTGCAAAATGAGACTCAGGAGAAAAAAATACAATGCTGGAAGTTCTAGAGACAAGCCCTGACACTGATCTGACACCAGAAATTGTAAAGAAATTCCAAAGAAGAAAGGAACTTTAAGATTTTAAAGAAAGTGAGAGTAGAATCGCACTGAATACAAGGTCACACAAAAAGGAAACTAAAGCATGCTGCCACGAGTTCACAAATTGGGACACTTAAAGGGGTTGTCCAGCCTAAGAAGAACAGTCTGCACATTACGAGACTTCAGACTGAGAAATAATGAGAGTGTGCGATGTGCACATTGCCACAATTCCCCTGTATTCCCCATATGGATAAGCGGTCACATGAGCGCATGTATTCAATTTCCATACTTGAGGTAACATGCCTTTTCTGGGGTGGCTGCGGGCTGCTATTTTTAGGCTGGGGGGTGATCTCCCCTATAATAACCAGTAAAGGCTAAGCAAACAGATGTGAGCTGTTATTAATAGCCTGGTAATCTTTATGGCTATTGGCCCCTTCCAAGAATATTAACATCAGCCCCCAGTCGTTGCCTTTCCCTCAGCTGGCTATGAAAATTACTGGGGACCCCATGCCATTTTTTTATTTACTTTTTTTAAATGCAAGTACAGAAAAATGGGCACGCAAAGCACTGATTAAAAATCACTCTAAACTATCTATTATCTATCCTCTATCTATCTATCTATCTATCTATCTATCTATCTATCTATCTATCTATCTATCTACTATCTATCTATCATCTATCTATTACAGTATCTATCTATCATCTATCATGTATCTATCACTATCTATCTCTATCTTTTACACTATTATACTAACCTTTGAAATTTTATGCAATTTAACTCCATACGTATGCACATTTGACCACACTTAATAGCCACTGAAGATCAACACGGATGTCACAAAGATTGCACATGGTTGTCAAATGCGTACACTCGGATGGCACACAGAAATGGACCAAAGATTTCACCAGTACTGGTTTTTCCAGCACAGGAATCCCCAGGACATATGAAGGAGGTCTAACAAAGCAGCATAGTCAGTGTGTATGAGAAAATCAATATGAAAAGTAGCATAAAAACAATATCAATCTTATACACCAAATATGAGAAAAATAAATATAAAGAAACCCTGTTCAAGTTATTACATCAAAACTATGAATCACAATTGGGTATAATTAAAAGTAAATAAAATCAAGAAGAATGGTGATTATGGTGAAAGCCAATCCATGGTTAGAGTATTATTATTATTATTATTTATTTCTATAGCACCATTGATTCCATGGTGCTGTACATGACAAGGGGTTACATACAAAGTTATAGATATCACTTACAGTAAACAAACTAACAATGACAGACTGGTACAGAGGGGAGATGACCCTGCCCTTTCGGGCTTACATTCTTCAGGGTATAGAAGGTAATGCAATGATTTTCAATTCATACAAGTAATTTACAATAAATACAAGTTAATGCCATGATATAAGCACTGGCCAGAAGATGGCAGCAATATACCAATTTATATAGATAAAGTTCAAATGTAAGAGTGCAAAAACATACAAGCATATACAGTTCCAAATGAACACATCCAGGCAAAAGTATTGCCTCTTTTAACATCAATGACAGCTTGAAGTCTTTTGTGGTAGTTGTGGATGAGGTTGACAATAAATGGCTTCAACTAACCATGAATGGAGAAAAAGTTTTGTTGTTATCATTCATATTCTCTGAAAAAAGGCCAAGAAAGCAAAAATTCTGCCGGGGTATGTAAACTTTTGAGCACAACTGTATATGATCCCAAATCTTGGGAAGACACATGTCAGATGTTCGAAGAAGCCAATAAATGGATAAAAGCTGCAAAGATAAAAATGAAGTCCATTTATGAGACCTAAAGATATCTGGCGTTCGTATATATATCGTATAGGGATGTTGGAGGAATCGCAACAGCTGCAGGCTTATGTTGGGGTCTGTTTTGAGCAACTGTCATTGTCGACTTTGTTGATCTGTAATCTCTCTGGTTTGTTTATGTCTTCTCTTCTGTGTTGAGGATGAAGATAATATTTGTTGCATTTTCTAAGAAAAACAATTAAAGATATTGTCCACTACTTTTACATTGAAGTCCTATCCTCAGGGCATGAATATCTGATTGGCCGGGGTCCAGCAGTCTGCACCCCTGCTGATCAGCTGGTATCGGTGCTGGTGTCGGCCGCTGGCCGGAAGTACTTACTTGTGGATCTTGGCTGTCTACTTGTAGTGGCTGCCGTGGGTTACTACACATCCGCCTCCTTTTTAATTCAATAGGAGGCGATGTGCAGTAACAAGCCCTGGCCACTATAAGTAGACAGCCAAGCTCCGCAAGTAAGCACTTCCAGCAGATGGCTGCCGCTGCCAGCACCAATAAAAGCTGATCAGCGGGGGTGCCGAGCGCCGGACACCGGCAAATCAGACATTGATGCCCTATCCTTTGGACGTTTGATTTCTTTAAGTATCCCATCAGTCTTAAATTTATTAACACATTTAGTTGCAGTTTATTAGACAAAGCAATTATACGTGCAATACAACCTTTACTAAGTAACGGCTACAAATATTACCAATGACTAAATGCCTGAGTATGTGGTGCTTAAAGGGTTATTACCCCAAAAAATCAAGTTATAAACTAACAATTGGATAAGCGATAACTTGCTGATTGCTGGGGGTCTGTCCACAGTGAACCCTAGGGATGTCGAGATCGGGGCTTTAGAACCCTGAGAACGTGGCTCTGTAACCCTGCCATGAATGGGGCAAAGGGGCATGACCTCATCTTTATTTATTATTTATGGTCCCATAAGCAAAGAATGGAGGCGAGGTATAGGCTGGACAGACATCTGTCTGAGATGGTTTAGTGAATCCGGCATTGAGCAGGGGGTTGGACATGATGATCCTGGAGGCCCCTTCCAACTCTACCATTCTATGACTCTTATGACTGTATACCCACCTTACTCCATTCAGGACGGGACTTCAGTCCCATTCCCAGAGTTCTAAAGCCCCAATCTCAGGATCTCAGCGGTTTAACCCTTTGCAAGTTATCTCACGTGCAATGTGATAACTTATTTTCTTTTTATTAACACTTTAATGCATAAAGTTTATTATTGCCTGTGTATCCAGTATTATGGTGCATTATTATATGACTGGTGCACAGAACATGCAAACCTAGAAGCTGAACAACATGTAATGTAACCCTTGTCACTACACTCACGACATACGAGCCATGCTTCAGTCTAAGCGAAACTACGTTCTTTGTTAAATCTAGCGTCCACTGTTACCCCACATTCCTTGGCCGATGTCCAACATCTGGGAGCGAGTGCAGAGAAAGCATCTCATTATGTCAAGTCACAGAGACCCTTCCCCGGCGATATTAATAGCTTTCTACACAATACTAATTTCTTCTCCCACCATGACCAGGAGTCCAGACTTCATTCTGCCAGGAAGTGGCGGGGCACCGTGTACTGACACTGCAACATTGACCCACTTCTCCAGACACAAGTGAAGCCATTGTGCCCTTTTTGTACCCTTTTAAAGTTAATCACGATTGTAGTCTCCAGTCCCAGTAATAAAACATGATGGATGACTGATAACAGTGCTGAATTCTATGATTGCCTTGCTCCTGTCCATTGCACTCTACGTGATGTATAGAAAAAGTCTAAAATGGAATTTATAAATACCTTTTTGTAGAAAATATATAATAATGTTGGGTGCCTATGGTTTATACTGGTTGTCTATAGCGGTTTTGAGAATTGTTCCCCCGCTGAATAATTTTGTAGGTTTTTTATTTGACATTGACTAGTTTAGCCTCTTCGCACCCAGGGGTTTCTCAACATTTTAAGTTCTTTGGTAACTAGGACAATTTTTGCACTTTTGATGTCTACAAAAAAAAAAAAATTACAAAATAAAACATTGTTATTAAAACCCTCATGACTATATATATTCTGAAAGCAGACACCTGGCACTTTTTAAAAATGCCACTCATTACTCTTTGAATGAAAGCACTTACCTGTAATATTGTGTCAAAAAAAGCATAAAAATAGATTTTTTGTGGCTAAAAGTAGGGTTTTCATTATGAGTAATAGGAGAAAAAACCACAATTTTTCACCCAATTTCTGCTGAGTGCACCAATACCCCATATGTGGTTATAATCTACTGTTTGAGCGCATGGCATGACTCAGTAGGGAAAGCGCGCCATTTGGATTTTTGATCACATATGCAGATATGAGGTATTAGTACACAGGAAACCCTCAGAAGTGACCCCATTTTCCAGACGGTTTTACAAGTGACCTGTGAAAATGAAAAATTATTTTTATTTTACAATATTATGTAGATTTAGCAGTATTGTGCAAAAGTTGTAGGCAGGTGTGGAGAACATGCTGAAAATTAAGAATGCTTTCAAAAATAGAATTGATAATAGTTTATTGTAATAAGCAAATAGCTTCTTCAGAGAGGAAGAGGATCAGGACTCTAGCACCACCTATTCGATGCAGCAACCCTAAAAGTCAATATCAGCCCTGTAACAAGCCTTGTCACGTGACATAGGATAAGAAGCCAAACCAGAAACTCCATTTGCAAACACGTGTTTCAGTAAGTTTGCCCCTACTCAGTGTAAAGCAGGAGATCTGATTTGACTAGGTGAGCATAGAAGTGAGCATATAACACAACTGAGTAAAGCTTGTAGACCAATTCCTGATGGTGAAGATTACCACACCAAGAGTCTGAGTGCTAATTCCTGAGTGTGAAGATTATTGCCACATTAGAGATGGATGGACAATGTTGTTTATGTATGTGAGATGATAGTGTGCAATAGTGCACATATTGCCAGACAGGAGCTATTGAGGACATTACTACCAAGAGAATTAACCATAAAAATGGGCCATTACCACACTGTGGGTGCTGCATTATGAGAGACACAGAGACTGAGCCAGAGTGCGGAGATTGCTTGCAGCATGCCACAAGCAGTGTGACAAGTTTCAATTCACTGCTTTGTACTAAATGTCAACTTTTGTTCAGGGTTGTGTACGGAAGTGGAGGTGTTGTCCACACTTCCCCCCTTGAAGATATGTGGTGTGCCAGATAGGTCTGAGCTTGCAGCTATGGCAGACATCAGGTCTGACTAGTTAGCGAACTGCATGCAATGGGTGTCTTTGTGGCAAGAGTAAAACTACCGCAGCCGATAGTAAGAGCCTGTAAAAGAAGAGATAGCAGAGAAGAGAAGCAAGAGGCAGTCCGGAACTGGGACTGAGACAGAGAGTGAAAGAAAGAGTCTTCGGTCAGAGAGGTAACGAAAAGAAGAGAGAAGAGTAGAGACACACCACATGGTAGTTTAGAGGTGTCAGAAGAAAGGAAGCTGAGCCGGCCATATTGGCAGAAAAACTACCCTAGGGAAGAGGGATGCGAAACCTTGGGTTGGAGTTGAGGACTCTTGTTGCTGAACTGTGTGCAGTTAATGAGACAAATTGGATCTTCTGGGAAAGTGCGCTGAGCAGTGGAAGGAAGAAGAACCGAGAGATGGAGGGGTTTCACTGAGGAAGGAATTGTGTGCGCTGATGTTTGTTGTTAAAAAGAGGCAATGAAGAAATGCACCTACTATCTGCTGTGTAGAGTTCAAATTAAGTTATTCTTCTGGTAAAAAGAATTTTATTTTTGAACTGTGGATTCTCTCACTTAAAACCATAACATCTGGTCCTGACCAGCCGAAGACAATGGCACCATGAGGTTGCAGAGGCGTATCATCATTGTAGCAAAAGTCCACACACCCAGTCAGGACCACTGTTTTCATATAGCGTGTTGGGTCATGGAAGACGAGTACTACCATCCCACGCCACGTTACCCCATTGCTTCATGTGAGATGATGTCACCATTAAGCATATTGCCTTGGGAAAGACTAAAACCATCAAGATTGTTGTCTCCCTGCGAGTAAAGTTGTTAAGCCATCTGGTGTGCACAACTAAGCTCTCTCCACCATTTCTGAGTGGAGAACCACTAGGTCACCAAGGATCACTTATCCTATACTCATAAGGAGTCATACCACCACCCATGGATGTGACCTATTGGTAGTTAGCCAGCATGCTGCACTACAAGTAACTGTATGGCTGATGCCTTATGTAAGTATTGCCTTACCTATGTGTATCTAAAAGGCTAAGCCTTCCCTCAATGGAAGAAAGATATGGAAGTACATCAATATTTTGTATCTGTTCAAGCTCCATCAGATACCACTGTGGAGGAAAGTAATGATGAGAGAAAGAGCTCGGATAACGTTTTATCTTGGGCGTGCTCATATATTATGTTCCCCTCTCTGCATCTGCATGATTTACGTCTGTTAGACAGCCTGAACACATGCAGGGATTGTCTGTTTGTTAGGGAATCTCCATGTATATCCTTTTTCAGTAACATTTTATAGTTGTAGATTGATTTTTAAGGCTTTACTTGAGATTTGCCATTTGACATTTCTCTCAGTCGCACACTTGTACCCTTCAAGCTGCTACTTTGTCGACATGGACTGTCATTAACAAATGCATTCTGCAACATCTGCCGACACAATATTTTCTGGATTAACATTCAAGATTGCTTTACAGAATGAAAGTGAAATCGTGGAGACAAAAAAGTAATTGTGGAGGGAGAAAACCAGGCAGAAAAGTTGAGACATCAATCAGAAGGTCAAACAAGTAAAGTCAAGACTACTGCACTATGAGGGTGGAGAAAAAGCAGGTGGTTTAAAGACGTCTGGGGAAACCTGAAGCCGAAAAAACAAACACTGAGGCTCAAAGGATTATTAGATATGATGTTTATTAACAATGTGAAGGACACTGCCATCTGGGAACAAGGAACGCTGACATTTCTCATAAGGACACTATTACTCACCATGTCCTGTAACACACAAGTATGACACCATGGAGACAAGTAAAAAAGGGAAATCCAAGACAAAAGGGTTGCTCTGACCAACTCAGAGCAAAATAGAGGAACAATATAATAATTATAGGAGAGAAATCCATAGCAGGTGTAGCAATGAGGAACCATACATGATGAATGTCATCCAATGGAGATAAGTGATTCAAACAGCAAGAAGCAATACATAAGATTTCTGCACATTGTAGAGTAATCCAAGAAATAATAAAAAAAAGAGAGAGAAATGTAAGTTGTACATTCAAGTGGAATCAATGCTTCTAGGGATCTGAGGATGAAAAGGTCTTGGGCAGAGTTCGCACTGTGTTTAGCATGTTTGTTTGCTTATTCAGATGTCAGATTTTAGGAGTGCTACCCATGTATTTCACTGATAGCACTCATGTTTATGATAGTCTATGGGCTATTTCACATGTCTGTTTTTTCTCCTCTAAGTGGTCCCCATTAGTGATTAGCGAGTATATTGGTTGCTCGGGTTTTCCCAAGCATGCTCGGGTGATCTCCGAGTATTTTGGCATGCTCGGAGATTTTGTTTCTGTCGACGCAACTGCATGATTTATGGCTGCTGGACAGCTTGAATACATGTGAGGAATGCCTGTTTGTTAGGGAATCCCCAAATGTATTCAGGCTGTCTAGCAGCCATAAATCATGCCGCTGCGTCGACAGAAACAAAATCTTCGAGCACGCCAAAATACTCGGTGACCACCCAGGCATGCTTGGAGAAACCCGAGCAACGATGCTACTCCCTCATCACTAGTCCCCATAAAAGCAATGAGACATGTCCGATATTGATCCATGTGTTGGGTCAAACTCGTCAGTGCAAGTCTACGGATCCATGAAAGTATCCATGCGCTATCTGTTTTTGATGGACATTTTGATAGGAGAAGCTTGAAAAACCTCCATCATTTTTATTTTTCTTCATCCAAGAAAAACTGCTGAAATTCTGACCAATCTTATAGCACTTCCAATTAGTGTCAGGGCTCATCCACACGTCAGTTTTTCTCATATAGGTTCTACCAGTGTTTTCACAGATAGAACATGTGCCTGTTATAGTCTGTAGGGCTGTTCAGACGTCCGTGTACATTTTCGGACTGAGTGGTCCGCTTCCCGCACAATACCAGGGAGGCATGCCTAATTTTGATCGAGTCTTGGATGAATCTCGCCGATGCAAATACATGAGTCCACGAGAAAAATTGTTTGTCATCTACGTGAGGCCCGTTTTTCACAGACTGATAGGAGAAACTTGAGAAACCTCCATTTTTTTCCATACTGTATGCGAAAGACTGATAAACTCTGACCGCTTTTTTACATGTGAGAAAAACACTGATGTCTGAATAAGTCTTACGGCATAAAAATAAAACTTGTTATTTAATATGTGTTCTAGGAATAATCAATTTCCCTTCTCTCTTGTTTACAGTCATAGCCAAAAGTTTTGAGAATGAATATTATATTTTCATATGATCTGCTGCCCTCTAGTTTTTATGTGTGTTTGACAGATGTTTTTATCACAGACAGAAATATAATTGCAAACATATGAGTAACAAAAGCTTATATTGACAGTTAGAATGAGTTAATGCAGCAAGTCAATATTTGCAGTGTTGACCCTTCTTCTTCAGGACCTCTGCAATTCTCCCTGGCATGCTCTCAATCAACTTCTGGACCAAATCCTGACTGATAGCAGTCCATTCTTGCACAATCAATGCTTTCATTTTGTCAGAATTTTTAGGTTTTTGTTTGTCCACCCGTCTCTTGATGATTGACCACAAGTTCTCAATGGGATTAAGATCTGGGGAGTTTCCAGGCCATGGACGCAAAATCTCTATGTTTTGTTCCCTGAGCCATTTAGTTATCACCTTTGCTTTATGGCAAGGTGCTCCATCATGCTGGAAAAGGCATTGTTGATTGCCAAACTGCTCTTGGAGGGTTGGGAGAAGTTGCTCTTGGAGGACATTCTGGTATCATTCTTTATTCATGGCTGTGTTTTAGGCAAGACTGTGAGACAGCCGATTCCCTTGGCTGAGAAGCAACCCCACACATGAATGGTTTCAGGATGCTTAACAGTTGGCATGAGACAAGACTGGTGGTAGCGCTCACCTTGTCTTCTCCGAATGAGGCGTCTTCGAATGTCCCAAACAATCGAAAAGGGGATTCATCAGAGAAAATAACTTTACCCCAGTCCTCAGCAGTCCACTGCCTGTACCTTTTTCAGAATATCAGTCTGTCCATGATGTTTTTTCTGGAGAGAAGTGGCTTCTTTGCTGCCCTCCTTGAGACCAGGCCTTGCTTCAAGAGTCTCCGCCTCACAGTGCGTGCAGATGCACTCACACCTGCCTGCTGCCATTCCTGAGCAAACTCTGCACTGCTGGTAGCCCGATCCCGCAGCTGAAACACTTTTAAGAGACGGTCCTGGCGCTTGCTGGTCTTTTTTGGCGCCCTGGAGCCTTTTTGGCAACAATGGAACCTCTCTCCTTGAAGTTCTTGATGATGCGATAGATTGTTGACTGAGGTGCAATCTTTCTAGCTGCGATACTCTTCCCTGTTAGGCCATTTTTGTGCATTGCAATGATGACTGCACGTGTTTCTTTAGAGATAACCATGGTTAACAGAAGAGAAACAATGATGCAAAGCACCAGCCTCCTTTTAAAGTGTCCAGTGGTGTCATTCTTACTTAATCATGACAGATTGATCTCCAGCCATGTCCTCATCAACACCCACACCTGTGTTAATGGAGCAATCACTGAAAAGAGGTTAGCTGGTCCTTTTAAGGCAGGGCTGCAATGATGTTGAAATGTGTTTTGGGGGATAAAGTTCATTTTCTAGCCAAATATTGACTTTGCAAGTAATTGCTGTTAAGCTGATCACTCTTTATAACATTCTGAAGTATATGCAAATTGCCATTAGAAAAAGTGAAGCAGTAGACTTTGTAAAAATTAATATTTGTGTCATTCTCAAAACTTTTGTCCATGACTGTATATTGTGAAAGTGGTTTTGGCAAAGCAGCATATTATTTATCATTGACTATAATGAATAACCCTAATTTTTCATTCAGGTCAATGCCAAATATAATTTGACTCATTAACCACTTCCTTCCCATGCAATTTTCAGTTGTGCATTTTAGCTTTTTTCTTCTCTTCTTCTAAAAGCCATATTTTCTTTTATTTTAACTCCATTATTGTTTTTCAGGTGTTTGTTTTTTACAGTGCTCACTGTGCATTAAAACCAACCTTGTGACATGATTCTTCAAGTTTTGTCTGATTACAGCAATCTTATACCTGTATAGTTTATTTTATATTTTAGTACTATTTATAATTTCAAAATTATGTAAAAAAAATTCTTTGTTTTCTTCACCAGTTTCTTGTTTGTACATTTATTTATTTTTTTCAGTTGAGGAGCCTGTGGTAGGATTAGAATAATTATGCATTGTTTGCAAGACTGGAAAAAGACATAAGGCCATCAACTTCAACTTATCATAAAAGAAAAATGGAAAAACAGTCCAACAAAACCCAATAAAACATAAATTTTATTTAAATCAAAAATAGCATAATTAACAAAACAGGTGCAAGATACATGGGAGATCTGACAGACATAGTGTTGTCAGCAAAGAAACGCCTCAAAGGGATCATGGTCCATCAACCCACCACAAGATCATGGTTATAATGTAACGTCATATCTGGGAACATAATCACAAACAAATAATAATAGCTACCAGCTACATCAGAATCTTATCCCAGACATAATGATGGATCAACATACCTATTTGGGTGGAGTACAATGGACCACTGACCCACCCCAACGCACGTTTCGGAGCCACACTGCTTCCTCAGGGGGCCTAGTATGGTAATGACTATACCCAGTATATATAGGGGCAGATATATTGATAAGTACCGCCCATCACGCCGCAACTAGAACAAGCACACCTGGCACATGTGTGGTCAATCATCATAAATACTTGCTGTTTGGTATAGCATAATGAAGCTGACAGCTATCGCCATCCAAATCCACGATCGCCATGAACGCCAAACCGGAAGTACGCGGGGCCCCACGTGACCAGAAATGGAACATTCAGAGGGCGAGAGTGGATAAGGGGCCGGATAAGCTGGCGCATGCGCACAACAGGGTGGAAGTGCGCGCAGCCATTTGTAAAGAGGGCATGTGATGGATTATGACCATAACAGCGCAATATCAGATTAAACAAGACAACACAGTGCCACGATGTGTCTGTAGCATTTAATTAGCCGCACAGTTCAGCCAAAACATCATAATATAAGAAAGAAACGGCGTAGTATAGAATTAATAAATACATGCACATATGTAAATATGTGCATGTAGGCTGGCATATGCTCACATCAAAACATGATATTTGCATAGCCGGCTACATAGAGGGCATAAACTATATCAAGGCAGCAGAACCCCAAATCGCAGTGCAACAGATTAATGAATATAAAACTAACAATACTCCATGCAATTTGGCACATATGTCATGAACATAAACATATATATATATATATATAAACACATAAATATAGTAAATCTGATACACATAAAAGAATAGAAAAAACAGAAAAAAACAACCAAACTGAAATGTTACAACATCATAATATATACATGCAAGAACAAAAATAATAATGAAAATATGAAAAAAGAAAGAAAATATAAAAAATATATAAAAAATGAAAAATAATAGAGAAAATAATAAAAATAAATAACCATACATACATATATATGCGTGTATATATCTCAAAATAAATAATATAAGGAATAAATAATTAATCATAAATCAAATACGCATATACCCATGTGCTTAAACATATATATCCAAATTTATATCAGTTGTCTTCAATATATCCTGCCGACTTGATTGGAGAGTCTAAATAGTCCAACGGTGTCACTCTCCGTAAATCATCATCACCACACATATCACAAAAGAAAAATCTAAACAGTAAGAATAAAAAGTTAAAAATATAAAAACAATGCTGACAACAACATGGCAATCAGTAGCCAGCAGATGGAGATCATAAATAAGGGGCAAAAGACAGATTCTCATTCAGGCCTTTAGGATGGATTGTTTTCAAAGTCCAAATCCATCTAGATTCAAGTTGTCCTAACCTCTTTGTTAAATTTCCGCCCCTAATATTAATATTGAGCATGTCAATGCCCCGTACTCTCAGTGCAGTACTATCACAATTATGAAAATCAAAAAAATGACGCGGAATAGTCTTAAGGGTGGATGCATCCGTGCAGGAGGAGGCCGCCTGAATCCCCAATACGTGTTCCCGCACACGGACCTTCATTTGTCTGGTCGTGAGACCAACATAGATAAGTCCACATGGACACGTGGCATGATAGATTACATAACGGGATGTACAAGTTATGTTCCGTTTGATTTTATACTCTCTCATGCCATCTGAGCCAAAAAAGGAGGTGCTTCGCTCTATATTGGGGCATGCGACACACCTCCCGCACGGAATACATCCACCTCCCGCAGAAAACCTGTCCAAAAATGTTGGTTTTGGTGGATTAGAATAATGACTTTTAACTAAAATATCACGCAAGTTCCGTGCCCTGCGAAAAGCCATCAATGGGCGATCAGGAAGGAACTTGCTGATAATTGGATCCACCTTCAAAATTGGCCAGGCCCTTTCCAGGGCTGCTCGTACAAAACTGTGCTGCGAATGGTAGGTCGTCACAAACCTAGACACGTTCTTATTATCATCTTTCCGAATACCATGAAGAAGATTATTGCGATCCGAGTGTCTAGCACGATGGTATGCCTTTTTTAGAGTGCGTCTCGAATAGCCCCGAGCCAAGAAACGAGCCTTCAATTCTTCAGCTCGAATCTTAAAATCATCATCTGTAGAGCAGATCCTCCGCAATCGGAGAAACTGCCCCACAGGGATGGCTTTGATCATATGTTGTGGGTGGCACGAAGACGCATGCAGCAGTGCGTTAGTGGCAGTTTCTTTACGGAAAATATCCGTCTGGATAGTTCCAGTTCTGTCTCTTCTAATGGTCACATCCAGAAAATCAATTTTATTTTTATCCCACACAGAGGTAAGTCTAATGTTCATGTCATTGCTGTTCAAATCAGAAATGAATTGCAGAAGGTCGATGGAGGTGCCCTGCCACACAAAAAAGATGTCGTCAATATAACGTGCCCAAAATAGGACATGCTCAATTGACCCCATTTTGTCCGACAGGAAGAGATCCCTCTCCCACAGCCCCAAGAATAGATTGGCATAGGACGGCGCAAAGGCCGCTCCCATGGCAGTACCCTGGAGCTGTAGGTAGAAGGACCCCTTAAACACAAAAAAATTGTGTGTCAGTGTGAACTCCAAGAGCTCCAGGATGAGATCCCTAAGTCCTAGGGGTATGGTAGATGTATCTAGAAAAAATTTCACTGCCCTTAAGCCATCTGAATGGCGGATATTTGTATACAGGGATTCTACATCAACTGAAGCAAAAAGAGATTCACTGTCAAAACACAGTCCATCGACCTTCCGCAATAAATCACTGGTGTCTTTGAGAAACGAGGGAAGATTTAATACCAGTGGTTGTAAATAATGATCAATCCATCTGTTGATGTGTTCGAGATAGTTCCCCCTCCCAGACACGATAGGTCTACCAGGTGGTGATTTGGTGTCTTTATGAATCTTTGGTAACAAGTATAGTGTAGCAACAGTGGGTTCTTTAATGACAAGTGCAGACGCCAGCTCTCTGGTGACAATGCCGTCATCAGTAGCTCTTTTTATAATGGTCTCAAGTTGACAGCTAAATGCAGAGAGGGGATTATACGTTAATTTTTTATAGCATATAGAATTGTTCAATTGTTTAAATGCTTCCCTCTCATACATTTTCTTTGGCCATAGGACGACATTGCCACCTTTATCCGCTGGTTTTATCAATATATCGGGTAAATTTTGTAGTAGACCCGCTCTTTTCTTTTCACCCCCATTAAGGGTGAGCGCCCAGGGCCACGGACTGAGCTGTGTTGCCGTGACATCCCCTTTAGGAGTTAATGGGCTCGGATCCGAGTACCCCCACGGCCCTTGGATGGCGGCTCAAAATCCTGAAGAGGAGGTGATTGCTCTAATCAGTGGCACTTTCCTTATTGACTGCAGTGCCATCCAATATCACTGCACTCTAGAAAAACATCTAGGGCCTTTTTTACTTTAGTGAATTTACCTTGATAACTTCTTCAGGCAGACAATTCATAGTGTCACTGCTCTTATACATTAGTAAAGAATCCTCTTCTATGTCAATTCAGAAACCATCTTTCCTCTAGTGGTCATGAATACCTCCTTGTTATAGTTACCATCCTAAGTATAAAGAGATCATGATAATTTTGTTACATAATTAATTAGTCATTCCGCAGCCATCAGCTTTCTTAACTAAATAACTCTAATTTTTCTGGATATTTGCCCACCAATTTTATTTCTTACTTTCGTAGAGACTGAAATTCTGCCCTTGGGTTTGAAAGCACAAAGGCCCATGCAGCCCCACACACCTACTTCTCCAGATGGGGTCTTTTTCACAAGTATGACCCTACCTGATTGTAGAGAAAATCAAGATCTTGTGCAATACCAAAAGTACCGATTTAACACTAAATAATACTGCCACGCTATGACCACCACAGTAATAGAATGTCACCATACTAAACATTAGTGGTGTAACTACTGTAGAGTCCAATTCCCCCCAATCCTGGTATATAACATATCTAGCTATATATATATAGCTAGATATACAGTACAGACCAAAAGTTTGGACACACCTTCTCATTCAAAGATTTTTCTGTATTTTCATGACTATGAAAATTGTACATTCACACTGAAGGCATCAAAACTATGAATTAACACGTGGAATTGTATACTTAACAAAAAAGTGTGAAACAACTGAAAATATGTCTTATATTCTAGGTTCTTCAAAGTAGCCACCTTTTGCTTTGATTACTGCTGTGCACACTCTTGGCATTCTCTTGATGAGATTCAAGAGGTAGTCACCGGAAATGGTCTTCCAACAGTCTTGAAGGAGTTCCCAGAGATGCTTAGCACTTGTTGGCCCTTTTGCCTTCACTCTGCGGTCCAGCTCACCCCAAACCATCTCGATTGTGTTCAGGTCTGGTGACTGTGGAGGCCAGGTCATCTGGCGTAGCACCCCATCACTCTCCTCCTTGGTCAAATAGCCCTTACACAGCCTGAGGTGTGTTTGGGGTCATTGTCCTGTTGAAAAAAAAATGATGGTCCAACTAAACGCAAACCAGATGGAATAGCATGCCGCTGCTAGATGCTGTGGTAGCCAATCTGGTTCAGTATGCTTTCAATTTTGAATAAATTATTATTATTATTATTTATTTATATAGCACCATTGATTCCATGGTGCTGCACATGAGAAGGGGTTACATACAAATTACAGATATCTGTCATGTGTGCATCGCCACGAAGATCGTCGCGGTTGCACATTCTGACTTCTCACAGCTGAGTTGCTGTTTCTTTGTGTTTGGCAGTTAGGGAGTTAATTCTGTCTGTGCTCAGTTCTGGGACTGGGTGCAGTTTTCTCCCGGCTGCAATTAATTATTTGTTGATTGGTTTCCTTTAAATCTCTGGTTGTCTGTGTTGGGAGTTGCCAGTGAAATTCTTCATGCAGACCACAGATAGGATTGTATCTGTATAGACTTAAGTTAAAGAGCTCCTTAGTTGTTTTAAGCTCACCTTGCTTAGAGTTTAATATCCCAGATCATTTATGTTCCTTCTGTGTTTGAGTGTGTATGCAAGTCTGTGTTTTCTCCAGTCTGTCTTATATGTCTAATCTGTGTATTTAGCAGAGATCAGCCCATATCCCTTTGGTGGTAATCAGAATCCTTCTTAGGACTGATTACAGGGTTCAGGGACTGATAGGAGACAGGGTTAGGCTGGAGACTTGGACCTCTGAACCATTATCAGTACCTCCAAGGTGAGGGATTAGTTAGGACCCCAGTTTAGGGTCAGGTTAGACCCCCGGTCCTCCTCTTTCCTGTGACAGTGTATCAAGTCCTCAAGATTAACCCTGAGTTCAACGGATATCGTGTCAGGTAAATCTATTCTATATTTACATGCTGATGTTGCTAATCTATATGTTGTATAGAGTGTTGTTCTTTTAAGAATAGTTTACTGACATCGTACACATATCATAAGACCGCGTGACATTTTCACTGGCCAATAAAATTATTCCCAGTTGCCATGGATCCAGTAGCCCAGCTGGCTCTGCAGTTGCAGGGATTATCCATGGAGCTGACGGACATTAAGTCCAAAGTTTTGTCTCCCTCGGAGCAAACCAGATTTGAACCTAAAGTAGCTCTCCCGGACAGGTTCACTGGTGGGCGAGACAAATTTTTTACCTTCAGGGAAGCATGTAAATTGTATTTTCGGCTTCGGCCTCGATCATCAGGGAGTGAAGAGCAGAGAGTGGGAATTGTTATCTCGCTCCTACAAGGGGACCCTCAATCCTGGGCCTTCTCCCTTCCTCCGGGATCCCCGGCTCTACAGTCAGTAGATCGATTTTTTACTGCCCTGGGTTTGGTATATGATGACCCAGATCGGGTCTCTCTTGCTGAGACAAAATTACGTAAGATACAGCAGGGAGATCGTCCGGCGGAGGAATTTGCTTCTGAGTTCCGTAGATGGGCCACAGATACTCAGTGGAATGACCCAGCTCTTAGGAGCCAGTTTTGTCATGGGCTTTCTGACAAATTAAAGGACGTTTTGGCTCAGTATGAGTCTCCTCCTTCTCTGGAGGCTGCTATGGCCTTAGCTATCCGTACTGATAGACGGCTTCCGGAGAGGGGTGAGGTAACCCCACTCCCTGTTGTTTCTCCACCTACTACTAAAGTCCCTTATGTTGAGGTTCCCCTTGTCTGTTCGGAGGAGCCTATGCAGTTGGGAGGGACATCATTTCGTAGGAGGGGATTGGCGGTACGCCGCAGGACTAGAAGGTGTTTCTTCTGCGGGAAAGAGGGACATTTTGTTGGGGGATGTCCATCCCATGCCTTGTTGAGCAAAAAGTCGCCGGAAAACTGTTAATCCCAGGTTGTGTGGTGGACGACAACCTGGGAGTATGTATTTCGTCCGCTAGTTCTTCTCAGTTCCTTGTACCAGTGGAGGTGGTGGTTGGTACGAGAGTGGAGAGATTTTCTGTTCTTCTTGATAGTGGGTCCGGGGCTAATCTGGTTGACGCTCAGTTTGCTCAGGCTCAAGGTATGCATCTGAGTGTATTGGTCAAACCGATCCCTATATTCTCCATTGACGCCAGGCCTCTCGGCCAAGGTAGCTTTGTTCATGAGGTTCATAACATTGACCTTCGGGTAGGGGCAATACATAGGGAACTATTATCTTGTTATGTGTTGGAGGGTCTACCTACTCCTATTGTGTTGGGACTTCCTTGGTTGGTTAAATATAACCCTGTGATTAATTGGCAGTCCAGAGATATAAGCCAATGGGGGGAGTTTTGCAAAAGTAACTGCATGAACACAGTCATCAGTGCGGTCGTGCCTAGTACTTTGCCTCCTTTTTTGGAGGACTTTGGGGATGTGTTCTCTGAGGAGGGGTGTCAGGAGTTGCCTCCTCATCGCGTGTATGACTGCTCTATTAATTTACTTCCTGATGCTAAGTTACCTAAAGCTAGGTTATATAACCTTTCTGGTCCTGAGAGGCAGGCTATGAAAGATTATATTTCGGAAAGTCTGGCCAAAGGGCATATTAGACCTTCATCTTCCCCAGTGGCCGCGGGGTTCTTCTTTGTGAAGAAAAAAGATGGAGGCCTACGCCCTTGCTTGGATTTCCGCGAACTTAATCGGATTACTGTTCGAGATCCGTATCCACTCCCTCTGATTCCTGATCTCTTCAATCAAATTGTTGGCGCCAAATGGTTCTCTAAATTGGATCTCAGGGGGGCGTATAATCTGATTAGGATAAAAGAGGGGGATGAGTGGAAAACGGCGTTTAACACGCCGGAGGGACATTATGAGAACCTTGTCATGCCTTTTGGTCTGACTACTGCACCAGCAGTATTCCAACATTTTGTTAATGACATTTTTCGTCATCTGGTGGGGCTGTTTGTGGTCGTATATTTGGATGACATTTTAATTTACTCACCAGATCTTGTGTCTCACCAGGAGCATGTGAGACAGGTGTTGCAGATCTTGCGAGACAATAAACTATACGCCAAACTGGAAAAGTGTGTATTCGCCGTACAGGAACTTCAGTTTTTGGGTTTCTTGGTGTCAGCCTCCGGTTTCCGTATGGACCCTGAAAAGGTGAGAGCAGTGCTTGAATGGGATCAGCCAGAGGATCTTAAGGCTCTGCAGCGTTTTCTGGGGTTTGCTAACTACTACCGGAAATTTATTTGTAATTTCTCATCTGTTGTCAAACCTCTCACTGACATGACAAGAAAAGGGACGGATTTTTCTAAATGGTCGGACAAAGCTTGCCAAGCTTTTTCCTCTTTGAAAAAATGTTTTGCTTCGGCACCCGTTCTCATCCAACCAGATGCATCACAGCCGTTCGTTGTGGAGGTGGACGCGTCTGACGTAGGGGTGGGTGCAATATTGTCCCAGGGTCCGTCCCCTGGTAAATGGCATCCGTGCGCTTTCTTTTCTAAAAAATTGTCGTCCGCCGAAAGGAATTATGATATCGGCAATAGGGAACTTTTGGCCATTAAGTTGGCTTTTGAAGAATGGCGTCACTTTTTGGAGGGGGCAGTCCACCCGGTCACCGTCATTACTGATCACAAGAACCTGCTGTATTTGGAATCTGCTAAGCGTCTGAATTCCAGACAAGCTCGATGGTCGTTGTTTTTTACCAGGTTTAATTTTGTTGTCACTTATCGCCCTGGATCTAAGAATGTTAAGGCGGATGCCTTGTCTCGCAGTTTCCCAGGGGCCGGGAAAATGGATGACCCGATTCCCATCCTTCAGGAGGGGGTGGTAGTGTCGGCTGTATGTTCTGAGCTTGAGGAGGAGGTGTTAGAGGCTCAGGGGGACGCCCCTGCAGGACCTCCAGGGAGACTGTTTGTCCCAAATCAGTTGAGACAAAAGGTTATTGAGGCACATCATAATTCTGCTTTAGCAGGACATCCAGGGAGTAAGGCTACTTTAGATCTCCTTTCTCGCCGGTTTTGGTGGCCTAACGTTAATAAAGATGTTTTAACTTTTGTCGCGTCCTGTGGGGTTTGTGCTCGCTCTAAGACCCCTCATACCCGTCCGTCTGGGACCCTCTTACCCTTGAAACTTCCGGAGCGTCCATGGACTCATTTGTCTATGGACTTCATCACGGACCTTCCTCAGTCGTCAGGGAAGACTGTCATACTGGTGGTTGTTGACAGGTTCAGTAAGATGGCACATTTCATTGCTCTTCCTGCCTCCCTAATGCTAAAACTCTGGCGCAGGTGTTCATTGGGGAGATTGTGAGACTTCATGGGTTGCCTTCTGATGTGGTGTCAGATAGGGGTCTCAGTTTGTGTCCAAGTTTTGGAGGGCATTTTGTTTACGTCGGGGGATGCAATTGTCATTTTCCTCGGCTTTTCATCCGCAGACCAATGGTCAGACAGAGCGTCTGAATCAAAGCCTAGAGACTTATCTTCGGTGTTTTGTCTCAGAGAACCAGGAGGACTGGTCTTCTTTCTTGCCTCTGGCAGAGTTCGCTCTTAACAACAGGCGGAGCGAGTCCACTGGTAAGTCCCCGTTTTTTGGGGCATATGGTTTTCATCCCCAGTTTTGTACATTCAATGGGGGGGCCCTTCTGGGGTTCCTGAGGAGGAGCGTTTCTCGTCGTCACTTGCTTCAGTGTGGAGAGGTGTATTGAATAATCTGAGTGCTATGGGGAACCGTTATAAACGTATGGCTGATAGGAGGAAGTTTCTGGTCCAGATCTTAATGTGAACGATCTGGTATGGTTGTCTACCAGGAATATAAAACTTAAAGTTCCCTCCTGGAAGCTGGGCCCCAGATTCATCGGGCCGTACAGGATCAGTTCCATAATTAATCCTGTGGCATTTCGTCTGGACCTCCCTCCTACGTTTAAAATTCATAATGTGTTCCACAAGTCATTACTTAAGAGGTACGTGGCACCAGTCATACCATCACCTCTACCTCCTCCTCCAGTGGTGGTCAATGGTAACTTGGAGTTTCAAGTGTCAAAGATCATTGACTCACGTCTGAATCGCCGGTCCCTTCAGTACTTGGTGCATTGGAAGGGGTATGGTCCAGAGGAGAGGACGTGGGTTCCTGCGTCTGACATTAACGCAGATCGTTTGGTGCGGACCTTCCACAGAACTCACCCGGGCAAACCTGGCCCTGAGGGTCCGGAGGCCCCTCGTAGAAGGGGGGGTACTGTCATGTGTGCATCGCCACGAAGATCGTCGCGGTTGCACATTCTGACTTCTCACAGCTGAGTTGCTGTTTCTTTGTGTTTGGCAGTTAGGGAGTTAATTCTGTCTGTGCTCAGTTCTGGGACTGGGTGCAGTTTTCTCCCGGCTGCAATTAATTATTTGTTGATTGGTTTCCTTTAAATCTCTGGTTGTCTGTGTTGGGAGTTGCCAGTGAAATTCTTCATGCAGACCACAGATAGGATTGTATCTGTATAGACTTAAGTTAAAGAGCTCCTTAGTTGTTTTAAGCTCACCTTGCTTAGAGTTTAATATCCCAGATCATTTATGTTCCTTCTGTGTTTGAGTGTGTATGCAAGTCTGTGTTTTCTCCAGTCTGTCTTATATGTCTAATCTGTGTATTTAGCAGAGATCAGCCCATATCCCTTTGGTGGTAATCAGAATCCTTCTTAGGACTGATTACAGGGTTCAGGGACTGATAGGAGACAGGGTTAGGCTGGAGACTTGGACCTCTGAACCATTATCAGTACCTCCAAGGTGAGGGATTAGTTAGGACCCCAGTTTAGGGTCAGGTTAGACCCCCGGTCCTCCTCTTTCCTGTGACAGTGTATCAAGTCCTCAAGATTAACCCTGAGTTCAACGGATATCGTGTCAGGTAAATCTATTCTATATTTACATGCTGATGTTGCTAATCTATATGTTGTATAGAGTGTTGTTCTTTTAAGAATAGTTTACTGACATCGTACACATATCATAAGACCGCGTGACAATATCACTTACAGTAAA
Source organism: Oophaga sylvatica (assembly GCA_033576555.1). NCBI lineage: Eukaryota > Metazoa > Chordata > Amphibia > Anura > Dendrobatidae > Oophaga > Oophaga sylvatica. The sequence continues at coordinate 454,388,505 of JARQOD010000003.1, read as the reverse complement.
CAAACTAACAATCACAGACTGGTACAGAAGGGAGAGGACCCTGCCCTTTCGGGCTTACATTCTACAGGATGGGGGACGGAGACAGCAGGTTGGTGGGTTGCAGCAGTTCCGGTGTTGGTTGAGGCGATATCTCCGGTAGTGGTGAGGAGGCAGCGGGTAATTGCAGGTTGTAAGCTTTCCTGAAGAGATGGGTTTTCAGGTTACGTCTGAAGGATCCGAGAGTGGTTGATAGTCGGACGTGTTGGGGCAAAGAATTCCAGAGGATGGGGGATATTCGGGAGAAGTCTTGGAGGTGGTTGGGTGAGGAGCGAATAAGTGTGGAGGAGAGAAGGAGGTCTTGGGAGGACCGGAGATTACGTGAGGGAAGGTGTCGGGAGATTAGTTCAGAGACATATGGGGGAGACAGGTTATAGATGGCCTTGTAGGTCAGTATTAGTAATTTGAATTGGATTCGCTGAGGGAATGGGAGCCAGTGGAGAGATTTGCAGAGGGGAGATGCGGAGGAGTAGCGAGGAGAGAGATGAATTAGTCGGGCAGCAGAGTTAAGGATGGACTGGAGAGGTGCAAGGGTGTTAGCAGGGAGGCCAGAGAAAAGGATGTTGCAGTAGTCGAGGCGGGAGATGATGAGGGCATGCACAAGCATTTTAGTAGAGTGAGGGTTGAGGAAGGGACGGATTCTGGAAATATTTTTGAGCTGGAGGCAACAGGAGGTAGAAAGAGCTTGGATATGTGGTTTGAAGGACAGGGTAGAGTCAAGGGTTACTCCGAGGCAGCGGACCTCCGGTACGGGGGAAAGCGTGGTGTTGTTAATTGTTATAGATAGGTCAGGTAAGGAAGATCTGTGAGATGGGGAAAGATGATGAGTTCAGATTTGTCCACATTGAGTTTGAGGAAGCGGGATGAGAAGAAGGAGGATATGGCTGATAGACACTCAGGGATTCTGGACAGCAGAGAGGTAGATCTGAGTGTCATCAGCATAAAGGTGGTACTGGAATCCGTGGGACTTTATGAGTTGCCCCAGGCCAAGTGTATAGATTGAGAAGAGTAGGGGTCCTAGAACAGAGCCTTGGGGGACTCCAACAGAGAGAGGGTGGGACGAGGAGGTAGTGTGGGAGTGGGAGACGCTGAATGTGCGGTTGGAAAGGTATGAGGAGATCCAGGATAGGGCGAGGTCCTTGATGCCAAAGAAGGAGAGAATCTGTAGTACAAGGCGATGGTCAACTGTGTCGAAAGCAGAGGACAGGTCAAGAAGGAGGAGTATAGAGTATTGTCCATTAGCTTTGGCTGTAAGTAGGTCGTCAATTATTTTGGTCAAGGCTGTTTCAGTGGAATGATGGGGGCGGAAACCAGATTGTAGATTGTCAAAGAGCAAGTTAGATGAGAGATGGGAGGAAAGTTCAGCGTGGACGTGCTGTTCCAGGAGTTTGGAAGCGAGTGGGAGCAGCGATATTGGGCGATAGCTGGACATAGCGGTTGGGTCGAGGGTTGGCTTTTTGAGGATAGGCGTGATTGTGGCATGTTTGAAAGCAGAAGGGAAGGTACCAGAAGTTAGTGATAGATTGAAGAGGTGGGTTAGTGATGGGATAAGAGTGGTGGCGAGGTTGGGGAGGAGGTGGGATGGGATGGGGTCGAGTGCACAAGTGGTGAGGTGTGATTTGGAGAGAAGATGAGCAAGTTCCCCTTCCGTGATGTTGGGTAAGGAGGTTATGGGGTTTGGGCATTGGTCAGATATACAAAGGGGTTGTGGTGGTTGAATAATAAAGACTTGCAGTGTTTGGTCTATCTTGTTTTTGAAGTGCATGGCGAAGTCCTCAGCAGAGATAAGGGAGGTAGGAGGGGGCAGTGGTGGGCGGAGGAGGGAGTTAAAAGTATTGAACAATTGTTTGGGGTTGTGGGATAAGGAAGATACAAGGGATGTAAAGTAGGCCTGTTTAGCAGAGGTGAGAGCTGATTTGAATGCAAGTGTAGCTTGTTTGAGTGCAGTGAAGTCGTCTTGTGAATGCATTTTCTTCCAGCGCCGTTCAGCAATTCTGGATGCCTGCCGAAGCTTTTTTGTGGTGTTATTGTGCCAGGGTTGTCTATTGATTTGTCACAGTCTGTTATGCATGACAGGGGCAACCGAGTCGATGGCCGATGCAAGAGTGGCATTGTAGATATAAATCCCCAACAGTGTCACCAGCAAAGCACCCCCACATCATCACACCTCCTCCTCCATGCTTCACGGTGGGAACTAGGCATGTAGAGTCCATCCGTTCACCTTTTCTCCGTTTCACAAAGACACTGTGGTTGGAACCAAAGATCTCAAATTTGGACTCATCAGACCAAAGAACAGATTTCTTCTGGTCTAATGTCCATTCCTTGTGTTCTTTAGCCCAAACAAGTCTCTTCTGCTTGTTGCCTGTCCTTAGCAGTGGTTTCCTAGCAGCTATTTTACCATGAAGGCCTGCTGCACAAAGTCTCCTCTTAACAGTTGTTGTAGAGATATGTCTGCTGCTAGAACTCTGTGTGGCATTGACCTGGTCTCTAATCTGAGCTGCTGTTAACCTGCGATTTCTGAGGCTGGTGACTCGGATAAACATCCTCAGAAGCAGAGGTGACTCTTGGTCTTCCTTTCCTGGGGCGGTCCTCATGTGAGCCAGTTTCTTTGTAGAGCTTGATGGTTTGTGCAACTGCACTTGCGGACACTTCAAAGTTTTCCCAATTTCTCGGACTGACTGACACTCATTTCTTAAAGTAATGATGACCACTCGTTTTTCTTTACTTAGCTGCTTTTTTTTAATAAAAATTCTAACAGTCTATCTGCTGTGTATCCTCCACACTTCTGAACAACACAACTGATGGTCCCAACCCCATTTATAAGGCAAGAAATCACACTTATTAAACCTGACAGGGCACACCTGTGAAGTGAAAACCATTTCCGGTGACTACCTCTGGAAGCTCATCAAGAGAATGCCAAGAGTGTGCAAAACAGTAATCAAAGCAAAAGGTGGCTACTTTGAAGAACCTAGAATATAAGACATATTTTCAGTTGTTTCACACTTTTTTGTTAAGTATATAATTCCACATGGGTTAATTCATAGTTTTGATGCCTTCAGTGTGAATGTACAATTTTCATAGTCATGAAAAATCTTTGAATGAGAAGGTGTGTCCAAAATTTTGGTCTGTACTGTAGATATAGAAGTCTTCCATCCTGGAATGTTTGTCTCTCATCCTGGCCCCATCCTGGTACATATGTCCCCCATCCTGGGCCACATCCTTCTATATATATCCCCTATCCTGGTAATTTGTCATTCATCCTGGCCCCATCCTGTTACATATATCCTCCATCCTGGTATATATGTTCCTTATCCTGAGCCCAATCCTGGTATATATGTCGCTTATCCTGGCCCCCTTCCTGGCATATATGTCAACTGCTGGCCTCTGATTGGCTGGCAGTGTGTGTTGCTGTGCCCGGGCCCAATGGGTCTGTGCGGTGCAATACACTTGAGCTGGACTCACCGCTGACTTTTTTCCATTATCCCCAGATTGCCATGACCTCTTCATCCAAATATTCCCCTCCATTGTGCCTCATTTTAATATTGATTCTCTCTTGTGTGCCTTTTGTGACTGTAAAGAAAAAAAAACATACTCACCTTCCACAGTTCCCAAGTGACAAGCTCCTCTTTTGGAGACTCTTGCAGGACGCAGATCCGAAACATCTTGTGGCCTGCTTGAGCCAGTGGCGGAGCATCGAGCCGATGACTTTCTGCTCCATTACAATTATTAGCAGTATTCTGAAGATATCGAAAGTGTTGCATATGCAGATGCAATCTACTGATGGACTGGCCTGTTTGGTATTTGCGAGAATTGTCAGATGGCCAGTCCGGCCCTGGTTGGTCACCTTGGAACTTACTCAAGCTTTACCATTTGTTTCGTCTACACTCGTGTCCTGGACTGTACACAATATTTCACGTCAGTTCTAATTAGTGATGTATAAAGTAGAAGAACCGTGTGTTCATCGTGTGCTTTTTTTTCCCCACTTTTGATGCACCCTTTGATTTATTTGCCTTGGCAGCAGCTACCTGACACTAGTTGCTACAGTGAAGTATGTTATCAACAAAGTCATTTTTCATGTAAAGGGAACCACAAATGATAAATGATATAGCATGTATTAATACTTACAAGACAGAGCAATGTGAACGCAATAAGGAAGTAGCAGGTATGAAATACACACCAAGGAGAAAGTTCTGTGGACGACGAATAGTGCAGACAGTGTGCGAAATGTTTTGTACACAAAGAACCGGCAATCGATGTGGATAGAAAACAATGTAATATTTGCCTGGCACCGACTGTCAGATATTTCCTTTTATCTGCACCCTGAGTGCTGTTATGTTTATCAACATTATTATGATAAATGTATCTGCTCTTATATGATTGTACCACTACCCTATGAAACAAAACCCGTTGTGTTGAATCGGCTCAGTTCTGCCATGGTGCACAAATATAATTACGTATGTGTGCTGCTAAAAACATTAAAGAAGTTTTCTAGGGTTTTTCAAACATGGACAAAGCAAGGAAGCATTACTTAACCCATTAGTGTCCCATCGCCCAAGTGATCTCAGCTGGCCTGGCAGTGATGACGGTCACATCCCATACATGCACATATCACTGGCAGGGACCTGTAGCAGGGGGCATTTTAAAGGATAAATAATACTTTTTTTATTTAAATGAATAAAATTTCCTACTCTTTACTCATTTCTGCAAAATCCTTAAAAAAAAACTAAAACATTGACGGATGGTATTTTAGACCTATCGCCGTCAGCTCCTTCACTCTTATACTAATCAGGGCCAGACTTCCCACATTACTAAACCCATTAAATATTCACTGAGACTTAATTTGGTTGATAAGGCCATAGCAGCAGCTATTTATTAATACAACATGAATGCTCAATAGAGCCATCCATGGTTCCCTATAAATAATCATAATCCCTATAAATAATCATAAGTAACATTTACATAACATTTAACACAGAAAGTAGTCTTATATATGAATTATTGCAGAACGAGTCCTTGGAGGCATTAAATGCCTTTTCCAAACTTTACTCCACCGTAATTAGTAATACACCATTACCTTGTTTTGCTTAAAGCAACATATTCTCATTTACTTACTGTAAACCTATCCTTTATTAAAGTGAATCTCGGATCAATCATCCTAAGCCATCTATATGGACATATAGGTCATAGGAAGCTGAATAAAATGATACATTGATATCTGTTATCTGATTACTTATTCCAGAGAAACCCATGTTTTTCATAATATGTAAATGAGCTGTTAAGATCTATGGGCCGGACATAGATCTTGTTGAGAATCTGCTCCAGAAATTATTATAAATGAAAGAGGACATTACCAGTATGAGACATGTAATGACTGACAGTCTGCTCTCCTGATCTACATGTCTCACACTGGTAACGCCCCCTCTCATTTAAAGGGGCTATCCAGGACTTTTTTTTTTTACTATGGGCCTAAAAATGTATGACCTGCCTTTTCTACCCAGTGCTGACAAACAGCATCAGACTGGAGCACCTTGGGCCCACCAGAGAAAATCACTATTGGGGCCTATTGGGGCCCATTATGTAACTTCATAGAAAAAAAATACAAGACCACCAATTGTGCACGTCTTAATGTCGCCACATTTTGGTGCAAACTCAATGAAAAATGTCTCTTGGTGTATATTAACCACTAAGCCGATGTGTTACAGCACCAGTGTAGTGGAGAGGATTTTATGACCTCTCATCTATACTCTGAAAAAATCCATGGCGGGAATTCACAGATGCTGCAGATTTGATATGAACATTGTGTCAAGTCATGCTGCGGATATTCACCACCAATTTCATACGTTGCAATACAAAGGATTAGGTCAGTGGTAAAGGTGCATCATTACATAGTAATAAATGTAGCAATATCTGCAGATTATCTGTACAATATCTGCACAATATCTCTGTGGATATTTCCGCTGTTACTTTGCTATGAGATTTCCATGGTAGAAATTCTGCAGCAAATACATTATGTAAATATCCCATCTTATAGTGCTAGGGTCCTAAATCACCTATGTATGACATTGGAATAAAATCGAAAGAGCTTTCCCTCACATACCCCCATACACTTTTTATGGAAATCTCTCTGCCACCTAAAAGGCAATAACTTTTGATGAAGTGCCTCATTTTGTTAGTAGTGGGGAAGGAAACTTTTTGCCAGTCAGGGGTGATACAGGGAAAGGGGGTGCAATCAGACATGATACACGGGGAGAGGGCACAGTCAGTCAGCGGTAATACAGGGGGAAGTGGGGCAGTCAGTGCAGTCAGGGGTGATATTGAGGGAAAAGGCTCAGTCAGTGGTGATACAGGGAGGGAGTGCGGTCAGGGGTGATACAGGGGAGGGAGTGCAGTCAGGCGTGATATAGGGTGAAAAGGCTCAGTCAAGGTGATACGGGGAAGGGGTGCAGTCAGGGGTGATATAAGATGAAAAGGCTCAGTCAGGGGTGATACGAGTGAGGGGGTGCAGTCAGGGGTGATATGGGGAGGGAATGCAGTTTGGGACGATACGGGGAGGGGTGCAGTCAGAGGTTATATAAGATGAAAAGGCTCAGTTAGTGGTGATACGGGGAGGGAGTGCAGTCAGGGGTGATACGGGGAGGGAGTGCAGTCAGGCGTCATATAGGGTGAAAAGGCTCAGTCAGGGGTGATACGAGTGAGGGGGTGCAGTCAGGGGAGATATAAGATGAAAAGGCTCAGTCAGGGTGATACGGGGAAGGGGTGCAGTCAGGGGTGATATAAGATTAAAAGCTCAGTCACAGGTGATACGAGTGAGGGGGTGCAGTCAGGGGTGATATGGGGAGGGAGTGCAGTCAGGGATGATAATGGGAGGGGGTATAGTCAGGGGTTTTATAGGGTGAAAAGGCTCAGTCAGTGGTGATACGGGGAAGGGTTGCAGTCAGGGGTGATATAAGTTGAAAATGTTAGAACCCTCTTGTTAGATTTTGTTTCAGTTTGCTGGTCACATGACCTTTTTTCCCTATTTAGTCTGGCTTCGCCCTTCTGGCTTTGCTGGACTTCATTGTATTATCTACTCTTTAGCTAGCCGGGTGCTTAGGTGCCTTACTCTGTCAGTTTTGCTTAATCTTAGGATCTCGTAGTAATTTGTTTTCTGTTTAATTTTCCCTGCTACAATTTCTGTTAGGAGGTGTCCACCTTTTCTCCCAGTCCCTAGATCTTGTAGGGATTCCTTCCTCGCAACTATAGGTCTTCGTTCAGACTAGCTGAGGACTTTAGCGGGTCTGGTCGCAGGATCAGGTTCCCCGTTACATCGTAGGGATCAAGCTCAGTTTTATTGTAGGGACAGAGTTCCCATCTTTCCTTAGTGCTTGTAGCAGTTCATAACAGTAACTCCAGCCAAGAAATAAAAAAAAAAATCTCTAAGGAAAGATTTTCTGTTTTCATCATGGTGTCGGTTCGGGATTTGGCTGAACGCCTGCAGGGTCTCTCTCTGGAGGTGGCTGAAATCCAGCAAAACACGTGAGTAGTTGTTCTGGAGCACATTTCGTGGAGCCAAAGGTACGTTTGCCTGATTTATTTTTTGGTGAACAACAAGATTTTTTTTCTTTTAAAAATGCTTGCTTGTTGTATTTTCGTTTGAGACCCAGATCCTCTGGTGATGAATCACAGTGCATAGGATTCATAATGTCACTTTTGCGCAAAGAACCTCAGGACTGGGCCTTTTCTCTGCAGCCTAGTGATCCATGCTTTGGATCAGTGGATGGTTTTTTTTCTGCTTTGGGGTTGTTGTATGACGATCCGGATCGTGTTTCATCAGCTGAGACAGAGTTGAGACGTTTGAGACAGGGATCAGGTAATGTGGAAAAATATTGTACTCACTTCCGTAGGTGGTCCACTCAGGTGGTCGTGGACCGTTTTAGCAAGATGTGTCACTTGGTTCCTTTCATCAAATTGCCCTGCGCTAAGACTCTCGCTAAGGCCTTTGTCAAGGAAATAGTCAGACTACATGGTGTTCCTACTGACATTGTTTCTGATAGGGGACCTCAGTTTGTGGCTCGTTTTTGGCGCGCCTTTTGTGACAGGTTGGGAGTTCATTTGTCGTTTTCATCCGGATTTCATCCTGAGTCTAATGGCCAGACAGAAAGGAAAAACCAGGATGTTGAGCAGTTCTTGCGTTGTTTTGTGACTGATAATCAAGAGGGGTGGTCTGAGTTTCTGCCACTTGCTGAGTTTGCTCTTAACAATCATACATCCGCTTCTGCTGGTTGTTCGCCTTTTTTTTTGTTGTACTGGGAGACATCCGTCTTTTGGGTCATTTTCCAAGTTGGGATCGGCTGTACCTGAAGAGGAGAATTTTTCTGGTGTTTTGGAGAGAGTTTGGACTGATGTGCGTGGTAATCTTCAGGAGGCTAACAAAAGATCCAAAGTGTATTTTGAAATAAAACGACAAGAGGTTTTGTTTGCTATTGGTGACATGGTCTGGTTGTCCTCTAAGAATCTGCGCTTGAGGATTCCGTCTAAGAAATTGGGTCCCAAGTTTGTAGGGCCCTTTAAGGTGCTTCAGGTTATTAACCAATCTGCTGTTAAGTTGGAGCTTCCCACCTCCTGGAAGATTAATCCAGTGTTTCATGTTTCTCTCTTGAAAAAAGCTGAGGTCTCAGATGGAGACGTCTCGGCCACTGTTCCCCTGGTGGTGGAGGACGGGCAATATGAGATTTCCCGCATCCTAAATTCTAAACGGTATAGAGGGGGTTTGCAGTACCTCATCGCTTGGAAGGGTTATGGACCCGAGGATAACTCATGGGTGAGGGCGGATGATGTTTCTGCGTCTAGACTTGTCAGAGCGTTTCACAAGAGGTTTCCGGATAAGCCTAAGTCCTAGGGGATCCGGAGGATCCTCTTAGAAGGGAGGGTACTGTTAGAACCCTCTTGTTAGATTTTGTTTCAGTTTGCTGGTCACATGACCTTTTTTCCCTATTTAGTCTGGCTCCGCCCTTCTGGCTTTGCTGGACTTCATTGTATTATCTACTCTTAAGCTAGCCGGGTGCTTATGTGTCGACCCGCCACCACAATTGTGGGTTACCAGGGCAATGGGGTACTCAGAGCCGAGCCCGTAGAAGTCTATGGGGATTTTGTCACAGGTAGCTGTGGCTCGGTCTGTGGCCCTAGCGGTCTGGCGTATGTTGGGGATATATTTACAGGGGATAGGTTTATATACAGTTCGTGACGCCACCTGTAGTATTCTGGTAATTAGTACCAGCGCTGCTGTAGATCTCTGAGGGGATGGTGATGCAGCTAGATGTCGGGTCCCCTACAGGTGGGACTGGTCCCTCAAAGTCTATGGGATTTGTGAAGTCGAGTGCAGATAAAGAACACAGTCTCACACGGTCAGCGTCTTTCCATACCTTTACTTGTAAGATGTTCAGGCAGGTCCCAGGGAGGCTGATCCAAGGAGAGTGTATCTTAAGACAGCAGCTGGACAAGTTAGGGGCCTCCTTTACTTCCAATACAACGAGTACAACCAGCCTGAAGCGTAGTTCCCTCAAATCTCCAGCTAATCTATAGCTGTACCTGCCCAGTCAGCTTTGTGTTAGGAGCCTTCCTGCGAAGAAGCTGAATTCTTATCTTGTCGTGCACTGACTCAAAGTCTTCACTTCCCCTGACCCCAGTTACGTACTGACTATAAGGGGCTTGTTTGCCGCGACCTAAGGTCCGGTAAATTCCTGGTTTTCTTATCACTCTGCTTGAAACAGTAGTGATCCTTCGGTCCCCAGTGACCGGGAGCAATGTGCAGGACTTCTGCAATCCGTAAGCACTAATCCAATAAAACCACTGTGCCTTTCGCCTTGTCCACGCTGGTAACATAAGCACTCAAACTAGCCAAGGGTCGAGTAGTCACTTCTTTCTTTTCCTTTCTACGAAGTTAGTTACAGATGCTCAGTTATCAATAGGCAGGAGCACGTCTCTGAACCTGATACCGTCCTTTAGACAGGATGCTGAAGACTTTCTGCACTAAACTTCTTCTTTCCTTCCAGTGTATGCTGATGAGGTACAGCTCTGACTAGGCTAAGGTGAATCAGACCACCTGTACCAGCCTCCACGATCTGAACTGATGATAGAGCAGGCTGGACTCCTTCCTCCCTCCAGACGTCTTCTCTCTCTGAAGTCTAGACACTGACTACACACGTCTTCTCTGTCCGAAGACAGGAACTAGACTCACTAAATCACTCCAACACATACCTTGACCACTCCCTCAAGAGCAAACTCCACTACCCTAAGGGTGTGTCTAGTATATGTCGAGTGAATGAATATTTAGCATTAAACTGCTGTCTCGCCACACACTCTCCAGGGTACTGCGTGTGCCTACCACCAGGGCTACACATTCCCCCATGGTAAAAGACAGCACTCCCGGGCTGTAAAATACAAAAGAGACATTTTGTTTATGCAATAAACATTTAAACAATAACTTCTTCCCATCCGGGAGGTGAGAATATCTTGAACGTTGCGAACAATAACATTTTACATATAGAAATACAAAAGTATCAAATAGCATTTAATAAATATACGGTATACTTGTGAAGGACCCGCACCAAACCTTCAACGTGGGTCCTGGGTGGGCTGCAGGACATCCGACTGCAGACCTCACTCAGTGCCACACCACACGGGTTTTGTTTTCAGAGGTAGTCGTGACTGGTTTATGTAAAACCAAGAGAAAGCACCGAAGCGCAACTATTTACAAGTAAGTTCTGGGTTGGCGCAGTCCTCAACCTCCAAGTCCAATGTAAAACCAAAGACATATTATATCAAATCACATAATACGAAAGTGCAAAACCTTTTCTGGTTACTATTTATCATTTACCCAGCCGGGCATTCTACAGTAGAAATATATATATTCACTATATAATTTGTGCAAAACTTTATAAAACATTTCAAACTTTTTTACTTTTGGTAGACCCGATAGGGATCTCACCACTTTTTCCTCACTATTTATTCATTCTCTGCAAATACACTTTCCACCCCGGGGGCTGGAACAATGCAATGGGCCCTAGATCCCAGGACTAGCAAATCATGTGCTGCGATTAGGGTCTGGGTCGCCACAGTTCTGGTGCGAACCTCTAGGGGCGCAACGGGTACATTTTCTTCACGTGACACCGATTGCGTTTCAATCACAGTTAGCGATATGGACCGCGTCATGGATTGCGATTGAGACTGGGTCGCATGTTGCGATGTAGAGGTGGCTTTAATTTGCGATGAAATCTGGGTCGCTAGTTGCGATGTATTTGTAGGGGGCGATGCTGGGGCACGGCCGGATTCTGCTTGAGCTGGAGACGGGGACGCTGCGGTAATGGTGACGGTACCTGCGTCTGGGACGGGGTCACGGACGACGGTGACGTTAAGGGCATACCATCCCTTCATTCCCCAGTGCCGTGTATATGTGACGATGTCTCCATTGGCTAAGTCCCTCCCGGGATGGCCTTGCGGCAGGTGGGATTCTACGTCACGCCTGCTGACAAAGACCGCTGGGTAGAGGCCCGGTTCACGGATAAAGCCCCAGCCCTTCCGGAGCTGGAACTCAGTCACACACCCCTGCCGCCGCGGTTCCCTCAGGGTACCTTTATCTCTCCGGACACTCTCTTTGTCCGCGATCAGCTCGGCATATTGTCGCTGACGGTTCCTCTGAGTTTCCCGCTCTTCCTCCTGCTGGCGTTTCTTCTTCTCCTCACGACTCTGCCATTCCTGTTCCCACTGGGCGGTATAGGCGACGTCATCCAGGCGCGCCATTTCGTCCCAGTCCACATCTGGTAGTGACGGACAGGACCCCTCCGGTGTCCCTGCCGGGGACCGATCATCTGCTGCGGCCTCTTGGCCGGGCGGGCGTTCCGGGATTGGCTGTACCTCCTCAACCTCCTTCGCTTCCACCGCTTCACCGGTGGGATCGGGATCGGTACTTTCGGGGGCAGCCTCCGGTTGCTCCTTCGCCTTGGGCAGCAGACTCTTCGGTATCTGGAATCGTGGGGGGTCGTTGAGGGGAGAGGACGCTGTGTTCCACAGTCGCCACTGCATCAGGTTACATCGGCGTCTCTCAATCTCCTCCAGTCCAGTTTGGTGCTGGACCATCTTCTTCAGGCGTGCATTTTCTTCTCTTATCTCTAGCAACGCCTGTTGCAGGTGCAGGATCACAGAAGACTCCTGTGATGGTGGCAGCTTGGCTGGGGCACGGGGCCTGCCTTCCTCCGCTTCCCCGCTCGGCTGCACACGTCCTGCCTCCATGATGTTCCAGAAATTCTCTCTTCTTCCTGCGGAGACATCCGGTCTCTTCCGTGGAGGTGGGATTTGCGTCTCCTCCTCTTCGCAGGGAAGGTGAAGAGGAGGCGGACCTCCTTTGCTGTAGGGCAGGATCGCATGTTGTAATAGCACTTTGAGAGGGCAGGCATTTTCTTCGCGCCACTGGGGGGTAGACGCCCACGAAGGTACGCCCACCTTCTTCTCCAGCGCCTGAGGGCGCGAATATGGCGACAAAAATGGCGATTTTGGCGCCAAAAGTGCAAACAGTCCTTCTCACAAAAACAATTCCTTAGGCACATAGGGCTCGCAATTCTGCGAGTTTCGCATCCTGTTCGTGACGCCAAGTTTTTGTGTCGACCCGCCACCACAATTGTGGGTTACCAGGGCAATGGGGTACTCAGAGCCGAGCCCGTAGAAGTCTATGGGGATTTTGTCACAGGTAGCTGTGGCTCGGTCTGTGGCCCTGGCGGTCTGGCGTATGTTGGGGATATATTTACAGGGGATAGGTTTATATACAGTTCGTGACGCCACCTGTAGTATTCTGGTAATTAGTACCAGCGCTGCTGTAGATCTCTGAGGGGATGGTGATGCAGCTAGATGTCGGGTCCCCTACAGGTGGGACTGGTCCCTCAAAGTCTATGGGATTTGTGAAGTCGAGTGCAGATAAAGAACACAGTCTCACACGGTCAGCGTCTTTCCATACCTTTACTTGTAAGATGTTCAGGCAGGTCCCAGGGAGGCTGATCCAAGGAGAGTGTATCTTGAGACAGCAGCTGGACAAGTTAGGGGCCTCCTTTACTTCCAATACAACGAGTACAACCAGCCTGAAGCGTAGTTCCCTCAAATCTCCAGCTAATCTATAGCTGTACCTGCCCAGTCAGCTTTGTGTTAGGAGCCTTCCTGCGAAGAAGCTGAATTCTTATCTTGTCGTGCACTGACTCAAAGTCTTCACTTCCCCTGACCCCAGTTACGTACTGACTATAAGGGGCTTGTTTGCCGCGACCTAAGGTCCGGTAAATTCCTGGTTTTCTTATCACTCTGCTTGAAACAGTAGTGATCCTTCGGTCCCCAGTGACCGGGAGCAATGTGCAGGACTTCTGCAATCTGTAAGCACTAATCCAATAAAACCACTGTGCCTTTCGCCTTGTCCACGCTGGTAACATAAGCACTCAAACTAGCCAAGGGTCGAGTAGTCACTTCTTTCTTTTCCTTTCTACGAAGTTAGTTACAGATGCTCAGTTATCAATAGGCAGGAGCACGTCTCTGAACCTGATACCGTCCTTTAGACAGGATGCTGAAGACTTTCTGCACTAAACTTCTTCTTTCCTTCCAGTGTATGCTGATGAGGTACAGCTCTGACTAGGCTAAGGTGAATGAGACCACCTGTACCAGCCTCCACGATCTGAACTGATGATAGAGCAGGCTGGACTCCTTCCTCCCTCCAGACGTCTTCTCTCTCTGAAGTCTAGACACTGACTACACACGTCTTCTCTGTCCGAAGACAGGAACTAGACTCACTAAATCACTCCAACACATACCTTGACCACTCCCTCAAGAGCAAACTCCACTACCCTAAGGGTGTGTCTAGTATATGTCGAGTGAATGAATATTTAGCATTAAACTGCTGTCTCGCCACACACTCTCCAGGGTACTGCGTGTGCCTACCACCAGGGCTACACACTTAGGTGCCTTACTCTGTCAGTTTTGCTTAATCTTAGGATCTCGTAGTAATTTGTTTTCTGTTTAATTTTCCCTGCTACAATTTCTGTTAGGAGGTGTCCACCTTTTCTCCCAGTCCCTAGATCTTGTAGGGATTCCTCCCTCGCAACTATAGGTCTTCGTTCAGACTAGCTGAGGACTTTAGCGGGTCTGGTCGCAGGATCAGGTTCCCTTTACATCGTAGGGATCAAGCTCAGTTTTATTGTAGGGACAGAGTTCCCATCTTTCCTTAGTGCTTGTAGCAGTTCATAACAGAAAAGACTCAGGGGTGATATGAGTGAGGGAGTGCAGTTAGGGGTGATATGCGGAGGGAGTGCAGTCAGGGATGATATGGTAGAGGGGGTGCAGTCAGGGGTGATATAAGGTGAAAAGGCTCAGTTAGTGGTGATACGAGGAAGGTGTGCAGTCAGGGGTGATATAGGGTGAAAAGGCTCAGTCAGGGGTGATGTGAGTGAGGGGGTGCAGTCAGGGGTGATATAGGGGATAGGGCTCAGTCAGAGGTGATACGGGAAGGGAGTGCAGTCAGGGGTGATATGAGGGAGGGGTGCAGTCAGGCGTGATAGGGTGAAAAGGCTCAGTCAGAGGTGATATGAGGAGGGTGTGCAGTCAGGGGTGATATAAGGTGAAAAAGCTCAGTCAGGGTTGATATGAGTGAGGTGGTGCAGTCAGGGGTGATATGGGGGCGGGAGTGCAGTCAGGGGTGATACGGGGATGGGGTGCAGTCAGTGGTGATATAGGGTGAAAAGGCTCAGTCAGGAGTGATATGAGTGAGGGGGCACAGTCAGGGGTGATACAGGGAAAGGGGGTTCAGTCAGGGTGATACAAGGGGGAGCACAGTCAGGGGTGATACAGGGAGAGGGGACAGTCAGGGGTGATACAAGGAAAGGGGGCTCAGTCAGGGGTGATATAATGCAGCCCCCTCATATAGTATAATGCAGCCCCATAGAATATAATGCAGCCACTCTCATAGAATATTATGCAGCTCCCTCATAGAATATAATGTAGCTCCCATATAGTATAATGCAGCCCCCTCATATAGTATAATGTAGCTCCCTCAGAGTATAATGCAGGCCCCCATAAATTATCATGCAGACACCCCATAGATTATAATGTAGCACCCTCATATAGTATAATGCAGCCTTTATATAGTATAATGCAGCCCCCTTATAGAATATAATGCAGCCCCCATAGAATATAATGCAGTCATACAGTATTATGACCACCACATACTCGCTCACTGATACAACCCATGATTCCATAATTTTTTCCCTCAGAATTGAGTGATTCCATAATTTTTTCCCTATGCTTGGTAAAAAAAAATAAGCTTTACTGACTACCACATTATTTGTTCTTGATTTCTTTTAGTGTTTCTTAAAGCCAGAAAGTGTTGTGCTATGTCTGTGATCTGTTTTTTTTCAACAAAATAAAACAACTGAATGTACATCCTCCAAGGCCGGTGATTCCATAATTTTTTACCAGGGGTTGTATATACTATATTATTCGGACCATAAGATGCACCTAGGCTTTAGAGGAGGACAATAGAAAAAAATTGAAGCAAAAAATGAGGTAAATTCTGTACTAATATCCCCCCATCCTGGTATGTATATACAGTGGGTACGGAAAGTATTCAGACCTCTTTAAATCTTTCACTCTTTGTTTCATTGCAGCCATTTGGTAAATTCAAAAAAGTTCTTTTTTTTCTCATTAATGTACACTCTGCACCCCATCTTGACTGAAAAAGACAGAAATGAAGAAATTTTTGCAAACGTATTAACAAAGAAAAACTGAAATATCACATGGTCATAAGTGTTCAGCCCCTTTGCTCAGTATTGAGTAGAAGCACCCTTTTGAGCTAGTACATCCATGAGTCTACTTGGGAATGATGCAACAAGTTTTTCACACCTGGATTTGGGGATCCTCTGCCATTCTTCCTTGCAGATCCTCTCCAGTTCCATCAGGTTAGATGGTGAACGTTAGTGGACAGCCATTTTCAGGTCTCTCCAGAGATGCTCAATTGGGTTTAGGTTTGGGCTCTAGCTAGGCCAGTCAAGAATGGTCACAGAGTTGTTCTGAAGCCACTCCTTTGTTGTTTTAGCTGTGTGCTTAGGGTCATTGTCTTGTTGGAAGGTGAACCTTCGGCCAAGTCTGAGGTCCAGAGGACTCTGGAAGAGGTTTTCATCCAGGATATCTCTGTACTTGGCCGCATTCAAGTTTCCTTGAATTGCAACCAGTCGTCCTGTCTCTTTCACCAAAAAGTCTCATCAGACCAGAGAATCTTATTTCTCATAGTCTGGGAGTCCTACATGTGTGTTGTTTTTTTTTAGCAAACTCTATGTGGGCTTTCATATGTCTTGCACTGAGGAGAGGCTTCCGTTGGGCCACTCTGCCATAAAGGCCTGACTGGTGGAGGGCTGCAGTGATAGTTGACTTTGTGGAACTTTCTTCCATCTCCCTGCTGCATCTGTGGAGCTCAGCCACAGTGATCTTGGGGTTCTTCTTTGCCTCTCTCACCAAGGCTTTTCTCCCATGATTGCTCAGTTTGGCTGGATGGCCAGGTCTAGGTCAGGTCTTCTGGTGGTCCCAAACTTCTTCCATTTAAGGATTATGGGGGCCACTGTGCTCTTAGGAACCTTGAGTACTGCAGAAATTCTTTTGTAACTTTGGCCAGATGTGTGCCTTGCCACATTTCTGTCTCTGAGTTCCTTGGCCAATTCCTTTGACCTCATGATTTTCATTTGGTCTGACATGCACTGTGAGCTTTGTGGTCTTATATAGACAGGTTTGTGCCTTTACAAATCAAGTCCTATCAGTTTAATTAAACTCAGCTGGACTGCAATGAAGGAGTAGAACCATCTCAAGGAGGATCACAAGGAAATGGACAGCATGTGACTTAAATATGAGTGTCTGAGCAAAGGGTCTGAATACTTATAACCATGTGATGTTTAAGTTTTTCTTTTATAATAAATTTGCAAAAATTTCTAAATTTCTGTTTTTTTCAGTCAAGATGGGTTGCAGAGTGTACATAATGAGAAAAGAAATGAACTTTTTTGAATTCATCAAATGGCTGCAATTAAACAAAGAATGAAAAATGTAAATGGGTCTGAATACTTTCCGTAGCCACTGTATATTATATGGCCCATTTTCCCATATTCTATGGCAGTAATGCAGTTTCAATACTCTAGAGTAAATCATGGTGCAACCTTTATCAGCCCATAGATCTTTCCAGTTCATTTACATATCAAGGAAAAACACGGATTACTCTGAGATAAGATATCGGTTCTCAGATATGAAAATATAATTTTATTCAACTTCCTATGACCTACATGCCCATATAAACAGCTTGACAGGGTTGATCCTACTGACAATTTCCCTTTAAAGCCTTCTACTTATCCTCTTCATGTTCCTACTAAAACCCTGTCAGGCTGCCTATTACAGCAGGTTTTCACCATTCCGTGTCTCTCATAAATTTTATTCTTCAGAAGTGTAAGCCTACATTTTATTTTTGTGTTTTATAAACTTTTAACACCTACTACAAAAGTGTCCAGAATAATGCGAAAGCCAGCCAACAAATATATGAAAGTCCGAGCCTTTTTTATTTGTACAAAATACTGGCCGTAAGGTAGCTATCTAATATACATTTAGCAAAAAATACATCAAATCGCTAAGTGGACTTAATATAAAAAAGGCTATAGCTGGTTGAGTAAAAAAAGAGGCAAAAAACATAATAAATTCTATTGGTCCTTTCACAACACTTATGGGTTGTAATATTTTTGCAAATAAGCAACTGCAGTAAACGCAATGGAGTCCATTCTCATGTGTCTCCGTGAAGTCTCTATCTCTGCCAGTCCACCAGTAATTGGGCCAAACTGGAGGGCAAATTGTGGGGGACTAATGGGGAATCATTATTGTGTTGGGGCACACAAAATACCCAATTATTGTGGGAGGGGGACACAGGAGGCAATATTGTTAAGAGGGCAACCAGTTTTGCGTGAGGTCAGGTAGAGAAGAAAACCAAAAGTAATCAACTATTATTGGAGAAGACATCACCTGGATTTAACGTTACTGTGTTCACTTGTATGCTCTTTAGATTATTGTCTGCAAAAGTGCATGTGTACAATTGGATGGAAGCGCACAACTATATTATTCAGAGAGGTACTATTTTTATGTCCCATGAATGAGACATTTTACAGACTGTATTGCAGTCTCTCATATTGTTTTACTGTTGCTATGTGTTCCTGTGTTTGCATAGCTGAAATCCTCCCTTTCCATCAAATTTGTCCCTTCTGTCTCTCCGTCTCCCTCTTCTGGGTATGATGTTACTTCCTTCTTCTTCCCAATGTGTCTCATTCTCCATCTTGGCTTGGCTTCATCAGAATCACACGTGTTTTCAGTCTCTCTGAAAAAAAGTCTTTTTTACCTGCTGCTGTTTGTATGCATTAAACAAGAATTCTTAAAGAAATCAAAGTCTCTTCTGGATTCTTCATAACATGTGTGCCGGCAGCTGAGTTAAGCTATCTGTGACCATCGCCAATTGTAAGTAAGATGAAGAGATCCAGCATCTCACAGAGCCATATTTACAGCCACAGGCCTCGGGGACAGAATAACTATCATATACACATTAGAGCTTATGGATAGGACAAAGTATTTGTTGGCAGGGTTGGTTTATCTATTGGTATAGGATCTATTATAAATATTGAGGGACAATGCACTGATGAAGTGATCATGTATCTAAGTGCATCATGTTGTGAAGTTGTTTTATAGCAATGATGACTTCAGGATACTGTATCATTCCTCTGTAGGCTACTCCAGGGCCTTTCAGCTTGTCTGTTTCTTCTCTACATTGCCACAACCCAGTATCTAGGCCACAGTCCCGATCCGTGAGTCTCTCCACTTATTCAGGGGCCCCGCATCCTATCACTATGGAACCCTCGATCTACCGCTTAGTTCCACCTCTAGTCCCACGCTCTCAGTCCTGTGTAAGTCTGTTACCTTCAGCACTAGTAAGCTCTCGGCTATCCAGTGACTTGGCATTCTGTCCGATAACGCCTTCTGGAAAGTCTCTCAGTCTTGTCAATAACTCTATTTAGGATCTCACTATTCTTTTCTCCCGTCTCCTCTATCTGTAGACCACGCCTTGACAGCACTGCTCACAGGGTGACTATATTTTGTTACAGATGTTTCGACCCATCCTGGGTCTTTCTCATTATGTCGATGTTTATTGCTGGATAGGAATAGAACTATGGGTAGAAGTAGTCCCCAGATCAAGGTAGTGCAAATATGTTGCTGTATAGTCGTCAATTCTAGGTAATGGATGTAGTGGGCCGTGATTGGAGATTATAGCGGCTAAATGAACTCGATTTACTGAATTGTGATGGTAACCCAGATTGCGCACATATCTAAGCTGCTTACTATATATAGGTCAATGTTCTTAAGAAAATATATCAGATTGGTGCCTTTTTTTTTATCTTGAATCTGAAAGGGAATATGTCACCAGTTTTTTTTTCTACCAAATCTGAGAGCAGGATGATGTAGGGGCAGAGAACCTGATTCCAACGATGTATTACTTACTTTACTGGTTTCTACTATTCTGCAATTTTAACTGCTGCAGTTCTACCAGTTCTCTGAATGCTGAGCTCTATATAACTCCACTGCTTTATGTGTACACTGTGCATAGGCAGAAAGCTGCCAATCAGTGGTGGGGTTGGACTATTTAGCAGCAGGTTTACTAGTCTGTCAGTGATAATTCCTTTTTGATATACCAGTGATTTTATGAAAAGCACAGCAATTAGCCCAGTAAGTGACACATCTCTGGATTCAGGGTCTCTTCCTCTACAGTATACTGCTTGCAGAATAAAGGGTTTGTCCAGGACTATTTAATTTTTTTACTATGGGCCTAAGAACTAACACGTAGATAGTTGCTATCTACCTGCCTCCTGTGTGCAGTACAGATCTCTGCCGGCACAGAAAAGTCATAGACCGCTCCAGCTGGCAAATTAGTGGCTTCCAATGTAGTCACATTGACCAAGCAGTGGATTGTCTTCTGCTCTACAGGGGCGTGACTGCCAACGTCATGCTGATTGACAGCCAGCTCCCTGCTGCCTAACTGCGTGGAGCCGGCTGTCAATCAGCATGACATTGGCATCCACACCCCATCGACAGAGCAGCCTGGAGAAGAAGAGCTGCTCTGTTGATGTGGATCAGCTGAATCGACGGCTGGAGCGGTCGGTGTCTGCTCTGAGCCAGCATCGGGTATAACCTCTTAGTTTTTGGGCCTTGTCCATTTCTGAGCCCAAATTATTATTTTTTTTCTGTAAATGCCAACATTTTGCACAAATATTCCAGTCTAAAATAAAATAAAAAAATAAAGATAAAATGTAAAATATAAAAAAAGCAGAATTAAAAAAATATAGATATTAAATAAATGCTTAATATTTTTTAAAAAATGAATTCAAGAGAAACCAAAACAAGTTGATTAAGAAATGACAAATTAAAAACTGGAATACATGTGAACAAACAGTAAGTGACTTACATTGAATCCTCATTATCTACAACTGAACCCACACAATAGCACAGTGATTGATGAATGTCATAAATAATTGCCTAGTCTGCATTTTTCCCGCAATGAAAATATATAATAAATACTAACTTATATGGTTCCTAAAATAGTGCCTGATACTTCTACTAGTCTTGAAAAAAACAACTAAATTCATCCCATGATCAATAGAAGCCATAAGATTAGAGCTCCCATATATTCATATGGAAATATTATTGGAAAAGCAGAATACATTTTATATTATACTAATGTATGGGAACATGCTATAAAAAGGTAGTATTTGGAAATACTACAGGAGGTATAAATATAACACATGATTTTGCTTGTGAATACACAGGCCTTTATGTGAGGGGCTTTACTTGCTCATTAATCCCTCAGCTCATGGATAATCTCTTTAAAACGGGAATTATGTTGTGTCATTAGCCAAGCAAATCTTACCACTTATTCTCTCTCAGAGCGACATGCTCTTATTCCCTGGCAAGGGCGGCTTTGGCAAGGGAGGCAGGTGATTGCTGCACCAAAATACTGCTGCTTTTTTTTTTTATTGGTGGCTTTTTACTGGACTTATCCAGTAGATTATGGCCGATAATTCTTAGGCTCCATTCCCAGGATGAGATTTTGGTGAGTTTTTGATGTTGCAGATATGTCACCAGCTATCAATTGCTTAGGTACTTTGATGTCCTTCTGACAATTTTTTTGTTACAAACTTTAGGCTATATGCAGAAAAACCTGCTGCAACTATCGATGCATTGGCAGGAAAAACCCTGCGTAAAAAAGTTTTTGATTCATTTTGATGCATTTTTTGATTCATTTTGATGCATTTTGATGCATTTTTTCCCATTCATTAGAATGGGTTAAAAATGCAGCAAAAACACCTGGACGAAGCATTTCAGAGCGAAACGCGCGTCGGGTGTGTGGTGGGTCTCCAGGTCTCCTTCCCATTTTGGTAACTATGCCTTTACTTTGCTTATAGATTATCTACCATGTTTAATATGCACCAATATTATTTGGAATATGTTAGCACTTACAATAGCTTGGTGATATGTGTGTATTTTAAAACTTTCATATCTTTTGTACTAATGTGAGTTGTGCTGAACTAATAATATGACACAGCTATAGGCCCAATAATTTTGGAGCCATTAAGTTACATGTTTTGATGCTTAATTATGACTACATAGAGATGATGATATTCTGGTTTACATTGTCTATTTGGAAGTTGCCCGGTTGAGTCCCACTTGTTTCCTGTACTTGTGGTATTGCCAATTTTTATTGTTGTTTGTATTTTGCTTCAATAAAGATTATGTGTTTTTTCATACTCGGCTTGTTATGAGGTTTTTGCTTTTGGTGTTTTATGAAGCTCTAATGTTGCAAACATGTCAACAGCGGAGGTATGACTGTATAGAGGTGTAATGCAGGTAAATTGGATGCTGCAACACAGGCGCAAAGCAAGGGTTAATAAGGATTTGGTTTAATTAATACAAATAGGATTCTCCTCGCAGGGAGCAAAAGGGGTTAAACAGAATTTAAGCTAAAGAACACAAAGAACAGGATAACTGAAGGCCACAGTCTATGCATTTAAATGTTTTACTTATCGGGAGTCTGATGCTGATCACTTCTCCAGGGATGAAAGTTGAAAGCTGGCTGATGCCTGTGTTGCGATCTTCAGGCTTCCCCACCCAACAGATCGGTGTGCACTATTCTGGCAGCAACGGGCCACTTTCTTACATAACCTGCATCCCATTACCCCGGTATTTTATATTCTACCCAAAGTTTATAAAAACCTCAATAATCCCCCTGGAAGGCCCATTGTGGCCTCCAAAGACTCCATCCTCTCACCACTTTCCGTCTTTCTAGAAAAAATTCTTACACCCTTAATTAAAGGAACAAGATCCTTTTTACTGGATACAGGTCATTTCTTGAGCCTCATCAACCAAATAGGCTCTGCCCCAACCAATAGCATTCTGGTAACACTCGATGTCAACAGCTTATACACCTCGATAACGCATGAGAAGGGTATCAGGGCAACCCAGATACTTCTTGAAAACTCCGAAATGTCACCCAACTCTATCCATCTGTGTTTGGATCTACTTAAACTAGTTCTCTATGAGAATTTTTTTCTCTATGAAGACAATTACGTGCAAACGCGTGGGACTGCGATGGGCTCTATTGTAGCTCCGGCTTATGCCAATGCATGCATGGACCGCTTTGAAATCGAATATATCTATAACAATGATCTTTTTGTACAGTATGCCATGCACTACCACCGCTACATAGACAACATCTTTTTTATTTGGTCAGGCACTCCTTCCACATTACAGTCATTTTTTGAGTACCTTAACTCAATTTTCTCTGAACTTCATTTCACTATACATCATAGCATGTCACAAATTTCGTTTCTAGATACTCTAGTCAACAAGGATTCCAATGGACATCTTTCCACCGACTTATTTTCCAAGCCCGCTGACTGTAACAGTTTGTTGCACTACTCCAACTGCCATCCCAAAGCTACTAAGGATAGTTTACCACGCTCACAATTCAAGCGGGTATCTCGTATCGTCACTGACCAAAAACTATGCCAAGACAGACCAAATGCTATGGTTAATAAATTCATGGAGAGAAATTACTCGGCAAAACTCCTTGACAAGGAATTAGCCCAATCATTGATTCCACAATCTCCCCCTCCTCCTCGGCATTCTCTTGAGAGAATACCCTTTGTACACAAATATCATCCCTTCATGCCCAAAATTTATTTGACCAGTAGGAAACACTGGCCTCTCCTAGCCCGTGCCTATCCAAATATCCCAACATTTCAAAATCCCGTTCTCATGAGTACGAGAAGACCCACCAACATTAAGGACCGTTTGATAAAAGCCAACATTAGCCGTCTACCCCCCTTCATCCCAAAGGCTACTTAGCACGCAACGCAAA
>JARQOD010000003.1:454327143-454364887 GCA_033576555.1 Oophaga sylvatica | reverse complement strand
GGGGGAAAATGGAGAAAAGGGGGCAGAATGGAGACGGGGCACAATGGAGAAGGGGCAGGATGGGAGACACAGTGCAGGATGAAACATGGTGCAGGATGGAGACAGATGGGGCAGGAAATATGGGGCAGGATGGAGACAGATTGTGCAGGATCATGGGGCAGGATGGAGTTTAGATGGGGCAGGATGGAGACAGATGGGGGGGATGGAGACAGAGGGTGCAGGATCATGGGGCAGGATGAAGACAGATGGTGCAGGATCATGGGGCAGGATAGATACGATAGAGACAGATGGGGCCCAGGTTTATGGGACAGGATCAGGGGCAGAGGGGGCAGGATCATGAGACAGAGGGGAAACAGGATCATGGGGCAGATGGGGCAGGATCATGGGACAGATGGGCAGATCATGGACAGATGGGGCAGGATCATGGACAGATGGGGCATATGAGGAGATCATATGGGGCAGGATGGGACATCACATGGAGGCAGGATAGAGAACATATGGCTGGAGTCAGGAATAGACACACAGGCCAGGATGGGGGATATTGTTACAAATAGGGGCTAATTAAAAGGGATATTATTACAGCATGGTGTATTTATTTTATTTTTTGAGGATACTGTTTTAAATGAGGGAGGCGGTCCTTACTGTGCAGAGCAACACTGCAACTTTTTTTCTTCATCTGGCGTAGTTTAGAATGTGGGAAAAAAATAAGTAATGTGTTCTGCAAGCAGTGCTCAAAGATAACTGTGTTATTTCCTGCAGAGGCGAGCCCTGGTTGGAAGACGTGCCGGCGGTCTTGCTGGATGAACATTAAAAGCGAAGAAGAATGACTTCACCTAAGACCTCACCCGGTGAGACAGTGTGTTACCTGTACACTGACCCCTATAGACTATACTATATACCCGCGGTTTTTGTGTACAATGTCAAACCCGTGATCATATATAACCTTACATTTATACACTATATACCGAGCTCTTGTGTATAAGTCCCCAGTGATCACTGTATTTCCATTACATTATACACAAAATACAAAGCCCTGGTATAATGTCACCAGTGATCACTGTATTTCCTGTACACAGCAAATGCATAGTAAGTACAGATCTCCTGTGTATAATGGCACTTATGGTGATATTAGCATTGTATTTTTTTAATTATTGATCAGTATTGTAGCATTCAGTCACTATCTGGTGGTAATATATTGTCCGTCCATGGTGTGGCGGTATTGGTTCCTTGTATGTGCTATTATATGGTCACTATGTGGTGGTAATATGTGGTCTGGACATGGTGTGGTGGTATTTGTTCTTTGCATGTGCTAATATTTGGTCATTATGTGGTGGTATTATGGTGTCTGGTCATGGTGCGATGGTATTTCTCACCTGTATGTGATATTATTAGTTATTTTAAAAATTGAAAAATAAATAAAAATGTATCTAAATTGTATTGTATATTTTAACAAATGTTTAATAGGTAAGAGTATAGAAAGGGCCCGGCCAAAAGCGTCTACCTTGTCATGGTGGCGGCTTAAAAAATCTTTTGACTGTGGACAGTTTGAGGGGTGGATGCGGGGCTGGGGTGGAGCCTGGGCGGAGTCTCAATGGGGCCCCGAAAATTTTGCCAGAATGGGGCCCCAAAATTCCTAGTGGCAGCCCTGTCCTTCAGGCAGGCTAATATTAGTAAGATATCCCCATCTGGTGCTCAGGGGCAAGGACACCTTGGGCCTGTGTGATTTCAAATGCCAGGGCTGAATTTCAGTCCCAGTCCATCCCTGCTGGCCTTCATCAGCTGCTCCTGTCCTGTAAATGGAGCGCCCCCAAGGGCCGTGGGGTACTCGGTACCGGGCCAGGCAGTTCTTAAAGGGGGAAGTCACGGTAGCAGTGACCCGGTCCATGGCCCTGGGCGTCCAATAAAATGTGAAAGATGAAGTAAAAGGGAAAGATGATGATGGGGATAGTTTGTAGGGGAATAAGTTTGTGACGCCACCCGTGGTGTTCGGCAGTAAGATGGCCGACGCTGCGATTCGGGTCCACTGGGGCGGTTGGTGATGCAGCAGAGATGTTACAGCTCTCCACGGGTAGAGCTAGGCCCCAGGGCAGTTATAGGTTAAAAATGTTGGTAACGGTTGTAGTGCAGGGTAGGTGACGCAATAAATTAATCTGAGGACACAGCAGGGTGCACTCTTCACACTTTACTCACAGTTCTTAGGTTATAATCCCCAGCCGGGGTGCTGTGTGCTCCGGGTCAGTGGTTCAGCCAGCTATCGGGTAGTTTGGGGAACACTTTGACAGAACCATTTTCTTATGTTCCTTTCTCTGGTCGTCTCTCCCAGCGCCGCTTCCCTCCACTCCTGCCCTGCACCTCACACACAGTGTCCCAATCCAGCAGCCTCAGATCTTGTCGGGCGATGTCTTCTTGGTCCCCTTGATCTTATATGGCTATCTTTTCAGCGAATGTGTGTGGAGTTGGCTGTCGCACATACAGTTACTATAGCCTCCTGTTTGCTAGCTGAGTCATACAGATTCTCCACTAGTCTGGGGCCGGTCCCCTACTGCAACCTGGTCCTTCCTTCTGACTCTGGTCAGGCTGGATTCGGGCACCATGGGTGGATTCCTCACTTCCCTGGCCCCTACATGCCAGTTGTAGGTGACTAGATCACCCGAGTATAGGTCACGGCCTGGGTGTCCCTCCAGTAGATGCGATTCAACATCCCGCCAGGTGACGAATAGTTTTGAGACCATTCCGGGCTCTCTTATAAATCCCCAGCCCCTTTTTAGATCGAATGAGACTATTGTGCCCTGACTTTGCGGACCCCGGTTAGCGGGCCTAGCCATGCGGACCTGGGCTTTGGCCTTCATGTTATGGTCCTCCATCTCTCTTCACAAGGCTTGGCGCTCCTGCTCCTCTGCCTCCAACCTGAGCGCCTGCTGCCAGCAGCAGTCTTCCCAAGTAAGGGTCTTTATCCGGTGCTCCCCTGCCTGGACCTCCTCCGGGAACCTCATCAGCTCCGTCCCCGGGTGTTCCCAACGGAACACTACTCTTTTCGCATGTACCTTCTGGGGCATTACTTCAGGCTGCAGCTGTACCGCCAGCCTGTCCCCGGTGTCTACCATCCCAGGCGAACTTTCTAAATGACTGGCCGGGTTTGAGGGCTGTCGGGGGATTTAAGGGCCCAACTAGGGTTTCCTTGGCTACCGGGGCAACATTGGTAACAGTACCTGCTTTGGTGCCTCTCCGGTGCCGGGCTCCTCCTCTGTGGTTGGGGATATGGGTCGCGAGGCTGCCCTCCGTTTGGACACTTTCTCCAGCAGGGCCTTTTTTCATCTCTCCACCGCAGTAAGCTGCGTCTTCTGGAGCTGGAGGCTGAGGTCCTCCACTTCAACTCCCAGGAACTCCAGGTCCACCTCAGCCAGCTGGTCTGGAATTGCATCCCGTTCTCTGGGGAGTCCACAGCTTCCACCCCACGCTGACCACCGCTCGCCATGGCATTCACCGGGTTCTCTGCCACCTCTCCTGCAGCGCACCTCCATGCACGCTCTTCCACGTGCTTCCTCCACTCTATCCTTTATTGGCAGTTCCACTTTCTTTTCCCGCCACACCAGGCCAAGAGGCGGATCCCCTGGCTGACATTCCAGTTCTTTTTGCATTGAAGTCTTTACAGTGGGCGGGTACGGCTCTTGCACCGCTTAACCACCCAGTCCACACAAGACGCACGGGACCCGGTTTACCGAGTCGGTACATCCTGTTCGTGACGCCAAAATGGAGCACCTTCAAGGGCCATGCGGTATTCGGTACTGGGCCGGGCAGTTCTTAAAGGGGAAGTCAGTGACCTGTTCC
Organism: Oophaga sylvatica; assembly: GCA_033576555.1. Taxonomy (NCBI): domain Eukaryota; kingdom Metazoa; phylum Chordata; class Amphibia; order Anura; family Dendrobatidae; genus Oophaga; species Oophaga sylvatica. The sequence goes on along the minus strand of JARQOD010000003.1, from coordinate 454,361,059 downwards.
GTGGCCATGGGCAAGATGATGATGGGGATAGTTTGTAGGTGAATAAGTTTGTGACGCCACCCGTGGTGTTTGTCAATAAGATGGCCGACGTTGCCATTCAGGTCCACTGGGGTGGTTGGTGACGCAGCAGAGATGTTACAGCTCTCCACGGGTAGAGCTAGGCCCCAGGGCAGTTATAGGGTTAAAGATGTTGGTAACGGTTGTAGTGCAGGGTAGGTGACACAGTAAATTAATCTGAGAACACAGCAGGGTGCAGTCTTCACACTTTTCTCACAGTTCTTAGGTTACAATCCCCAGCTGGAGTGCTGTGTCCTCCAGGTCGGTGGTTCAGCCAGCTCTCGGGTAGTTTGGGGAACACTTTGCCAGAACCATTTTCTTATGTTCCTTTCTCTGGTCGTCTCTCCCAGCGCCGCTTCCCTCCACTCCTGCCCTGCGCCTCACACACAGTGTCCCAATCCAGCAGCCTCAGATCTTGTCGGGCGACGTCTTCTTGGTCCCCTTGATCTTATATGGCTATCTTTTCAGCGAATGTGTGTGGAGTTGGCTGTCACACATACAGTTACTATAGCCTCCTGTTTGCTAGCTGAGTCATACAGATTCTCCACTAGTCTGGGGCCGATCCCCTACTGCAACCTGGTCCTTCCTTCTGACTCTGGTCAGGCTGGATTCGGGCGCCATGGGTGGATTCCTCACTTCCCTGGCCCCTAGAACCCCTTTTGTCTCTCTTCAGGAGATTCTCTCCTCACAACTGCTACTTTCCACTACTCACAGCTTCTCCTCCAGCTCACAACTTCTCAACAGCTCCTCTCATCCTCTCTGACTAACTACTTTCCCGCCAACTGTCACACTGCCTTCCCACTTTAACTGGGGCTCCTCCCCCTAAGCCTGAGGTCATGTGATCCGTGTTGGATGCAAATGTGCGAGTACTGGCTGGTGCCCCCTCCTTACCCGAGAGCTAAGTACCACACCTCCTGCTGAGGTGCAGTACCTCTGTGGCGACTGGACCCTCAGGGGCACCACATAAAAAATTTTAAAAAAAAAACCTGCATGGGTTCCCCTGTGTTTTTGATAACCAGCCAGGCAAAACTCACAGCTGGGGGCTGCAATCATCAGCTGTCAGCTTCAGCAAGGCTGGTTAACAAGAATAGAGGGGTCCCCACAATGTATTTTTTAATTATTTAAATAATTAATTTTAAAAATTGCATGAGGTCCCCCCATTTTTGACAACCAGCCTTGCTAAAGCAGACAGCTGGGGGCTGGTATTCCCAGGCTGGTAAGGGGCCTTGGATATTGCCCCTTAAACCTAAAAATAACAGCCCACAGCCGCTTAGAAAATGCACATCTATTAGATGCACCAATTCTGGCACTTTGCCTGGCTCTTTGCCTGGCCACTGCTACATGGCAAGTGGGGTTCATACTTGTGGGGTTGATATCACCTTTGTTTTGCCAGGTGACATCAAGCCCCGAGGTTAGTAATGGAGAGTCGTCAATAAGATGCCCCCATTACTAACCCCATAGTAACATTGTATAAAAACACACCAAGAATAAAGTCCTTTAACCCCTCTCTGCCATCTGACGTACTATTCCGTCCATGTGACCTGGGACTTAATTCCCATGGACGAAATAGTACGTCATCGGTGATCGGCCGCGCTCACGGGTGAAGCGCGGCCGGGTGTCAGCTGATTCTCACAGCTGACACCCGGCACTAAGTGCCAGGAGTGGTCACAGACTGCTCCCGGCACTTTAACCCCCAGAACACTGTGATCAAACAAGATCGCAGAGTTCCAGGAGTCAACAGAGGGCTGAACCCGGGGGGGGTTCCGATCGCTGCTGTGGTAACCCGATGTCGTCATGATGACATCAGGGTTACCAGAGCTGAGAAACTTCCTGTCAAGTGCAGTGCATGTCAGGAAGTCTCTCAGGTCAATGTGCATGGATTACAGCACTGACAGCTTCTATATCATGCAGATGCTGTATCTGCATGCTATAGAAGCGATCAACCTGCACAAAATGATTGTCCCATAGTGGGACAAAGAGTAAAAGATAGAATTTAATTAAAAAAATGTTTTAAAATAATTGGAAAAATATTGAAAAAAATAATTTAAAATAATAATAAAAAACTCAATATTTATTCTATCAATAAATAAATATTTGAATGAAAAAAAATCTAAACAATAAAAGTACACATATTTGGTATCGCCGCGTCTGTAACGACCCGACCTATAAAACTGTCCCACTAGTTAACCCCTTTAGTGAACATAATAAAAAAAAGGCAAAAAACCAATGCTTTATCATCATACCGCCGAACAAAAAGTGGAATAACACGCGATCAAAAAAACAGATATAAATAAACGTGGTACCGCTGAAAACGTCATCATGTCCCACAAAAAACAAGCCCCCATACAGCATCATCAGCGAAAAAATAAAAAAGTTATAGCTCTCAGAATAAAGTGATTCAAAAATAATTATTTTTTCTATAAAATAGTCTTTATTGTATAAAAGCGCCAAAACATAAAAAAGATATAATTGAGGTATCGCTGTAATCGTACTGACCTGAAGAATAAAACTGCCTAATCAATTTTACCACACGCAGTATGGTGTAAACGCCCCCCCCGAAAGGTAATTCATGAATTTCTGGTTTTTGTTCATTCTGCCTCCCAAAAATCGGAATAAAAAGCGATAAAAAAATGTCATGTGCAGAAAATGGTACCAATAAAAACATCAACTCGCTCCGCAAAAACAAGACCTCACATGACTCTGTGGGCCAAAATAAGGAAAAATTATAGCTCTCAAAACATGGTGATACAAAAACTATATTTTACAATAAAAAGCGTCTGTCATGTGCCCAAACAGTGGTTTACCTCCACATATGGGGTATCAGCATACTCAGGACAAATTACACAACAACTTTTGGAGTCCAATTTCTCCTGTTACCCTTGGTAAAATAAAACTGATCTGAAGTAATTTTTTTGTGAACAAAAGGTTAAATGTTCATTTTTTTTTAAACATTCCAAAAATTCCTGTTAAGCACCTGAAGGGTTAATAAATGTTTTGAATGTGGTTTTGAGCACCTTCAGAATGGAGTCACTTTTGGGTATTTTCTATCATATAGACCCCTCAAAGTGACTTCAAATGTGATGTAGTCCCTAAAAAAAATGGTGTTGTAAAAATGAGAAAAAACTGTTTAACTTTTAACCCTTATAACTTCCTAAAAAAAAAAATTTTGGTTCCAAAATTGTGCTGATGCAAAGTAGACATGTGGGAAATGTTACTTAAGTATGTTGTGTGACATATCTGTGTGATTTAAGGGCATGAAAATTCAAAGTTGGAAAATTGCGAAATTTCCATTTTTTTCACAAATAAATGCAAGCCATATCAAAGAAATTTTACCACTATCATGAAATACTATATGTAGCGAGAAAACAATGTCAGAATCACCGGGATCCATGGAAGCGTTTCAAAGTTATTACCTCATAAAGGGAGAGTGGTCAGAATTGTAAAAATTGGCCTGGTCATTAACGTGCAAACCACTCTTGGGGTTAAAGGGGTTAATTGAAAAAATGACAAAAACTCCTTTTAATATCTTAATTAAACTATACTTACAACCTCACCTCATTCCACCGAAGTTCTCAATTTCTACCACTAGTCACTGAGGCTCCGCCTGGACGGTTGCATCTTGGCACCGTCCAGGCTGAAAACTATTAATCCCCCAGACATGGATTACGGCGTGGGACAGAACGGCAGACAGATATGGTATATTGTGTTTTTTTTTAGTTTTACTACAGGAGAACTAGGGCTTCGGTGGAATTAGGTTATTGGTTAGTATAACTGTGTTTGTTATTTATAAATAAAATGGAAAACTGTGTTTAGTCTTATTTCTAATAAAGGACATTATATTTTCTGTGTCTTTATTTACCATACAACTACAGAAGTGGCAATGGATAAGTGTCTTATAGACGCCTCCCCATTACTAATCCGTGGGCTTGATGTCAAGTGGCAAGTGGGGTTCATATTTGTGGAGTTGATGTCACCTGTGTATGTTCGGCTATATTCGGCGATTTAATCACAGATTAAATCTGCAAATATTGCAAATTTGGCGATCGTGAGCCGAACCGAATAATGAAGTTTTCGCTTATCTCTAGTCATAAACTTCTGTGAAGCACCTGGGGGTTCAAAGTGCTCATCACACATCTAGATATCTTCCTTGAGTGGTCTAGTTTCCAAAATAGGGTCACTTGTGGGAGGTTTCCACTGTTTAGGCACATCAGAGGCTCTCCAAACGGGACATGGCATCTGCTCTGAATTCCAGGCATTTTTGCATTGAAACAGTCAAACAGTATTCCCCCACATAAGGAGTATTGGCGTACTCAGGATAAATTGCACAACAAATTTTAGGGTCCATTTTCTTCTGATACCCTTGTGAAAATAACAAATTTGGAGCTAAAGTAAAATTTTTGTGAAAAAAAGTTAAATGTTCATTATTTTCTTCCACGTTGCTTTAGTTCCTATGAAGAATCTGAAGGGTTAATACATTTTTTGAATGTGGTTTTGAGCACCTTGAGGTGCAGTTTTTAGAATGGTGTCACTTTTGGGTATTTTCTGTCATATAGGCCCCCCAAAGTCACTTTAAATGTGAGGTGGTCCCTAAAAAAATGGTTTTGTAACTTTTGTTGGAAAAATGAGAACTAGCTGATCAACATTTAACCCTTCTAAATTCCTAATAATAAAAAAAAAGTTTAAAAAATGATGCAGATGTAAAATAGACATGTGGGAAATGTTATTTATTAACTATTTTGTGTGACATCACTCTGATTTAAGGGAATGAAAATTAAAAGTTTCAAAATTGCAAAACTTTCGCCAAATTTTCGGTATTTTCACAAATAAACGCAAGTCATATCGAACAAATGTTCTCATGAAGTACAATATGTCACAAAAAAACAATCTCAGAATCAGTGGGATCCATTGACGCTTGCCAGATTTATTACCACATAAAGTGACAGTGGTCAGGTTTAAACATTTTTGCCTGGTCATTAAGGTCAAAATTGGCTCAGTCACTAAGGATAGTTATAAAAACATGGTTGCTTTTTTTTTTTTTTTCCAGAAACAAGTCTACACTTGCCTACAGGTTATGTGTGGTATTACAACTCAGCACTATTCCCTTTATTAGAGCCGCAATACTGCATACAACCTGAAAACAGGTGTGGCGCTGTTTTAGGAAGAATGCAGTCATGTTTTTTTCTAACCCTGGAAACCCCTCTAATGATAACGGGAGGTTGTCATATGAGACTGACACATAGTAGGCTGGTGCATGTTAGGGAGAATATGAGACACCTGCAGCGAGGGTGTGCTCCATGTAACTCACAATTCTCACTTTAGGAATCAGGGCAAGTGTTGTTTGTAGTAGAGCTGTGTTTGCTCAGTGAACTCAGTTATTAACTCAGTGTAGGATGCAACTTCCTACTGTGCACAGGGAGGTGGCCATTCAAATAGAAGAATAAAAGGTTAAAGTCCTGCCTTGGAGAGAGGAGGGGAATTGTGTGACGGCAGCCGCTGCTGCTATGTGTGATTACACTGTCTCACTTCCCTGTTGCTCTAAGTACAAAGATCTAACAGGTCCCAACTTCATTCTGAGTGACAATGAGCAAGTGACAGAAGCGGGCGCCGATTGTGATCTTTGGATCCTGGCACGGCAGGTGTAGCCGAGTCCACCGGGGACCGCTCAGGTGTTCTGTCCTAACCAGAATCTCAATGCCCCAATGGCGCTTCACTACATCATCCCGGGGCGATACAACCTGCCGTCTCTGCTACTGGTGAGTACTGACCGATTCTTGAAGATCTGTGCTCTGTCGTTGGAGCTGCTGGAATTTTTAGTCCCACAGACACTGGTTGAGAATGGAAACGTGTTACGTTCATGTATACAAACTGTCGGCGGTGCAAAATATCTCTAAAGTGGTGCATGTATTTTCGCCATATACACAGAAGCAATGTGAGACATTTACGGTCTCTCTATAAGGCTTCTTGTCAATTGTCGCCCATTGTGCGGCATAAGGTGATATACTGTGTAAGTGTATGTCATATAAGCATCTGCATTCTTTAATCCTATGATATCCAACTTACATAATATAGAAAAGATGCCATGTTTGGTGATTACATGTAGTAGGACAAGACAGTGGTCCCCCTTCTTTCTTACCATGAGAGGTGGTGATGAGCTACATGAAGGAGCTTGTGTCCTGTTAGGCTACAGTTCCCACAATAAGTGTTTGGTGCGATATATATATATATATATATATATATATATATATCTCTATATTCCCAGTACGTATTTTTTTTTTCCATTTACAGCTGAGTAGACTGGATGTCTACAAATCTCATATCCACTGTGCTTTTTTTTATTTTTTTATTCTGCGTACTTTGACCGATGATGAGATTTTTATATCTGCAACACATTAATATCTCAGTAAATATGGCTTTTTATTTGTGGATTTTTTCCCCGTAGACTTCACTGAGATATGGAAATGCAGTAAAAATTGCATCTAATCTGCATATGAAGATTGTCAAAGAAAAAAAACAGGAAGTATCGAAAAACAAAGCCGCTTTAATTAAAGCATGACAGACCAACAAGAGATAAAAACTGCAATGTTAAAAACGCGATAAAAAAAATGCAATGTAATAAACAACCTAATTTATTTCAGGGTATGTGTACACATTGGACGATTTCTGCAGTGTTTCTGCATCTCTTGGCAGAAAAATGAATCATATAACGCGCTTTTGATGTGTTTTTGGTGAAGATTTTTCACCATTTATTAGTATGAGTGAAATCTGCAACAAAAAAAGCTGATACACAAGTGTGAGTATTTGGTGACTTTTTGACCTCTGTATTTGTAAGCCAAAACCAGGAGTGGGTGAAAAAAATTAAACGTGTTTCTATTATATTTTTCCTCTGGTTTTGCCTTACATATCCAGAGGTAAAAAACTCACCAAATACTCAACGTGTGTACTCGACATGCAGCAAACTAAAATCTGCAAGTTTCTAATAAGCAGCGTGTGCATGAGACTTCAGGATTGTCATTCACTTTGCTGGCATCAGGAAACTCTTGGGCCACATGCACATGTTGATTATTTGGTCAGGTTTTTACCTCAGTATCTGTAAGCCAAAACCAGGAGTGAAACAATCATAGGAAAAGTATAATAGAAACACGTCACCACTTTTTTATTTCTCACCCACTCCTGGTTTTGGCTTACAAATAATGAGGTAAAAAACTCACCAAATACTCAACATGTGAAGGTTTTGTGACAAATCTGTGCAGAAAGAAAGCTCTGAAATGTGTGCACAGGCCCTAATAGGTGCAGAAAATCTTCAACATCAAAAGCTCACCATGTGTACCAGGGGCATAACTACAACTAAGGCCGGCGTCACACTAGCGAGTTTGATGCAAGTCAGTCGCACGACTAACTCGCATCAACACCCGGCACGGCCGCCCGCTCTCGGACCAGAGTGTGCGGCGGCATAGAAATACATGCAGCCGCACACTCTGGTCCGAGAGCGGGCGGCCGTGTCGGGTGTTGATGCGAGTAAGTCGTGCGACTAACTCGCATCAAACTCGCTAGTGTGACGCCGGCCTTAGGGTTGAAATCGCATCTGGGCCTTGAAGCATAGGGGGTCAAAAGGTCCCATTGGCACATATGAAAAGACCAGTATTATTAAAGACCTGTGATATTTGGGGGCCCCGTTGCAGAGTTTACTTTGGGGCCCACAATCTTCAGGTTATGCCACTGGTGTGAACGTAATCTAATGGAGTAAAAATGCCACGACTGCCTCGCAGTAATGGCAAGAATGCTGCTTATTAAATAATAAAACCCCTTATGAAGTAATAATGTCACTCAAGCGGCATTTTAATGCAACGAATCAAGTACTATTGCCCTTATAAAATGATAATGCCCCTTGTAGACACAGATACTGTTGACAGTGGCACGACCATGACCCACAGGCCCGGGACCCCAGGGATGAGGCATATAGTGATGGCATGAGGTATGCATTACAGTGCCAGCTTGTCTTCGATTGGTCGAAGAAGGTAAAATCCTAAATATTCCAAAGGTTAGTGACAAAATGGACGTCTGTGCTTATTTTGAAGCTGCTGGTATAGAGCAGGACATAATTTACAGCTCACACGTCAGTTTCTCTCATGTACAGTATGTCTGTGTGCCTTCAGTGTATTTCAGGGCATAAATCCTATGTGGCTATTCACGTCACTTTTGTGTGGTTCTCCGATGATTGGCATAAAAAGAACAGAGACGTGTTTCAAATCTGGCACAATTTGAGGATCGGAATTGTCTATTCAAGTGGTTAGTGAAAAAAAAAATGGACAGGGCACAGAGGAAATTGTATTTTGCTGACTGCCCCATAGTTTTTTGGGGGGAGTGTTTTTTTTTTTGCTTATGAGAAAATCTGACACACTGATCTTAATAAACCAATAAATCTGATCCAGTACACTTATGTAAAACGGCCTATTTTTTGTGAAAGGGTATAAAGTCTCTCACGTGTGAATTTAGCTTAAAAGTTGGTAATAAGTTCATGACTCAGTCTATTGAGCTATAGAAGGGCGCAGTCAGACGGCCATGTAAATCGGAACCAGATCGGAACTCGGTACCCGGACTGGCTGGCTGCTCTGCCACCAGTGTGTGACAACTCCATAGAAATACATGAAGCTGTCACGCTCAGGAGAGCCGCCAGCCAGTCCGTTCATTGCTTTCTGATCTTGTTCCACTTTATACGACTGACTGTGTCCGAAGTGTGACTTATCACCATTCTCTTTCATTCTAGTCAGTATAGTTTTCTAAGAGAAAAATTCAGGTTGGCAATGAAAAAACACATACACATTTCTACATCTTTCTATGAATTTTACGAACAGCCCTACGTACTGCTTTCATTTCTGTTTTCAGTTCCTTCTTCTCTAATCCTTAACTTTATGATGAGACCCAATGTGTATGGTATATACTATACGTGATCTCTATAATGTAATTCTTTATAGCTACGACTGCAATAAGTTGACATCTAGTTGTTTTCAGGTGCATAAAAAAGATGAAGGGTGTAGATCCAATTTTTAGATTCACATAATGATATTGTCCGACAAGTAAATCCATCCCCCAGAGCAGTGCAACGGAAGGAAATGGAATTACCGAGGACATATTGAGACAGATTTGTCTATAACGAGACACTATTGTGTCATTATTTTAAGCAATGTCTGTATGACTGTCTCATTTGTCACCTGTTGTATTAGGGACTGCTCCCCTACCAGTCTGGTTGGCTCAGGTGTCCCCTTTTTTTTTTTTTTTTTTTTTTTTTAAAGACATGCACTTAACTTTTAAAATTGTGACTTGAGCTGAGATCAAAGTCCACATAAAATTCATTGTATATCTGTATGTATTAAAGGGAATGCGTTAGCGGGCTTTTGCTATGTAATCTGAGAGCAGCATGATGAAGAGACAGAGAGCCTAATTCCAGCAATGTATCACTTACTTGACTTGTGCTTTCCTGTTTCAATAAAATTGGCATTTTAAGAGCAGGAGATTATCACTACTGGACAACTGGCCTCTTGTCTCCTAGTCCAACTTTGCCCCATCACTGATTAGCAGTTTTCTGTCCAAATACAGTGTACACAGCAAGCTGCTATACATTACTAATTCAGTGTTGGTTAGAAATATTTATCTTTTATACACCATGAAGTTCAATCAGAGGCGTAGCTAATGTTTTGGTTCACAGGGTGCAAAACTTCTGAGTGGGCCTCTAACCAGGTAAACTTGATTACAACTGGGTGACGCACCCTAATATTGGATGTAGGAGAACCTCAGCAGATGACCTTGCTGTTAATGAAAATAATCTCTATACAAAAGACCAACACTGATATTACCGCCATATGGTGACATATAGTGGTAGATACCTGTCCTGCAGAACATATAAGAGATCACAGCACAGTTACAGATAGTGACTTACCGCTGACGTTCTTTCTGATGGAATCGTTCACTTTTCTCGTCTTTCCTTCTGGCTCAGACCGACATGACAACTTCTCCAGTCAGGACTTGGCTGCAGAGATTACAACAAAGACACATTTCACTTCTCATATTTCCTGCACTGTCCCCATCTATCCCCAACCTGCACAAACTCCTCATTATGCTGATACCACAATATGAGCCCTGCTGCGGTATGTGTCGCTATTACTGCATCTACTGTGTGGTACTGTGTGCCCTCTAAATGGTAAAACAAACCTCTAGAATATAGTAATGCCATGGGCAAGTGCCCTAGAAAACTGTGACCAAATTTGGCCTCCTAGAAAGTAATAATGCCCTGTATGCCCCTTTGACAGTCACAATAGCCTTAGTTCCCTTATAGCAATAAGTTGCCCACGTAACATTTAATAATGTCCCGAGTCTCCCCTATACACAGTACAATGCTCTCTTATACACGTAGTACCCCCAATATCATGCACTTCCCATAGGCCTCTACATAGTTTAATGCACTCCCCATAGGCCTATATATAGTATGATGCACCCCCATAGGCATAATATATATATATATATATATATAGAATACTGCACTTCCCATAGGCGTCGGTATAGTATAATGCACTCCCCATATGTCTCTATACAGTATAATGCAATCCCCATAGGCCTCTGTAAACTATAATGCACTCCCAATAGGCCTATATATAGTATAATGCACCCCCATAGGCCTCTGTATACTAAAATGCACTCCCCATAGGCCTATATATAGTATAATGCACTCCCCATAGGTCTCTGTAAACTAAAATGCCCTCCCCATAGGCCTCTGTATAGTATAATGTACCTCCCCATAGGCCTCTGTACAGTATAATGCACTCCCTATAGGCCTCTGTATTGTATAATGCACTCCCTATAGGCCTCTGTATAGTATAATGTACCTCCCATAGGCCTCTGTACAGTATAATGCACTCCCTATAGGCCTCTGTATAGTATAATGCACTTCCCATAGGCTTCTTTATAGTATAATGTATTCCCCATAAAAAAAATAAAATACTCGCCTCTCCTCCTGGTTCCCTTTATGCTTCGAGCGCCTGAAAATCTCAACAAAACGGGTGCAATGTAGTGACATCATCGCGCCCTGCTTTCAGTGTCTGTGTCAGTGATGTCAGATGCAAAGGGGAATGATGGGAGAGGAAGGGTGACTCTCCCTCTCATCATTGCTTTCAACTCTATCGGCATCCAGTTAAGCTTGCGCTGATGGGCAGATAGTGCTGGTGCTATCGCCCTTCTCTCTCACGAGCCCTCACGAGGGTCGGTGGCAGTGGAGGGAGCTTAAATCTCCCTGCTCTACCGCAGAGTTTAACTGTATGGGCGCACTGTGCATACCGACACAGTTAACAGTAGTGTATCTCCAGGTGGTCTGCTAAGGGCCCGGGGATGACCGCCCCAACTGCTGCCCCAGTTGCTAGGTTATGGAGTTCACTATTGACTGAATCATTAATATATGTATCCAGTAATGGGCAGCATAGTAACTCAGTGGTTTGCACTTACAGCACTTGGGTCCTGGGTTCAAATCTTTAGTTCTCCCCGTGTTTGCGTGGGTTTACTTTGGGTTCTCAGGTTTCCTCCCATACTCCAAAGACATACTGATAGGGAATCTAGATTGTGAGCCCCAATATGGACAGTGGTGATGATGTCTGTAAAGTGCGGTGGAATATGATAGCGCTATATAAGCAATGCATAATAAATCATTTTAAAAAGTTATGTTAAGTACAGTGTTTGCAAATATACTTTGGTGAAGTGAGGGCGTAAGTGTCTGGGCAAATATTCGCTGTCAGTGTCAGTCCCGTATGCGGTCCCTCTTATGTGGCACGTGTGCAGTACTCACGGACGCTGGACCTGGCACTCAGGTACCCGCGGTCCGGTTGTCCCTCTTACACCAGCAACAAATGTGGTGGAGGAGTTGGCTTGCTCCTGTCCGATACCTGCTGCTTTACCACAATTCCACTACCACCTTCCGCTACTCTTCCCTCGTTTGAGGTGCCTCAGTCAGCATCTATTCCCCTCCAACCTCCAGCTGGCTGTCATCTACCGCCCCAGAACTAGCCATCTCCACCTTTCTCGACCACTTCATCACCTGGCTACTTCATTTCCTTTCTGCTGACATCCCCACTACCATCATGGGTGACTTCAATATCCCCATTGATACTTCTACCTCAGCTGCCTCTAACCTTTTATCGCTGACTGCCTCCTTTGGCCTCAATCAGTGGTCCTCCGTGGCCGCTCACAAAGATGGTCACACCATGGACCTCACCTTCACCCGCCTCTGTTCCCTTACTAATCTCACCCCTCCCCTGTCTGACCACAACCTTCTGACATTCTCTTTGCTCTCCTCTCCTAGTGTGCTACCCCCACCTATTTAGCCACAAAGGGGCCGAGAAGTAAGGAGGATCTGAGCTTTTGGACCACAAAGGGCCCATATATTGGCCCTCTTCTTCCTTTGTCCACTCCTGCTGTTTAAGTATATGTAAAGTTGGCCCCAGATGTTAGATACGGTATTTGTTAGCAGCTATAGCCACCCATCCTAACCATTAGGGTGCACTCACACAAGTGTGAGTGGTAGCACTCGGACCAATGTTATACTATGGTCGCAGATCTGGGTTTTTTTCCTCATGCCAATCCGATTGAGATAAAAATTGCAGCACGCTGCGAGTGGCTCCGCAAATCAGGTCACGTGCACCATACAAGTCTATGGGTGCATATAAAACATCGGACTAGACTCAGATGTCATCCAAGTGCTGTCTGATTTATGTAGATACAGACAATGGAGAAGATGGAGAAATTAAGTTCTCTGTCTTCTCCGCTCCTGTGATCAACCGAGAGAATCTGATTACAGCAAACTGAGATTCGACTCCAACTGTGATCAGAGTCATTACCATAATTGATCCAAAGAGAGAATTATTGCTCATGTGAATGAGCCTTAAGATTGCATGTACCAACAAATATTTATACTCTGTGGCCAAATTAAAGGGATTGTCCTATTTGGGCAAAAAAATATTTGAACCTCAGCGTATTAGAGTGAAAAGTCATTGCAACCAGAATTCTCGCTGCAGAGGAGCTGAAGTAAAGGAGCTGACAAGTAAAGATGATGCTTGCTGCTTTCCACAGTGATCACAGCTGACATAGATGGGTTTGCATTTGGATCGGATGTTTCAAAAGGTGTTTTTTTTTTTTTTTTTTTTTTTTTAATTAAAAAGCAAGTTACATGCAAACTAATGACATGCCGATACCGGTTATATCAGCTGTGAAACTCAGGTGTGAACTGGGCAATATTGTCACTCATCAGATCCATCTGCTTAATGATTTTCACATTTCTGGCCAGTTTGCCCCGCGATCGCAGTGACAGGGTGCAGGTGGTGCATCTGCCCTGAAGGGATTCCTGTGCAGTCACTGCTGCTATGTGTCACGCCTCCATATCCTGACATGCTGGCTGTCATAGTCTAGAAATTCTGACAGCAGATGTTAGTCGCCCATGGTAGGCTGATAGCTGCAGGTGTGCTATATATGTCTCTGCCATGTGCAGCGCGGCCATTTCTGATCTCCTACCAGTCCTTAAAGACCCTTAATAAAAAACCAATTCTCTTTATTTTTTAAATCTCAGCATTTCACCAGTCGCAGCGATTTTAATTATGTCATTGAAATGGATGAATACCTTTTTTTATGAAGGAGAAATTATTATTTTTTTGTGCTGCTTGGATATAGACATAAATTACTGTTTAATTTATACAACGTACAGTTTTAGTACTGCAAATATAGGAAAATTAATTGTGCCATTTATTTTGCACCATTTGTTTATCTAATATGTATATTGTGATATGCGTAACAAAACGCTTTTTATACTTTTTTTGTTATATTTATGATGATTTTTAATTCTTTTATTAGTTTTATTTAATTTTTTTTTAAATTCTATTAAGGGAAACTCCTGCATGTAAAATCATAATGATCTGTGCCTCCATGGCACAATCTGCTGTCTAAGGTAAAACCTAGCGTATGCTAACAGAAGGCTTTCCTATTGGCACGGCGGCTCAGTGGTTAGCACTTTGCAGCTCTGGGTTCAACTCCCACCAAGGACAACATCTGCAAGGAGTTTGTATGTTCTCCCCGTGTTTGTGTGGGTTTCCTCCGGGTTCTCCGGTTTCCTCCCACACTCCAAAGGCATACTGATAGGGAATCTAGATCGTGAGCCCCAATGGGGACAGTGATGTAGGTGCTATATGAGTAAGTAAAATAGGCAAGTCCTTGGTGCAGGCTTCAGACTGTTCCTACATGTAATTTTCGATATCCCGTGTTGTTTATTCTGGCTGATAAATTTGTGTAGACTGTGCATGGTGTGGTGCTCAGTGGCTCTGCCAGTCACAGCCAATATCTCTGGGCATCAGAAATCATGGTTTCCTGGCTGCCTGCTTACAAAACGAGGAGTCCGAAATCGGTGAGGGCCAACTGGTGCTGGTAAACCGTGTACCTCAACATTCATAGGAGGAGTAGACAAAAGGAGAGCGGGAGTCCGGATGTGACTGCAAGATTTCAGGCTTGAGTAAATTTTAAAGGGTTGTCTAGGTGAATATTTGTTTTCACCAGTCAGTGGAGGTCCAATTTCTTGGACCCCCCACTGATCAGCAGAACAGTAAATTTTTGACTCATTATTATGTGGAGTGATTATTTGTGCACATGCTCAACTACAGCCCCATTAATTTCCTATGGAGCTGCTGAATGCTGAGCTTGACTTCTGGCAGCTCTATAGAGGATAAATGGAGTGTCCATCAGGCACCCAACCTGAAGAACCATTTGTAACAGGATTAAAGTGCTTTGTCAATGCTAAACACTATCCCTTCTGTAGATCATTGTATGTCCCATTGGTCGGACACCCACTGATCAGACCAATCAGGCTTGTTTCCACCGGATTGGGCAATAGGAGGACATTGAAGAATATTACTCTTCCTGCTGAGTAGTGAAAAGTGTGTGGAGAGTAGGACGAAATGCTTGTAACCTGATAGGTGTGTCACTATTACCACTGTTAAGCTCTTGTTTTGCGGTGGTTGCAGAGTGTACCGTCTCTTTAAGGACTGCTCACTTTACTTGGCAGTAGGACTTGGATTATAACTGCATTAACCGCCCTATGGTTTTGTTATCCATCGTATGCGACTGCGGGTCATTGGGAACTGTGTAAGTTACAGCACAGACAGACGGCCATATAACTCGTGCAAGGATCGCATCTCAGTGCCCGGACTGACCGTCGGCTCTCCTGACATGGGCATGACAGCGTGATGTGTTTCTATGCAGCTGTCAAGGTCTGGTCAGGAGTGCTGACAGTCAGTCCATGCAGTGCGTTGCGATCCTTGCAAGAGTTATACTGCAGTCTGTCTAGAAATGCATGCAGCCGCACACTCTGATCCGAGAGCGGGCGGCCGTGCCGGGTGTTGATGCGAGAAAGTCGTGCGCCTTACTCGCATCACACTCGCCAGTGTGACGCCGGCCTTAGTGATATAGTAGCCATGAGAATGCATTGGGTGCAGAAATGTTACCATTCTAATGCTGCGGTCACATTTGCGTATTTTCTGTCATCCAAGAGAATCGGGCCGAATATGCTAATCACACTCTAACCAGAATTTGATCTGATTTTCTCAGATAAGGAGCAGATGGGGAAAAAAATTCTACTCCATTCTGTCATCCGAGTGCAGATATATATATTATAATATAATTTTACCCCACAGACTCATTGATTTGCATGGCCAAGTGCTATCCGATAATCAAACTTGAGTTTGCTGAGTTTTTTTTTTTGTTTTTTCCTCATGGCCGCATAGAATAACATTGATCAGACTGTGATACGATGTTAAATCTACGATATGGTGATGCGCACGAGCCCTTACAGGCCAGTAACACTTGGTGAGTTTCACATACTCTAAGGCCGGTTTCACACGTCCTGATATTTCCGGTACCGGAGACATCAGTGTCCGTGTGTACTATGTGCGGCACACGTGTGGCAAGTGTGTGCCACCCGTGTGCCGCATCAGTACCACACGGACGGCCGCTGGGGAAGTAGCAGCTACAGTAAGCCGCTGTCCCCCTGCAGCTGGTGCTGAAGCCGGCTGTCATTCCCCCTGCTCTGCCTGCGAGCAGAGGAAAACGATGAGTAGTATATTAATACACCGCTCTTCGTTCTCCTGTGCTCGCAGGCAGAGCAGGGGGAATTACAGCCGACTTCAGCACTAGCACAGGGGGACAGTGGCTTACTGTAGCTGATACTTCCCCGGCGGCCATCCGTGCAAACTGAGGACTGTGTGAACAGTTCTCCGTGTACATGTGTGCGGGACGCTTTCTGGTCCGTGTAAAAAAAACGGACATGTCAGTGTATTTTGCACACGGACACACGGTCCGTGAAAACACACTGACATCTACATAGACCCATTCATTTGAATGGGTCTACGTGTGTACGTGTCTCCGGTACGTGTAAAAACTGTCACCACACGTACCGGAGACGCGGACGTGTGAAACCGGCCTAAGAAAGCAAAAATGTGCTGCACAGGAGGATGCTCATTGCCTTGCAAAAGGTGAGCTTCACATTCGTTGGTGGAAACTAACTTGGTCGAACCTCAGGCATACCACAATAAACTTCAACCCCAGTGATGCATCACTCCAGGTAGTCGATTACAAAAAAGCTGCTTCTTCATCTGCATTCTGAGGAATAACCTCAATAAAAATGTTATATTCCAGAGCTAAGTTTGTGTGTGTATATATAAATTATAATAACATACAAACGTAGCAGGTTGGAAAAGAAACTAGCTCTGGAATATATGTTTGTATACAGTACAGACCAAAAGTTTGGACACACCTTCTCATTCAAAGATTTTTCTGTATTTTCATGACTATGAAAATAGTAGAATCACACTGAAGGCATCAAAACTATGAATCAACACATGTGGAATTATACATTACACTTTACAAAAAAGTGTGAAACAACTGAAAATATGTCTTATATTCTAGGTTCTTCAAAGTAGCCAACTTTTGCATTGATTACTGCTTTGCACACAGAAAAGGTGAATGGCTGGACTCTACATGCCTAGTTCCCACCGTGAAGCATGGAGGAGGTGGTGTGATGATGTGAGGGTGCTTTGCTGGTGACACTGTTGGGGATTATTCAAAATTGAAGTGGTGAGCGGTCCAGCTCACCCCAAACCATCTCGATTGGGTTCAGGTCTGGTGACTGTGGAGGCCAGGTCATCTGGTTTAGCACCCCAACACTCTCTTGGTCAAATAGCCCTTACGCAGCCTGAAGTTGTGCTTGGGGTCATTGTCCTGTTGAAAAATAAATGATGGTCCAACTAAATGCAAACCGGATGGAATAGCATGCTGCTGCAAGATGCTGTGGTAGCCATGCTGGTTCAGCATGCATTCAATCTTGAATAAATCCCCAACAGTGTCACCAGGTGGGAACCAGGCATGTAGAGTCCATCCGTTCACCTTTTCTGTGTGCAAAGCAGTAATCAAAGCAAAAGGTGGCTACTTTGAAGAACCTAGAATATAAGACATATTTTCAGTTGTTTCACACTTTTTTGTAAAGTGTAATGTATAATTCCACACGTGTTAATTCATAGTTTTGATGCCTTCAGTGTGATTCTACAATTTTCATAGTCATGAAAATACAGAAAAAGAATCTTTGATGAGTGCGGTATATATGTCTGATACTTGTATATATATTGTGTTTTATATAATATATATATATATTATAAGCTTTTCAGGGGATATGGCTCTGGGATCGCCGTCTCGGGTAGACGGAGTGGCATAAACACAGTTCAATCACAGACAGCAATTCGGGTATAAACTGGCCGCAACCAGCTTTATTGTAAGTCCAGAGCAAACAAACATGAGCAAAACCAACTCATAAACCAAAATCCTCAGCCTGTCCGGCTACTCACTAAACACAGATAGTTCCCTCACTATCGGGGCGCAGACTCTACCAGCCTGGCCCAACACAACACATGTATTCAGTATTTACCAGCGTGTGGTTTCCCAGAGACTCCTGCCGTGTCTGGATTCAGATCCAGACAGAGAGCTCAATGTCTGTGTTCTCAACCACCTACTTCTAGCTGCCTAATTAGAACCTGAGTGGCCTCAGGTTTGAGCTGCAAGCCTGTACTGAATGGAGAGTGTAGTGAACTTGCTCCACCACTAGGTTTACAAGGCCATACATTTCCCTTATGCCAGTCAGCTAAGTACCTAGGCGAGATGTACACCCCATCCAATACATACCCCTTCACTGTCTCACATATCCCCCCCCTCTTCTCCAGACCGGAGGGCTGGTCATCAATCCTAAAGAGACAGTGAACTCCAGACAAAGCATCCGCACTACCCTGTAACCTCCCAGGCCTATGCTCTCTGCGGGCTTCTGGTATCCTGCACGGTTTCAACTTGACCTTAGTGCCGGGCTCAGTCTCGGTATAGTGCCTCACCAGAGAAGTACGACCAGGCAAGTCAGAACACCTCTGCTGATTTTTCCTCAGAAACTCTCGTACTTCCTGTTTTTGGTGCACTGACAACGTGTCACCAACCATCACAGGAGGTATAGGGAGTTTTACACCTTTCTCTAACTCCCCCACAGTCACCAATGACTCTCTGTCATCCTGGGTCTTGTCCATCCCCAGGTGCCCACCAAGCACGTGGCTATGTGACAACCCCAGCATTATGCTTCTATATGACTTAGGTACCAGGAGCTGACTCACGACCTCTCCCTGGACTTTAGTGTCCCTATACAACAGGTTATTGTTCATGGCAACATGAGGAAACCTCTCCTCAGAGCCAGGCTCTTGGGGAACCTCATTTAGAACAGTTATATTTTCCTGAGCCGTTTTAAGAGTGGGGTCTCGCAACTGCTCACTCCCAAAATTGTCACGGGACACAGGTAGGTCAGGGACATTCGGTTCCTGAGAACCACTATCCTCGTCTCCCAACATCACCTGAAAAGGAAATTCATCTTTATCACGGTCATCATCATTATCAGTATCATTCATCATCTATCATTATCAGTATCATCATCATTATCAGTATCATCATCATTATCAGTATCATCATTATCATGATCATCATCATTATCATTATCATGGTCATCATCATTATCATTATCACGATCATCACATAAGTTTAACGGCCCACTAGCATTGTGTTCCGCCCCTCTGGACCGCGCAACCTCCGTAGGAGCTTCATCACACTGTCCAGTAGAATCATCTTTCCCCAGAGATCCCTAAACAGGGAAAGTCACTACCCAATATGACGGGGCGCACCAGGCTCTTCACTACCCCCACTTCACACGAGACATCCCCGAGTTTGGGGACCAAGTCCACGGTAGTCTCTGGGTAGACTTTGGTGTCTCCATGGATGCACACCACACTCAAGTCTGGGAGTTCAGACGGGGAGACCTTTCTAGGCCTGGGGTCTCCCGACAGGGAAGTGTCACCCTTTTCCTCCCATATGTCCCCTCGGGCCTGAACCCGTCTATCAGCATACCCCCTGTCCCCAACAGCTGGAATGCTCTTACCGGGAGAGTTCGGCGGCCGGGAACTCTGAAGTGACGACCGCTCCGACGGCTGGTCACGGAGGGAGTCTTTCGTGGCGAAGTACCTCTCTATCAGGCTGACGAGATGCTTGGCGTCTTGGTGGTCTCCTTGTCCGACCCCGTGCTGTACCTCAGGAGAAAGTGCTCGGGTGTAGCGGTCCACTATCACCTTTTCGACCATTTGGGCAGGGTTGCTAATGTCAGGCTCCATCCACTTCTTTAGTGCTCGGGTGTAGCAGTCCACTATCACCTCTTCGACCATCTGGGCATGGCTGCCGACGTCAGGCTCCAGCCACTTCTTTACTGCAGGCAACGCAGGTGCCCTTGCGACATCACTCTGGGACGAGGCGCTGATATCCTGGCGTAGTGCTGCAACCTGCTCCCTTAACAATCGGTTAATCTCCTGCTGTTGCACACTAACTTGCGCCATATATTTAAGCAGCTCCTCCATGCTGTCATCCATGCTTTCAGACTTCTCTGTCTCAACAACGGCAGTCTTTACTCAAGACATACACACTCCACAGTCTTTTCCACAACAAGTTCAGCTTTGCTGTGCAGACACTTTTTTTTTTTTTTTCCTCTGCAGACTCTATTAGGGCCACTGTCTCTTTAAGACTGCTCCAACAGACTTTTCCTTTGCTGTTGCTTTAGCCACTGTGCTGCCCGCATTCTCCACCAATTGTAAGCTTTTCAGGGGATATAGCTCTGGGATCGCCGTCTCGGGTAGACGGAGTGGCATAAACACAGTTCAATCACAGACAGCAATTCGGGTATAAACTGGCCGCAACCAGCTTTATTGTAAGTCCAGAGCAAACAAACATGAGCAAAACCAACTCATAAACCAAAATCCTCAGCCTGTCCGGCTACTCACTAAACACAGACAGTTCCCTCACTATTGGGGCGCAGACTCTACCAGCCTGGCCCAACACAATACATGTATTCAGTATTTACCAGCGTGTGGTTTCCCGGAGACTCCTGCCGTGTCTGGATTCAGATCCAGACTGAGAGAGCTCAATGTCTGTGTTCTCAACCACCTACTTCTAGCTGCCTAATTAGAACCTGAGTGGCCTCAGGTTTGAGCTGCAAGCCTGTACTAAATGGAGGGTGTAGTGAACTTGCTCCACCACTAGGTTTACAAAGCCATACATTTCCCTTATGCCAGTCAGCTAAGTACCTAGGCGAGATGTACACCCCATCCAATACATAGCCCTTCACTGTCTCACAATATATGTATATATATTATACAAAAAGCTTCCTTCTCACCCCCACTGGAGGTGATCTTTGTTGTCCTTTCTCGGGTCCTCTACCAGAGGCCTGGGAGTTTGAGGGTTCTGCGCAGGATCTTGGCTTTTCCCAGCATTGCACATTTCTGGACAGAGAGCTCAGATGTTGCTCCTGGGATCTGTTGTAGCCAATCTTCCAAATTAGTAGCACTTGGAGCAGTGACCCCCCCCCCCTATCACCACTAAAATCACTGCTGCCTTCACCTTCCACATCTTCTCCAGTTCTCCTTTGAGGCCCTGGTATTTATTTATACAGTATATGATGGACTAGTCACAGACAAGTTGTTAATCCCAAGAGAGTTGCCTCTGTGGAATGTCTCCATATAACCTAATATAGCATATTGTGGTATATGGAGACATTTCCTATATAATAATCTTTATTAGGTTATATGGAAACCTTCCACTGTCTTGGGATTCACAACTTGTCTGTGACTAGTCCATTAATTTCAATGGGCGTCTTGAAGTGGTATAAGTAGCATTTTTTAGAATGTTTTTAAACTTTTAATAACAAACAAAAAAGGTTTAGCATTATTATATAATATAGAATTTCTAACACAAGAAACATCCTCCTAAGAGTGCCATTGCCGGTCTATCATATCTTTTGGATTATGGGACAACCATGAAATTGTATACAAAATATACATATAATGGAGGGAATCTTCAGGAATGGAGTTGATGCTTCTTTCTTCAGAGAAGGTCTTCATCATTTTCTCCCCGTACGATGGCTTAGTAATAAGCATTCTGCGCTTACAACACTTAGATTCTGGGCTTTTAGATTTGTATGTTCTCCCAGTGTTGTATAGCGCTTTTCATCCCATACTCCACAAATATACTGATAAAATAATTGACTTTCTATAGAATTGTCCCTCGTATGTACATGTCTTAGGGGAATTAAGATTGTCGTTTTATCGGTCCCTGAAGCCAGTGGGACAATTTCTCTACAGCACTGCAGAATACGGTGCAGCTATCTGAGCAACATGAGGAAAACTGGCCATACCCATAAGTTGGGTGACAACAAATGGTTACTTGCCCGTCAGCCCTTCTTTTGTAGTCAGGAACGTTATTGATATTTTATTATTAGGGAGGTAAGATACTTCTTTCGTTGCTTATATCCAATGAGGGTACACCGAGAGAGTGTATATTCCAGAAGTCAGTGGCCTTAGACATTTCCTAGAGTGCAATTTTGCTTAAAAAAAATTCTAGTTTGATTTTTTTTATATGGTTGACTGTCGATCCTGGCCGAATGGTGGCCCAAGGCAGTGTGGATTGAAATTCTGTGTTCAATGAAAATCTTGTCTTTTTTTTTTTCTTTCTGGTTACTTAGTGTTTTTTGGACGTTTTGCCATTTGCAATTTTTGGAGGCTTTTCCCATAGATTTTTTTTTTTTTAAGTCTTATTTTACTTTAGTTTTTTAGGTTTTTTTTTCATTCCTTTAAATAATGGTGAAGCCGATTTAGTGTTTTTTTTTTTTTTTTTTTTTTAAAAGCAGAAACGATGGCTCTAAAAAAAAAAGTGCTAGATCACAGCCGAAAATGGAAGAAGAATGGAGATGTCCCATAACCGTTTGGAGGCTTAGGATTCCTCATGCGACTTAGAAGACATTCCAAAGACTGATCATGCACACAGAAAGTGATTTTTCCTTAAAAAAATATGTTCATTATTTTTAACATTTTCTGTCTGTTTCCTCTTCGGAATCTGCCTGAAAAAGCGATGTGTGCACATACCCTTATTAAAGTAAAATCTAGTTCTGTTAGCAATATTTACTGACGGTGGTTAGGACAGCTCAATCTACTGTCAACTTCTTCTACATTTAAGAGCCTAAACAAAACCCAAGATGGACATCACATTTACTAAATCCTATAAATGGTAGAGAACTTGCACAATCCAATTAATTGAATTAATTGAAATGACAGACTTTTTCCTCTAGTACAAAAATGGATCAAATTATCCCGAAAAAAGACAAGAACAAAGCTGTGTAAAGATATTTGTAAAATGCATAATACAATTATGATGAAATTAGTTCACATACAGTTTTGCTTGCCAGCGTAGAGTTTAATTACTCAACTTTTAAGAATTTATGAAGTTTCTTTCTCTGCTTCTGGTTAACAGAAATGGTAAACTGGAATTACCGGTTCAGCGTAACTTCCCTGTAAAATTGGAAGTAAGAACAATGAAAAATAGTGAAAGAATAAAATATCTTACAGTAGCTTTACTGCCACTCTGAATACCACTTGCCATACATCACTGCTTTATAAGTAATTTCCTTGATCATGGATAGGTAAAGGTGCATTCAAATTACATTCTCATTCCTATTTTATCTCTTGAAGGAGTTGTCATTTGTCTGAAAAAGAGGTCTGTCTTTTTCCTTAAAAGAAGCGTGATTCTTGTCCTTAGGCTAGGGTCACACCACCATTTTTTTTCTCATCTTTGAGAATTGGGACGATTATGCTGATCAAAATTTGATCAGTGTGTCAGCATAGTGTGATCCGATCCTCTTGACTGAGGAGAAGATGGAGGAAAAAAGGTTTCTCCATTGTGTCAGTCCGTGAAAATCAGACTGCACTCAGCTGTCAACAGAGTGCAGTCTAATGGTTTGCACGCACTCATTGACTTGCATGGCAGAGTGCAATCCGATTGGATCCAACTCATGCATGCTGCAATTTCTTTTTCTTTTTTTTTTTTAAATAAAATAGTCAAGCAACAGCAAATCGTAAACGGGTTGCACAGATGTTTTTGGTTGTGTAACTTGTCACTCTTCAGCTTAAACAGGACTTTTCACCTAATAAGTTAACTTTTGTTAACTCTAAGTGGGTCTTGTCATATAGTTTTATCTAGGAGCATGTACTTCTCCTTGAATGACCTTGCCTAATCATAAGCAAGTAGCAACACAGCAGAAAAAAAACACAATAGCTTAGGTTTCTCAATGTGTGCGATGTAAGGATACAGTTCTGATCTCATGGTGTATCCGCCTGCATAATTAGACAATGCACCTGAATTTAGCTGTGCCACATTACAATCCCTTCTATCAGCTCTCCTCTTTTCATAACACTGCCAGCTCTGCTGTACTGCCCCTCCCCAAAACTGCCTATCCGGAGAAGAATCACAATTATGTCTATTTAATCATAGCATCTTGTAATCCCTCTGCAATGAGATCAGAGTCTGGTATCATTACATCTCACACAGGAGTAGCATGCTGTGCTCTCACTGCAGTGCAATTACAAGTTGCCTTTAGCACAACAGATATATGTGACTCCTCTAAAAACAGGCAGTGTTGGGGAAGGCACAGTACAACAGAGCTGACAGTGCAATGATTGAAAGGTTTGCAATGCAACACAGCTAAGCTCAGCTGTGCTGTACCTTCCCAAACATCAACCTTGACTGAAAGATTTGAGTTATCTGTGTGCTAATTTCCCAACACTTTCTAATCATACAGGAGGTTAGACTAAGAAATCAGAGCTGTATCCTTACAACTCGCACACTGAGAAACTTAAGCTATGGTGGGGACTTGTTTTTTTTTCTGATGTGTCAATACATTCTTATGATTGGTCAGCATGAAAACTATCTAATACGACCCACTTGGACTTAATTAAAGTGAACTCAAACGTATTAGTAGTGATGAGCGCAAGTGCTTGTTACATGAGTTTGACTAGGGTAATTTGGTATGCACCGAGTATCACGGGTGCTCGAGTGACATATTCGACTAACTGCGGTCGCATGTTTGTCTGCTGTTAGACAGCCACAAAACATATGAGGATTGCCTGACAATCTTTGGCAATATCTGCATGTTTTGTGGCTTTCTAACAGCCTCTGTCTGTGGGGACTCGTACATGACACTCAAGCACCAGCGATGCTTAGTGCATACCCGAGCAACCTAGGCAAACTCGAGTAATGAGCATTTACGCTCATCACCACTCATTAGGTGTCGAATACTTTAATTGCTAATATACCCGAAACAGAGAGACAGAATAAAACAGAAAAAAAACAAGTGTTTTATTCTGCGCTACAGCCACTATTACATTGTGTCCAGTTCAACATGAAAAACTTGGTGAAAGGTCCTTGTTAAGTTCTTTTTATTTTATGTACATCATGATTAAGGGTGCTTAGTCACCTGAAACGCGTCGATGTCGCATATCGTGTAACTGTCTGTGCTGATGTTTTGCTACCCTCTGCCGAGCACTTTTTGGTGAATAAAGAAGTTTTTTTCACTAGTTCGTTGAGCTGGATTTCTCATGTTTTATTCTGCGCTACAGCCACTATTAAATTGTGTCCAGTTAAGCATGAAAAACTTGGTGAAAGGTCCTTTTTAAGTTCTTTTTATTATTTAATCAGACGACCATTAAGGGTTTAAATTTGTAGACTCAGTAAAGGGTGGAGTGCCGATTGAAAGTTCCTAGATTGTCACTACCAATGTGAATGGAAAAAGTAAATAAGCCCAAAAGGCTTTATGTAATAGTTCGGCACAACTGAAAGAGAAAAGAAAACATGACGGTTTTATATGGTGTCTATGTTTCAAACTTCTAAATAAGGAACTGAAACTTTAGGGGGGTTTACACTATTTCTGTAAAGAGTCTTGCACAGTATATTTGCATTTCCCATTGTTTCTAATTCTAAGAAAACATTATTATACAGGTCAGTACCTCTGGTTAATATGTCATTGCTGGTTGGCTTTCAGTTAATTCCAGTAGGGCTCCGCTCTGATCATTTACTACATGGAAACAAACCAATGGTTATTGCAGTGGTATATTATGATGAGTATATCAATATGTCTGTCAATCAGGCAGAGCCGGCTGGAGAGAAGCAAAAGGCACACTGTCCAGAAGAAACCTCTCCCCACCACTTTCTCAATCTAGGTTTACAGAGGAAACTGTAAATACTTTGTCACCACTTCATTCTGCCTGGGCTTAGTGCAATACCAAACTGCTGACTGCTCCTTTCAAAGGGGAACTAACCCAATTTCATATGTTACTGGCAAGAAGTTTCAGCAGATACAGTCAGGGCCAGAAATATTTGGACAGTGACACAATTTTCGCGAGTTGGGCTCTGCATGCCACCACATTGGATTTGAAATGAAACCTCTACAACAGAATTCAAGTGCAGATTGTAACGTTTAATTTGAAGGGTTGAACAAAAATATGTGTTAGAAAATGTAGGAATTGTACACATTTCTTTACAAACACTCCACATTTTAGGAGGTCAAAAGTAATTGGACAAATAAACATAACCCAAACAAAATATTTTTATTTTCAAAATTTTGTGGCGAATCCTTTGGAGGCAATCACTGCCTTAAGTCTGGAACCCATGGACATCACCAAACGCTGGGTTTCCTCCTTCTTAATGCTTTGCCAGGCCTTTACAGCCGCAGCCTTCAGGTCTTGCTTGTTTGTGGGTCTTTCCCTCTTAAGTCTGGATTTGAGCAAGTGAAATGCATGCTCAATTGGGTTAAGATCTGGTGATTGACTTGGCCATTGAAGAATGTTCCACTTTTTTGCACTCATGAACTCCTGTGTAGCTTTGGCTGTATGCTTGGGGTCATTATCCATCTGTACTATGAAGCGCCGTCCAATCAAGTTTGCAGCATTTGGCTGAATCTGGGCTGAAAGTATATCCCGGTACACTTCAGAATTCATCCGGCTACTCTTGTCTGCTGTTATGTCATCAATAAACACAAGTGACCCAGTGCCATTGAAAGCCATGCATGCCCATGCCATCACGTTGCCTCCACCATGTTTTACAGAGGATGTGGTGTGCCTTGGATCATGTGCCGTTCCCTTTCTTCTCCAAACTTTTGGCTTCCCATCATTCTGGTACAGGTTCATCTTTGTCTCATCTGTCCTTAGAATACTTTTCCAGAACTGAGCTGGCTTCTGGAGGTGTTTTTCAGCAAATTTAACTCTGGCCTGTCTATTTTTGGAATTGATGAATGGTTTACATCTAGATGTGAACCCTTTGTATTTACTTTCATGGAGTCTTCTCTTTACTGTTGACTTAGAGACAGATACACCTACTTCACTGAGAGTGTTCTGGACTTCAGTTGATGTTGTGAACGGGTTCTTCTTCACCAAAGAAAGTATGCGGCGATCATCCACCACTGTTGTCTTCTGTGGGCTCCCAGGTCTTTTTGGATTGATGAGTTCACCAGTGCTTTCTTTCTTTCTCAGGATGTACCAAATTGTAGATTTTGCCACTTCTAATGTTGTAGCAATTTCTTGGATGGTTTTTTTCTGTTCTTGCAGCTTAAGGATGGCTTGTTTCACCTGCATGGAGAGCTCCTGTGACCACATGTTTCCTTCACAGCAAAACCTTCCAAATGCAAACACCACACCTCAAATCAACTCCGGCCCTTTCATCTGCTTAATTGAGAATGACATAACAAAGGGATTGCCCACACATGTCCATGAAATAGCCTTGGAGTCATTTGTCCAATTACTTTTGGTCCCTTTAAAAATAGGGTGACACATGTTAAGGAGCTGAAACTCCTAAACCCTTCATCCAATTTTAATGTGGATACCCTCAAATGAAAGCTGAAAGTCTGAACTTCAACTGCATCTGATTTGTTTTGTTTCAAATTCATTGTGGTAATGTCTAGAACCAAAATTAGATAAATGTTGTCTCTGTCCAAATATTTATGGACCTAACTGTATATATTTAAAAAAAAATCTCCTTGTGCAGGCAGCGGCACCTGCGCTGCACCATAATCACATCCATAATGTGCAATTAACTATTCTTTTTTATGGTTTCCATAAATTCCTAAAAAAAAAAAAAAAAAAAGTTTGAAAATGGCACTAGTACTATTTGTAGTAGATGGAGAGTTGAGGATTGATTGAGAGATAATATAATACAGGATAGATTTTTTTTTTAAATTATTTTGAAGTTAGTTGGAGCAAATATATTTTTATGGGTTATTTTTGGTGTTGAATAAAACAAATGCAGCATCAGACAAATTTTATAGGAATTTTTTTTTTAAGAGCACAAGTCTTTATTTGAAGTATAGTGCTCCCAGCGATTACAAAGCATGAATACAGTCCACGAATAAAAAATACACATTACTTCATGCCAACGATAATTATTGCTTTTTATGTCTTTATGATGATAATATAAATAAAAAAGTAATAATTTATTGTGAAATGGAACCAAGATTGCTCCCTACTATGTACCAAGTGTTTGAATAACTCAGGAACTCGCAGAGAGGACCTTGGGGTAGAAATATTTTATAATGTGTACGAAAAACAAGATCTTTAATCGAGAAGGATTACATCACTTGTGCATGAACGCATTGGACGAGTGTAATTTATAGGTCATAAATTTTAACAACAAGGATACGATTCCTTCTGTGTCAGAATATTGTGCTATAAACATACCTGACAATACGTAGTAGTATACTGTGATGCACTGTATTATAATGCACACAATATATTTTGTAACTTTGGCCATATAAAAGATATAGAACACCAGACAAGACTCCTAGATTTAGGGACTAGTAGGAGACCTTTTGAATCACCTACTAAAATATAAATGCACAAGAAATAATGTTAACAGTAATCTTGAAATGTACCTATACAGTGGCAATAGATGCCATTAGTAAGCCATTGAAAGTCCCATCAAGTACAAATAAGTAATGAGAGGGAAAAGAATCCTAGAAAGCATCAGGAACTCCAATAACACGTTTCACAAAAGAATGCTTCATCTGGGGGTGAAGAAGCATTCTCTGTACCTAATGTTTTTAGGCATTTTCTTTACTGCTCATCTCCTGTTTTTGTCCTGTGTGATCAGAAGATGTGGCGAGTGCTGGATGGCTTATGGTGAGGGGCTGGAGACGTCAGCAGTAAGGGGAGTCTAAAGATTTTTTTTACATTATTTGCATCTTGCTTTTATTATGCTCTGTGGTCTGAATAGTCCACCAAACCATAATAAAGGGGCATTAAATTTGTGTAGAGCATTTTCTCTTTGAATGGAATTACCGGGAAAATCCACATGAACAGACAAATTAGAATTTACTATTAATTTTGGGGGAATTTGTGCTTCATCTCATATCTCATCTATGGACACTAAATCAGAAATATTTCCTAAAATAGAACTGCTTGTGGCTCTAATAATTAAAACATGAGTTTCACAATAGTATGAAAGAAACAAGCAATTTTACTTTTAGTCCCTTACTAGCAGAACAAGAAATATCTGTACGTTCCTTATCTCTTATTCATTTTGGTACAGCGGTGCATACTTGCTGCCGAAAATACTACATCCGCATGTCATCATTAGGATAAAATCATCAGCAAGTATTTGTAAAAAATA
This sequence comes from Oophaga sylvatica, assembly GCA_033576555.1. Taxonomy (NCBI): domain Eukaryota; kingdom Metazoa; phylum Chordata; class Amphibia; order Anura; family Dendrobatidae; genus Oophaga; species Oophaga sylvatica. The sequence goes on along the minus strand of JARQOD010000003.1, from coordinate 454,331,884 downwards.
AACTTTGGAAAACCCTATCTATACAAGCAGAGGCGTAGCTAGGGTTTCGGTTTAGGGGGGGGCGAAACATCTGAGTGGGCCCCTAACCAGAGAACCTCAGCAAATGACGCGCTGTTGCCAAAATTAATCTATATATAAAAAGACCAATATTGATATCACCGCCATATGGTCAGTGGTAAATAACACCAGTCCTACAGAACATATAAAGATCATAGCAGAGTTACAGATAGTGACTTACCGCTGACGTTCTTTCTGATGGAATTCGTTCACTTTTCATGTCTTTTCCATCTGGCCCAGACCGACATGACGACTCCTCCAGCCAGGACTCGACTGCAGAAAATACAACAAAGACACTTTCACTTCTCATATTGTCAGCACCGTCACGGTCACCAATTGGACTATTCTCAACCTGCACAAACTCCTCATCCTGCTGATACCCCAATACTGAGCCGCTGCTGCATATTGCCCTATTACTACACCATACCCCAATACTGAGCCTTGCTGCTATGTGTCCCTATTACTACACCTGATTACCAATACTGAGCCATTGCTGCGTATGTGCCCTATTTACTACACCTGGATCCCAATACTGAGCCTTGCTGCCATGTGTCCCCTATTACTACACCTGTACCCAATACTGAGCCGCTGCTGCAGTATGGTCCCTATTACTACACCTGATACCCAATACTGAGCCTTGCTGCGTATGTGCCCCTATTACTACACCTGGTACTCCAATACTGAGCCGCTGCTGCGTATGCTGTCCCTATTACTACACCTGGTACCCAATACTGAGCCACTGCTGCCGTATGTGTCCCTATTACTACACCTGATACCCAATACTGAGCCCTGCTGTCATATGGTCCCTATTACTGCACCTGTACCCCAATACTGAGCCGCTGCTGCCATATGTGTCCCTATTTACTGGTACCCATACTGATGTGTGCAGTGTGGCCTCTAATTCTAACTGACCCCAATAGTAAGCCAGTGTCTGGGCCCTAAAACAGTGCCCACATGTTGTCCTCCTAGAATGTTAATAATGCCCGTGTGCCCTTTGACGATACCCCAGTAACCGAGTTCCCCTATAAACAATAAGTCCCACTTTACACTTAATGTCCCGAGTCCCCCCTGTATCAATACTCCCCTATATTCCAGTATGATGCCCCCCTCACTGAGGATTATATGACCCTTATACTATCCCCAAACTACTTTATGGCATCCAACACTGTATGATGGCCCCGCCCACTACTAATCCCCAACTACTGTTGCATGGCCCTAGATAGCCCCATATAGCATAATACACCAGTATAGTCCCTATTATGCACTATGGTACCTAATTCTAAGCACCCCCATAATAGCTATGTATTGCAATGCACCCAAACAGTGACAGCCTCTAGTATGTATAATGCTACCCCACATCCAGTAACAGTCCCTTACATATAATTTACCTTAATGCCAGCTCCCCTAGTACAGCTCCCCTATATACTTATAATGCACCCCACTGGCAGCTATACTTACCCTAATACACCCCTATAATGCAGCCTTATATATATGAACCCCATATGCAGCCTTACTTAGCAAATACACCATATAGTCCTTATTATAATGCACCCCATAGCAGCCTATTATTGTAATGACCCCATATGCAGCTCTTATTTATAATGCACCCCATAGCAGCTCTATATTATAATGCACTCCCATATGCAGTCTTATTTATAATGCACCCCATAGGCAGTCTTATTTATAATGCACCCCATAGGCAGCCTTATTTATAATGTACCCATATGCAGCCTTACTTATAATGTACTCCATATGCAGCCCTTATTTATAATGTACTCCATATGCAGCCTTACTTATAATGTACCCATATGCAGCCTTACTTATAATGCACCCCATATGCAGCCTTATTATAATGCACCCCATATGCAGCCTTACTTATAATGCACCCATATGCAGCCTTACTTATAATGCACCCCATATGCAGCCTTATTATAATGTACCCCATATGCAGCCTTACTTATAATGCTACCCCCCATATGCAGCCTTACTTATAATGCACCCCCTTTTACAAATAATAAATCCTTACTCACCTTCTATATCGCTCCATTGCGCTGCTCACTGCTCTCATCACGCTGACTCCCGCCGGGAGTACTTCATCGCACCCGCTGTCAGCCTTAAGGATTATGGAGAGATGAGCACTCGCTCCCTCTTCAATGCGGTCAGCTGTATCGGCTGATCCGATACAGCTGACCCCCGATGACGGCGAGGCCATTACTTATACTGCTGGCACCGGGCCCCCCACCGCCTGATCAGGGGCCCCATAGCGGCCGGGTGGTAGAGCAGGGAGATTGATTCTCCCTGCTCTGCCGCAGAAAGTAACTGTGTCGGCGCGCTGTGCACGCCGATACAGTTACAGTAGCGTAGCTCCGGGTGGGCCCCCTCAGAGCGCGGGGCCCGGGGCCACCGCCCCCTCTGCCCCCCCGGTAGCTACGCTACTGTATACAAGGATAGAAGCCAGAAGGACGGGATCCTACTACTGTGACGTGGTTGTCGGAGCACACTGAGGAGCTTCTTTGTTTCGGTGTGTCTTGGATCATTACAAATTCCTATGTCTGTGTAGAGGACAGTAGGGTTATTTATGAAGACCAGTGAAAAGTAGAGGTGTCATCTACACAGTGGATTCATTTTATTCATCACTATGAGCAGTTTTCCACTGGCATGAATGCAGAAGTAACATTTGTAGCTAGACCCATAGGCCTGCAATAGTGAATAAGAGGAAATGAATAGAAGGCACAATGGCTTATCGTGCTGAATTGCACGGTAATTACTAAGAGCAATCTCACTTTATTACTGAATACCTGTGTTTATATAATATATATGATATAATGAGCAAACTTGCAATGCGCAGAATTTAATGACCTAAGTATCTTAGACAATATGTTGTATATGGAGATGGCTGCTCCTAGTATGCACCTGTTCACACTAGCTTGGAAGTACCAGCCAGTCTTTTGTCATTCCTAAGTATCATAGAGGCAGACCGTGCAACTGTAAGAGGGTGAACTGTGCTTACACCCAGAGAACACAAGGACCCTGTGGTGTTTGTCTGCTGCAGCTCAGGACAGGTGCTGCCTGTGACCGGGAATCTGTGTGTGCTGAGGGGTGGGGCCTGGTGTCGGCAGTCTAGAGCTGAGAGGGAAGCTTCCTGATGAGAGGAGAATTTGCTCTTGGAGATTGTTTTGTGTGGAGCAGTTTGCGAGAAGCAAAGAGACTGAATGCTTAAAGGGACTGTTTACTGTTACCCCCCTTTATCTTGGAAGCCTGAGGCTTTGCTGTGAAAGGAGGCAGAGTCTTCCTGGGAGCTGTGAGACTGTGTAGCTCCATAGAGTCTCTGTTTTGTGAGGAGGTAAGATGCCATATTGGACAGAACTTTTATACAGAAACTGGCGTACTGCTTCTAGGAGAAATCGTGAGGGCTGCAGGAAGAGAGACAGCATCTTGAGAAGACAGAACTATAAGACACTAGCGTTTGGGCTCGGCAACGGCCAACAAGACAAAGAATCTGTGTTTCTGCAACTTTTTGGCACCGAAGATTTGGGACTGGCTGCAGCCTATGCTATCTTCATGCCTGAGTGGAAACCCACCTCAAGTTAAAGATACCATATGGTCATAGATACCTGGGTATCCCTAGTAGAAGCGCTTAAAGCTCTTTGTATTATATTTATATGTATTGTATTTGTAAGTTGTGTAGGTTATGCTCAGTATGCCATTCCAGGGGGTCCCTTGATATCACTACATGCATGTGATTTACATCTGTTCTCTGAGTACCTGAATTGACCCTCGGATAGGTAAATTGATTCCAAATCCTGTTATAATACACTTTTCAGGAAACCTTGGATTTTTGGCTTAATGATTTCAGCTCTCGGCGTGAGAGATGGGTTTGATCGCGGTTTTACACATGGATCTTATTTGGACCTCTGGTCATTACACAACTGCTATGCTAGCGGCCCGTAGACAGAAGGGACCAAGTCGAGATTAAATTTATTCAGATTTTAAAGGGAATCTGTAAGCAGGGGTTTGCCATGTTACCTAACAGCAGCATGATGTAGGGGCAGAGACACTGAATAAAGTGATGTCTCTTACTTTACTGGGTGCAGCAGTTGTGATAAAACTGTGATTCTCTCTGCTGCAGATCGGAATGCTGAGCTGTGTATAACCCCGCCCACACCACTGATTGTCCTTCTGCTTTCTGTGTATACTGTTATATTGACAGAAAGCTGCCAATCAGTGCTGGGGGCGTGGATGGACTAGGAGAGAGAAGTGTGGCACCCCTGAGGGTCCAGTCGCCAGAGAGGTACTGCACCTCAGCCAGAGGTGTGGTACTCGGCTCTCGGGTAAAGAAGGGGCACTACCGGGTACCTGCACACTAGCATCCAAGACAACACCTCCCTATGCCAGGGGAGCTGGGCGGGCCCATCTCAGGCTGAGGAAGAACCAAGTAGGAGGTGTGAGTGCAGGAATTGAAGGGGAGTTGGTGGCAGGAAGTGGAGAGGAGCAGTGGTGAAGAAAGGAGCTCCTGAGGAAGAAGGCGCCCTAGGCGCCAGGAACGTAAGGAATTCACCCGTGGCGCCCATATCCAGGCCAACTGTAGTCGGACGGAGGTTACCAGGTTGCAGTGGGGGACCGGCCCCAGACTAGTGGAGAGACTGTAGGACTCAGCTAGCAAACCGGAGGCTGTAGTAGCTGT
>JARQOD010000003.1:454298181-454327043 GCA_033576555.1 Oophaga sylvatica | reverse complement strand
CCCCTCACCGCTCTTCCTCACCCACCGCGCAGCATCATCAAAAGAGGAATAAACCACCAAACAAATTTCAGGATCGATGCCATCGTTCACCGATCTACCCCGCGGGTAAGAAAGATGCTGAATAAGCCGAAACTTGTTCGGCTCCTTCTTCGGAACAACGCCCAAAGGGGAAACCACTAGATCAGGAAAAGGTGGCGCCATGAAAGGGCCCGCCATGCGACCCAACGAAACTTCCTTTGCCAATTTTTCCCCCACTACCTCCTTATGTAATAGGGCCGAACGCAAATTCCTAAGTACCCGCGGAATAATAAATGGGGGATGCGGGATAACAAAACCGTCCTTAAAACCATTGTACAACAACGCCGCCTTCTCCTTGTCCACATATCTATTTAGATAAGGGACCATCCTTTCCAGAGTCACTGGAGTCTCTCCCTTGTGAATTACCACCCCCAGATTTTTGCTTCCCTTTTTTAAAACACTTAGATGCTCCATGTGAGGCGCCATTGCAGTTGGAGCAAATATGTTTGAATTTACAATTTGCCCCAAACTTACACTGGCCGTCATTAAACTGCCAGCAATTGCCGGACGAACAGCCTTCCTTTGCCTAAATTGCTCGTCATACCTAAGCCAAGCCTGCCCCCCATACACCCTATATGCCTCCCCTATAGCATCAAAGTAACAAAATAAAGCCGAACACTTATCTGGAGCTTTTTCTCCAATAACACTTGCCAAAATGGCAAACGCTTGTTTCCAATTAACAAACGTCTGAGGAATTAAGCGCCACTTCCGTTTTTCCTCCTCCTCCTTCTTACTATCCTCCTTTTTACTTTTGTCCAAATTAAATTTCTCCAGAGGCAATAAAGAGAATATTTCAACATACTCATCCCTCCAAATACGCTCTTTCACTTCCTTCTTCAAATGCGCCCCCAAGGGGCCCTCAAAACATACATACACCTCCCCGTGAGCCCTATCATCTAAACGCACCCGACACTTTTTCCTTCTCCGTCTGCACCGACACAGACACAGGTACGGCACTATGCCCCTCCTGCTCCACCCCGCTCGAAACCAGTTGCCCCCCAACCTGCGACCCAACCCAAGCCGACACCGGAGACGGAGAACCGAAACCCTTCTCTAACCGTGACAGCAAATTGCGCACATCAACCAACATTTCCTTAACCCCGGCTACTTCGGCAGCCCCCCCAACACTATTACCGACCCCCGACCGAACTACCCCAAATGGTGAAGAAGACAAAAATGAATGACAGACACTTGACACAGAATTATACTCACCAGGCTGCGAGGGTGCTGTGAGCCCTCCAGCCGGAAAACCTGGCTCCAAAGATGCGTCCCCACTGTCGCGATCCGACACAACGACTCAGCTGACCTGTTCCTGACGTCCAGAAACCCCGTCGGGACCTCCAGGGGAGAAAGGCCCAGACCCCATTGGGGATCCAGCCCGCTGGTCCTCAAATAGCGATGACGACTGGGTCGCAGTAGCACCCGATGCTGCTCCAATGCCGCTCCCAGTAATGGCCCCCCGCTGCACTCCAGTGACACCCGCGTGGGACCCCCACCCGCTATCCACCGAGGTCAGCTGACTAAGCCCTGCCGTGTTGCAGGCCGACGCTAAACCCTCAGGGGCCTCAGCTCTAGAATCGGCAACGTAGGCAGGCCGCCCCACGTTCACCACACGGCGACAGCCCCCGGCCACATCTGGAACCCCACTCAGCATGGGGGATAAAACCTGCTGTCCCGAACTGCCGACCGTTACCTCGGCCGCCGAGACTCTGGAGCCGTCAACAGAGGCAGGCCGCCTTGCAGGAACACTGCCCCTACGGCCCCCCGACGAACCTGGAGTCCCCCCGCTATCAAGGGGGGAAAATTGATGGCCTGATGAGCCGGCCAATCCGTTGGCCGCCGACTTACCCGTGGTGCTGCCTGAGGCAGGCCGCGCAGCAGGCCCATCGCCGCTGCAACCTCCCGAGGACGCAGCTCTCAAAGGACGCCCGGCGCGTAATGGCTCCGCCCCCTGACTTGAACGCGGCGGAGGAGTGATTACCGCCGCAGGGCCTCGCCGGCTGGCTGGATTCCTCCCAGGCCGGGGCCTGCTGGCACGAGCACCGCGCGGCGCCCGGCCTGGAGGGGCCCGTGAGGGGCTCCTGCGCCGACGCGAGGCCCGAGGCGCCTGATCAGGCGAAAGCCGCTCCGGAGGCCTCACCCTCTCGGACGCCTCTCCCGCTGTGCTGCCCCAGCCGACTGACCGGGGGTTCCCTGGATAAGGATCGCGACCTGCGCCTCCAGCCATCCTGGCGGCTGCGACAAGGCCGCAGACCTGAGGCACTCCAGCGCCACATTAACTGACATGGTGAGCTGTACTACTGATGGGGCAAGGCAGGAACTGACACCTGGAGACGCCCCATCGCTGCCTTATAATACCCCCACCACCCCCTTTCATTTGAATGTTGCTCCCTCTTTGTAAACCCCTCCAACCCCCATCATGCCAGCCTCCGCCCACGCCTCTTTCTTGAGGGGAGGGAGGCTCTGCTCCGGCCATTACTTTCTGCTGGTGCATATAGCTCGGCACACACAGCATATAGCACGGCACACACAGCATATAACGCGGCCCACACAGTATACAGCGTGGCACACATAATATATAGCGCAGCCCATACAGTATATAGCGCAGCACACATAGTATATAGCACGGCCAATATAGTATATAGCACGGCCCACAAAGTTTATAGCGCAGCCCACACAGTATATATATAGCGCGGCACACATAGTATATTGCACGGCCCACATAATATACTGCACGGCCCACATAGTATATAGCATGGCCCACATAGTATATAGCGCGGCCCACACAGTATATAGCAGAGCCCACATAGTTTATAGCGCGGCCCACACAGTATATTGCACGGCCACATAGTTTATAGCGCGGCCCACACAGTATATTGCACGGCCCACATAGTATATTGCACGGCCCACATAAGTATATAGCGGGGCCCACATAGTATATATCATGGCCCATATAGTATATTGCACGGCCCACATAGTATATTGCGCGGCCCACATAGTATATAGCGCGGCCCACACAGTATATAGCAGGGCCCACATAGTATATAGCAGGGCCCACATAGTATCTAGCGGGGCCCACATAGTATATAGCGGTGCCCACATAGTATATAGCATGGCCCACAAATCATGGCCCACATATTATAGCACGGACCACATAGTATATTGCGCGGCCCACATAGTATATTGCACGGCCCACATAGTATACAGCAGGGCCCACATAGTATATTGCACGGCCCATATAGTATATAGCGCAGCCCATATAGTATATAGCAGGGCCCATATAACACAGCCTCATCCCCCCAGTAATGGCCCCACAGCCACAGTCCAGTACTCAGACATTTAAAAAAAAAAACAAAAAAAAACACACTCTTCACCTTCTCCTCGTGCCCGCGCTGCTCCCAGCTTCTGTCTCCTGCTCTGCCCGGCACACAGTGAGTGCGTGATGACATCATCGCGCACCCGTTGTGTCAGAGGCAGAGCGGGGAATGATGGGAGAGGGAGCGTCAGCTGACGCTCTCTCCTCCATCATTGCTTTGAACTGTACTTGCGGACGCCGGTATAGTTCAAAGCAGCGGCGGGGGGAGTCGGCGCTGGTGGCAGGCGGGTCCCCCGCCTCACAGGGGCCCCCCTGCCTGAGCACGTAGCATGCACACACACCGCACGCTGCTCTGCTCCAGCGGAGTGAGGAACTGGAGCAGAGCAGCGTGTGACATCACGTGAGGGCAGCGCTGGCTGGACCATGGTGCATCAGGGGAGGAGAGGGGAGGAGAAGGCCCGGGGAGGGGAGGGCTTGGCAGGCTGGGTTATGAAGCACTGGCGAAGCCTGAACATTGAACAAAATGTAGGGGGGCCCGAGCGCGGACCGGGCTGCCAGCGTGCTCGGGCCCCCCTAATCACCGGGCCCCATACAGCTGTAACGGCTGTAATGCCCTGATGGCGGCCCTGCTCTTGACCTGCTATTTCTAGTAATTCTTTGCTTTGTGACAGATGCAACACTACGCCTCTCTCTAACGGTGCAAAGAGGCAGATAAAATTGGGCAAAGAATGTAAAAACAGAAAATGGATAGCATGCTGAGAATGAGGCCTTACTTTTAAATCCCCCTCACACAACAGTGGTCCCCACCTGTCGCATGTTGTGCATCAGTAATGCAACCACTGCAGCCAATCATCATGTGCTGTGCATGCCAGCATCACTGCTTGCTTATATTCAGAGGCTGGGAATGATGCACAGGTCTAAGATGTCTTACAGCTGAGCGTTTGCTACAGTTGTTCACACAATTTTCTAGATTAGACATAAGTGCACATAGTTTTTTTTTCCTGTTCAGTGCATTAGGGCAGGTAAAAAATCTACAGTCCTGCCTGTTACTTCAAAAGAATATGTCACTAGGTTTTAGACACCTAATTTGGGAGCAGCATAATGTAGAGACAGAGACCCTGATTCCAGTGATGTGTCACTGGCTGGGCAGCTTGCTTTAGTTATGATAAAATGACTGCAGGAGATTATCATGACGTTGGTATTGTCAAGTCGCTTACCTGCGGGGAGTCTAATATAACCTATCACCTATACCACCCAACCAGTAAAATAATCACCCCAATACGCCGCTCATAAATACACAGAGCCAAAATTATTTGGAATTCTAATGGCCACAGCAGCTTTTATTAAATACACAAACATTAACAAAAATACCAAATGATGACATAGCTTTACAATACTTGATCGTTGAGGAGGAGTCCTTGAAGCCACAAGATCTTGGTGAATTAACCCGAAATTGTTGTGAACAACACCCATCATCTTGCTCCCAGCCGTTACCCCACAGGCTCAGGAACACCAATACACACCAGATATGTTGTTCACCCAGCTCCTTGGGGATCCGCCCACTCCTGCCGGAACTCCCCGTCCACATCTCACCAGATCACCATCAACGTAACTTCAAACGGAGGAGACCCTATCCAGAGTCTCCAAAACCAATTTCCAACCGACTTCAAGGACTAACCCTCCCCCCCCACCACCACGAACCGCCATGACCCAAAAAACTTATGAAACTAAACATCACTAAATACAGGCAGGGAGGGCGGGACTGTTTTTCTAAAAGCGGGAACTGACCTGAAACCTTTCTTCACTTCCCTATATAAACCCCTTAATCTAAATACTCCTCCCCCCAACTAACCCTTCCAACCCCCCGTCATGTTGGCCTCCGCCCATGCCTCCTGGAAGAGGGGGGGGAGGCTTTGCTCCGGCCATTTCTTGACGTTGGTATTGTCAAGTCGCTTACCTGCGGGGAGTCTAATATAACCTATCACCTATACCACCCAACCAGTAAAATAATCACCCCAATACGCCACTCATAAATACACAGAGCCAAAATTATTTGGAATTCTAATGGCCACAGCAGCCTTTTATTAAATACACAAACATTAACAAAAATACCAAATGATGACATAGCTTTACAATACTTGATCGTTGAGGAGGAGTCCTTGAAGCCACAAGATCTTGGTGAATTAACCCGAAATTGTTGTGAACAACACCCATCATCTTGCTCCCAGCTGTTACCCCACAGGCTCAGGAACACCAATACACACCAGATATGTTGTTCACCCAGCTCCTCGGGGATCCGCCCACTCCTGCCGGAACTCCCCGTCCACATCTCACCAGATCACCATCAACGTAACTTCAAACGGAGGAGACCCTATCCAGAGTCTCCAAAACCAATTTCCAACCGACTTCAAGGATTTCCCCCCCCACCACGAACCGCCACAACGAGGGCCCATTGAACACCTCAATGGCCCGAGACCCCCACAAAACGCAATGCCATGGCCTTTTCTATACCCTCTTGAAGGCCGAGCGCCCAAATATCAGAACCCACCCCATTTAGGTGGACCCCGTCCGCCAACCAAAAATTGCCCTCGCCCTTCTCCAGATCAAAATGCCGCACTGACACTCCCCCATTCCTAACAATAAATGAAGAAACTGCCCTATTCACTTTTATCCTGGCCTTGTTAACTTTTACCAAAGATCTCATCTACGCCATCGCCTGCGTGGAACCATTTCAGACCAAACAATAGTAACTCCTGTATATAATAACCACAAACGTAAACAATCCTGCTTAATGTCCTTTACCAATTCCCGGAAAGGTCGAACCGCCAGATCATTGCCCCCAACATGGAGAACTAAAATGTCAGGAGCACGGTCCATCAAAACACAACCATGTATTTCCTGGAGAACTCTTCTCCATTCCATTCCTCTAAAACCAATCCACCACACCACAGCCATGCTCCTGTGAAAACCCAGTTGTCGACCTTCGTTCCTGACGTCAGCTCGCAACGCTCCCCAGTAAACGAAGGAATGGCCAAAAATCCACACAAGCACAGGCCCGATACCTGAAAGAGAAAACAAGGCTAAAATACAAAATACCAGAGTACCCGACGACATAACATTACACCCCCGGTCATCTCCCTCCAGCCACTTGACGAAACTAAGGCCTGATGTAACTCCGATACCGACCTGACTTCCAACCGCCAATACGTTGAATGGACGCCAGACTCAAACCCCCTGCCGCTGCCTTCGTCGCTGCCCCGATTCGAAAAGAATGAGGAGCAAAACGAGAGTCATCCAGGCCCAACACCCAAATAGACTTCTTAAAAATGGCACCAAACTGATACCGAGACAAACTACCCTCATCCTCATGACACAACAAAGAACCATCCAGGCTAGGCCGAAACTCCTGAAAACGCTGAAAACATTGAACTGGACACATTAGAGAGCCCTGCACACAACACAAAACCACCTGTCGACCCTTACCAGCCTGATCTGTCTTAGACCTCCGAACCCAAAACTCAACACCCCGCGAAGTCAACACGACATCCCTCGCCAATAACCCGCCTACAACAGATTTGCTCGGTGAAACCAGCTCACCCACCCGCAAGGCCCCAAAAAATGCGAATGAAAAAGCTAAGCGAAACAACGCCACTTCAAAATTCGAGGAACACGTCGACTCTAACGCGAGGCCCAACTGTTCCAACAAACTAAATGAAATCGGGCGCCTGGTATCACCCCGACTTTTTACCTGAAGAAATCCTTTTGCTGCCTGCTTAACCAAAAATGTCTTTGTAAAATCCTGAATTCCACGTAAAGAAAACCGAAAGATAAAGCAGCCAAAACCCGTGATACCTTCGCGCAAGACCAACCCTCCATCGCACCCTGTCCCAACCAGGACAACAAAATTCGCTCCCAATCGTGTCCGATGCCAATGCTTGAACCGGCTGCGAAAACCCCTTCCCACATCCGCCAAACCGCCTGATACGCCTCCCAAGTTTTGGGGGCTAGCGAAGACCTGATCAACGACCCTGCTGCCCAAAAGCCACCTTCCATAACTCCTCCGGACACGTTAGACCCACTACCTCTGCTTCTGGCGCCAATGACCGGAAACGATCCCACTGTGAACGAGAAAGAGAATCAGCAATTTCGTTCTTCACACCAGGAACATGAGTCGCTGTAACATGAGCATTCAAGGACAAACATACCAACACCAATTCCTGCAACACCCGAACCACAGGGGGGACGATACGGTGAGACCATTAATCGCGCATACCACTGCCATATTATCGCAATTAAAGCGCACCCGTTGATTACGAAAATCACGCCCCCACAAATGTACAGCCACGATGTTCGTTGCGTACCAAGCCCACCTCCACCCATTCACTGGGCCAATGAGATGCGCACCACTGTCCCTTGAAATATGCCCCAAAACCAATCCCACCAGCCGCATCAGTAAACAAGTCCAAAGCATTATTGTCAACAACCTCAGCCATTACCAAGGAACGGCCATTGTACCCCTCCAAAAAAGATTCCCACACTGACAGGTCCGCCCTAAGCTCCGCGGGTAACCTGATAAAATGATGAGGGGCTCGAACACCTGAAGTAGCGCTTGCCAGCCTACGTGAAAAAACTCGCCCCATCGGCATCACCCGACAAGCAAAGTTCAGCTTCCCTAACAACGACTGAAGATCACGCAAAGACAGTTTTTTCAATCGACGCGCTCTGACCACCTCCGCTCTCAAAGCCAATAACTTGTCTTTAGGAAGCCTGAACTCCCATTCAACGGTGTCAATAACGATCCCTAGAAAACACAGACACGCACTTGGACCCTCCGTTTGTCCGGCGCCAACGGGACTCCAAACCGCTCAGCCACCCACTGCACTGCTTTTAAAATCCTAGAACACCGCCATGAATCCGCTGGCCCAACACACAAGAAGTCATCCAAATAATGAATAACCGAATCAAAACCTGACACGTGACGTACCACCCATTCAAGAAAAGAACTGAAGGCTTCAAAATATGCACAAGATAAGGAACACCCCATGGGTAAGCACCTGTCAACAAAAAACACCCCATCCCAGGGGACTATATAATGTCTTTCAACCAAGGACAGGGCAATTTGTAACAATAGCCTAAACAAAAGCTGTACGCCAATCTAAAGACATGCAATCACAATTGAACAGTGGTCGAACGCGGAAGAAGGCACAACGCCGAAACCGCATTGGGGAGAGTGGCACCACTGGGTCTCAGGTATGCGTTCGACCACTGTTCAATTGTGATTGCATGTCTTTAGATTGGCGTACAGCTTTTGTTTAGGCTATTGTTACAAATTGCCCTGTCCTTGGTTGAAAGACATTATATAGTCCCCTGTTACGGATTAGTGGCATATTATTATTATGGTCGTTTCTGCTTTATGTGCATTAAGTGTATTAGCACTATATTGTGACTTTACCTGGGTACCTTTGTGGTTCCACTCAGGGGCGGAACTATCGTGGAAGCAGTTGCCACAGGGCCCGGGCTAGAAGGGGGCCCGTCCCTGCTGCAGCTGCTTCACCTACCACCAGGGCCGCCATCAGGGCATTACAGCCCTAGCCCTTACTGTATGGTGCCCGGTGATTAGGAGCAAAAAGGGGGGCCCGAGCACGCTGGCACTCAGGCCCCCTCCCGACATTTTGTTCAGGCTTCTGACTCTGAACGCTGATGCATAACAACACTGTGTTGTTTTAAAGAGACACTACAGTGTTGTAAATGCAGACAGCGGACAGAAATGAGCACTGTAGCTTTAAGCTGCGGCCCAGTGCATTATGGTCCGTCCGTCACAGCGTGTGTGTGTGTGCATGTGGGGGCGGACAGCAGACGGCCAGGCAGACCACATGAGGCAGCAGGCTGACTGGACAAGCAGGTGGAGGTCCGGGCAAGCAGGGTGAGTCTCTCAACAGTGAGAAGAGGCTTGGCTGCAATGGTGACTGGGAGGGCAGATGCAGGCAGCATCTAACAGGGCCCACATTCAACATGGCCCAGGCCCCAGGCTGCAGTGCAGGGGGCCCACATCAACAGGGCCCAGGCTGCAGTGCTGGGGGCCCACATTCATCAGGGCCCAGGCTGCAGTGCAGGGGGCCCACATTCATCAGGGCCCAGGCTGCAGTGCAGGGGGCCCACATTCAACAGGGCCCAGGCAGCAGGGGGCCCGCATTCAACACAGGGCCCAGGTAGCAAGGGGCCCGCATTCCAACAGGGCCCAGGCAGCAGGGGGCCCGCATTCAACACAGGGCCCAGGTAGCAAGGGGCCCGCATTCCAACAGGGCCCAGGCAGCAGGGGGCCCGCATTCAACACAGGGCCCAGGCAGCAGGGGGCCCGCATTCAACATAGGGCCCAGGCAGCAGGGGGCCCGCATTCAACACAGGGCCCAGGCAGCAGGGGGCCCGCATTCAACACAGGGCCCAGGCAGCAAGGGGCCCGCATTCCAACAGGGCCCAGGCAGCAAGGGGCCCGCATTCCAACAGGGCCTCGGGCTCCTGGGCCCTGTTTGACGCAAGCCTCAAGTCACCACTAACCTCCCCTGGGCCCTGTTGGGCACGGGACTTCAGTCACCAGTAGCCTCCCCCTGGCCCAGTAACAGCCTCATGGTTGCTACAAGTGACGAGTGACACCCTGATCTCTGCTACATGTGACAAGTAACCACCTCAGCTCTGCTACATGTGACAAGTAACAACCTCAGCCTTGCTACATGTGACAAGTAGCAACCTCGCTCTGCTACATGTGACAAGTAACAACCTCAGCTCTGCTACATGTGACAAGTAACAACCTCAGCTCTGCTACATGTGAGTGACAGCCTCATCTCTGCTACATGCGAGGAGTGACAGCCTCATCTCTGCTACATGCACGGAGTGACAGTCACAGCTTTGCTATACAAGTAGCAGAGCTGAGGCTGTCACTCCTCACATGTTGCGAGGAGGCGTCATCATGTGCAGAGCTGAGGCTGCATCACGAGTGCAACGACTTCCTATCAATGTAGCAGAGCTGAGGCTGTCACTCCTCACATGTAGCAGAGCTGAGGCTGTCACTCTCACATGTAGCAGAGCTGAGGCTGTCACTCCTCACATGTAGCAGAGCTGAGGCTGTCACTCCTCACATGTAGCAGAGCTGAGGCTGTCACTCCTCAGCAATGAGGCTGAGCTACCATGTAGCAGAGCTGAGGCTGTCACTCCTCACATGTAGCAGAGCTGAGGCTGTCACTCCTCACATGGCAGAAGCACTGGATTACAAGTTTCTTCACACATTTACTCTGGAGAAAGCCTACCTTCGTCACTACCTCAGTTGCTTCCTGGGAGTTGGTTCTTTTCTGTTATTTCACTATCATTACTCCAAAAACCTCTAATTTTGGATAATAAAGGTATCTTTCTTAACACAATTTGGGTAGACCGGGATTGGCAACGCGCGGGGGGGCCCCATTGTGAAGTTTGCTGTGGGGCCCTGCCGTTCCTAGTTACGCCCTGGTTCTGTGTGGCCCAGCTGCGCTTGGTACACATGTTCCCAGGAGTATGCACAAAAAGGTAATTACAAAACCTGATATTCATTCACATTTCCCAGGAGCCACCAGAGGGAGCCCCTTAGATTCAGGTATATAGGGGTGTGGAGAAATGCAGCAGTAGGCATTCTAGCCAGTCAGCTATTCTAGTTGTTGGTTGTACCTCAGACAGATCAGATCTCCTCAGGACACCAGAGTGAGACAGTCTAGTCAGAGCTTTGTCTGAGTTAGTGCGAGTTCAGACGTGAGGAGATTTCCTGTCAGATGAGACAGAAGCAGAAAGATTGCAAGCTGTTACCTCAGAACAGATTGACTGCTAGTACCCTATGAATGTGGAAAGTGACTCTCGGACGAGCATGAAATCAGTCTGACGGAAGGTCCTGATAGCCACTCTGGACAAAGTCTTTGAAGGAAAAGAAGGAAGGGGACTACAGTTGTCAGAACATCGAGTTAACTGAGAAACGGTCAGTGAGCTGTGGAAGGAAGGAAGCTGACGACTACACCTACTGCTACCCGTGCTTATGTTAAGGGTGAGAGTAGGGCGACGGGCGAGTGGTGAAAAGAAGACGAGAGAGTGACATAGCACCTCCACTCTGCTATCCGGACGCCGGGTCCGAAGCCTTGCTAGAACCTTCACGGCTAGTAGGAGAAATACCGGAATCCCTGCTGGACTTCAAGTCACAGAGGGGCCCTATAGTGCTGATACGTAACCGGGGTCAGGGAGAACAGGAGTCAGGCCTGATCAGCTATAGACTTAGTTCTTGCCAAAAGAAGGCTCCACCACAGTGTCGGCCGGGCGTAGCTGTTCTATACAGAGTTGAACTTAGCTTCATGCAGGTTGGAAACTCACACACATTAAAGAGAAAGGAGGCCTTAAACCTACTCAGTGATTACCTGGATGTGCATCCTCCACCCTGAGCAGCTTCCCGGAACGTACCTACAAATACCACCAGTAAAGGTATGGAAAGAGATTGACTTGTGTGTGTCTGCCTTATTGCCTGCACCCTGCACCGCCATATACTTTGAGGCTAAGTTCACACGTTGCGGAATTTCCGCGGCAATCCCGCACTTCTCCTACGGGAAATACGCACTTTTTTTGTATGCGTATTCCCGCCAGAATAATAGCGTTTTGCAAGCGTAATTAGCTTGCAGAATGCTAGCGTTTTCCTAGCGATCTGTAGCATCGCTTGGAAAACTGATTGACAGGTTGGTCACACGAGTCAAACATAGTGTTTGACACGTGTGACCAACTTTTTACTATTGATGCCGCCTATGTCGCATCAATAGTAAAAAGATCTAATGTAAAAATAATAAAAAAAATAATAAATAATGATATTCTCACCTTCCGGCGGCCCCCGCAGCCTTCCCGCCTTCAGCGACGCTCCCGGCAACTCCCGGTCCCAAGGATGCATTGCGACAAATCACACCGATGACGTAGCATCACGCGAGACCGCTATGCCATCTGGGTGATTCTCGCAAAGGACTCTTGGGACCAGGAATTGCCGGGAGCGTCGCTGAAGGCGGGAAGGCTGCGGGGGCCGCCGGAAGGTGAGAATATCATTATTTATTATTTTAATTATTGTTTTACCAGGGATATGGTACCCAGGGCCTGGAGGAGAGTCTTCTCTCCTCCAGACCCTGGGTACCACCGCACATGAACCGCTTACATTCCGCAAAATTAATGAACATGTTGCTATTTTTTCCGCGAAGCGTTTTTTTCGCGGAAAAAAACGCAACATGTGGCCAAAACATGCGGAATCAATTAACATGTATAGGATGCTTAATGCTTGCATTTTTTTCGCGTTTTTACCGCGGAAAATCGCGGAAAAAACGCGAAAAAAAATGCAAATATTCCTGAACGTGTGCACTTAGCCTGAGGGTTCCAGTCTTACCTGTGGAAGACTTAACACCTTGCTGCCAGTAACAACCCCTCAGAGGATTAACCCTGCAGCGCTGGTCACTCTGATCAGAAACCACAGGTGGCGTCACGAACAATTACTAAAATCCCCTGTAAATAATTCCCCTTTGTATGAGCGCCAGGGCAACGGACCGAGCTGTGCTACTTGTGACATTCCCCATAGACTTCAACGGGCTCGGTGCCGAGTACCCCATAACCCTGGTGTTGTGCGACTCAGTTCCACTCCATTTTGGGTTACCACTGTCATTCTCTCTCACATGTTATTTTTTAATATTGTTCAATAAAATGTTTGTATTTTTATATCTAATTCCTTGTGTGCAATTCTCCTTTTGTTTGAGTTGATATATTTCTTGCACTGAGTTCTTATACTTAGGCACCTTGGTACTGATAGTTATATCTCTACTGAGTAGGTGCTAGCCTTGTATAGGTTATGTATGTGGTCGCTTAAAAGCAGGACTCCTGCAGCCCCCAGCAGACCGCATTTAGTAAGATAGGATCGTTTATGCATATCCAGAATTTTCTCCCAAATCTGCAAAGTCAGCAATGACGATATGAACAGAACACAAGTGGGTTTTTGTCGTGTGGGTGTAACCACCAAGGTTTCAGTGCACAGACAGGAGCCTCTTTCAGCAGTTTTTTCATACACATATAATTAAATGGCAATTGCTCATGATGACTTAATATGATGCAAATTGTAGTAGCGTTGTACAAACCGCGCAGATATGTTCCCCACGCTGCATCCACTACTGATGATAATAACATTGTCCTCGTGCACATAGATGATCTGATAACCTGATGTGTCCCCTTTCTGTTCCCATTAGTGCCCTCCGCGGTCTCTGATTTCCAGGTCACTGCTGTAGGAACGAATCAAATGGATCTCAGCTGGACCGTCCCTACTGATATTAATAAAGACACCTATCGGTACTACGTAAACACACAACCGGGCAACTACAATTCTACCACTAACAACAGCTTCATTCTGATAACGGGACTCTCGCCGGGGACCAACTACACTTTCACCATCTTCACTTTGTCCCAAAATGACGTTAAAAGCCAAAACTCTAAATGACGACAAATACAACAAGTAAGTTGATCATAAGATTCTGCACCACATGTTCTGTACAAGTACAGTTCCACAAGAGCTTCCAGCATACAGATTATTGCCTCGATTTATCAAGACCGGAGTTGTTCTCAGCAGTGTTTATGAGATTGGAATCCAATGTTTCTGATTCATTAAGATGAATCCGCAGTGTCTGAGGAGTGGCGGGTGCCTAGGTGCACCTTCCCGCAAATCCTACTCCAGTCAGTGACTGGAATATGATGTCATGAATTAGATGAGCTGTGGTGTTGCGCCTTCCCGTCCTGCCAATTTTAGCAAAACCGGCATGAAAACACCAAACTCACAACGTTTTTTGCGCAAAAATATTTGTGACTTTTCAAAAATATTTACTCCAGAGTTCGATTGAATCAGGGTCTGTATCCATGAAGGTAAATTAACAATGTAACCTGCTCCAATTGTGATATTAACATAAATACATTAACCAGGGATTGAGTGACACATTGTACTTTATGTTGGTGGTAAATTTATTGCTTTGTGGTTTATTTATATGAAAATATCTCAAATTTGCAAAAAATAGCAATTTTCAAACTTTTATCATAACCTTAAATCAGATAGTCATACCATGCTAGTTATTAAGTAATGTTCACCATAGGTCTACCTTTCATTGGCTTCATGCCTTTGATGTAATTTTTTAGGATGTTAGGAAGTTTAAGTTTCAACATGTTTGAGATCCAATTTTTTTTTTTTGCACACCCATAGACTTAAAATAGGCAAGTCCAAGGTACGGAAGAGAACAGAGAATGTAGAGGATTTTTTTTTTCTATGTCAATCATTTGGACTGTTCAAATTACCATATTTCTTAACTTTGGTCTGAGTGCTGCCAGTTTTTTCCACGGATCGCACAATGACCAAAAATGTGGTTATGTGAATGTAGCCTAAAAGTGACTTTGAAGGACGTACATATTAAACCTGCCCCCAAAAATGATCACATTTTGGAAAATAATCCTTTTGAAATTTATGTAAGGGCTGAGTGAGCATTTTAAATCCATAGGTATTTAACAAACTAGTATAGCATTGAGCTGTAAAAATAAAAAATCTAATTTTTTTTTCATAAAATATTCTTTCAACCTCAAGCTTTTCAGTTTCACAAAGAGTAATAGGAGAAAAAAACATCCATTTCCTTCCACAAAAAACTATTTAGGTATACCGGTAATTCTCCAAGAAACAAAACGGATGTGTATAATTTAGGAATGATTCTAAAAATAAGAATTTTATTAGCACAAATACATACTTGGTAAATAAGAACAGTTAAAAGTACACACTACATTAATAGGGTGTAGTCGCAATAGGTGAAAATACACATTCCTCCTGTGTCCTATCTCCTATGGATTAATAAGCACCACAATTCCAGCATGTAAAAAATGAATGCAAATACACAGTAATCAAAGTTCAACACAACTATCAACACTACAAGATAAATTGAAAATGAACCATGAAAGGAAATGATAGTAGTAACTACAATTAACTGGATTTGATAGGACAGGAACAGTAGATAGGTGTAAAATCCCATGTGTATCGCCAACACAAGTGGCTTTGCTGGTTGTTTTTTTTTTCTCCATTTTTTTGTACTTAAATAGTGCTCGTCATCAGGTCTAAAGTGACCAATTTTTGCTCTTTTTCTATTCATAATGTTCCCCATGCCGTTGTGTTTTTTTTTGCTTTTTTTTAAATCCACCATATATGGACCTTTTTATTTGGGACTAACTTTTGTGGTCTTGACAAGAGGGCCTGGCTACAGGATCCTCTGGGGCGTGTCTTTAGGCTGCTCTGCCTAATACTGTCCAAGTAACTCTCTCTTTTTAAAGATCATAAAAATGACCTACACTGCTGTATTATGTGTTCATTCTGTACAGTCTGCAACTGTGATGGTTATGATTATGACAGTCCGTCTCACTACGATGACCCTCGTGTAAATATTGTATTACTTTATGTATGAATTGTATACATTGATTTCAATAGTGAAATACAATGAAGAACTTTTGATTTGCAATGAAAAATCTGACTATTTTCCATTTTTATTGTGTCTCTTCTAAGAACCCTCAGCTGTCACGAACTTGGTAGTAGCTTCTATATCTGAGAATTCTGTGATCCTCAAGTGGAATTCCTCCAGTGACTCAAGTGGCACCACTTATACCTATACTGTAGAGGGTGGACCTACCAGTCAGCCAGGTATAAAGGCAAACACCACAGAGATAAAGAGCCTGGCCCCAGGAGTGCAATACAGCTTCACAGTCTTTGCAGTTACCCCCAATGGAGTCTCCAGCGCTGCATCTAACGTTGCGAGAGCGACAACACGTAAGTCCATGGCTATATATCTTGACACTTTTTCTAAACACTGTTTTAAGGTCAACACTTTAAAAAAGTAAAACAGACTCCATCATCTGTCTGTTCTAGTGAAGACCTAGGTTGGTTTATGGTGGAGATATGGAGTCATGTGTAGAGGTTATTGTAATGAGGAATTCAAAACAGGGGATGTCCTTTTAGATGCAGTGTAGGTTTGGGGTGGCTCACCTGTTAATTAAAAAATTATTTTGCCCCCTAAACACTCTACAACCAGCTTCACAAATCAACTTTTTCCATCCATAATAGTTTGTAATGACCTGTTTCTTATTTTAGGTAAAAAATCTTCTAGTTTTAGTAACAGATCTGTAAAAAGTATTGTTATGAAAAAGACTATTGGCTCCAAACGTGAATTTAATCTCATAAATGAGCTGGGAATATTCAGTAGTGGATGGAAGGGACACAGCTTAAGGAACCGCCATTGATAATAGTTCTTGATGATCATTACCCATACATGAAATTCGACAAGCCTCGACAGAATGTTAGCTGAACATACACATAAGATGGGCAACCAATGCCACTGAAATTTTGTTTGGGCAAGTTAAGTGTAATGGTTATAGCCTCCCACCTTACTGTTATGAATGTGCTAAAAATGGTTTCTGAGCAGAGGCTCCCTCTGGTGGTTACTGACAGTACTGAACCTTTCAGCGAGGAATGGCAATCTGGGATCACTGACTGGTCTGATATAAGGGAGGTTCCCTCCCATGATGGTTGCCGGTGATCAATTGTTCTTGTCTCAATTGTGGTTCCTGGTTCATTTGGAAGCTTGCTGAGTCTTGCCTGCATCTTCTGCTATCAGATAAGATATTTTATGCTTTTATTTTTGTGCTTGCTTTTTGCATTGTTCCCTGCACTTCTGTGGAGGTCAGCCAGGTCCCCTCCGGGGGCTTGTGCTCCTCTCGGATTATCTGGAGCCACTGTTTGTTCATTTGCTTTTTCCTGTTTTTTCAGTGGCTGCGGCTTAGTTTTGTTATACCAGAGAACTGATTTAGGTGGTAGAGGTCGTGTGATCTCAGGTGTTTTTGCAATCAGTAGAGTTAGTATTTTTTAGGGTTTTTTTGGATTGCAGTGAGTATCCTTTCCTGTACTTTTCTGTCTAGACAGATTGGGCCCCAGCGTTTGCTCATTCTATTTTCTGTCTGTGTCCGTGTTTCTTCTTGTCTAACCGCCATTACATGTTTGGGGGCTTCCTATTTTCTTTGGGGATCTGCTCCGGGGCAGATAGCTTTCATCTTTCTGCCTTTAGGTGTAGTTATCTCTCAGGCTGTGACGAGGCGTCTAGGATCAACGTAGGAACGCTCCACGGCTACCTCTAGTTGTGTGGTTAGTTCAGGTTACTGCAATCCAATAGGTTCCAGCCTCTCTGGTGTATTGCCATTTTTGTTTACTCTCCTCAGCTACCAAAACATAACACCTTACGTTTTAAATAGCTGTTGGCTGAATGTTGGTTTTGCCTATCGTTTGGCTGGCTGCAATTTTACTCAACTCTCCCATACAAAGGAGCACTTGTACTGCCAATCTTTACAAGATATTCACTGCCAGAACAAAAGGACTGTCAATCCAAGCAGGACATTTTGAATCCTTCACTCTTCTACACATTAGAGTGTCAAGTTAAACCTTTGGTATCAGGAGTCCGACCGATCTTTGTTTATCTAAGGTGGATCTTATGGCCACCAGAACATTGGTTGTAATTTTAACATTACTAGAATTTGGATCAAGTCCAAGCTTCCAATGGTAATAGGACAGAAAGTGAACAAGTGGGTTGGAAGTTCTCCATCATATATATTTTTTATGTTTTATAATAATCACATAACAATTTCAACTACATCAGCCAGTGATGAACTTTTACGAGCTCAAGAAACAGGAGATGAACTTCCATTTTTAAATTTGTCTCCTTAGAACCTTCTTCTGTCAGAGTTAATGGTATCTTCTGTATCAAGCAGTTCTGTGACTCTTACATGGACACTCTCCAATGACACAAAAAGAGCATTGTACAGCTATGCTGTATATAATGGATCTAACAATATTACTGGTATAAAGACAAATACAGCAGACATAACGAATCTAAGCCCAGGAATGGAGTATAGCGTCATCATCTATGCAGTCACCATGAGTGGGATTTCTAGCAAACCATCTAATGTTACCAAAGTGACATCACATACAGTAAGTTCATATAAAAATGTCCTTATAGCTCCACAGGTTGCATTCAGTTAGTTATCAGTAACCAGGCCTATGCTATACTCTCTGCTTCTTTCTTCCGGAAGTCTCTAGAACATGGGGACACTTCCTGCCTGTGATGAGATTCTGAGCGCTCCCACCCAAACCATATAGACACATAAGTGCTTATTTGACATAGAAATCACAAGTAAGCAGCCACCCATACAGGAGAGAATGTGTGTGTATATATTCTAGTTTTCGTGTGGATTTTGAAGTTAGAATCCAAGTAAAACTGGTCTATGTGAACATACCCTAAAAGCTCATAGTAAAAAAAGCCCATGTGTGAATATACCAATAGAGTGCTGTTTGAGACAGTAGGAGTCCTGAAAATATAGTCTGCATCCATCAGAAAGTAGTTGAATATACCTTCAATATTTCATAAATTTCTCAGAAGGTAACTCAGTATAACAAGTGGTATATCTCGGGGAACAGGACAGGCAGGGATTTTAAACTAGGTGCAGATGGCAGGGAATGTGTGAGGAGACAGTATGGTCATGGTGGAAAGGAATATGTGAAGAGGCAATATGGACAGGTGGGCTGGAATATGTAAGGAGAAAGTATTATCAGGAGGAAAAAAGGAATAGTAATTACACAGTATTGGCAGGAGGGGCTGGGAAAATATATGAGGAGATTGTATGAAAAAGGGAGTTGGGAATATGTGAGCAAACAGTCTGGGCAAAATGGTTGATGGAAAAAGTGATGAGATCGTATGGGCAGATGGGACTGGGAATGTGTGAGGAGACCGTATGGGAGTGCGGGGGAATGTGATGAGACAGTATGGGTGTGAGGAGGGATGTGCTATGAGATAGTACTTGGGAGGAGAAAAGTGTGTGGGTAAAATATAAAGACTGGGTATTATGAGGGGCTGTGTTGAGAGGGGATAGTGTGAGGGCACAGTTTGGAGGAGACAGTATGTAGAAGGGGGAGTGTGAAGAGGGGGCACATTACAGTGATTGGAGAATAGGGGTAACACAGTGTGAGGGAAGAGTGTAAAGAAGGAGCCCAGTAAGGAAAGGGGACGATCAGTGTGAAGGCCTTGTAACAGAAGAGGAATAGTGTAAGGGTCATATTCTGTGTAGAGAGCACAGTGAGATTCAGTTATTTAGGGCCACAGCATAGGGCAAATTTTTTTTATTAAGGAAAATTATAAGAGCAAGCTGTGGTTATGAAAACTCATCATGGTATCTGTACAAAACGGAGAAGAAAATAAAGAGAATGACTCCAATCAAAGAACACATCACCTATAAGGTACCTGGGTATAAATGCCTTTTCATGATAATAACTGTCTCATCAGTACTGTTGTTTCTGTATGGTCCTCAGTCTGATGATGGCTGGAAACAACAACTTCTGCTATTTCCTTACCATTGTTAAGGACATGCTGTGAGTTGTAGATTTATGTGATACAATTGTATATGGAGCTGACCAGACAATGCAATTGATCGCTGTACTAACCTTGGTGCTGAATTCCTGTACTGATAGTGGTTCTGGTGCTGTATTAATTTACTGATGGTGGTTCTTGTGACGTATTTATGTTCTGATGTTGGTTTTGGTCCTGAACTACTTTACTGGTGGTGTTTCTGATGCTGTACTAATGTACTGATGGTGCTTCTGGTGATGCATTTCTGTACTAATGGTGGTTCTGATGATGTATTTCTGTACTAATGGTGGTTCTTGTGGTGTATTTCTCTACTAATGGTGGCTCTGATGATATATTTCTGTACTGTTAACGGTTTTGTTCCTGCACACACATAACAATCCATAATTTGTCAAAATTATATATGGCTGTGTTGACAAGGATAATTACACCTGTATTTATGTTAGAAGCATCGATTATAAAGGTCAGCACTGTAGCCTGATAAATTCTAACATCGTGTTATTGTCAGGATTCGGTCCTTCTTGCCAGTTCTAATGATCATTACATGACCACTCGTGATTATTTTTTTTTAATCTTTATTTTTTAGTCCTCAGGAGACTAAAACCGGTAATTGTATGATTGCCTATACATATACGTAAATATCATTGTATTGCTATATATAGTAAAAATCCAGGTCTTCTTTGAAGCTCAGCATGTTGCTGAGCTTCAAAGGAGGACTAAGATGACGGTGACTGGTGCCTTCAACATGAGCCCACCTGTCATGGTAATCCGTTTGCATCCCGCTATCACGTCATATGGTGCTAATGGAATCTGTAGCACTCAAGTACCAGCGCACGTTAAAGTGATGTCTAAATGATTGACACTGTCACAACTCATCCGACATCTGTTTTTCTCATACAAGTGTACTATTCATGTTTTTTCATGGATAGCACTGTACCTATGATAGCCTTTGGGGTAGTTCACATGTCTGATTTTTTTTTTTTCTTGGATCGAGTGGTCCACACAAAAGCATGGAGATGTGTGATATTGATCTGAATGTCAGATCAAGGTCGCCAAGTGAAAAAAATTGGACAGCACTCAAGTCCTATCTGTGTGCTGTCTGTTTATCACTAACTGTTTGATAAGAGAAAGTAGTGAAGCTGCCATCAATTTTTTTTTTCATCCGTGAAAAACTGCTAAAACTGTGACCAAACTGTGATAGTAAAAACTAACCCTGATCAAACTCTGTTGACACTAATCAAAAATGCATGAAACTCGGACCAATTTTTACATGTATGCAAAAACACTGAAGTCTAAATGAAACCTCGAGACAGATCTCAGCTATTTAACATAGCCAGTATCTGCCATGTGTGGAGAGCGCTCAGCTCCTGAGTACACCACTGCAATCCCGTACATGTACATGATGTTGCATGAAGGGGTTAAAGAGTTCGTCTTCTACTTTTATATTAATGATCTATCCCAAAGATGGGACAACACTCCGCACCATCACCATTTAACTGTTCTCGGTGCTGGTTGTGATCGAATGTTAGCATTTGTTGAGCAGAACAGTACAGCAATGTCAACTGTGTAGTGCCCACTGCCGTGTACTGCAGATCTTCGCCCTATTCCAATGAAAAGAATATGTCCCCAATATAACTATTGTCCACTTCTTCTGACCACAAATGGCAGTCCATCCCTCTTTTGTACTCCAGACCCTCCTAGAAGAGGTGAGACTGTAGTTCCTTGGTTCAATAAATATCACAATTCAAGGATAAATCCTTCAGTATACTGTATATCTGTAGATAGATATACACACAGTGGGGCTTGAAAATGTGTGAACACTTTAGAATTCTCCACATGTTTGCATAAATTTGACTTAAGTTTACTTAAAGATTTTCACAAGTCCTAAAAGTAGTTCAAGAGAATACAATCAGACAAATGAGTAAAAAATCTTAGTTTTTTTAAAATGAGGAAATCTAATATCACATCTGTGAGTGGAAAAAGTATGTGAACCTTTGCTTTTAATGTCTGGTGGGACCCCCTTGTGCAGCAATAGCGGTATCTAAATGTTTCCAGTAATTAATTATTAGTACTGCACAACAGTTTGGAGGAATTTTAGCTAATTCTTCCATACAAAACAGTTTCGACTCTGTTATATTGGTGCATTTTCTCCCATGAACTGATTTCTTCAGGTCCTTCCACAACATTTCTATAGTATTCATGTCAGTACTTTTTATTTGGCCATTCCATAGCTTTAGAGGCAATCTGTCAGCTGGCTTTTCCTGTGGAACCTAAGAGCAGCATAATGTAGAAGCAGAGACCCTCATTCCAGCAATCGTCACTTACTGTTCTGTTTGGAGCTGTTTTGATACAATCACTGGTTTTTCTGCTGTAGATGTAGCAGTGGTCAGAATGTTGAGCTGTGTATAATCCAACCCACAACTCTGGCAGCTTCCTGTGTACATTGTGCATTGTCAATCAGTGGTGGGTGTGTCGTTGCACAGATTAGCCTGACCATTCTCTAACAAAAACATTGAAAATCTTCTGCTGATAAAACAATGATTGTATTGCAATAACAGCAAGCTGCTGAGAAAGTAACACATCACTGGAATCAGTGTCTCTGCCCCAAGTCATGCTGCTCTCAGATTAAATAGCAAAAACCTGCTGACAGATGCCCTTCAACTTTTTACTTTTTCAACCATTCTTTTATAGAATGACTTGTTTGCTTTGGTATGTTTTCTTGCTGCATGACCCATGTTCGCTTTAAATTTCTCTCGTAGACGAATGTCCTGTCATTTTCTTTTCAGAATTTTAGCAGCAAATTCTAAATTAATTGTTCCATCAATGATGACAAGCAGTTCTGCTACATATGTATCAAAACAAGACAAAACCATTACACCACCACCGTGTTTCATGCATGGCATGAGGTTTTATATTGAAATGCATTGTTTTTTCTTTCTCCAAAGAGCGAGGCCTTTAGTTGCTTAGATGTTACCTTGGGTTCCTTTGTGACTTGCAGAATATTATGAGCCTTGCTCTTGGAGTGAATATTTCGACCACTCTAAAGGTGGATAAAAATGGTCTTGAAAATCCCATTCATGCACAATTAGTCAGACTGTGCATTGTGTACAAATGATTTTCTAACCTTTTCCAGCCTGATGAGCATAAACAATATTTTTCGACTTCCTCTGAAATTCCCTTTGTTCATTCCATTATACACTTCCATAAAAGTATTGTGTAGCACAGAAGTTGATAGAACTCTGTTACTTAAATAATTAAAAAAAAAAAAAGCTGTCCACTCAATATTGACTCTAATTCCACCTTCAAATTTTGTGCTAACCTTAAAGGTTCGAATAATTTTGCCACTCAGACATATAGCATTGGATTGTTTTCCTCATTTAAAAAATTACAGTCTAATATTTTTAAATAATTTGTTTTATTTGGTTCTCTTTGTCTGGACTTTTGTGAAAATCTGATGTAGTTTTTAGATCAAATTTACCGTATGTACTCGAGTATAAGCCGACCCGAGTCTAAGCCGAGGTACCTAATTTTGCCACGAAAAACTGGGAAAACGTATTGACTAGAGTATAAGCCTGTTATGCATTGTCCCCTTATCACTACTCTGGTATGCATGGCTACTCATCCCTGTCCTTGTCTGTATGGCTCCTCATCCCTGTCCTTGTCTGTATGGCTCCTCATCCCTGTCCTTGTCTGCATGGCTCCTCATCCCTGTCCTTGTCTGCATGGCTCCTCATCCCTGTCCTTGTCTGCATGGCTCCTCATCCTTGTCCT
Organism: Oophaga sylvatica; assembly: GCA_033576555.1. Classification (NCBI taxonomy): domain Eukaryota; kingdom Metazoa; phylum Chordata; class Amphibia; order Anura; family Dendrobatidae; genus Oophaga; species Oophaga sylvatica. The sequence continues at coordinate 454,303,379 of JARQOD010000003.1, read as the reverse complement.
GGTATGCATGGCTGCTCATCCCTATCCTTGTATGCATGGCCCCTCCATGAGAAAAGCATTAAAAAAACTACTTACCTTCCCTGCACACCCTCGCAGCGTCTTGTTGTTCCGGCTTTCAGCAGCTCCTGCGGCCGGAGCTGCCAAGCGATCACGTGTAGCCACTCATTAAACGTAATGAATATTCACCTCTCTCCACTCAGGCTGGACATGTGATTGCCTGGCCGCAGGAGCTGCTGGCACCGGAACAAGATGCTGCGAGGGCGAGCAGGGAAGGTACGGTAAGAAGGAGTTTGTTTTTTTTTACAGCTGCTGGAAGTCGGCGACTGCGGTTGTAACTGTGTGCGTGCTATAAGAGAAACAAATATTTATTGCCAGTGCAGTGAATATTAATGATGAGTGAGTATACTCATTGCTTTGGTTTTTCAGGGCATGCTCGGGTGGTCTCCGAGTATTTGGAAGTGCTCGGAGATTTAGTTTCTGTTGCCGCAGCTGCATGATTTATGGCTGCTGGACAGCTTGAATACATGTGAGGATTGCCTGTTAAGGAATCCCCACATGTATTCAGGCTGTCAAATAGCCGCAAATCATGCAGCTACGGCAACAGAAACTGAATCTCCGAGCACTTCCAAATACTCGGAGATCACCTGGGAAAACTCGAACAACGAGTATACTCGCTCATCACTAGTGAATATTCATTTCTCTTTAGCAGCGGGTACATTACAGCCATAGCCGCCGGCTCTTGCCGCCTGTAACCCGCTGCTCCGCCGCTCCCCCTCCCCCGCCGGCTTCTGGGACAATGACTCGTGGAAAAGCTGAGGGGGTCAATTTCAGCACAAAAAAATGTACTGAAAAACTTGGCTTATACATGAGTATATACAGTATGTGGAAATATTGAAATCTCCAGAGGGCTTACAAGCTTTCATGCACCATTGCGTGTATGCGCAAACCACTTAATAAATCGGGCATATCTTATAAATGTTGTGCGCCTTGCCAGAAATATTACCAGGACTGGTGTGAAAATGTCAAAATTTGCAAATCTTTTTTGCAATCTCCAAAAAATGTGCCATTTTTCGAAGCGAAGTGTGTTTTACGCCAAAAAATTGAGGTAAAGACAGTGTATAGTGTCATGAAGTTTTCAAGAGTCATTGTGTCAAACGTTTACATTTACACCTCAGTTTATGAAAAATTAATCTTTTTACTGAAACTTTCTGCAAAAAAAGCTCATAATTTATAATTTTTGGTATTTATCTTCCAAGTACCCTCCAGTATCACAAACGTTACAGATAACAGCTGTATCAGACACATCCGTGAACCTCACGTGGACACCCTCCTCTGACCCTAAAAAGAGCTCATACACCTATATTGTGAAATATGGGTCTGGTAATAAGACTGTTATAACAGCAAACACCGTAGGGATAACCGGCCTATCCCCGGGAACAGATTACAGCTTCACAGTCTATGCAGTCACCAGTAATGGAACCTCTAGCAATCCATCTATTACTGCTAACACAACAACATGTAAGTTCATGTCTGTGTTATACTGTTTTTCCAGCTTCAAAATTGAGGTTTATACTGTAATTGTGGTAAAACAGTATCAAATTCACTCACCCGTTGGTTCTTTGGAAGACTTAGGCTGGGTTGTATTGGAGATACACTATCGTGTAAAAGTTTAGGGTCACTTAGAAATTTCCTTATTTTTGAAAGAAAAGCACAGTTTTTTTCCAATGAAGCTAACATTAAATGATTCAGAAATACACTATATACATTGTTAATGTGGTAAATGACTATTCTAGCTGCAAACATCTTGTTTGTAATGAATATCTTCATAGGTGCATAGAGGCCCATTTCCAACAACCATCACTCCAGTGTTCTTATGGTACTTTGTGTTTGCTAACTGTGTAAGAAGGCTAATGGATGGTTAGAATACCCTTGAAAACCCTTGTGCAATTATGTTAGCACAGCTGAAAACAGTTTGGCTGATTAGAGAAGCTATAAACCTGACCTTCCTTTGAGCTAGTTGAGAATCTGGAGCATTACATTTGTTGGTTCCATTTAACTCTCAAAATGGCCAGAAAAAAGAACTTTCATGTGAAACTCGACAGTCTATGCTTGTTCTTAGAAATGAAGGCTATTCAATGCGAGAAATTGCAAGAAACTGAAGATTTCCTTCAACGGTGTGTACTACTCCCTTCAGAGGAGACCACAAAAGGCTCTAACCAGAGTAGAAAGAGAAGTGGGAGGCCCCGATGCACAACTGAGCAATAAGACAATACATTGGAGTCTGTAGTTTGAGAAATCGACTCCTCACAGGTCCTCAACTGGCACCTTCATTAAATAGTACATGCAAAACGCCAGTGTCAACGTCTACAGTGAAGAGGAGACTCCGGAATGCTGGCCTTCAGGGCAGAGTGGCAAAGAAAATGCCATATCTGAGACTGGCTAATAAAAGGAAAAGATTAATAAGGGCAAAAGAACACAGACATTGGATAGAGGAAGATTGGGAAAAAAGTGTTATGGACAGACGAATCATTGTTTGAGGTGTTTGGATCACACAGAAGAACATTTATGAGACGCAGAACAACTGAAAAGATGCTGGAAGAGTGCCTGACACCATCTGTCAAGCATGGTGGAGGTAATGTGATGGTCTGGGGTTGCTTTGGTGCTGGTTAAGTGGAAGATTTGTACAAGGAAAAATGGATTTTGAATAAAGAAGGCTATCACTCCATTTTGCAACGCCATGCCATACCCTGTGGACAGCGCTTGATTGGAGCCAATTTCATCCTGCAATAGGACAATGACCCAAAGCACACCTCCAAATTATGCAAGAACTATTTAGGGAAGAAGCAGCAGCTGGTATTCTATCTGTAATGGAGTGACCAGCGCAGTCACCAGATCTCAACCCTATTGAGCTGTTGTGGGAGCAGCTTGACCGTATGGTATGCAAAAAGTGCCCATCAAGCCAAACCAACTTGTGGGAGCTGCTTCTGGGAGCATGGTGTGAAATTTCTCCAGATTACCTCAGCAAATTAACTGCTATGATGCCAAAGGTCTGCAATGCTGTAATTGCTGCAAAGGGAGCATTCTTTGACGAAAGCAAAGTTTGAATGAGAAAATTATTATTTCAAATAAAAATCTTTTTTTCGTACCTTGTCAATGTCTGGATTAGATTTAAAATTCATTTGACAACTCATTTGATTAATTAAAGTATGAGTTTTCATGGAAAACACAAAATTGTCTAGGTGAACCAAAATTTTGAACGGTAGTGTATATATCGATTTGTAGAGATTAATGATTGTTACTGTGCACAAACAAGGAAAATTAGAATAAAAGATACAAATCATTAAATGCTCTTAGAGCTACCACTAGAAGCTCCCAACCATGTAGACACAAAAGTGCTTGTTTGACATGATAATTTCAGCGCCTAAAAGTTCCTAAAGAATTGACATGTTGCTTCTTTTCCTCTTGGAACGCAAGAGTCTTCAAAGCAGAATCTGCTACATTCAAATAAAAAAACTCTGTTATCATACTCTAAAACCTCTTAAAAGAAAACCCTATGTGTGAACATATTAAAAGAGTGCTGATTGGGAAGGTAGGAGTCCTGGAAGTAGAACCTATACTGTAGGAGTCCTGGAAGTAGAACCTGTACTGTAGGAGTCCTGGAAGTAGAACCTGTACTGTAGGAGTCCTGGATGAAGATCCTGTACTGTAGGAGTCCTGGATGAAGATCCTGTACTGTAGGAGTCCTGGAAGTAGAACCTGTACTGCAATTTTTGCACATACCTTTGATATGCCATACATTTCTCAGAAGGTATTACCCTTTCAATTTATTGTGACCCTTGGATGATGTGGTTCAATATAACAATGTTGTCTTTGGACCTAAAAAGTTTGTGTACTCCCTATTTTAGCAGTACAGCAGTCCAGAGCTGATCTCCAGATTTCTCCCTAGACTACAATGTTATCCCTGACTATCAGTGTCCTGTAGCACACGTTACTTAAATGATCACTCCTCTCTTTTAAATTGATGACCTATCCCAAAGATAGGTCATTAATATCAGATTAGTGGAGTCAACACTCGGGGTCCAACATTTGACAACCCCACCAATCAGCCGTTCTCTGTGCCAGGTGCAGCCGGATGATAGCAGCTGTTGCGCTGAACAGTATAGCTCTGTCAACTGTGTAGTGCCCACTGCCGGCTACTGCAGATCTGCTCCCCCTATTTCAATAAATAGAATAGTTCACCTATTTAAAAGCAGTGGAGCAACTCTTAAACTACTCTACATATATTCTAACCACAAGTGGCAGTCATTCTCTCCTGTAGGGGAGAAAACAAGGGGATCTGCTACCTTGGATTCTTATAAACAGGGAGCTCTTCATGGCACTAGAGTTCTAGCCCTCTTCCTCTCTGAAGAGACAATTTGCATGTAAACAGGGAGTAAATGGTTGAAGAGGTAAGAGTGGTTCGGACCCTAGGAGGTAGCGACCATGCTATTTTAGAATTTTGGATAACTAGAGGAGGAAACCGTGAAATTTGACTTCAAGGTTAGATTTTTTAAAGGCAGATTTTAAGGACTCAAAAGAATTTAGGGATCCAATGGCTGGTTCCTTTAAGGGGCAAAAACTCAAAGGATTCAATTTTCCAGGTCCAGAAATTACACCCAAATACCCAAGGAGATAGCAAAAAATTTTTGAACCACTCCCCATAATTTTGAAAATTCTTGGAGAACAGGAAAGTCCCAGAAGACTGGAGAAGAGCAAATGTTTTCCAAAAATTTAAAAAGGGGGGAAGGTGGACAAAAGGGGAAATATACGCTGGGGATATGACTTCTATAAACCCGGAAAGATCTTTGAACAAATTAAAATTTAAAAAACCTTTTTAAGTAAACCGGGTAAAATGAATGATTAAACCCAATCCCCCCCTGGGGTTTTTAACTAATAAGTCAGTCCCCTAACTTTAAAAATTTCCCCTATGACCCGAAAAAAATGCCCGGGGGGGTAAGGGGGAAAAATGTAGGGAAAGTAACCCTTATACCTTTTTTTAACCACCCCCCTAATTTTTCCCCAAAAAAAGGGGAAAAATTTTTTACTCCTGTAAAACCGGGGGTAAAAAGCCCTCCTGCTCTGTGCTGGGGCCCCCCCCTGCTCCTTTCTTTCCCCCCCCCCCGCTCTGTGCTCCCCATTCCTTTCCCTTTTCCCCCCCC
>JARQOD010000003.1:454085751-454298081 GCA_033576555.1 Oophaga sylvatica | reverse complement strand
TGGATCCTAATAATAACAACTATACATACACTGTGGATGGTCAAGGTGCCCAATTCAACAAGATTTCAAATATAAGCACAGATTCTGTAGTAATAAAAAACCTATTACCAGGTGTGGACTACAGCCTCACGGTCTCTGCAGTTACCCCGAACAATGTTTCTAGTGATCCGTCTAAAATGATTAATACAACAACAAGTTAGTTCATCAAAAAAATGAATACCGCTCTTGACATGATGCACATTTTTGTGAATCATTTTACATCCGAAGCAGATTCTTACTTGGCATAACCCATCATTAACACTTATATTCTGTTTTATGATAAAAATACATTTATTTTTGATTCAAAGAGATAATATGCTGGTGAGTCGCACAACACCAGGGTTATGGGGTACTCTGCACCGAGCCCGTTGATGTCTATGGGAAACGTCACGAGTAGCACAGCTCGGTCCGTGCCCTGGGCGCTCACTTTAATGGGGATATTTACAGGTGACTTGAATAATGATATGGGGATTCGTGACGCCACTTGTGGTACCTGGTCAGGATGACCAGCGCTGCTATGCAGATCCACTGGAGGGTTGATATTGTGCAGCTAGATGTTAAGCCTTCCACAAGTAAGGCTGATTCCTCCAAGGCAGATAGATGTATAAGAAGTGCAGGACAGATGGGGACCCGGCAGTCAGGGATAATAAGGGAGACACACACATAAGTCAGTTTGGTACCTTTACTGTAGATGTTGCAGGCACTTCCCGGAGTACTGTAGGGTGAAGGATGCACATCGAGATTCCTCCACTGGTAGGTGTATGGCCTCCTATCCTCTGCCTTTTAGTAATAAAGTCCTGACCTGCTTGTAGCTAGGTCTAACTTGGTCTCCGTCTTGTACCTGGCTGATCTTGTGATTGGACCTTCTCTCTGAAAGTACACAGTCTCTGCTCACAGCGTCCTGCTTGCCAGACTCTGTCCTCCTGATCCTGCTACGTATCAGCTCTGTGGTACTCCTGGGACTTGTAGTCCTCCAGGAACTCCGGTGTTCTCCTAATGGGTCGTGGAGTTCCCTATAGGCTCGGACCCCGTTGTCCGGTATTTCTTGCTGAGATGAGCTATTAAGGCTCCTCTGTCTCATTAACTTCCACTCGCCTTCGGCTACCTGGATCCTTACACGATCACACACGCTGGCAGTTGGTGGGCTGCCTCTTCGCCGCTCTTTAAGCGTCGGCACGCTTTCTACAGAGCTACACTTCTAAATTCAGCTCTGACTAGGCTGGAGTGATTTCTCTTTCACTCTTACTAGACTCCACTTACTTGGAACCGAATAGCTCTGCAGCCTCACTATCCTCAGCTCTGCACGTCACTTTCTGCAGACAGACTGAGTTCTCTGAGATGGCTGCTCAGAACTCAGACTCAGAGACGACTCCCTGAGATGACTGACTAGAAACTGAAACTAAACTTCTTTTTATATGCCTAACACAGCTCCCTCTGGTGGTCTTTAAGGTAGCTGTACGTGTATGTATGTGTATAATGACCTCTAGTGGTATCCTCTTTCAGTGCACCCCTCTGGGAGATATGGATTCAGTCACAGCTGGGCTCCACATTCCCCCCTAGTAGAACTCAGCACTCCGGGGCTGAAATACAAAAACAGATAACAATAAAACATTGTATAATAAACTCTTCCTTTACAGGAGGTAAGGCACTCTTGAACGGTTGCATAACGGTAAATAAATAACTATATACATTAGCACGACGAGGAATTGAGCAACCATAAAAAGTCCCAGTCTCTTTTGGAAAAGGATGCTCAACAGGGTTAGAAGACAAGTAAAAATAATGTCCATTCACTTGTTTCAATATCAAAAAGGGGAAAAAACAGATGAATAAATAACAATATATTAAAGCATAGTATAAGCAAAATATATACATTTATATACAATGGTTCTTGATGATTATGTACATGTGTTAGGTCCTACTCTCTGTACCTAACAGGTAATTGCCCTCTTGTTATGCGTACTGACCTACGTGGTGTAGTGGTAGGTGAGGTGTCAGTTACCCTGTCTGTCCTGCGTGCCGGCAACCTGTAAACCTGCCTCCACCTCTCTAGGGATCTGGCAAGCAGAGTAGCGACTGGGCGATGCGGTTCGACTTCCGCCGAGGATCCTTCTTCCTGAAGTGCAACTTCTTGGGGTATCGCCTCCTGGGGTTCCACTTGCTGGGGTTCTGCTTGGGCAGGTTCCTCTGGAACTGACTCTACTGCAACAACTGGTGCAACTGGATGTAGAGGTTCTTCTTGTGGTTGATAGAATTGCAGCACGGGAATGATTACAGCTTCTCCAATTCTGGGCCAATCCGCGGGGAAATCTCCTAAGTCTGTATGGATGACTGATTCATTACTCTCTTCTTGATTGACAACGGGTTCTTCCTCTTGAAGCTTTAATGGATTTGGACACAACTTTAAGTGATCTCTGGATACGGTTGCAGTCGTTCTTCCTCCATCCTTGCTAATTATGCACGTTTTCTTGTTGTCAAACTTTGAATTCTGGACGATGTAGGGCTCTCTTTCCCATTGATCGTCGAGTTTGTGTAACCTCCTCTTTCTTTTTAGGACGACTTCACCAGGTGCGAAAGGTTCAGCTGGCGCACTTTTGTTATAGCGGTCTTCTTGCTTATCCCTGACTCGATTGAGACTTTCTTCAACGCAGGCCTGTACTTTCCTGTACTGTTCCTGTCTGGTTGTGTCCCAGTCTCCAGTAGTCACATCCGCTTCTGGTTCTACAACATCAAGCTCCAGATCCATGGGCAGCTTTCCTGGTCTTGCCCGCATGAGGTAAGCTGGGGTGCAATTGGTGGAACTCACAGGTATGTGATTGTACAGATCTACCAGGTCAGGTAGTAAGTCTGGCCACCGATTTCTCTCTTCGAGTGGTACAGTCTTCAGCAGGTCAATGACGATGTGATTCATCTTCTCACAGAGACCATTAGTTTGGGGGTGGTACGGTGTTGTTCTGATCTACTTACACCCGTACAAGTGACAGAACTCCTTGAATAATTCGGCTTCGAAAGCTGGACCTTGATCAGTTAGTACCTGCTCAGGATATCCGTGTGGTCTATAGAAACACGCTTGGAACGTCTTTGCTGCTGTCTCTGCCGTCAGATCTTTGACAGGGGCGACCACCAGGAACCTGGAGTAGTGATCCACCATAGTCAGGGCATAGGAGTATCCTGACCGGCTGGGTGACAACTTGACATGGTCCAGGGCCACGATCTCCAGGGGACGAGTCGTCTTGATGGGTTGGAGGGGTGCCTTCTGACTGCTGTAGTCCTTTCTTCTGAGGCCACAGGGTCCACAGTTCCGGCACCACCTCTCGATGGAGCTGCGCATTCCCACCCAGTAGAAACGACACTTCAACAGGGTCTCCAGCTTCTTCCAGCCAAAGTGTCCCGCTTGATCGTGGTAGGCTTCTAACACCATCTGGATGTCTGCTCTGGGAACCACTATCTGCCATACCATCTCATGGGTCCTTGGGTTGATGTATCTCCTGCACAGCTTCTCACGATAGATGAACAGCCGGCTTCTTTCATTCCACAGCTGCCTTGCTTGTAGAGGCGCGTCCTTCTCCAAGGAGAACCTTCTTGAGATATCAGCTCCTTGATTCGTCTGACAACTGGATCGCTGTCCTGAGTCTCCTTCCAGCTGTGGTGAGGTAAAGGATTTAACGTCTTACCAGGCGATCTCCTGCTGGCTTGTTGTTCATGGATCATCCCATTTCTATGAAGGCGGGTAGTTCTATCTCTTCCAGATCATCCACTTCTTCTTCTGTGTCCGATTCATGAGGCATCCTGGATAGGGCATCAGCGTTGGCATTCTTGCGGCCCGCTCGGTATTTGATTGTGAATTGGTAATTGGACAGCCGAGCCATCCAGCGTTGTTCCATGGCTCCCAGCTTAGCTGTTTCAAGATGCGTTAAGGGGTTGTTATCAGTGTAGGCAGTGAACTTGCTGGAGGCTAAGTAGTGCTTGAACCTCTCCGTGATGGCCCAGACCAGTGCCAGGAACTCCAACTTGAAGCTGCTATAGTTCTCTGGGTTCCTCTCGGTCGGGCGAGCTTCCTGCTTGCATAGGCGATGACTTTCTCCAGGCCATTTTGCTTCTGACTGAGGACTGCTCCCAATCCTTCATTGCTGGCATCAGTATACAGCAGGAACGGCTGGCTGTAGTCAGGATAGGCTAGGATCTCATCACCCGTCAGGATCTCCTTCATTTCCTTGAATGCTTCTGCCTGTTCTTTACCCCAATGGAATGGAGAATTTCTGCTTTTGAGGGACTGTCCCACCAGGAGGTCTTGCAGAGGCGCTGCTCTCTTGGTGTAGTCCTTCACAAACCTCCGGTAGTACCCTGTCAGTCCCAGGAACTGTTGCACCTCCTTGAGATTTTTCGGCTCCGGCCATTTCTGGATGGCAGTGATCTTCTCAGGGTCCGGCGCTACTCCTTCTGAGCTGACAATATGTCCCAAGTATTGTACCTTTTGTTTGAGCAGATGGCATTTTGAAGGCTTCAGTTTCATCCCATACTTGGACAGTGACTCGAATACCTCCGCCAGGTGCTTCAAGTGATCTTCAAACGTTTTGGAGTATACGATGACGTCGTCCAGGTACAGCAACACAGTTTCGAAGTTAAGATGTCCCAGACAGCTCTCCATCACTCTCTGGAACGTTCCAGGGGCACTGCTGAGTCCAAACGGCATTCTGTCAAACTCACAGAGTCCCATCGGGGTGGTGAAAGCCGTCTTCTCCCGATCCTCCTCAGCCACAGCTACTTGCCAGTACCCACTAGTGAGGTCAAGGGTGGAAAAGTAATTAGCAGTTTTTAATGCAGCTAAGGATTCCTCAATGCGTGGTAAAGGGTATGCATCTTTATGTGTAATGCGATTTACTTGTCTGTAATCTACACACATTCTCATGCTTCCATCCTTTTTCCTGACTAAGACTAGAGGTGCTGCCCAGGGACTACAACTATCCCTTATCACCCCTGCTTCCTTCATATCACGCAACATCTCCTTGGCTTTCTGGTAGTGTGCTGGAGGTATAGGCCTGTACCGTTCTTCAATGGGAGGATGATTGCCTGTGGGGATGTGATGTTGAACCCCTTTAATTTTCCCAAAGTCGAGTGGGTGTTTGCTGAATACCTGAGCATACTCCTGAACTACTCGGTATACTCCTTGTTTCTGGTGGGCTGGAGTGGTGTCTGTCCCGACATGGAGCTGCTGACACCAATCTCCACCTGGGTGGTCGGACCGTTATCCTCCACTGGTTGTGGGGAGGTTAAGGGCTCGGTCGTGTGAATGGAGTTATTATCCACAGCATGTAACTTAGCAACAGTGGCATAACGTGGTAATTTGACTTCATCCTCTCCCCAGTTGAGAAGACGCACTGGCACCCTCCCATTATGTACATCCACTACCCCTCTGGCAGTCAAGAGTGTAGGTCTGTGCTCTGAACAATGGGGCTCTACTACTGCTTGGTAGTTCTGTCCTCTCAGACCTATTGCTGCTCTACACCAAATAAGCATTTCACTCATAGGGGGTATCACAATGGGGTTCGGGTCTGTCACCCGTACATTACCAATCTCACCACCGGTCAGTTTCACTTGTTGCTGGCACATCAGGGTCCAAATCTCCTTCCGGATCACTCCCTTTTGCTTTGGTCTGGCAATTTCGGCGAGCTGTTGGAGTAAAAACACAACCTCCTCCAAACAGTTACTAATAATGTTAGTGCCTAAAACCACATTCAACCCATTTTCCTCATTAACAGTCTTTACTACAAGAAGTCCCTGATTCTTTAGCTCTACTCTCCCCACTTTTACGTCTACATTTTTAGCCCCCAGTAAGTCAAGAGGGAGGCCATTAGAGGCGTATACAGCAAAGTCAGGGTTTGGGGGTTGGAGACCGTCACTGGACCAGTATCTATTGTAGAGAACATCAGGTATGACGGTTACCTGAGATCCAGTGTCCAGCAGGGCAGGGATTGCAATCCAATATGATGGACAGGTATGGTCTTCCTCCCACAAACCTGCGGTTCCAGTCTGAGGGGCCTGATGAGTCTATTCCTGGGTGTTGGCCCTCGGACCCAGGATTTGCTCGTTTAAAGGACACCAACGTGCTAGGTGACCTTCTCTGTGGCAGCGGTAGCAGGTGATCTCTCGGCGGGGATGATGCTGGTCGCGGGTCCTTCCTGGGGGTGGCGTTGTCCTCCGGTGGGGCGACGTCCTTCCTCTCCTCCGGCGCATCCAAGGAACATCCTCTGGGCAGTCAGCTAGCAGGATCTTTCCTTCTTCCTCCGTCGGCAGCCGCAGGGCACTCATTACAGTGGCCAGGTTTTTGGTCAACTGGCGCACTTCTGAGCGCAAACAGTCCAGCTCAGTAGGGGGCGCCACCTGCGTTTTGGCTTCCGCAACCAGCGGGGAAAAGGTGGATGCTGCTGGCTTTAGGGTGGCTTCACTCGGGTGACACTGGGTTGCCATCTCGGGTGTTTCCAGGGGACGCAGTCCTTTTATAGCCATGTCCTTAAGAGCATCAAAGGTAGCATCAGGATGATCCAAGGACCACCAGTGCACAGTCCGGCTTTCAGCTTGGGACCTCAACCCCCGTACAAATTGTTCCTTTAACATTTTATTTTCGTTGGAGACACTCATGGGGTTAACTTGTTTGAGTGCTCGCAGGGCCCCTTGTAGTCGGCAGGCATAGTCCCTAATGCTGTCATCTGGTTTCTGGGAGCATTGGTAAAAACTCGTCCGGAGATCTGTTTCAGTGCGGTCCTCAAAGATAGTCTGTAGCTTTAAGAAAATTGCATGCTCTGATTCCTGGTCTGCAGCTGTCCAAGTCTCTACCTCTCTCTCAGCAGCACCAGTTAATTGTCCCACTAACACTGCAGCTCTCTGCTTTTCTGTCATAGGGTACATGTCCATTATACTGCATATTTTCCGCTTGAACCCTGACAGGGTGTCCGGCTTGCCGCTGTACTGAGGGAGCCACTTTGCTCCAGGCATGTATGGCAGCATTAGCGGTACTATTGGGGCCACAGGACCAGGTGAGGGGCCAGCATTTCCAGCCTGTGCAGCAGCGCCGAGGGGTAAGTCATTAAGGCCGTCGGCCTGGGCCGCGTTGTCGGCTGGCTGCTGCGACATGTTTGCGCCCCCCTAGTTAATCGTAGCCTACCTTCTCTGAAGGCTGCAGCTCCGCAGGGCACAGGGGTGTGTAGAAGGACCTGTGTCGCTGGCGCTCTGACGTCAGAGCGTTCACTGTAGCTCTTCACAGGACCTGCCGCTGTGTCAGCGTTGGGGGCGTGTCTAGGACTCAGCGCGCTTTTGCAGGTACGCCCACTAGTTTTCGCGCCGTGGCGCTGTAATTGGCGGGCAATGGCGGGAAATCTTCACCACATACAAAACACAGTCTTTTAGTGAGGCACACAGTACCCGGTGGCAACGGGCACAAGTTACTCCGTTGCTGCAGGGCACGCAATCCTGTTCGTGACGCCAGGAAAGATGAGTCGCACAACACCAGGGTTATGGGGTACTCTGCACCGAGCCCGTTGATGTCTATGGGAAACGTCACGAGTAGCGCAGCTCGGTCCGTGCCCTGGGCGCTCACTTTAATGGGGATATTTACAGGTGACTTGAATAATGATATGGGGATTCGTGACGCCACTTGTGGTGCCTGGTCAGGATGACCAGCGCTGCTATGCAGATCCACTGGAGAGTTGATATTGTGCAGCTAGATGTTAAGCCTTCCACAAGTAAGGCTGATTCCTCCAAGGCAGATAGATGTATAAGAAGTGCAGGACAGATGGGGACCCAGCAGTCAGGGATAATAAGGGAGACACACACATAAGTCAGTTTGGTACCTTTACTGTAGATGTTGCAGGCACTTCCCGGAGTACTGTAGGGTGAAGGATGCACATCGAGATTCCTCCACTGGTAGGTGTATGGCCTCCTATCCTCTGCCTTTTAGTAATAAAGTCCTGACCTGCTTGTAGCTAGGTCTAACTTGGTCTCCGTCTTGTACCTGGCTGATCTTGTGATTGGACCTTCTCTCTGAAAGTACACAGTCTCTGCTCACAGCGTCCTGCTTGCCAGACTCTGTCCTCCTGATCCTGCTACGTATCAGCTCTGTGGTACTCCTGGGACTTGTAGTCCTCCAGGAACTCCGGTGTTCTCCTAATGGGTCGTGGAGTTCCCTATAGGCTCGGACCCCGTTGTCCGGTATTTCTTGCTGAGATGAGCTATTAAGGCTCCTCTGTCTCATTAACTTCCACTCGCCTTCGGCTACCTGGATCCTTACCGATCACACACGCTGGCAGTTGGTGGGCTGCCTCTTTGCCGCTCTTTAAGCGTCGGCACGCTTTCTACAGAGCTACACTTCTAAATTCAGCTCTGACTAGGCTGGAGTGATTTCTCTTTCACTCTTACTAGACTCCACTTACTTGGAACCGAATAGCTCTGCAGCCTCACTATCCTCAGCTCTGCACGTCACTTTCTGCAGACAGACTGAGTTCTCTGAGATGGCTGCTCAGAACTCAGACTCAGAGACGACTCCCTGAGATGACTGACTAGAAACAGAAACTAAACTTCTTTTTATATGCCTAACACAGCTCCCTCTGGTGGTCTTTAAGGTAGCTGTACGTGTATGTATGTGTATAATGACCTCTAGTGGTATCCTCTTTCAGTGCACCCCTCTGGGAGATATGGATTCAGTCACAGCTGGGCTCCACACTGGAAAAATTCTGCAAGCATATTAAGCTAAATGACAAATGCTATAAAAAGTACTTCTAAAAATATATTGTAGACCCTCTAATGTATTGCTGATCATGGGGATGTACACTAGGTCTTGACACATCCGAGACTGTCCGAGGAAAAAGTGGCTGCATGGCCAAGTTTGATCCGATATTCAGATTGCACTCAGCCATACAAGTCAATGAGTCCATGGAAAGCATCATACTGCAATCGGGTGACATTTGAGTGCGGTCTGATTTCCACAGACTTATGCAATGGAGAAGATGGAGAAAGAGAATCAGATCACACTATGATCACAATCTGATCAAACTCTGATCATAGTTTTATCAGCGTGTGATTAGCATATTCGACCTGATTCTCTCAGATGAGAGAATATACGCTCTTGTGATCCTAGACCTAACTTGTGAACAGTGGAGTATGGACCCATAGACTTTCTATTGAACCTGTGCACCAGCATGCCACTTTTATGCATGTGGTTGAGCATTTCTGATCCAGACCCCACTAATTTTCTCACCTTCACACTACCACCATCTATGACTTCTGTGGAGCCCTGGGTAGTGATCAAGCAGGAAGCCAGAGCTCCGAGGGGTCTTCCCACATTTTGATGGAAGGAGGGGTGATATTTCTTCATCCTTTCTTAGTTTTTGGTCTTGGGGATTAGGACTTCAACTTCAGTGCCTCCTATTGGAAGTAGCAATCCTAAAAGTCATATCTAGCCTTTATTGATCCTTGCCATTTGTCTTGGGATAAAAGCCAAACCAGAATATCAGTTTGCAGACGTGTTTTGTAGTGTTGTCCGTCGTCAGTACAAAGTATGAGATCTGATTTGGCTGTATGAGAGGCCTCTGACCGGGGTCTAAAGAGTAACGTTTCTCCTTATGGAGAGTTACATACCTAACATGTCAGTGTAAGGAAACTTATAGGCCACGCAATTCTCCTCTAAGAAATTATCCAAATTGCCTCTTCAGTAAGGATTGGACTTGAACTCAAGTGTCACCTATTGGAAGTAGCAATCCTAAAAGTCAATATGGACCCTTTAACAAGCTTTGCTACATGACTTAGGACAAAAGCCAAACCAGATTCCCAATTTGCAAGCATGGTGTCTTTTGGTATTGCCCCTCCTCCGTGCAAAGTATGGGATCTGATTTGTCAGGCGAAAGGCTAAAGACTGGGATCTAAGGGGTTAACATTCCTCCTGGTGGTGGGGCGAGTATTTAATTTCACAGAGATGCATTGCACAATGTAGAAGTCTCCTTACACTGGCATGTCACTCTTCACAAGGAGAAATGTTACCCCTTAGGGATTACAGAGTTTTGAGGGTATTTCTTCTTTTGTAGAGTTTAGACTTGTTAATTATCTATTTTAGTACCTTAAGGTACTGCCATAAACAATCGCTAGGTCACAATACGACGCATACAATGCGATCGCTACGGATTGTTCTATCGCTAATGCTGCGCATTAGCGATTAGTTACGACGCTATCGCGTAGCGTCTCTAGACTTAGGTACAAAGACCGCAAATCGCTAGAAAGTGCACAGCGATTAGATCTTACCAGCGGAGCGCGACATAAATAGGGTCCGGAACGATTCAGACGAGCGAGATCAAGCAGGAAGCTCGTCGTGAAGCTGCGCACTGAACAATACGTAGGTCGCTAATGTGACTTTTTGCGTCGTAGCGATATTGTTTAGTTGGCATACATTAGATTCTATCATGCTGTTTGTGAAGACTTGTACAACAGATATGATCATAAGATATGTGAGATAATTAAAGAACTAAGTCTGTTCTTCTTGGATACTTATCATATGAGACAAGAGAACAGTTACTCGTATTTTGTAACAAATTTGGATTTTATATTTCCAGAACCAAGCATAGTCCAAGGAGTGGAAGTATCGGATGTATCCGAGAATACGATGACTCTTCAGTGGGATTTCTCCAAAGACACCAATTATAAGAACTATACTTACACTGTGGTTGTTGAAAGCTACAATTTCAATGAGATTTCAAATACAAAAAGTAATTTTGTAGTCGTCCAAAACCTATTACCAGGAGTGGACTACAACTTCACTGTCTCTGCAGTCACCGAGAACAATGTTTCTAGCCAACCGTCTAGCCTTGTTAGTAATACAACAAGTAAGTTGACATTACGTAGTGCCAGTGTTTACCTGACTGTTCGTATGTGAGATGATATGGAGAGTTTGAGAATAAAGTAGGTCACAATGAGATGACGTAGCAGAGTAGAGGTAATAACGCAGTCTTACACCTCATCAGATCTCAAGGCATATGTGTCTGCAGATAGGTTGTCACTGGAAGTGAAATGTATAATTTCACGCAGAACATTCATTTGAAAGCAATTTCGGAATGTGCCAGATAAACCATAGTGGTAGCCAAGTCTTAAAAAGAGGATTTCTGTTTTTGTTCACTGAAAGAGGATGGGGATGCTCTATACCAGCAAAGATGAAGATCTTAAAAAGCTTGAGTGCTGGGATATTCTTCTTTTCTGAATACTTTCCGTTCACGAGCACCACACTTCAATATGGAGTGCCAACCCATTTTATTGTATTCCTAGAGATCGTAAAAAGGCCAGAAGGTCATGTTTGATTGTGGTGAGAGACCCAATTTAAGGTAGTTTTCCTATCTCAGACTTTTATGCTATATCTACTTCTGAGACCTGCACCTATTTTGAGACTTGGTCCTCATCTTGAACCACATTTGACATTTTTGGCATGCATCATAAATGTAAAGAAGAGGAATATCCCTTCAATTCCTTCCCGACATACTTTGTAGATGGCACTCCATACTGGCGGGTGTCAGCTGTGTTATACAGCCAACACCTACTGCTAATAGCAGCAAATGGACCTAGCTCCAGTCACTGCTGTTTAACCCCCTAAAAGCCAATGTCTATCCGTGACCGTGGTATTTAAGTGGTTTGATTCCTATGGTGCTTCAATTCGGTGCCCATTACTTTCCGCCCTATAAAGGTGATTGTCCAGTGGTGATGGTTTGTCATAGCAGACATGGGCTATTGAAGGCCCCCGTTGCCGCCATCTATCTGTTCCCATAAAGTCGTCCAGTGGCTGGGCTTAATGGTAAATTATATTGTTTATTTATTGCATTACTGTGGATAAAACAAACAATGACACAATGAAGTCACAACTAAAATAATTAAAAAATATATATATTTAGACTCACCAC
Source organism: Oophaga sylvatica (assembly GCA_033576555.1). Classification (NCBI taxonomy): domain Eukaryota; kingdom Metazoa; phylum Chordata; class Amphibia; order Anura; family Dendrobatidae; genus Oophaga; species Oophaga sylvatica. The sequence goes on along the minus strand of JARQOD010000003.1, from coordinate 454,286,118 downwards.
ATCTATAATTCTATTTTATCCTATTTTGGTTAATGCTGTAAAGCAAAAAAATAAAAACAAATTGAAATGCCGAAATTACTATTTTTGTTGTCTCACCTTTCAAAAAAAAAAAAAAAAAGGCATCAAAACATTGTATGTACCCCAAAATGGGATAGCTGAAAGTTACAGTACAGAAACAGCTCAATTAACTGAAAACTAAAAAAGTAATTAAACGTAAAATCATGGAGGTGATTGTTTTTTGTTACTTCTGAATTTTTCGCTTTAACCATTAAAATATAGTGTATGTATATATGTTTAATGTATAAATTTTTTTTTACAAGTTTAGTATCATCGTAATCGTTCTGAAAACAGATTTGACAGGTTGTTTTTACTGCATGAAAAACATTGGAAAAACACAACCCAAATAAAGAATAGGTTAAATGCTGTTTTTCGCCTTTTCAGTTGAATTTTTTTTCTAAAACATTATATGGCAAAATGATTAATGCCTGTCAAAACAACAGCTCATCCCACAAAAAACAATCCTCCTAGGGTTATGTCGATGGAAAAAAATAAAAACGGTTATTGTATATCTCTTGAAAAAAAGGGGAGTTAGAAAAGAACAAAAGCACAAAGACAAAAATTGACTGTGATGGGAGGGCGATCAGAAATAAAAATGACCAGATCAGGTATTAAAAATCAATTAAAAAAAAAAAAAAAATCTGGTATATTATGATATTGTTTCTCTTTTTAGTGCCATCCACAGTGCCAACATTTCAGAATTCTGGCAAATCAAATGATTCTGTAAGTTTAAACTGGACTTTCCCCAATGATATTAATAATGACTCATATAACTACATTGTGGTACTACTGAATGACAGCACCGAACTGTCCACACGCAACAATTCATTGGAAGTGAAGGATCTGACAGCAGGACAGACCTACAGCTTTACCATCTACACTGTCACCAGCAATGGTGTCAAGAGCCGCAAATATCCCAGTATAAGTTGCACAACAAGTAAGTCCTTATGATCAACTTAAAGGGAAAATAATCTCTCTATTAATGAAGAATGTATTTAAAAGACTTTAGACCTAAAAAAAATCTTGTCTTTGTTTTTCAGGACCCAATGCTCCAAACAATCTTCAAGGCAATGCGATTAATATCTCTGAAATATACGTAACCTGGGCACCACCAGGAGATGTTAATGAACAGTCTTATAACTACCATGTGATGTGGCAAGATACAACGGCACCAGAGAAGGAAACCACTAGTGTTACTACTAAGGACACACATTTCAGTATAAAGAACCTGCTCCCAGGACATCTTTACAATATAATTGTCACATCTGTGATCCAAAATACAAATAGTGTTAATGCGCAAATATTCACTCCGACCAGTAAGATTATTTCTTCTATGCACTTAAATGATTGTTTCCTTAAAGAAGACCTGTCAGATTTTTGTCAGACTTGATTATTTTATTCCTATTGTTCCCCTGAACACTCAGTTTTTCATTTTATTTAAATCCACAGTACGGTTCCAGAGATGTAGGCCTTCTTATTTACCGCAGATGTTTATGGACGTAGCTCACAGGATCCTCTGGGGCGTGTCTTTAGGCTGCTCTGCATAACTGTCCTGTGAGACACACCCCCAGGGAGAGACTATAAAAATAACACTAAATAAAAAGGTACATATCTCTAAAACTGTATGGTGGATATATAAAAAAAACCACACACAATTCTCAGTGACGCAATGAGAATGATATGAGAGTATTTTAAAAAGGGGTATGTTTTTTTTTTTTCCAAGAGACCAGGCCAGGTGCCAGGCTTGTCTGTAGGCTCTGTATGGTATTGCAGTTTATTCCCATACTCTTGAATGCAGCTGAGCTGCAGTACCAGAAAAGGCTCATGGGCGAGGCACAGCACTATTTCTTTACTCAAGCACCTCTTTGATGACAAGCCATTTAAAAAGGCGATTTGCTAAATACTTTCATTCCCTATTAAATACGGTGCTGGAGAATCTTCTCTGGCATTGTATCATTTGTCTGTTATTCTTCCTGTAGTTGTATGAACATATTGTAATCTGGGTCTTACTATCCCTCCTGTAAATAGACCCTGTCCCTAAAAAATCTGTCATGTCTAATCAGGGTTCCCAGTGTCAGCCTATGGGGCAACACATTAGTCAATGGAAATGATAAGGGCCAGTTATCAATTTGTTCATACATTGCAAAGAAGAATAATTGCAAAATGGTACAACCGAGTGCTAAGGGAAGATATTCCAACATTACAATTTTATGAAAAATGCAAGTTATCTGGTTAGATAAGCCGGACATGTCAAAAGAGCCAACAGATCCCTTTAATAATAAAAACAAAACTCCACTGCCTTTAGTTTTTTGTACTTCAATACCCTCCTTGTTTCAATATCTCAAATTATTATGATGATCTTCATTTAGTTGAGCAGGGGGACTGGGTATTGTGTCCATTATACAGATGCTAATATCAACTATAAAGATGTGTTCCCCTTAAAGGGAACCTGTCACCATGAAAATGCAGTCCGATCTGCAGGCACCATGTTATAGAGAAAGGGGAGCTAATAAGATTTATATATAGTTGTGCGAGAAAAGATTCAGAATAATCTGTGTTTTAATCATTTAAACCTCAGCTCTTTCTGGGGTTTTTGGCCAAGTGGGCGGTCCTATCAGTGACTGACCGCTATCACTGTATGCACACTTATATATAGAAGGCTGTCAGTCATTGATAGGACCGCCCACTGGACTAAAATCCCCAGAAAGAGCAGCAGACTAAAGGATTACAACAAGTAATTTGTTAATCTCTGAATGTTCGACTACTGGGACTTCAAATACTCTCAACATCGGGGGTCTGAATAGGTGATAAGATAGTTTTTCCTGAAAAAGTCCATACACAAGCACTTGTAAATTATGTATTCAATTAAAAGGGGTAGTTTACTAAAAAAAACAAAACAAAAAACAGACAAACATATATTTCCACTTACAGCAGTCAGACAAAAAATACCGTTCCCTTATGTGATTTTTTTTTTCTTTCAGAGTCAGTTACTACACAGGGCTTAGTTGCTGGTAGCGTAAGCAACACCAGCGTCACACTGACATGGAAGAATCCTAATACTCCTGATAGTCTTGTGTCAGGATATCGGGTCACTGTCTATGTGTATGGAGAGAAAAAAATGCAGAATGAAACCCCTGACGAAAAATATGTTGTGAATAACCTGGTCCCTGGAAACGTTTATAACATGACTGTTGAAAGTTTTTCTCGCATTCCGAAACCCGGCACCACTAACCGGGCGTCCAGAGCGGATACCAGCATCACATCCTACAGCACGCCAAGTGTCATCGAGGTGGAAACAGGTAAATGAGACGCCGCTGATCAATAGATCCGCAAGTCTGAAAGTCCCAAAATAACCTCAGCTAGCCAGTAAATGCATACGTGGAATATTTGCCGATTCATTATTACGTTTGCCCCTCTTTTTTTTTTTTTTTCAGTTTTTGGTGCTTTTCGTCCATTTTTCATTTGCGCCTGATTTGTCTTTTTTTTTTATTCGCCTTTTTTTTAAAGCTTATTTTATAGGTATATGCCATTGCGTGGGGACTTTATTTTCCAGATGTTTTCAGTGTATTCATCAATTGTGACTATTTTTGTGAAAATTTTGCTGCATCTAGTAAAGCATGTTAGTTTTTGGGCAAAGAGGTCAAAGGCAAAACTAATGAGCATGTTTGATATTGCACAAAATTCATAAACTGCATGCATCATTTTGAAAAATTTGGCTTAAAAAATGTATATGAATACTAAAAGATAAAGAAAAAGGACTTTAAAAAAAAATGCAAATGATAAATCTGACCGTTAACGAGGACCTGTAATCAGGATATTCGACCACTTTAATGCTAGTAGAATTTAGTTCGCCCTGTTTTGAGAAGTTTATTCCTGAAGGTTCATGCTCAAATGGGCAAGTCATGACTCGGTGTGCTGTACTTTGCCGCTCACGGCCAGCGTCTTGTCATTGATTGACAGGTTCCCTAAGTGACCTGTCTCCTCTGCACATGCGCCATCATTGCTCAGGTTCATTACAAGAAAACAATGTGAACCAAACAAGCATTTTAAGTTGAAATGTTTTTTTTTTTGTCATTTTTTTTTAGGAGCGGGACAATGTTTTAGGTACATATACATTGCTCCACATAAATGAGTACATCCCTCATCCTTAGTTTCCATTCAGAATTAACATTTTTTGGGGGGATAATACATTTCAAATTACTCCCATGGGCCACTGATTGCAAATGAGATTTGTTATTTTGCAGATACAGAAAAATAGTTTTCTTAACAAAAGCACTCAAGACCATGTAGTGAAAATAGTACACCCCAATGAAAGTTTTAGGAGTAAAGCTAAAATTTAGAAGAATTCAACCACAGAAGTCATTATTTGGAGCCCCATCAGTCAGTTCACTATAAAAGGGTGTGAAATAAAACCTGAGAAAGAAGGAATGAGGGGAAAAAAAGGGGGACGAGCGCTATCTAAGTGTAGTAAAAGTGCTATTTTTTTCCCAACGTGAGAAAAATTGGTTTCTCTCCCCTGATGGGGTTGTGCAATTAGACATGTTTGTGGACAAGGGTAATCTCTTCTCCGGTATGCTGCTCATCTGAAAAACTATGGAAGGTGACTTCTTCTCTCCCACAAAAATCCTCCATGTGGATGAAATGTAGAAAAAAGATTTTTCAGAGGCTGCTGTTCCTATGTGGCCAAAAACCGTTAAATTTACAATGGGATATAACTTTGGTTTTATTTAAGGTGTGATACAGCAAAGATACCTTTGTATCTAGACTTTGGCTCTATGATATGAGTAATATAGAAGTGTCAAAACTAATCTATAGCAATAGCACAAACATGGAGATCTCAATGCTTGGCTAATTGAACTTTCTCCTTATTCAGACCCGGACCCCGTCGGTAACCTCATGTGTTCTAAGGTGGATGCGTACCAGATAAAAGTTATTTTTAAATGTCCTCTTGGGAATTATTCTTCATTTGATGTGCTGGTGAACAATAAAATCAGAATTAATAATCTCACATGCCATGATGATATCGTAGTATCCAACCTACAACCTGCCGCCAGTTACAAAATTAGCGTGAAGACTATGGCTACAAACAAATCTACCACCTCAGAAGTGATAAACTGTGCAACTGACAACACAGGTAGGTCACCAGCTGCCACGTACGCCATTGTCCCGAATGTTGTATGGATGGTTCATTGACCAAACCTTTCTTTTTCGGCAGGAGTCATTGTTGGATCAATATTCGGCGTCCTATTATTCCTTCTCCTCATCTCAGTCATCGCTTTCTTTGTTCTGAAGAAAAGAAGGTGAGATATTGTTTTAGATTTATTTTTTTCAGAAATATTTCCATGATTTTAAGGCTGGGGGTATAAAAATCCCACCCCTCCCAAAAAAAAAGAAAACAGAACGGAATTTGTCTGATTTCAGAACTACACTACACTAGCCACTAAGGAGACTCAAGGTCTCCAAAAATTCAATACAAACAGCACAAAAAGGCAGCAAAACTCACCTGCCCAGATCTCAGAACAAATGCACTACAGGGTGCAGCCAGCCCATAAAGCAAGATGTTAGCAGCACAGGTGCAAAATACCAGATTAAACAGCCACTCTCCACATACCCTATTCAAGGAGGGGTTGACTGCTCAGTATACAATTGCACAATAGATGTCCGCATAGGGTGCCGTTCACACAAGGATTCTGCACAGTGTCCGGTTCACAGCCTATTAATTACGCCCCTACTATTTGACTAGGCGGGCTGGCCAGTACACTCTCAATGCGCACCAGTGTGAACACCCCTTATGCGAGACCAAACGTGCCTGGGCTCTGCTGCACCCCGAAAAGTAAAGTGCAAAAAATTCAAAAATAGTGGGGTATTAGTTAATATTTTGGCCAAAATACGTAAGCTTGTAACCTGCGCCAAAGGTCCCCACGCTTACAAGTACCTACACTACACTAGCCACTAAAGGAGACTCAAGGTCTCCAAAAATTCAATACAAACAGCACAAAAAGGCAGCAAAACTCACCTGCCCAGATCTCAGAATAAATGCACTACAGGGTGCAGCCAGCCCATATTTTTGAATTTTTTGCACTTTATTTTTCGGGGTGCAGCTGAGCCCAGGCACGTTTGGTCTCGCATAAGGGGTGTTCACACTGGTGCACATTGAGAGTGTACTTGCCAGCCCCCCTAGTCGAATAGTAGGGGCATAATTAATAGGCTGTGAACCGGACACTGTGCAGTATCCTTGTGTGAACGGCACCCTATGCGTGCTTCTATTGTGAATTGTATACTGGGCAGTACCCCTCCTTGAATGGGTATGTGGAGAGTGGCTGTTTAATCTGGTATTTTGCACCTGTGCTGCTAACATCTTGCTTTATGGGCTGGCTGCACCCTGTAGTGCATTTGTTCTGAGATCTGGGCAGGTGAGTTTTGCTGCCTTTTTGTGCTGTTTGTACTGATTTCAGAACTCCAAAATAAAAACTTTAGATAAAGTTCATCTAATACGGTTTCATTGTTTGTTGATTTTGATCCAAAGTATACAGTTGGGTAGTCCTTAAAGGGGATTTGTCACCGAATTCCACAGTACAAACTGAATCCATAGATTTTATTACATAATTCTCGTAGACCATATGAGACTAATGTACTTACTCTGTAAATCCATGTCAGTATGGCTGTACAAACCTGATATCCGGTAATCCTCTTATTAGCTACAGAGAGAAAGAGCTCATACGTAAGTGTTTTCTTTACTACCAACCCAGCCTGACTGACAGCTTCAGCTTATACTGAGCAGTGTGAGATCTCAGCAGGGAGGAGGAATACTGAGGAGCTGTCAATACAGGCTTGGGGAGCAGAGATTAAGTTTAAAAATTTGAAACCGGATTATGCAGCCATCCTGATATGGATTTTAAAGTAAGTACACTAGTCTCATGAGGTTTAAGAGAACTAATTGATAATGTATATGACTTGGATTGTGAAATCTTTAGACATATCTGTTTTAACCCTTTCCTGCTCTATGACATTTATATTTGTCTTAATTAAGTATAATCCCCTCTCCAGGAATTATACATGCATCATGTTGATCTTGCAGATATTGTGCTTGAACTTGCGAAACTAGCAGCGGATGTCCAGTAGACACGCATACAATAGTTTGACTCCTGTTCTCTCTGGTTCTTGCAATTTAATCCTTTAGATACCAGGGTCAATAGGTATTGGGGCATCAAAGTAGTTATAAAGAGGTAGGGGGCTCTATTAGTCTATCAGCTTCTCTGCAACAGAAGTGTGGGGGTGCTAATACGTTTGCATAGTAGCCATGGGTCCAACAATGGTCCCATGGCTGCCATCATAGTGTTCCTTTAGATCATAGGTATAATAGGCCTGTCAGCTTCATGTTGATGTCCATAATACACTGCAATACAGTCAGATTCTGAATGGTGTGCCAGGGGCCCACCAGTAACGTTGATTTTGCCGGGTCCCACTTTTCATCTGCTTACAAATATTACACTATCTTCATTCACGAATTTACTTATATCTCTATATAATAATAAACTGGGTAGTTTGGTTAATGAATGATGAGATGCTGCTTTTTCTGTACAGAGTAAATCAAGTGAATTATGCCAAGTACTGCCCATACAGTGGGGTTGGGGGCCCACCAAGGAATTGCCCTGTTACCCTATGGGCCAGTCCAAGCCTTAATACAGTAGTAGTGTGGTGTATTATTGCGCTGTATTATATCAGTGATTAGGCTTAACTATGTTCAAGTCTCCTAGCGAGAATTTAAAAAAAGTAAATAAAAAAAATAAATAAAGAATAACTGATATTAAAATGAATAAAAAGAATTGAAAAAAGTTTTTTTTGGTGACAACTACAAAAAAGTAGCAGAATTGAGAAAAAGATTAAAAGCTTTTTTAATCACATTGTATGTTTTCCACTAAAAAATACAACTTGTGCAGCAAAATAAAAATAAACGTCAAATGAAAAATTAAACCTCTATATCTCTTGGAGTGCAGGAATAAAAAAAAAATACTTAAATACGTTGAGGCCATAATAGTGGCATCCTGAAGGCTTAAATATGACATTTTTAACACATTATTATTTTTTTCCTAGGTCAAAGGGTGGTCAAGAAAGCATTTATGGTCATAGTCTTCAACGCAGAAAGTAAGTGGAGGCATACAATTTGTGTTGCTCATTTTTACTGTACTCTTTTTATTTTATGGTCATATATGGTGCTACTCCTTTTTTATAGAATGTTTTATAGTTTGTTTTTTAAAAACCCATTTCTTAAAGTTATTTGGAAATGTTGCAATATCGATGTCGAGAACATGTACTATATATGTGATCCTTACCAACAGTGAATGTAAAGGTGGCCATACATCAACCTAAGGTAGCTCGAACTAATGTGTGTCAGATGTTCCGTCTGCATTTGTAATGGGAAAAACTAATAGGTGTGTTGAATTTCTACATACCCAATGCTTTGTTCTCAAGAGATAGAAGCTGCAGCTAGAAGTATCTGTCGCCATCGTATTCCCTTCCCCATTTAAAAATACAAGCCTACTTGGCCAAAACAATCCTACATGTGTATGGGGGATTATTAGGAATAACTATTGGTCCTCAAGCTTTTGAAAGTGAATGACCAACCTTAGAAGCAGGGTCGGCGTTAGGGGCAGGCAGACCAGGCAGCTGCCTAAAGCCCCCGCTCCTCCAGGGGCCCTCAACCAGTGGCGTGCTGCTAATAGCGTCACACCATGCGGCCACTATGGGGCTCTTGAGTAAGAGGGGCCCGGCGCTGCCCCCCAACCCCAGCATCGCACATTCAACTTATCGGCATTATAGACGCCGATACAGTTGAAAGCAGTGATGGAGGAGAGAACGTTAAATGATGCTCCCTCTCCCATCCCTACCCCTCTGCTTGTGACTCAGCGTGTGCCAGCAGTGGAGCTGATGAGACACTGAGACGCTCTGCAGAAGCCGGAGCAGCAGGGGGAAAGAGGAGGAGAGGTAAGTTTTGTGTGTGTGTATGCATTATATATTGCGTGTGTCTGCTGTACTATACTGTGTGGGGGTTGACTGCACTATACTGTGTGTGGGGGGCTGAATTATACATTGTCTGGGGGCTGCATTATACTGTGTGTGGGGGGCTGTATTATACTTTGTGTGGGGGCAGCATTATACTGTGTTTGGGAGGGCTATATTATACTGTGTGTGTTTGTGGGTGCTGCATTATACTTTTCTAAGGGGGCTACATTATACTGTATGTGGGGGCTGCATTATACTCTGAGGGGGGCAACATTATGCCCTGTGAGGGGACTACATTATACTCTGAGGGGGTCTGCAGTATACTCTATGAGGGGGCTGCAGTATACTCTATCAAGGACCATGGGGAGTGCATTCTACTACATATACTATATGGGACCTGCATGATACTGTTTCAAGGACTATCTGTGCAAATCATTCTTCCTCAGCCAGAGTAAGGGTAGGTGCACACGGTCAGTAAAGTTTCGGGTTGGGCGCTGCATACTTGTGCAGCTTCCAGATGTTACAGAATAGTCATGCCCACTATTCATGCATAGATGCTCACCAGCGGAGACTGACATGTGGCGCATCTCTCCAGACCGCAGCATGTCTATTTTTCTTTTGGAGGCGCGAGCCTCCCGCAAGATAAATTTCACCTGTACAATGTATTGGACGCGGTGAATCCACACAGTTCAATGAACACATGCTGAATCACCTGCGCTCAATAGCCAGCAGCAGACATGTGCTGCGTCCAAAGCGCTGTCAATTACTAACCGTGTGCACCTACCCTAAGAGGCCGAGAAACAAGCGTCGAATGACCTCAATATTGTTGATCACGATTGTTTACCGGCCTGAACTCAATGCATGTAAATACAACTGAAATGTGATGGTGCAATATGTGAGCAATTGGGGCCCCACTTTGTCTAAAACCGGCCCGGCATAGGATGATGGTGTCAACCTGGCCTAGAGCTACCTCTCTTGAATAACTTATAGGGTCTGCATCTATGAAGTGCGCTCTATAGCATTTTCCATTCTATGTTCCTTTTGTCAAATCTTCGTCAATTGAAATCTAGGGCTGCCGAAATTAGCTCCAAGTGCCCTTATAATGTAGTTGTGGAACATGGAAGAAGATCTTATATTTTCCAAATAGAAAACCCGTCCTTAAAGAGGTAGGCCACTTCTTTAACACTGATGACCTATTCTTTAGATGTGTCATCAATGTCACCTGACATTCCAGCCAGTCGGCTGATTCCCGGCGTTGTCCGAAACTGTCCATTTACGGCAGCTCCATCACCTCTATAGTGGTTGCGTGTGGGTACTGCATATCCGCCTCTGTTCAAATCAATAGGGGGTGGATGTGCGATACCAGACGCAGCCACCATTCTGTCGACAGAGCTGAGCTGTGTAACCGAGTAGTTATGGTTGCCGCCGACACTGGGAGCAGCTGATGGACGGGGATGCTGGGTATTGTACCCCCACCGATCAGACATTGATGCCCTATGCTAAGGATAGGTCATCAATGTTAAAGCTGTGAGAAACCTTTTTAAGTTAGTATCTAATGAGGTCAATGATCGCTATACGATCTTTGTTGTAATATTTATGGTATGGGTTTTGTACTACGCAGCTAATGTGACAAGCCTGCTTCTCATCTTGTTCTGGATTTTTTTCTAGATATCACACTGTTCCAAAAAACAACTTCAAGCAGCATTATGAAAAGAACCATGCGAACAGCGACCTTGGATTTGCAGAGGAGTATCAGGTGTTTGTTCATTTACTATTTCTATCACTTAAAGAGTATTTGTTGCAATTGCCGCTGTTCCACTGATTCTGGAACAGTTTTTATTTTTCTTCTATTCCCCTCTGTTCCAAAGTTATGCCCCCTTTAATAATGATGCAAATTTTCTCTTCATCCAACTGTTGTTGTGCCACAGAGCATTTTCTTTTTCTCCTCTGATGCCAGCCAATCAAAACAAGGCCACACCCACAGGGCAGTTCTGTTGTATACAACCAGTTTGTTGAAGGGAAAATGTTCTTCCTTGAGAGGGGCATAGCTTTGGAACGGAGGGGGACAGAAGAAAAAGAGAAACTGTTCCAGAACCAGTGAAGCAGCACCAATTGGAGGAGGTGCTCAGTAAAAAATGAAAGAATCCAGTTGAAGGTCCACTTTAACTTGTATAAAAGGATCTAAACAGTGGAAATGTGTAAAAAAAAACAGAAGAGAAGGTGGTAACTTATTTTGTGTATCTAGTATGCTCAAAACCATAGTTTTAAAGTGATCATAAAAAAGAAAACTGCTCTTACTTGTGTCAGTTGTTGAGGACACAACTCCAACCAGTATATTTGACCAAAGAGTATTATGGATATCAAACATGGAAAACAGAAAATACAATGTTTACTGGCATTTGCTTCCTTGGTGAAGAATAAAATGTAGCAAAGACAGATCTCTACATTTAAAGCTGAGCAATGCGTTCCAAACCTGGAATTAGATAGTCATCAGACACATTTTGTCACTGCAGTCCTCCACCACTAGGGGAAATACTACTTACCTTGAACTTGTAATAGAACGGCATGCTCCAAGCTCCCTCTAGTGGTGGCTTCAGACATTTATGTCTATGGAGGGAATTTGAAGAACCATGTAAGTGTATATGCACACGTTAACACGTTAAGTATTTGCAGGCCTCTCTTAGCAGGACAAATGCAACACTTACGCATTTTGGGACATTTTCACTTGCAGTTTTAATGCATTCATTTGAATAGAATAAGTACATTGCAAGAACGCTGAAAGAATTGACAGGCTATAGATTAATTAAACCCAAACCATGGGTAACATCTTTAAACATAGTTCCAAAATGGAACAGGGCAACTGCACTTTTTTGCACCTTTTTCTGCAATTTAATGTGGCATTCTCATAAGGAGGTGTTAGATTTAGGATTTTTTCTCCTTTCTTTCATTGCCACATTGTGCTCATGTCTTTATTCTTAGACATGGCTTTGTTTCAAACAGGATTAAATGGGTTGATCATCCCATACGACCTATGAGATGACTTATCACCCTATTAAGGGGACACTTGTTACACCTTTCCTGTCTGGAATGTAAATTTATTTCTCCGTTAATGAATTTGGAAATTTTGCAGATAGAGTTGTGCTGATTTATGTGCTACAGGTGTTATTCTTGCTCATTCACCATTCTACTTTTCATCTCAAATTACAACAATGTGAACGTTTTAGTATTTTCAATAAAGTTTATATATTTTTACTCCATTTTCTCGTGTATCTATTTGGGCTTGATGCTCTGTTTTTTGTGATATATCAAGAATTGACAGGCTGCAGATTTTGAAAAAAGCACTGATGGTTAAAATACACAAGAAAAAAAAGAAAAGCACAGTGTGCAAGAGATTTCCGAAAACTCATTCATTTTGCTGGTACCATAAAACTGAAGACTGCAAGTACTCAACATGTGCATAGGATCTTAGAAAACTAAAGTCTCATCAGCGCTAAAAATATAATAAAAAAAAATCAATACCGTTTTTTAGATCTGAAAGTGACATGGAGTGTCAAATATTTTATCAAGGGAAGTTTGATAAATCAGGCTTCTCCATATAACGTCCAGATATAGCCAAGTTTACGCAGATAACGCAACACTGTGATATGGAAAAAAAAGGGAAATTTTGGATCTTCGATTCAATCAAAGGCGTGTGTAATGATAAGTTTTTTTAATAATCTTGAGATAACATTCATGGTGCGTTATTTTGTTATGATTCACATATTGTGTATGCCGAGCTTTAAGAAATTACTCCTTTTTGTTCTTTCCTTCCACATGAGCTTGCCTTAAAATGGTAACATCAGGCCATGTGCACACAACGTTTTTTTTAAACATTGAGTTTTATAAGTAGAAGGCGCTACAGGAAACTCTGGCATGCTTTTTTTCTCCTTCGTCTCATTGGGGGACACAGGACTGTGGGTGTATGCTACTGCCACTAGGAGGCTGACACTAAGTAAACATAAAAAAAGGTTAGCTACTCCTACGCCGTATACACCTCAGCACTGGCCGCAGGCAAACCCAGTTATTGCTTAGTGTCTGATGGAGGCACACGTCTGGTTCTTTTTCCAGACCATTTTTTTTTTTTTTTTTCCCACGAAGATGAGATAGGGGCGACGGATCCTATTGAAAGGGTCCGATCTCCCCAAACCATCAACGGGCGAGCACGTGGAGTAAAGCCTCCAACGTATCCTCTCCCGCAACGTGGGACATAAATGCCGGACTCAGCCCTGACCACCCTAAGGTATTGAAGCCCTAGGCTGTACAGAGGCAGGAGTTAGTCCGTGCGGCCCCCACTGCACCACCAATGCTAGACTGCGGTGCTGCAAGGTGGCGGACGGTCCCTCTCCTCATCCCCTGAAGGGGTGATGGAGTTAGGGTTCCTGCACCGTCCCTCCCCTTTTTACTGAGAGTCCCCCTCTAATGCGCTGCATGTGAAGACGTAAGAAGTGGCATCAGCCAAGATCTACAGAATCTCACCTTCAAAGTCCAGGACGGCCGCCGCCGAAGGATACAGCAGCGCTTCGGGTAAAAATTTAGTCCCCGGCTTTACCCTGGGACTAGGCCGCGGGCTGGAATATGGTCCGGCGTCGGCCGGAGGGGGGGCCGCGGTCCTGAGAGTGGGGCTCCGCTCCCGGCGGCGTCTCCTTCCGGCGGGGCCGCCCTCCGACTTTGGGGTGGACGCCGCCGGAAATTTAGGCCGCGGCTTCGGATGGCGCTAGGCCGCGGCTTCAAATCTAGTCCCCGGCTTTTCCCGGGGACTAGGCCGCTGGCCGGAATGTAATGCCGGTGTCAGCTAGAGGGGTCGCGGTCGCGGGAGTGGGGAGGCTCGGCTACATGAGCACTTCCTCTCTGACAGAGGAGCGCTCTTTTTTGAAAGATTGGAGCTCGGATGTCCTTTTTTTCTGCGGTTATATTCGGACTCCGATTCGGAACACGAAAAGACGCAGGGGATACTGGACTGGGGTAAGTGCTACTACCTCCAGCCTGATTGTTGCGCACTTTTGCGCCCCTTCCGCTGACCGACACATCCAGTTTATTGTGTACTCTGTGACGGATTCAGAATGTCCAAAAGAACTAAGACTCATACGATACTTTATACCGCATGCATTGCTTGTAGGTCCCCTTTTCCGCACGCCCAGACTTCTCGGGTCTGCGAAGCCTGTGACTCTGAACGGGCTCAGGAACCCTCTCCTATAGCCCAGCCTAGTGCGTCAAGTCCCCCTGAGTGGGCCCTATCCCTGACTCAATCTGTGGCGTCATTAACCAGAGCGGTCGAGTCCCTTCAAGCTCCCGATAGGAGCAGGGACAGTGGTTCACCCGTCTTGGCTACGTCTCAGGAACCTCCGGCCTGCAGGGGCCGCGCTCTCACCAGGCAGACACAGGGGAAACGAACCCACACTGTGTCGCCCATGCCGTCCGGAGCCTCGGCATCTTTTAGTTCCGTCTCCCGCTCTCCCTCTCCTTTGGCAAGTGATCAATATTCGGATTCCGATTTGGAAGAATCACTTAATCTAGAGGCACCGTATAGTCAGGAGACAATTGACAGTTTGATCGAAGCTATCAATCAAACCCTGGGGATAGACGATGAGTCCACCTTGACCTCTGGTCACAAGGTGTCCTTTAAACGAGCCAGGCAAGCCCATAAGGTTTTTGGTGCTCATCCTGAGTTTGAGGAATTAGTGCAGCGCCACCGGGAGAAACCGGACAAGCGCTTTGCTGGACAAAAGGCTCTCAATACTAGATATCCTTTTGCTCCTGAGCTCCTTAAGAAGTGGACAGAATCTCCTTCGGTTGATCCTCCTGTTTCGCGTTTGGCATCTAAAACGCTCCTCTCCATTCCCAGCGGTTCCTCTATTAAGGAGCCAACGGATCGTCTAATTGAGAGTTTGGCCCGTTCGGTATTTGAGGCATCAGGTTCTGCTCTCTCTCCTTCTTTTGCAGCGACTTGGGTTGCCAAGGCCATGATATCCTGGTCGGAGTCTCTAAATAGAGCTCTTCACGGCATAGAGGTGCCGTCTGAGGTAACCCAGATTTCTAATCAAATAGCTCTTGCTGGAGACTTCTTAATTAATGCGTCCATGGATGCGGCAAATTGCGCAGCATTAGCCGCTGCTAATGCAATTGCCATTAGAAGATCCTTGTGGCTAAGAACCTGGCGAGCGGATTCAACCTCAAAGAAGTCGCTTACATCTTTACCATATCAGAGTGGTTGATTATTTGGCGAGAGACTGGATCAGCTCATATCTGATGCAACGGGAGGGAAGAGCAGTTTCCTTCCTCAGCAAAGGATTAGACAACCTTTTCGTCGACAACCTCAGCCTCGTTTTAGGGCCTTTCGTAACCCAGGCTGGGCCGTGCCAGCCACCTCCAGCGGCTCAGGTCGGCCTAATCAGGCCAGAGATCGCCAGGTCACCTACAGGACCAACCCTCTGGGAAGAGGGCGATCTTATCAGCCAAGATCTAGAGGGTCCAAACCCCAAAGATATTCGGACAAATGACTGGAGGCAGAATCCGGTCAATTTATCCAGGGTAGGCGGCCGCTTACTCTGGTTTCGCCCCACTTGGCTATCAGTGACTCACGACGAGTGGGTCAGGGAGTTAGTCTCCTCGGGGTACAAAATAGAATTTACCAGCCTTCCCTCAAATCGCTTTTTTCCTTCGCGCCTTCCCAAGGAGGAGTCTCGGGTTCGTGCCTTATTCAAGGCGGTCGAGTCTCTTCGGCACAGCGGGGTTGTCGTACCTGTACCGGAGGTCGAAAGAGGTCAGGGATTTTATTCCAACCTGTTCATTGTACCAAAGAAGGACGGTACCGTAAGGCCCATTCTGGATCTAAAGCGACTGAACCGGTTTGTCAAAATTCGGCATTTCCGAATGGAGTCTCTCCGTTCGGTCATTGCAGCCATGGAAAAAGGGGAATTTCTAGCATCAATAGACATCCAGGATGCCTATCTTCACATCCCCATATTTCCCCCTCATCAAAGGTTTCTTCGGTTTGCCATCGGCAAACTTCATCTTCAGTTCGCAGCCTTGCCATTCGGGCTAGCCACAGCCCCCAGGGTGTTCACAAAGGTCATGGCTGCTGTTGTGTCCATTCTGCACTCCAGGGGGTAGTCATCCTGCCTTACTTAGACGATCTCCTCATCAAGGGTCCGTCTTTTCAAATCTGCGAGGAAAGTGTCAGCATTACGTTAGACACCCTTGCTCGCCTGGGGTGGCTGGTGAATATGAAGAAGTCATCTCCCGTGCCATCTCGGAAGATCACCTTTTTAGGGATGAATTTCGACACCGCTCAGGCCTTAGTTCTCCGTCAAGAGGTACAGATCCTTCGCCGACCAATTTCTCACACCATTCGTTTTTGCATGAGGGTCCTAGGAAGGATGGTGGCAGCAATCGAGGCTATTCCATTTGCCCAATTTCATCTTCGCCCCCTTCAACATGCACTCTTGGCAGTATGGGACGGGAGCCCTTACTCCCTCAATCTTCGGTGCCGTCTGTCCCTGCAGGTCAGGCAGACTCTTATGTGGTGGACGAGGAGCACCACTCTTCAACAGGGTCGTTTGTTTCCTCCAAATTTCTGGTTGGTTGTCACAACGGACGCCAGCCTGCTCGGATGGGGGCAGTGTTTCGTCACCACACAGCCCAGGGAACTTGGTCTCAGCAGGAATCGACCCTCCCGATCAATATTTTAGAGATCCGAGCTATTCGGCTGGCTCTGAGGCAGTTTCATCAGCATCTGGCGGGCCACTCAGTCAGAATACAATCGGACAATGCCACGGCAGTGGCATACATAAACCATCAGGGAGGTACCCGCAGCAGGGCGGCCATGCACGAGGTAAAACAGATTCTGACCTGGGCAGAGGTAAATCACTCTGTGATTTCAGCGGTCCACATTCCGGGCGAGGAAAACTGGGCAGCGGATTTTCTCAGCCGCCACGGCATAGCGTCAGGGGAATGGTCACTGCATCCCGAGATTTTTCAGCTAATATGCCGACGCTGGGGAACCCCAGATGTGGACCTGATGGCTTCCAAGACAAATGCCAAGGTGCCCAACTTTGTTTCCCGGTACCGGGATCCGCAGGCATTTGCAGTAGACGCTATGGTCCTACCATGGAATCAGTTTCATCTTCCATACTTGTTTCCACCAATAGCTCTTCTCCAAGGGTGATCAGAAAGATCAGGATAGAGGGTGTTCCAGCGATATTAATCGCTCCGGATTGGCCGCGTCGCTCATGGTACGCAGAGCTGGTACAGTTGCTCAGCGACGCTCCCTGGCGTCTGCCAGAACGCGTGGATCTTCTTTCCCAGGGCCCTGTTTACCACCAGAACTCAGCGGTCCTGTGTTTGACGGCCTGGCCGTTGAATCTTGGATCCTGACCAGGGCTGGATTCTCTAAAAAAGTCGCCGCGACGATGGCTAGCGCCCGAAAGCCCGTTTCGGCTCGCATCTACCACGGTACTTGGAAGGTCTTTTTTGATTGGTGTAGGGAACATGGTTGTTCCCCGCTTCTTTTTTCAATTCCAAACATTCTATCTTTTCTCCAGGCGGGCCTAGATTCAGGTCTAGCACCTAGTACTCTTAGACGACAGATATCAGCCTTGTCGGTTCTTTTTCAGCGAAAGATCGCGTCTAATTTTCAGGTTAGGACCTTTATTCAGGGGGTTGTCCATATAGTTCCTCCCTACAAGGCTCCCTTAGAGGTTTGGGACCTCAATCTAGTCCTGGGAGTCTTGCAAGAGGCTCCTTTTGAACCTTTGCAGGAGGTTTCTCTGTCATTTCTTTCCTGGAAAGTGGTGTTTTTGGTAGCCATAACATCCATAAGGCGGGTTTCGGAGCTGGCTGCACTGTCTTGTCGAGCTCCGTACTTGCTTTTCCATCAGGATAAGGTAGTGCTCAGACCAACACCACCTTTTTTGCCTAAAGTCGTGTCCTCATTTCATATTAATGAGGACATTGTTTTGCCCTCATTTTGCCCAGCTCCGACGCACCGAGTGGAGAAGGCTCTCCATACGCTGGATCTGGTGAGAGCACTCAGGAGATATGTATCTCGGACGGCGTCCTTTCGACAGACGGACACGCTGTTTGTCCTCCCTGAAGGTCGCAGGAAGGGACTCGCTGCCTCTAGATCAACCTTGGCTAGGTGGATTCGGTTAGCCATTCAGGAGGCTTACCGCATCAGAGGCGCGGTGGTTCCCGCAGGGATCAAGGCTCACTCCACCAGATCGGTGGGTGCCTCCTGGGCCCTTCGGCATCAGGCTTCGGTGGAACAGGTTTGTAAGGCAGCAACCTGGTCCAGTCTGCATACCTTTTCCAAGCATTATAATGTCCATACCCAGGCTTCTGCGGATGCCAGTCTGGGTAGAAGGATTCTTCAGGGCGCGGTTGCGCACCTATAAGCAATGCTTGATTATAAATTACACTGTGGAGTCGGTTTCCCACCCAAGGGACTGCTTTGGGACGTCCCACAGTCCTGTGTCCCCCAATGAGACGAAGGAGAAATACGGATTTTTGTGTTACTCACCGTAAAATCCTTTTCTCCGAGACGCTCATTGGGGGACACAGCACCCTCCCTAAGAGCCGGATGGCTTTGTTTTGAGTTAACTTTATTCTCTGATTAATCTGTATCAGCAGTTTTTTTCTGGATATACTGTATCTGTGTTAACTCTGATGTATTTTAGCCTCCTACTGCTTTTTGCACTAAACTGGGTTTGCCTGCGGCCAGTGCTGAGGTGTATACGGCGGAGGAGGAGCTAACCTTTTTTTATGTTTACTTAGTGTCAGCCTCCTAGTGGCAGTAGCATACACCCACAGTCCTGTGTCCCCCAATGAGCGTCTCGGAGAAAAGGATTTTACGGTGAGTAACACAAAAATCCGTATTTCCTTGAGCATCTTTTGTGAATTTTTTTCTGTTTCCTAAGCATTTTTTTAATGGGTTTGGCCTCTGGTGTTTTATTTTTGTGGGGATGGTTTTTGTGATGTCCTTTTTTACTTTCTTTTTTTTCACTCCACTGAATAATGAAGAAACTGCTAGCCGGCTTTTAAGCACAAACTATGCTAAAACACTCCGAAAAGACATCCAGGTATCTTTTCTGCATCCCCATTGACATGTAAAGTATAGAGCGTCTTCCAGGTGGAAAACGCAAGAAGACTGGACATGTCACATTTCTAGCTACTTGGCATTTTTAGAAACCTGAAGTGGTTAACTGAAGTTTATAGGTTACTCAGGCGCTTTCCACCTGAAAAAAGATGTTGTGCTCACATACACTAATAGGAAACCTATTGTATGGCCCATTCAAGCCCCGCAGGCATTTGTATCTAAGTTTATTCTAAGGAGACCTCCTTTAGTTGGGGTGTCCTTTTTTCCATTTTTGGCCTGCTTGTAAATGTTTGCATAGAAAGAACTATGACTGTGTATCTCCTTGCAGTAGGGACGAGCCAATGGGATTCTACCTTAAAATGAGATTGTGGTGTGTCCTGCTATCTGTTAGATTTTAGGTATTGAACTCATGGCACAATGGTGAAGACTTGAGAAGAAGTCAAGATTCCATTAGTCCCTGCATTCGCCCCTTCCTCTTTACCTCCATCTTTGTAGCCTCAGTTAATAGAGAGCTGGCCTTATACTTACTATTATAGTATAACTTTTTATGTTCATACCAACAGGATCTTAACTGTGTTGGAACCAATCAGCCAAGAAAAGCAGCTGAGATTCCAGACAACAGGGTCAAGAACCGTTTTACCAATGTCCTACCATGTAAGTAAAGAGACAGCCATTCTAGTGATTGGTAAGCAGTGAGTACTGATTAGTCTAGAAGTAATTCGTGAACTTATTACCTTGGAGTACAAAAATAATAGAAGTATCACTGAACACACAAAAATTTAAAAATTACGGATATTTATTGACTCTCCAGTGTCCTGCAACGGCAAAATATTTCAGGCCTGTGCAATGTGTTAAAGGTGTTGTCTACTTCCAAGAGAACCTCTTCTTGAATAAAGTAGTCTCTCTTGTAAAATAAATAAAAAAAAAAACTTCATTCACCTCTTGTTCCAGCAACGTGGTGTCACTTGAGCCCTACAACTTCATAGTGGCCGCTACATTCTCACCACTTCCACTTGAGGTTCTTCTCAAGGAAGTGAGTGCACAATAGCAGGAGCTGATTGTCTTCAGGGTTTGCTTGACAACCGGCGCGCACATCACTGGAACAGCATGTGAATGTTTTTTTTTAATAGTTCTTTTAGAAGGGAAACTGCTTTATTAAGAAAGGGTCCTCCTGGTAGTAGAGAATCTCTTTAAAACCTATTTGCATAGTCCAATAGTATGGAACAAGCAATTAATGAAACCGATTATTGTCCCGTGTAAATATGCCGGCAATCGCCCAACAAATGGGCATTCGGATTTTTCTCTCTCGGACACAGACAGAAAAGAGCCCCTATGAAAGAGCAGTTTATGGGCCCTGGTCTAGTAGCTCACATAATGCACAATTCCACCTGCTCTAGAGACAGTTGTGGCCCACTTACCATTTGGGCCCCAGGTTGCATCTGGTATTAAAAACATCATTATCAGCAGCAGATTATCCAGTATAAAAAAAAAATGGATGTGCTGCTTATAACGATAATATTCTCTGTGCTCAGAATGATCATATTAATAATTGTCCTATACCTATAGCATTCTGATTGGCCCAGATAGATAGGCCATTAAATGACTGCCAATCAGCTTGTATGTAGCCAATAGACGACTTTTAGTGGCTGTGGTTGGCAGGTGTAAATTAACTTATAGACAAAGTCCTTGCGTCGAGACTCACTCATGGAAAGGAAAACGGAGATAGATGAAGCATTGGCTAAAAAAAGGAGAGGTTCTAAAAATAAATCTCACCCAAGACCAATCAAAAAACTTGGCCATTATGAAGAAGCTGATGACGAAACGCGCGTCAGGGTGAGGGGACGCCTAGAGCACATTTTCTGTGGTCGATTCACTTCATACAGATAATATACATTTTTTCATAGTTTCCACCTCTGTTACTTTCAGCACCAGGCTTACAGTAGGACACGCTGTGGCTATTATTAGCATCTGTTTTTTGTACTCAGCCAGCCCTTGTTCATGATATTAAGAGGGATCCAACACACCATATTATGTTCCTGCTTGGTTACTAGTTTATTTTCATGTATAACTGCCACCAAACTGAGGGTCTTTGGGGTGGATTTATATATATTTATATATTGTGGTCTGTTATCTGTTTAAGGGGAGTCACTGTACTTTTATATACCCCTTCAGTTATCCAATCTAATCCTTATGTGACATCCTCCTTATCCCTCACCTTCTGCTCGGCGTCCGCTAACAGCATTTCTGCTTCTGCTTTTTATATATGATGTTTTTAATATAATTGAATAAAATTAATTATTTTATCTTTAATATTTTTTGGATCTCTTCTTGCCCTTCCATATTTATTTTATATGGGATTTTGTTGTCATATAGTGAATGAAGTGCCTTTTCCTACACAGGATATTGTTTTGATTTAATTATGGTTTTATTTATTGGAATGGGGTGGAGGGTAACCTTGCTCATGTTTTACGAATATCAACATATATACGGTAAGCAAACACCTTGCTCCCTCTTCACACAACCCCACCTGCAGTCCTAAAAATTTGGGCTCGAGGACAAATTTTTAAGCAAAAGTATATAAAGTTACACCTCGTTTAGAGAATAAAAGGGTCCAGAACTATCTCTGTTGATACAGTAAAAAGTTGTGAACTACAATAGTACGTTCTAATTGTATTATTTGAATTTTATTTTAAGACGACCATTCAAGAGTTAAACTGTCCGTCGTCAACGGGATGTCCACTTCCGACTATGTCAATGCCAACTACATTCCGGTAAGTGCCAGCTGTAGATTTGTCCTGCTGTTTGCATTTATCAGCCGTCGCCATCTTATTTGTATCTGTTTGGGATAACGGACGGTCGCTTCCTGTGATATAATCGGATATTTTACCGCAACGCATCTTTCTTCCTACTTCCGAATGTGATAAGATGATGCAATCCATTGTGCAAATTGTTTAAAAAATGTATTCATCTGCAGGGTTATAATTCAACCAAGGAATTCATAGCCAGCCAAGGTCCTTTACCGAATACCACCGCTGATTTCTGGAGGATGGTTTGGGAACAACAAGTCATCACAATAGTAATGCTGACCAACTGTATGGAGAATGGTCGGGTAGGTTATAAGTCCCGAAACTAGAGAATGTAAAAGTTTCACGTCCCTTATTACTTACCGCGTAAGTAAATGAGATTATTGAATTTCTTGTTCCATAGGGTTAAAGGGAATCTTTAACCAGGTTTTTCCTACCTGATCTGAGAGCAGCATAATATAGGGGCCAATACCCTGATTGCAGCACTGTATCACTTACTGGGCTCCTTTTCTGCTGTTTTCATAAAAATCAATGTTTTGTTGCAGATTTCCCAGATTTCTAAATGCTGAGCTCTTTACAACCACATCCACACCACTGATTGGCAGCTTTCTGCCTATGCACAGTGTAAACAGAAATCTGCAAATCAGTGGTGGGGGCGTGGTTATACAAAGCTCATGAATATGGAAGAGTATGACTACTGGTCATGAAACAGGATTTTAATAAAACCTGCAGCAAGCAGTCCAGTAAGTGACACATCCCTGGAATCAAGGTATCTGTTCCTACATTATGTTGCTCTCGGATAAGTTAGTGGTTGATAATGATTACCTTTAAAATAGACCCTGGTGCAAACTTTTACGCAATAGTTTTTGCAACTTCAATTAATAAAGCAAACTTTAGTCCCTGTCCACAATTTTTATGGCTGAGCAAAATCCATACAAGGCTTCAACACGTTACAGGCATTCCCCACTATGTAAGGCAGAAAGTTCAAAAATGCTTCATGTCCTTGGAGCCCTCAATGTTCATATACAGTCATCATCAAAAGTGTTGGCACCCTTGAAATATTTCTCCTGGAAAATTATTGCGATTACACATGTTTTGTTATGCACAGGTTTATTTCCTTTGTGTGTATTGGAACAGCACAAAAAAGGAGAAAAAAACGGTAAATTGGAGATAGTTTCATACAAAGTCCCAAAAATGGGCCAGGCAAAATTGTTGGCACCTATTCAAAACTGTGGGTAAACAGCTTTGTTTCATTCATGTGATGCTCGTTCAAACTCACCTCTGGCAAGTAACAGGTGTGGGCAATATAAAAATAACACCTTAAACCAGATAAAAATGGGATACATTGACTCAATCTTTGCATTGTGTGTCTGTGTGTGCTACACTAAGTATTGAGAACAGAAAGAGGAGAAGAGAACTGAGGACTTG
Organism: Oophaga sylvatica; assembly: GCA_033576555.1. Taxonomy (NCBI): domain Eukaryota; kingdom Metazoa; phylum Chordata; class Amphibia; order Anura; family Dendrobatidae; genus Oophaga; species Oophaga sylvatica. Next base: position 454,262,694 of record JARQOD010000003.1, on the reverse strand, counting down.
AGAACCCAAATTGTCGAAAAATAGCAACAATCTCAAGGTTACAAATCCATCTCCAGAGATCTTGGTCTTCCTTTGTCCACAGCATGCAACATAATCAAGAAGTTTACAACCCACAGCACTGTAGCTAATCTCCCTGGACTTGGATGGCTGAGAAAAATTGATGAAAGGTTGCAACGCTGGATGGTCCGGATGGTGGACAAGTAGCCCCAATCAAGTTCCAAAGAAATTCCAACTGTACTGCAGGCTTATGATGAATCCCTGCCAGCTCGAACTATCCATCAACATTAGAATTAAATGAAACGCTATGGCAGGAGATCCAGGAGGACACCACTGATGACACAGGGACATAAAAAAAGCTAGACTACAGTTTGCCAAAATATACGTGAGTAAGCCAAAATCCTTCTGGGAAAGGGTCTTGTGGACAGATGAGACCAAGATAGAGCTTTTTGGTAAAGCACATCATTCTGCTGATTATTGAAAATGAAATGAGGCCTACAAAGAAAATAACACAGTACTGACTGTGTGCAAGCCATCATGAAATCTGAAGATTACCAACAGATTTTGGGTCACAATGTAGTGCCCAGTGTCAGAAAACTGGGTTTGTGTCCTAGGTCGTGGGTCTTCCAGCAGGAAAATTACCCCAAACCTACTTCAAGAAGCCCCCAGAAATAGATGGAAACAAAGCGCTGGAGAATTCTGAAGTGGCAGCAAATGAGTCCTAAATCCCATTGAACACCTGTGGAAAGATCTTAAAATTGCTGTTGGGAGAAGGCGCCTTCAAATATGAGAGATCTGGAGCCGTTTGCAGAAGAAGAGTGGTCAAACATTTCAGTTGAGAGGAGTAAGAAGCTTGTTGATGGCTGTAGGAAGCAAGGGATTGTTATTTATTCCAAAATTGTGCAATCAAATATTAAGTTGATGGTGCCAGCAGTTTTGTCAAGGCCCACTTTTGAGGTTTTGTGTGAAATTATGTCTAATTTGCCTTTTTTTTTCTCTTTTTTAATGTTGTTTCAATACACACAAAGGAAATAAACCTGTGTATAACAAAATGTGTGTAATTACAATAATTATCTTGGAGAAATACTTCTTTTTCTGGAGCAATTTCAATAGTGCCAACACTTTTAGCCATGACTGTACTGTACAATCTGCCATCACAAGTCACCAGGACCTAGATGTGACTGCAACCTCTGTACTGAAAGAATTCCTGTCCTGTTCCTGCTGTACAAGGTAGTGCACTTCTTTTAGACATGCTGGGAGGTGTAGTTATACAGCAGCTGGAGAGTCGGCTTTGCTGACCCTAGCTGTGGGAAGTAGATTTTCCAAAACTTTTCTCACCTATATGGCTATAATTTTGTGTTGCTTTTACATATTTCACCAACCATGCATATTAATTTCTTCAATTTCTTTTTCTTTTGTAGGTAAAATGTGATCACTACTGGCCGCTGGATTATACCCCGTGCACTTATGGAGACATAGCAGTCACCGTTACGTCAGAAACCATTTTGTCAGAATGGACAATACGAGATTTCTCCATCAGACGGGTATGTGCTGTTCATTGGTAATGTTATATTTCCCAAATATATAGAAGTTCACCTTCACACACATTGATCGGTCTTATCAACCTAATATCCTACAGTGTTAATTAAGGGAAAGGCAAAAACAACAAAAATAAAAACATGAATTAGTTGTTAATTGCCTTGGTGGGAAAAAATCCATAGAAATCTCATTCTGTCCCCATATATTTACTTAAAGGAAAGTTTTCCACACCTCTTTTTTTATGCTTCTTTCAGTTAATTTACTGTATCAACTTTCTCTGGCAAATGGTTCTAGTGTCAATGCTCTTACAGTAAAGAATTCTTTCTGTTGAAAGGGAACCTGTCACCTCTTTTTGGCACTGTAAGATGCGGCCACTGCCCCGCCGGTCCGGGGGCCTCCCATTTTCATGTGATGTTGTCATTCTGCTTGCTTCGTGTCACGCTCCTGTGCAGGCGTACTGATCTGCCCTGTTAAGATACTCATATTTGGTATTGCCGCTTTCAGAATCACCCGATCTATCAATATGAAAAAAGAATTAACCTGATTACTAAAAGGCTTATGAGAAAAAAGTCAAAACGCCAGAATTATGTTTTTTGGTTGCCACAACGTTGCATTAAAATGTGATAACAAGCGATCAAAAGATCTTCTCTGCACCAATATTGTAAAAACCAAATTGAAATGAAATCCAATGCAGTGTGGAAATATATAATAAATTAAAATAATAAAATACTAAAAAATAATAAATCCACACCTAACAATTGAATCTCAAATCAAAAAAAGTGGATGGCATAAACCAGCCGAATAGGAAAACATAACCCTTAGTGCAATAGGAACAGGGGAAAGGAAGAAACGACTTCACCAAGGCAGTGGGAGTAAAATATGAAATTTTATTATGTATAAAAATATAGCACAAGCATCAATAAAGATAAAAAGGAAGCCAAAGCCCCACACAATATAATCCAATACCCTGGTATCTAATATGAATCAATCAGGTCAATAGTAGAATATATCAAAAAGTATGCTAAAAAAAGACAAAACGATAGTACGGTGGAATATATATATAAGTGCACTCAAAAAAGGAATATATATGTATATACAAAAATTATGCTAAAAAAATGCATGAAACAGTGTATCCACACAATTATGTGTATGTACTCTTTACAATGTGCCCTTAAATATATACGCCGCTAATGCAAATATAATGTGTAGCAAAAAGTAGTGCAGACATAAATAAAAAACAATGTTGCCAATACAAGAAACCACAATATACACACCAAATAAAATGTGCCTATATAAGTACCAACACCGTGACTACCATGGCTACTGAATGTCCATACAATATGAGCATACAACCTGAAAATACCAGGGGAGGAAATCGCATTAAATACAGCGCCGCCATGTGTGTAATCAAGCCGCGCATGCGCAAAGGAGACCGTCGCAACGATAAGCCGTCACAAGGTAAGTAACAAAAAGCATCACAGGTCATGTAACCTCCCATTTGTATGACCGAGCCCGGTCAGATGGCGCATGCGCAGTGTCTTCTGACACGGCAAAATCAAACCCGGATCGAGACTACACGAGCGTCTCGAATCGCATGTACTTTTGTAAACATACTAGTAAGTATGGAGGCGAAAACGTTCACCCTCACAATGTATAGCAGTTATGGCAAATAACCGACAAATGACTGCTCGATCTAAACAGAGGGAGACAAATGCCAATGTCACAAAGAACCAGAAAACACACGTATAAATATAACGGCATATACAGGTGAAGACAGCAGATATACCAATGCAACAAATGGCAATAGCTTGGCGTTAATGCACATTATATAGCTTCAATAAAAGATGAAATAAGAGATAAGCCTAACCCAATCGGTCATATCGGCCCCATTAACACATCTTTTGTGATCGAATATATAAAAACATGAAAAAATAATAATGAATGAAAAAAAAATAAAAAATAATAATAATTAGCCACTTGTGTGTAGCGGCGCATGTCGAGAGCTAATGAGTGTCCATCACATGCAGAAGACGTCAAAGGTCCGGACACTGGGGTCATGACACTGGGAGACACCCTTACCATGCGATTGGAACAGTCAATGCAATCCACATGCGCACAACACAGTGAACTGAAAAAATAAAAGGAAAATCAATAACAATAAACGAAACAAGAAAAAAATAATCAGTAAAAAATGAACATTTTCAACCACAATTGATGTAGGAAACAACTCTTTGTAGATATGCACTTAGTTCATATCTACAAAGAGTTGTTTCCTACATCAATTGTGGTTGAAAATTTTCATTTTTTACTGATTATTTTTTTTCTTGTTTCGTTTATTGTAGGAAACAACTCTTTGTAGATATGCACTTAGTTCATATCTACAAAGAGTTGTTTCCTACATCAATTGTGGTTGAAAATTTTCATTTTTTACTGATTATTTTTTTCTTGTTTCGTTTATTGTTATTGATTTTCTTTTTATTTTTTCAGTTCACTGTGTTGTGCGCATGTGGATTGCATTGACTGTTCCAATCGCATGGTAAGGGTGTCTCCCAGTGTCATGACCCCAGTGTCCGGACCTTTGACGTCTTCTGCCATGTGATGGACACTCATTAGCTCTCGACATGCGCCGCTACACACAAGTGGCTAATTATTATTATTTTTATTTTTATTTTCATTCATTATTATTTTTTCATGTTTTTATATATTCGATCACAAAAGATGTGTTAATGGGGCCGATATGACCGATTGGGTTAGGCTTATCTCTTATTTCATCTTTTATTGAAGCTATATAATGTGCATTAACGCCAAGCTATTGCCATTTGTTGCATTGGTATATCTGCTGTCTTCACCTGTATATGCCGTTATATTTATACGTGTGTTTTCTGGTTCTTTGTGACATTGGCATTTGTCTCCCTCTGTTTAGATCGAGCAGTCATTTGTCGGTTATTTGCCATAACTGCTATACATTGTGAGGGTGAACGTTTTCGCCTCCATACTTACTAGTATGTTTACAAAAGTACATGCGATTCGAGACGCTCGTGTAGTCTCGATCCGGGTTTGATTTTGCCGTGTCAGAAGACACTGCGCATGCGCCATCTGACCGGGCTCGGTCATACAAATGGGAGGTTACATGACCTGTGATGCTTTTTGTTACTTACCTTGTGACGGCTTATCGTTGCGACGGTCTCCTTTGCGCATGCGCGGCTTGATTACACACATGGCGGCGCTGTATTTAATGGTTCGATACGCCACTGTTTCTCATCCCCCTGACGAAGGAATAACCTTTCCGAAACGCGCGTCGGGGCGCGTTCCAGGCTGCCTGGTCACCACCAGCGATTTCCTCCCCTGGTATTTTCAGGTTGTATGCTCATATTGTATGGACATTCAGTAGCCATGGTAGTCACGGTGTTGGTACTTATATAGGCACATTTTATTTGGTGTGTATATTGTGGTTTCTTGTATTGGCAACATTGTTTTTTATTTATGTCTGCACTACTTTTTGCTACACATTATATTTGCATTAGCGGCGTATATATTTAAGGGCACATTGTAAAGAGTACATACACATAATTGTGTGGATACACTGTTTCATGCATTTTTTTAGCATAATTTTTGTATATACATATATATTCCTTTTTTGAGTGCACTTATATATATATTCCACCGTACTATCGTTTTGTCTTTTTTTAGCATACTTTTTGATATATTCTACTATTGACCTGATTGATTCATATTAGATACCAGGGTATTGGATTATATTGTGTGGGGCTTTGGCTTCCTTTTTATCTTTATTGATGCTTGTGCTATATTTTTATACATAATAAAATTTCATATTTTACTCCCACTGCCTTGGTGAAGTCGTTTCTTCCTTTCCCCCTGTTCCTATTGCACTAAGGGTTATGTTTTCTGCACCAATATTGTATCATTAAAAACGTCAGCTCGGCACTCAAAAAATAAGGCCTCACCCAACCCGAGATCACGAAAAATGGAGATGCTACAGGTATCGGAAAATGGCACTTTTTTTTTTTAAGCAAATTTTGGAATTTTTTTTTCACCACTTAAATATAAACCTAGACATGTTTGGTGTCTATGAACTTGTAATGACCTGCAGAATCATACTGGAAGGTCAATTTTAGCATTTAGTGAACATGGTAAAAAAACAAAAAACAACTGTGGGATTTCACTTTTTTCCAATTTCACTGCACTTGCAATTTTTTTCCTGTTTTCTAGTACAGGATATGTTAAAACTAGTGATGAGCGAGTATGCTTGTTGCTCGGGTGAGCTCCAAGTATTTTGGCGTGCTTGTAGATTTAGTTTTTGTTGCCATAGCTGCATGATTTGCGGCTGCTAAACAGCCTGAATACATGCGGGGATTCCCTAACAAACAGGCAATCCCGTCAGGCTGTCTAGCAGCCGCAAATCATGCAGCTACAGCGACACAAACTAAAACTCTTAGGACACCCAAGCATGCTTAGGACAACCTGAGCAACGAGCATACTCGCTCATCACTAGTTAAAACTAATGGTGTCGTTCAAAAGTATAACTCGTCTTAATATGGAAAACCATATAATATTTTTTAAATACCGTAAATGTATATTATTCAAAATGTTACTTTATTTCAACTCACTTTAAATTTTTCTGAGTGATAAATGATAATATAATATATGTATATTTTTTGCAGGATAATGAGCCGGGCATAAAATACGTGCGCCACTTTCATTTTACTGCATGGCCTGACCATGGGGTGCCAGAGTCCACCACATCCATCATCCAGTTCCGTAATCTTGTGCGAGAGCACACGGACCAGCACAGAAGCATTGGGCCAACAGTTGTACATTGCAGGTAAGATGAAAGTATATTGCAAGTCATATTATGTAGTTTTTGTTTGTTTTTTTTAAAAATCACTTGACATGACCAGACATGCTTTCAAGTAAATGCCAAACTTAAAGAAAAAGTCCATTGTTAACTCCTTCACCTTCATGACCAGCCAAATTTGCAATTCTGACCATGTCCATTTATATGTTAATAACTCCGGAGCGCTTCAACGGATCCCAGTGATTCTGAAATTGTTTTTTCGTGACATATTGTACTTCACGACAGTCCTAAAATTTGTTCGATATGACTTGCGCTTATTTGTGAAAATATCAGATATTTGGCAAAAATTTAGAAAATGTTGCAATTTTCAAACTTTTAAATCTTATGCCTCTAAACCAGAGAGTTATGTCACACAAAATGGTGAATAAATAACATATCCCACATGTCTACTTTACATCTGCATCATATTTGGAACATTTTTTATTTTTTATTAGAAGGGTTAAAAGTTGATCAGCAAGTTCTCATTTTCCCTACAAAATTTACAAAACCATTTTTTTAGGGACCACATCACATTTGAAGTAACTTTGAGGGGTCTATATCACAGAAAATACCAAAAAGTGACACCATTCTAAAAACTGTACCCTTCAGGTGCTTCACAGGAATTAAAGCAATGTGGAAGAAAAAATGTTTACTTTTTTTTAAAAAAAAAAAATGTTAGTTTAGCCACAATTATTTTTATTTTCACTAGGGTTACAGGAGAAAATGGAACCCAAAATTTGTTGTGCAATTTCTTCTGAGTACCCACATGTGGGAGAAAACTACTGCTTGAGTGCATGGCAGTGCTCAGCAAGGGAGGAGCACCAAATAACATTTTTAACTCAAAATAGGCTGGAATCAAAAGCGTTGCGTTTGTAGAGCCCATGATGTGCCTAAACAGTGGAAACACCCCACAAGTGATGCCATTTTGGAACATAGACCCTGAAAGAAGTTATCTAGATGTGTGGTGAGCACCTTGAATCCCCAGCTGCATCACAGAAGTTTATAACGTTGAGCCATGAAAATGAAAAATCACATTTTAAGCACAAAAATGTTGTTATAACCCTCAATTTTTTATTTTTGCAAGGTTAAGAGGGAAAAATGGATGCCAAAAGTGTTGTGCAATATCACCTGAGTACACCAATACCTGATATGTGGGGGAAAACTACTGTTTGGGTACATGGCAGGGCTCCGTAACAAAGAAGTGACATTTTAGAACTCAGACTTTGATGGAATATTCTGTGGACGTCATGTCGCGTTTGGAGAGCCCCTAATGTGCCTAAGCAGTGGAAACCCCCAAAAAGTCCCCCCATTTTGGAAACTAGACCCTTCAAGGAATTTATATAGACATGTGGTTAGCGCCTTGCACCCAAAGGTGCTTCACAGAATTTTACAATGTTGAACTATGAAAATGAAAAAAAAAATTGCACAAAAATGTTGTTTTAGCTCCAAATGTTTTTATTTTCACAAGGATAGCAGGAAAAAATGGACCCCAAAATTTGTTGTGCAAACTCTGAGTACACCTATACCCCATATGTGGTTGAAAACTACTTTTGCGGCACAGTGCAACGCTCAGAAGGGAAGAAGGTTTGATGGTGCCGTGTCACATTGGCAGAGCCCCTGAGGTGCCAGAACAACAGAAACCCCCTAACTCATTTTACAAATTAAATTCCCTAATGAATTAATCTAGGGGTGCAATAAGTATGTCGACACCACATGTGCCTCACATATTATACCGTTGGGCAGTGAAGAAAGAAAGAATAATTAAATTTCTACCACTAAAATGTTGTTTTAGTCCCAAGTTTTTAATTTTTATAAGGATTAATTGTAGAAATTGCACAACAGACTGTGAGGTCCATTTTTCCTGAGTGTGCCAATACCCAATATGTAATCAGGAACTACTTTTCAGGCATAGTGGAAAGCTCAGAAGGAAATGCTATATATGGTGCAGATTTTACTGTTATGGTTTTCGGGTGCCATGACCCACTGGAAGAGCCCTGAAGTAGCAGAACCCATATAAGTACACTATTTTACAAACTACACCTTTCAACAAATTCATCTAAGGGTGCAGTGACATATATACAGAGGATGTTGCTGAGTGAAAATTATAAATCTGCTATTGTAGTGCCCAGTTTGTTCTAGTGCCTGTTCATTGTAGTGCCCAGTATATTGTAGTACCCAGTATATTATGCTCAGCTCGTTCTTTTGTAGACATACACACATAAATTAAGTGAGCTCTCAGCGCTACAAAAATGCCCAAAACGTGGACGCTAAATGTGGTTTAGACACCCTGGAGTTCAGAAGGTAGGGGGGCATTTGGATTTGGAGCACAGAATTTGCTGAATTTCTTTTGGCGGGAGCCATTTTACTTTTCCAGAGCCTTTGTGCTACAAGTAACATGGGAGTCCCCTATATTTCCATTACCAGATGACAGACCTGAGTAAGGATTTGTTTTTTTTTTGTGGATTGAGTTGAAGCTTTTATTGAGAACATTTTACATAATATTTTGGATCACGTTTATATGGCGCTCTACGCTGAGCACTTGCATGGTGGTTTACATCTAAATTTCCTAGTGATGTGATTCAAACAAAACCCCGGAGTGATCCATTCACTATGAGGCAGCAGAGTTAATGTGGACTCTGTCTGGCCTCTGTTCAGTGGTTTCCTACTTTTCAGAAGCGCACAAAACTGTGGTTGACCACACATTTTATGCACGCTTCAAAAGGCAGATCAAAGATGGATCATAGGCCAGACAACGTCCACAGTGCCTCCATCTGCCTCATTATAGAGACTCTTCCACCCAGGGTTCCATTTGAATCACGTATTTCAGAGATTTACATAGAAACCTCGGTCTAAGCGCTCAGCGTAGAGCACAGGATAAATGTGAACCGAGCCTTACTGCAATATTTGGGAGGCAGAATTAACAAATCAATAGTAGGTGAAGAACTAGTTTTATTTATTTTTACGATGTTCCTCGTGTGGTATATTTGACTAGGCGACTTTATTCTTCGGGTCGGTGTGATTACAGCGATACCAGATTTATATTTTTTTTTATGTTTGACTGCTGTCACACACTAAAAGTCGCTTTTGTTTTGCAAAAAAAAGATTTTGCATCACCCTATTTGAGAGCTCTAATTTTTCCATATTTCTGCTGACTGGGTCATGTTAGTGCTTGTTCTTTGCGTGACAAGTTGACGTTTTCATTGGTACCATTTTTAGCCACATGACATGTTTTGATCGCCTTCTATTCCAATATTTGTGAGGCAAAATGAACAAAAACCAGCAGTTCAGGAATTGTTTTTTTGGTTTTTTTTTATACCGTTCCGCATATGGCAAAATTGAAAAGACAGCTTTATTCTTCAGGTCAGTACGATTACAGCGATAACACATTTATATAGTTTTTTTTTGTGTCTTGGCGCTTTTACGCAATAAAAACTATTTTATAGGACAAATAATTATTTTTGCATCGCTTTATGCTGACAGCTATAACTTTTTTATTTTTCCTATGATGGAACTGTATAGTGGCTTGTTTTTGTAGGACAAGATTAAATTTTCAGCTGTACTGTTTATTTACACTTGTCTTTTTGATCACGTTTTATTGCACCTTTTTGTTCGGCAATATGGTGAAAAAGCATAGTTTTTTTGCCTTGTTTTTTTTTACGGTGCTCACTGAAAGGGTTAACTAGTGTGACAGTTTTATAGGTTGGGTTGTTCTGAACGTGGCGATACCAAATGTATACTTTTTTCTTTTTTTTTTTTACATAAAAATATATATTTATGGATTATATATATTTTTAAAATTTTTCATAACTTATTTTTTAAACTTTTTTACTTTGTCCCTCTATGGGGGTTTTGATCACTGTTATAAAGCATTGAAATGCATGAGTATTGCAATTCTTAATACTTGTCAGTGCTGCACTGAGCATGCTCTAACAGTCTTTCTGAAACCTGGTGACCAGATGTTGTCATGAAGACCTCGGATCACCATGGCAACAATTGGGCCCTCGCGATGACGTTGCGGGGACGCTGATCAGAGGTGTGAGGGAGCCCTTTCCCTGCCTTCCAAATGGTGCAATAGATATTGATAGCAGTCGGTGTCAGCTTTCCTGTTAGATGAACACCCGACGACGATCGCGCGTTCCCAGCTCCTGTGCCGGCAGGATCACCATGATGTCTCCATACTTCCCAGGTCAGAATCCCTTTCCAGCCAGGACATATGGATACTTTTAAGGTCCTGAAGGGGTTAAAGAGTTGCCCATGTTTTCATTTTTTTTGTAAGCATTCGCTAATGAATATTGTGTTTCCTTTGCACAACGTACAGTTTTGTCTGAACCTTTTTGCATGTCTTCTACAGCGCGGGAGTGGGTCGAACTGGAACTCTTATTGCTATAGATTACTTAATCCAGCAGATTGAGAAGGAGCAACGCATAGGAGTTTATGGTTTTGTAGAAAAGATGCGAATGAATCGTAACCTAATGGTACAGACAGAGGTGAGTAAATCCACTATGTTGTAGGTAGTGCATTTCTACCTATAAAATATCACCTATGTTAATAGACCCCATATTAGATATGGTAAAATTTGGTTATTTAATATTTAGGGGTATTAAAGCTATTTTCTTTAAACTTTTTTTTCTAATAAGAGTGTTGTCTATTTAGCATTAGGATAGCATTGCATGAGACCATGTCGCTTATTTTTCTTGCGTATGAGACCTGTCTATTGACATTAATTTGTGTTTTTTTATTGATGTAAATGCTGCTGTTCTTCTGAATTCGGTGTTGCTTTTCTTATATTCCTGTGTCCCTCCGTTCCAGAAATATTCTCTGTATATAAACCTTTTCTTTTTTTTTGTCAAGTAGGCGTGGTCCTCAAAATGACTACTATAGAAAAAAGTTGAGGACTACACCCACTTGATGCAAAGGCTAGATTCATATAAAGAGAAGATGAGGCCATATCTCGGGAACGGAGAAGTGTAGGGTAAAAAGAAATAACTCCCGATTCAGGAGAACCGTGGCATTTACAGCAGATAATAAAATAACATATTCATGGAAAGTGATAGAACCTATGTAATATGTTTCCAGTTCCCATTTTAGTGACTACTATTGAGTTTTCATTTCCTCCTTTCTCCTCAGCAGGAGATGACCCTTAGGCACACAAGATATTCTTTCCCAGGAAAAAAAAACAGAAATGTTGGATTATTCTCATTTGTACATAAGTTTTCTAAAAAAAAATTTTTAGATTTGAGAGTCCTCAGTGGTTGATACCTTTTAATGGCTAACTGAAAAGATGGTAACAAATTGCAAGCTTTCGAGACTACTCAGGTCTCTTCATCAGGCAAAGACTAATACAAAATCTGAAGAATCACATATTTATACACAACACAGCACAGAAATAATGGAATAGATAAGACAAGTGACGTAAAGCAGAACTGTCATTATGGGAGAGGGATAAACAGTTATGGTCATAAATATTGGAACAGTTCATAGATAAGGAGTGAAAGTTTTATTGTCCTCGGATTGGGTTCTGGTTCTATATTTCCTCTCAAGGTCTGATGAGCATAATTGGACAGCAACATTTTTTTTCACAGACCACAATCACAGGACAATAAAACTTTTGCACTCCTTATCTATGAAGTGTTCCAATATTTACGGCCACAACTGTTTATCTCCCGTATTGACAGTTCTGCTTCACGTCACTTGTCTTATATATTGCATTGTTTCTGTGCTGTGTTGTGTATAAATATGTGATTCTTCAGATTTTGTATTAGTTTTGCCTGATGAAGAGACCTGAGTAGTCTCGAAAGCTTACAATTTGTTACCATCTTTTCAGTTAGCCATTAAAAGGTATCATGCACTGAGGACTCTCAAGTCTAAATATTTTTCTATCTACTGGCTAACACGGTATAAAGAGATACATCTTTCCTGTAAGTTTTCTTACCTACTTTCAAACTTTGTAACATATCTTATTAGGCTGGGTTCATATTGCGTTATGGCAGTCCACTAACGCTGCCATTCACCCCCATTGTCGGGCGCATCGCGACGCATGCCGTAAAGCGGCATGCTTTCGCGACGTGCCGTCATTCAGTGACGGAGCCTCGGACGCGGGCTGCAGTGTCTGTGCTCCGTCACCGCTAGCACCGATGAATCATCTGTGCTAGCGGGTATAGCATAACGCGATCACGTTATGCTATACCTTGACCAGCCCGTCAGCGCTATGTGTTGAATGGGCTGGTAAAACGCAGTGTGAACCTAGCCTTACACAAAAATGCCTCTTTCTCCACTTATAGGAAACATTTATATAGGCTAGTCTTCCGCTCCTCTCTTCTTCATATACTTCTATGGACAATTGGAAAACTTTCCATGAAGCCTAAAAGCCATCTCCTTTCTCATGACAAGAATGACCTAGGAATTCAGAGTGAATGAACAGTCTCTGTTACTCTACCATCCTTCCTCTGGGATTGTTCGTTCACTATAAATTCACAGGTAATATTTGTCTTCAGAAAGGAGATGTCTTCTCACCTTCACTGAAAGTTTTTCCAATTGTCCATAGTGTATTGAGACGAGGAGCAATAGCAGAAGACTAGTCTCTATGATGTCCCCATTCTAGACACCAGAGATAAGAAGATATTGTAATGCACAGTGTGGGAAGACTAAGTGCAAAAAGAGGGGAAGGAAGCCAAAATGCTAGGGAAAGGGGGAGTGGAGACCCCTAGGCAGATCTAGTAGCACCCTGTCTCCCCTACCATTCCTATACTGGTTCCACATCAATCGCTGAGCAGGAACCTAAGCCCTGTGTATCCTTAGAGCTAGGCCCTGAAAAGGGAAGGGGATGAGTACTGGTCAGTCCCCACTGTACACTAAAGAGTAAAAATGGTGACAAACAAAGGGCAAGCAACTTATCTTGAGCAGAGTCAGAGAGGTAACACCAAACGTCTTCCAGCAGCACCAGAGAGAAAGTTAGCCGACTGCTATTGCTACAAGCCTTCACAAGGGAAAATGTTAATATCACCCGCAACTCCCTGAGGCAGACTGGGAGTCTATAAACACCAAGGTCCAGGTGTGTCAATGAGAGCCAGAGGGAGGTTGCCACTGGGGCCAAAAGTCAGGATTAAGAAGGCGTCTGCAATGCCAAACAGAGACCTTCTGCAGTCAGATGCAGAGCGACTGTTTGTAGCATTTGATACACCCATGACAGATATTCCGCTCCACTTGCTCCCTGTGCCCCTCAATGAGCAGCAACAGCATTTCTGCTATCATTTACTCCGCTTTTAAAGGTGGTATCCAAGTCTATTTGACTTTTTAGTATGGGCCTAAGAACGTACAGGCAGGTAGCTGCTAACTATCTGCCTGTTGTGCCCACCGTCAATCTCTGTTTGGCTTAGATCACTCACGTTCTACTCCTCCCAGTGATTCTGCGTCTTCCAGTGACATGACGTTGACAGAGCGGCTGCTTTTCTTCTGGGTTGCTCTGTTGATGGGGTGTCACTGCTGATGGCTTGCTGATTAACACCTGGCTCCCCGCAGCAGCCTAACTGCGGGGAGCCAGTTGTCAATCAGTATGAAGTCTGCAGTGATGCATGGTCAACAAAGCAGCACGGCAGAGGAAGAGCTGCTCTGCTGGCATAAGGTTAAATGAAGCAGCAGAATCACTGGCAGGAGAGGTCTATGACCACTCTGAGTTGTCGCCAGGGACCAGTGGAAGGTAGTTGGCAATAACCTACCTGTCAGTTCTTAGCCTCACGAGCAAAAAATAAAATAGTCAAGAATAACCCCTCTAATTATAAAGAATCTGTCCGGCTGAGCAAGGTCACAACTTTTCCACTAAGCTATTCCATGATGAAAAAAAAGTTGGCCGAAGTGACACAAAAATGCTAAAAAGTTGCAAATTTTTGTTGTGTTTTTGCAACTTTCCTGTGCAAGTCTGATGGCAAAAAAGGGTTTTCCATGTGTTCTGATAGTCCCCAGTTATGTATCACTCTGTGCTCGTGGAACTTCTTAATTTACCTTTTATAACCCTTTAACCCAAACCATTATATTATTTTATTTCCTGTCTAGGCACAATATATATTCCTCAACAAATGTATTTTGGACTTTATTGATCAACCTGGGGATGAACCCATATATGAGAATCACACTGGAAATGAACTTGTATATGAGAATTTCTCTGCCATTCGAAATCACCAAAATGAAAATGTTTAGCCGAGGATAGGCTTCTACTGGAACGGGCAAACTCCCTAGGATCAAATAAGGACATTCACTTCTCCTTTTCCTATTTTATGTCCTTTGTGTCTTAATTCTGTGCTCAGGTGATCTCATTATATGGCGCCGGACTACGTTGACACAACCATCCAAAATGTGATGTTTGCTGCACACTGACATTGTTATGTAAGACTCCTGACGTTATCTGGTACTGAAAATTGAGCCATATAGAATGATCACTTCCACAAAACGTTGTGAACCGAGAAAAGGAGGAGTGTATGAAGTATATGGCACAATCTTTTATTCATTTTTATGATATTATTTAAAAAAAAAATAAGGGGAAGGAAAGAAAAAAGTCACTTTTTTTAAAGTTTCCTTTTCACAAAGTGTGAACTGCACAATCCTTTTGCTCCGAGCATACAATTTGAAGGACCAAGTTACTGTAACACTGACCTTAAATATATATTTAGCTTTGAACCGTTTTACTTAAGATCAAAATGTAGAAGATCAAAATGTATGGGTGTAATTCTCCAGAAGCAATGAATCCGTCAGCAGTTCCGTAATAATTTTGCACTTTTATAGATCTCGTCTTTTAACGACTTTTTTGTTCTTGATTCAATGACATTAAAGCTCATTTTTGGAGAGCTGATTTTAAGAAAAGCTGTAAATTAATATATAATAAATATTCAGAATGTATTTTTGTATAATGTACTGAAGAAATAATATGCCTATAATTTCCCTAGTGCCTAGCGCAGCTTTACTTCTTATTTTTTTTTATTGATTTTATGTTATGGATTTTATACTACATCCTATGTATATGCATATATTAAATGGAGCCATTCAGCACAATTGCATATGGAAGTAGTGGTGTGGCTATATAGATGTGTGCCCCTCAATAAGAAATGTAGAGGTCCAACATGGCCCTCTTGAGAAATCTAGCATTGAAGCCATTGGCAAGTCAGAGTGGAAGTGCACTAGGGGAGTACCAATGCACTTGAAGATGCAGTCCAAGGGTATTGGCCACGCCCCCAGTGCACTCACAGCCTGATTTGCATATGGCATCTACACCTGATTTCTCAGATCTTTATAAAAAAAAAAGGTATAATTTTAATCATTGTGCTGATGGGTTCCCTTTATGGTAAACTTGACAACAGATACATTTTGCCTGATGCGCTATGGCTTCAGCTTTATGAAAAACATACTTTAAAAGTTACAGAGACAAATGAGGGACTAGTCAAAAAGGTGGGTTACTGGTGGCTTCTCATCGCTCACTCCCCTTGAGACTCTCCCTATGTGCGTGTATAGGGAGAGACCTGTCAGTCACTGACAGCGGGCGGGGAGAAGGCACAGAGGACCGGTCTGATCGACTAGTCTTGCAAATGGCTCGCTCCCCAGCAGATTTTAAACTGTTTTTTTCCCTGAAACACCTCATCATTCATAATCAAACATATATGGCTGAGATCACACAGCCATATGTCTGGTACATGCTGTCCGTGGATCGGGGAACATGGATCCGCTGTCAATCTTATGATATTGATGGCCTATAGCTATAAATATCCGATTTGTGGGGGATCAGAACTCCAGCTCCCTGATCAGCCGACTGGATGTGACCGGAGTGGAACAGCACAGCTTAGTTTATTGTGTAGCGCCTGTTGCAGAGACCTGCAGTTCTGTTCCTATAGAATGGAATAGACGATGATCCGGCGGTGGCCACTACACAATGTGGCGGAGAAGGGCTGTTCCAGCTCTGTGTATCGATCAGATGAGATGGAGGTGTCCCTCCTGATCTGATATTGATGAACTATTTCCATGAAAGATTTAGACTGTAGTATACAACAAACAATAGTATAAAGAAATGAAGAAATCAATGACGTGTATAAATGCAGAAATGATTGTAAAAATAAAAATAAATGAAAAGTGCATTACAATGCCATTCCCTTTTCTGCTCTACGGAATACTTGTGTCTTTATTGTGTGAATGGTCCAGCATTCTTATATCCTCGAAGGAGGACTTCGCCTATAGAAAGGTTGCTAAAACAGAATCGGTCAGTATGGCTCTTACTACGACACCAGAGGAAGCACAGGATGGGGTAAGGTGAAACATAAGACACCAGAGGTAGCACGGGATGGGGTAGGGTGAAACATTTCCAATGATACCTATTTCATTGCCCTCTAATTCTATATTGCACCAAAATGTGACTCTAATTCACATGCAAATTAGCTTTGCAAGTGCTTTGGGGGCGTATCAGAGCACTTGCAGGTCGGATCCTCTTAGCTTCTCCCCGCCGGTGTTGCCCCGTCCTGAATATCCATGTCCAGCATACAGATCTTCACTGTGTGCACTATGTCCCCATAGAAGCAATGATTTGCAGACATCTAGACACTAGAAAAAAATATTTTTCAAACTCAGGAAATTTGGAAAGATCAATTCCCTGTATGCTATAACATATGAATGATTTGTTCATAGAGACATCCCCTTTACTAAGTTAAAGCCAAACCATTGATCTGCTGAGTATTCCGGAAAAGAATTTAAGAAAACCATCGGGAACGAAACCATCAATATATTTGTATTGTGTATATGTTAAATATATGCAGAGATGCCGGTCATTGAAGTGGGTGGGTCCGCGAGCGTGAGGACCATTCTATCTGGTGCCTCCTTTCTCCGGCTTATATTGGAGGGTCTTGAGCAGAGGACCACCTCGATGATGTGCATACATTCCAAGAAAACATATGGAAAGGAGTATTTTATAAAATAAGTATAACAATTATATTACTAAAATAAAATTGATGAATAATATCTATTTTATCCATTCTTCCCTGCTCTATTCCTCCATGTTATATTGCTAATATTGCATTTCAGTTTAGCAAAAGATGGTTTGAATAGAGCCTAAAAGGCAATGAAATAGTAGATCTTTAAGGATCTTTAAAGATCTACTGTTTAATTCATGGTAAAGAATAACTTTATTTTTGATGGAAACATATGTATCCAGTACATAACAGCACAGACCTGGAAACATTCATCATTTTATATATTGCTGTTTTTTTTGTATTTCTCTGTTATACCACTTTTTACCCTTAAAATCACACTACAGGCAAAACAAGACTGGCGATTTCCATTCTGGTCTTGATGAGGAGGAGTGATGGAGTCAGACATTCTTGATTCGTTAAAATGCCTTCTCATGAATCAAGAGCATCTGATGAGTCCCGTGCTCCTCGTCAGAAATATTACTCCCGTCAATGACTGCAGTAAGATTTCTGACATAAGGAACACCACAGCTCATCATGGATTAGATGATGCCACTCATTTTGGCAGAACTGGGAGAAACTAGCTTGAAAATGTCTCAAAATTACCATGTTGTGCAAAAATCTGCAACTTTTCAAAGCAATTTACTCCAGAATTTAGGCTTAATTGCTGTGATCAATCAGTATGTCTAATGCAAACCAGAATTGGGTATATCTGTACACGAAGAAAAAATAATTACGTCCTGAATAGGCCACAATGCGGCCTGCAAGCATTGCCTAGATTATTCCTGTGAAACATTGATCTGAATTATGCCATGCAAAATATAAAAGGTTTTTAGCAGTGCAAATAAATTCCTTAAATGCAAATTTAAGACAAAAATGTTGTTGATTCTAAGAATGGGCTCTGTAAACTACAGTCTAAGGCTAGTTTCACACTAGCGTTCAGCAGGGCTGCGTACTTCCTCCGTTAAGCCCCGTCCACTGCCAAAACTCTTCCGTTCAGCTCCACCTACATCTGCATGCGTCCTGTGTACCTTATTTTTAACATTGGGTATGCAGGCCATGCGGATGTATGCAAATGCGACTGCATGCGGCGTCTTGACGCTGCGCCGAACGCAACAAAATGCAACATGTTGCGTTCAATACAGTTCGGCGCAGCGTTAAAACACCACATGCGGACTCATCCGCATACATCTGCATGGCCTGCGTACCCAATGTTAAATTTAAGGTATGCAGGACGCATGCAGATGTAGGCAGAGCTGAACGGAAGAGGTGCGGCAGTGGGCGGGGCTTAACGGAGGAAGTGCGCAGCCCTGCCGAACGCTAGTGTGAAACTCGCATAAATGGTGTGGAAGTAAAAATGTGCATCTCTGCTCCATCCATTCTCAATGGAAGTGTTGAATAAAGCAGAACGCTGCACTCGCGGCACATTAAGCAAGTATTTCTAGTTCTGTATGGGTCATGATGACGGTGACAACTGCCAGATATCTGATCATGTAAGAGGATTGTTTGTGTTGAGGTGTGTCCTTTCCTATAATTATATATTGGCCGGAGAGATAAATATAACAGACGGATACCTGTGTGTATATGTGTGTGTATATATTGTGAGACAGTGAGGGGAGTCATATGTAAGGATCGATTTGTATCCCCTAGGATGCGCATAGAGATATATTGAACCTGCTTTGTGCATTGTAATCACAGGTACAACTGTGGTTACAAGGCAGAATAAAAGAGCGTATGGATTTGGTCAAACTACTCGACCAAGTCAGATGTTTAGGAAAACCTGACATGGGCTTTTATTTTTGAGGAGATTTGCAGGTTTGGTATTGGGGCGAATCTCTCCTTCCACTCCAGGTTTTGGGAGTTGCCCATGTCCACAATTCACATTTAAACCTTGTGTTGAGCTTTAGGTGTGTCATTGTTTTGCTTGCAGGAGGCTCTGTGCAGGACAGGCATGTGTGAGGTTAACACAGAGCCAAGGAGAACAAAGCTCTGAGGCACCCAAGAAGGATATGGCGGTGCAGTCACCCACGACTACACTTTTGATATTGACTATATGATTGATCCGGAATGATCATGAGTATTTGGAAATAAAGATGTTTTTATGCTGAACGCTCTTGGGTCACTGCCTCTCTATTGAACTGTCACAACACCGCTGTATTACAATATACAGTACAGACCAAAAGTTTGGACACACCTTCTCATTCAAAGATTTTTCTGTATTTTCATGGCTATAAAAAATTGTAGAATCACACTGAAGGCCTCAAAACTATGAATTAACACATGTGGAATTATACATTACACTTTACAAAAAAGTGTGAAACAACTGAAAATATGTCTTATATTCTAGGTTCTTCTTGATTACTGCTTTGCACGCAGAAAAGGTGAACGGATGGACTCTACATGCCTGGTTCCCACCATGAAGCATGGAGGAGGTGGTGTGATGATGTGGGGGTGCTTTGCTGGTGACACTATTGGGGATCTATTCAAAATTGAAGGCATACTGAACCAGCATGGCTACCACAACATCTTGCAGCAGCATGCTATTCCATCCGGTTTGCGTTTAGTTGGACCATCATTTATTTTTCAACAGGGCAATGACCCCAAACACACCTCCAGGCTGTGTAAGGGCTATTTGACTAAGAAGGAGAGTGTTGGGGTGCTACGCCAGATGACCTGGCCTCCACAGTCACCAGACCAGAACCCAATCGAAATGGTTTGGGGTGAGCTGGACCGCTCACCGCTTCAATTTTGAATAAATCCCCAACAGTATCACCAGCAAAGCACCCCCACACCATCACACCACCTCCTCCATGCTTCACGGTGGGAACCAGGCATGTAGAGTCCAGCCGTTCACCTTTTCTGCGTGCAAAGCAGTAATCAAAGCAAAAGGTGGCTACTATAAAGAACCTAGAATATAATACATATTTTCAGTTGTTTCACACTTTTTTGTAAAGTGTAATGTATAATTCCACATATGTTAATTCATAGTTTTGATGCCTTCAGTGTGATTCTACAATTTTCATAGTCATGAAAATACAGAAAAATCTTTGAATGAGAAGGTGTGTCCAAACTTTTGGTCTGCACAGTATATATATAATATATATACTGTGTGTATATGTATGTATATATAATCTGTCAGTTATATAATCTCACAACCCAGCGACACGTTATAAAATTTCACCCTTCAGTGCCTTGCATGTGGAGGTTATTGTACTGCTTTTTATTAACCTAATAAATTAATTACCGTAATTAATAAAATGTTGTGGGGACCCTCTATTTTTCATAACCAGCCGAGGTAAACCAGAGAGCTGCAGACTTATATTATCAGTCTGGGAAGGACCCTTGTTATTCGGCCCTTCCAGCCTAAAAATACAAGTCTGCAGCTACCCCAGAATTGGCGCATCACATTAGATGCACCAATTCTGGAGCTTTGCCCAGCTCTTCCTGATTGCCCTGGTGCGGTGGCAATCAAGGTAATGGTAGCTGAGGTTGATATCAGCTGTGATTTGTCCAAAATAACAGCTGTCATCAAGCCCTATTGTTAGTAATGGAGAGGTGTCTATCAGTCATTAATAACCCGGTAATCAAAAGGAAACACACAAAAAAATACTTTGATGAAATTAACACTCCCCCACACTTTACCTGGTTCTTCACTTTATTTTAAAAATATTCCACCCAGGTCCCATTGTTTTTTTTCATTCATTTATTAAGATATTAGATGTACAATAATCTCAACACGCAAGGAACTAATGGGTCATTGGTTTGTGAAATTATATACAGATGCTTCTCACTAAATTAGAATATCATCAAAAAGTTAATTTATTTCAGTTCTTCAATACAAAAAGTGAAACTCATATATTATATAGAGTCATTACAGAGTTATCTATTTCAAGTGTTTATTTCTGTTAATGTGGATTATTATGGCTTACAGCCAATGAAAACCCAAAAGTCATTATCTCATTAAATTAGAATAATTAACAAAAAACACCTGCAAAGGCTTCCTTAGTGTTTAAAAAGATCCCTAAGTCTGTTTCAGTAGGCTCCACATCATGGGGAAGACTACTGACTTGGCAGATGTCCAGAAGGCAGTCATTGATACTCTCCACAAGGAGGGTAAGCTGCAAAAAGTCATTGCTAAAGAAGCTGGCTGTTCACAGAGTGCTGTATCCAAGCATATTAATGGAAAGTTGAGTGGAAGGAAAAAGGTGTGGCAGAAAAAGGTGCACAAGCAACCGGGATAGCCGCAGCCTTGAAAGGATTAACAAAATGCCATTCAAAAATCTGGGGGAGATTCACAAGGTGTGGACTGCTACTGGAGTCATTGCTTCAAGAGCCACCACACACGGACGTATCCAGGACATGGGCTACAAGTGTCTCATTCCTTGTGTCAAGCAACTCATGACCAATAGACAACGCCAGAAGCGTCTTACCTGGGCCAAGGAGAAAAAGAACTGGACTGTTGCTCAGTGCTTGTTTTCAGATAAAACTAAATTTTGCATGTCATTTGGAAATCAAGGTCCCAGAGTCTGGAGGAAGAGTGGAGAGGCCACAATCCAAGCTGCTGGAGGTCTAGTGTGAAGTTTCCACAATCAGTGATGGTTTGGGGAGCCATGTCATCTGCTCAGGGCCGGCGTCAGCACCCGGCACACCCGGGCAAGTGCCGGGGCCCTGAGCAGGCGGAGGGGCCCACTCGCCGTCGGGCACCCCGGCGCCCCTTAGCGGAGGAGAGCGGTATTAGCGCCACCACTGGGCCCCCCCCGCTTGCTCAGGGCCCCGGCAGCAGCTGGCACAATACTTATCTCTCCCGTGCCTCCGCTGCCGCAGCTCCAGGCTCCAGGGGGCGCCGGCGCTTCCCTTACAGCAGCGCCGCTGAATGACGTCATAATTCAGCGGCCGGCTGTGGCAGAGAGCGCGCGGACGCCGGACAGGTGAGGCGTGTGTGTGTGTCTGTGTGTATCAGTGTGTGTGTGTATGTAGTGCGGTGCTTTGTGTGTGTGTGTGTGTGTGTATGTACAGTCATGGCCAAAAGTTTTGAGAATGACACAAATATTACATTTTCACATGATCTGCTGCCCCCTGGTTTTTATGTGTGTTTGACAGATGTTTTTATCACAGACAGAAATATAATAATTGCAAACATATGAGTAACAAAAGCTTATATTGACAGAATGAGTTAATGCAGCAAGTCAATATTTGCAGTGTTGACCCTTCTTCTTCAGGACCTCTGCAATTCTCCCTGGCATGCTCTCAATCAACTTCTGGACCAAATCCTGACTGATAGCAGTCCATTCTTGCATAATCAATGCTTTCATTTTGTCAGAATTTTTAGGTTTTTGTTTGTCCACCCATCTCTTGATGATTGACCACAAGTTCTCAATGGGATTAAGATCTGGGGAGTTTCCAGGCCATGGACCCAAAATCTCTATGTTTTGTTCCCTGAGCCATTTAGTTATCACCTTTGCTTTATGGCAAGGTGCTCCATCATGCTGGAAAAGGCATTGTTGATCGCCAAACTGCTCTTGGAGGGTTGGGAGAAGTTGCTCTTGGAGGACATTCTGGTACTATTCTTTATTCATGGCTGTGTTTTTAGGCAAGACTGTGAGAGAGCCGATTCCCTTGGCTGAGAAGCAACCCCACACATGAATGGTTTCGGGATGCTTAACAGTTGGCATGAGACAAGACTGGTGGTAGCGCTCACCTTGTCTTCTCCGAATGAGGCGTTTTCCTGATGTCCCAAACAATCGAAAAGGGGATTCATCAGAGAAAATAACTTTACCCAGTCCTCAGCAGTCCACTGCCTGTACCTTTTGCAGAATATCAGTCTGTCCATGATGTTTTTTCTGGAGAGAAGTGGCCTCTTTGCTGCCCTCCTTGAGACCAGGCCTTGCTCCAAGAGTCTCCGCCTCACAGTGCGTGCAGATGCACTCACACCTGCCTGCTGCCATTCCTGAGCAAGCTCTGCACTGCTGGTAGCCCGATCCCGCAGCTGAAACACTTTTAAGAGACGGTCCTGGCGCTTGCTGGTCTTTCTTGGGCGCCCTGAAGCCTTTTTGGCAACAATGGAACCTCTCTCCTTGAAGTTCTTGATGATGCGATAGATTGTTGACTGAGGTGCAATCTTTCTAGCTGCGATACTCTTCCCTGTTAGGCCATTTTTGTGCATTGCAATGATGACTGCACGTGTTTCTTTAGAGATAACCATGGTTAACAGAAGAGAAACAATGATGCCAAGCACCAGCCTCCTTTTAAAGTGTCCAGTGGTGTCATTCTTACTTAATCATGACAGATTGATCTCCAGCCATGTCCTCATCAACACCCACACCTGTGTTAATGGAGCAATCACTGAAAAGAGGTTAGCTGGTCTTTTTAAGGCAGGGCTGCAATGATGTTGAAATGTGTTTTGGGGGATAAAGTTCATTTTCTAGCCAAATATTGACTTTGCAAGTAATTGCTGTTAAGCTGATCACTCTTTATAACATTCTGGAGTATATCAAATTGCCATTAGAAAAAGTGAAGCAGTAGACTTTGTAAAAATTAATATTTGTGTCATTCTCAAAACTTTTGGCCATGACTGTATGTATGTATGTGAGAGAGTGCTTGTGTGCTGTCTGTGTGTGATGATGGGCAGGCATTGATGATAATGGGGAGGCCATGATGACGATGGGGAGGCAATGATGATGATGGGGAAGCGATGATGATGATGGGCAGGCTTTGATGATAATGGGGAGGCCATGATGATAATGGGGAGGCCATGATGACGATGGGGAGGCAATATGATGATGGGGAAGCGATGATGATGATGGGCAGGCTTTGATGATAATGGGGAGGCCATGATGATGATGGGGAGGCATGATCATAATGGGCAGGCATTAATGATAATGGGCAGGCATTGATGATGATGGGAGGCCATGATGATAATTAGCAGGCATTGATGATGATGGGGAGGAGATGATGATGGGCAGGCATTGATGATGATGGGGAGTAGATGATGATGATGGGCAGGCATTGATGTAATGGCAGGCATGATGATGATGGGGAAGCGATGATGATGATGGGCAGGCATTGATGATAATGGGAGGTCATGATGATGATGGGGAGGCCATGATGATGATGGGGAGGCCATGATGATGATGGGCAGGCATTGATGATAATGGCAGCATTGATGATGATGGGAGGCATTGATGATGATGGGGAGGAGATAATGATGATGGGCAGGCATTGATGATAATGGGCAGGCATTTATGATGATGGGGAAGCGATGATGATGATGGGCAGGCATTGATGATAATGGGCAGGCATTTATGATGATGGGGAAGCGATGATGATGATGGGCAGGCATTGATGTTAATGGGGAGGCCATGATGATGATGGGGAGACCATGATGATGATGGGCAGGCATTAATGATATTGGGGAGGCGATGATATGAGGCGGAGGCAATGATGATGATAGGGAGGTCTTTCACAGCGCCCTTTCTGAGCCGTAACAGTGAAGAATGCAGTACAGCGCAGAGGAGAGCTCCATATTTTGTATGGAGCATTATATGGGGACCAGTATCCTGTATGGAGCATTGTAGGGAACCAGTATCCTGTATGGAGCATTATATTGGGTCCAGTATTCTGTATGGAGCATTATTTTGGGTCCAGTATTCTGTATGGAGCATTATATGGGGGATGGGGGGTGACATCCTGCATGGGGTATTATATGGGTGATGAGGGGGAGACTGTGGTGCCCATAATATTGTTTGGAGGACTGTACTGTCCTGTCTGTACTGTGCGCTGTGAGGATTTGGCGGTTTTTGAGCTATTGTACAATTTACAATAGATATCACTCATGTAATGGAAGAAGAGAAGTGTTTGGCATTGTACTGTACCTATATTTCTCTGCTGTATCTGTGCATCATGAATCGTGGTATGTGTTAAAGGAGCCCACTGAGGCTCTTTCGCCCGGGGCCCATAAAAACCTGGAGCCGGCCCTGCATCTGCTGGTGTGGGTCCACTGTGTTTTATCAAGACCAAAGTCAGCGCAGCCGTCTACCAGGAAATTTTAGAGCACTTCATGCTTCCCTCTGCCAACAAGCTTTTTGGAGATGGAAATTTAATTCTCTAGCAGACTTGGCACCTGTCCACACTGACAAAAGTACCAATACCTGGTTTACAAACAACAGTATCACTGTGCTTGATTGGCAGCAAACTCGCCTGACCTTAACCCCATAGAGAATCTATGGGGTATTGTCAAGAGGAAGATGAGAGACACCAGACCCAACAATGCAGATGAGCTGAAGGCTGCTATCAAAGCAACCTGGGCTTCCATAACACCTCAGCAGTGCCACAGGCTGATCTCCTCCATGCCACGACGTATTGATACAGTAACTGATACCAAAAGAGCCAAGTATTGAGTGCATTTACTGAACATACATTTCAGTAGGCCAACAATTCAGATTTTAAAATCATTTTTGAAGCTGGTGTTATAAAGTATTCTAATTTACTGAGAAAATGACTTTTGGGTTTTAATTGGCTGTAAGCCATAATCATCAACATTAACAGAAATAAACACTTGAAATACATCACTCTGTTTGTGATATTCTAATTTACTGAGAAGCACCTATATGTATCTGCTGGATATCTATCTATCGAACTATTATATATCTATCAAACTATTATTTATCTATCTCATTATATGTTTTTCTTTTTTTTCAACTTGCTTTATAAACTAAATAACAATCATTGCTGAACAAAAACACATCATATACTTGTGTATTGTCCACTACGTTTTTTTTTTTTCTGCCAAAAGAAACCAAGACATTTCGGATGGTCATTTTTCGACAGTAGGTGAAAGTAGGAATGCTATTGCAACTCATGATTGAAGAGTTTCCCTTTAAACTTTTCAATCCATGCCAGAGCCGCACTGTCGGATTGCTGCAGAAATAAGGACACCAGTTTGAGTTTATTTTCTTGTGTCTTGATGGGTTGGAGCAAACAGTACAGAAGCGTCAGAGCTGTCATTGTGTCATCTCACTATCACTTTCCCGACCATCGGTCATCGATCATTGCAGGAATTTGCATTTGAATTGAGCTTATTTCGTAGACCCCATTCTGTCTCTCACACACATTTACTGAGGCATCCAACAATATATTAGATTGTCATAAAACCACAGTGGTGGAAACAGACTCCGTCGCTGTCCCGCGCTGTAACGTTGTGAAATTGACAGCTCCTAAGAGGAGTCGGAGCCGTGTGAATCTCAGCTTTGATATTTATTAATTGAGCAGCGCACTTGATTATTGTTTTATCTGCAGGTCCATTAAACTAATTCAGAAACACCCACTATAATAAGACAATGGCGCTGAATGACGATTATAATTGGCCACATATGACAACCATGTGACTTACACTCTACTATGCCGCGAGTCTACCGTACAGGCGTTATCTCATGTATGACTGCAGCAGCTGTGTTTTTATTCTTTTGGCATATAAATTACAGAGGTTGGCAAAGAAGGAACTCGGAAAACATTAATCACTGATAAATTACTGCAATTCCCATATTTTAAGATATTACACCTTCCTAATTCATACAAAAAAGTGGGATGTAAATATCCAAGTAATCATATTAGAGCATTAAAATGAATCTGTCGCCAGGTTTTATGTCTGAGAGCAGCATGATGTCAGTGCAGATGACGCGCACCACAATTGTGGGTACCAGGGCTATGGGGTACTCGGAGCCAAGCCCATGGAAGTCTATGGGAGTTGTCACTGGCAGCAGAGCTCGGTCCGTGGCCCTGGCGGTCATGCAATGGGGGATATTTACAGGGATTGTAGATTAGAATAGTTCGTGACGCCACCTGTGGTTTCTGATCTGATTGACCAGCGCTGCAGGGTAGATCTCTGAGGGGATGTTATGGCAGCTAGGTGTTAGGTCCCCCACAGGTGGGACTGGTCCCTCAAAGTCTATGGTGGTGGTGCAGGGTGCAGATAAGAATTCAGTCACACACAATGCAATCTCTTTCCATACCTTTACTTGTAGGTGTTGCAGGTATGTCCCGGGAAGCTGGTTAGGTTGGAGAATGCACATTCAGGAAAACTGTTGAGCAGGTTAGAGGCCTCCTTTATCCTTTTTCTGTGTGTGAGTACAACTTGCATAAAGTCAAGTGCAACTCTTTCAATAGCAACTGCGCCCGGCCAACATTGTGGTGGAGCCTTCTATGTCTCTGATTATCAGATGTTGAAGAACTAAGTCCTTACTTTTGCAGGGTCCTGCTCAAAGTCCCTGTTCTCCCTGACTCCGGTTACGTATCGGCGCTTAGGCTACCTTCTGCGACTTGTAGTCCAGAAAGCCTCCGGTTTTCTTATTACTAGGCGTGAAGCACTAGCAATGCTTCGGACCCGGTGTCCGGTTTAACTGAGTGAGGGTGATTTGTCCCTTTAGTCACTCTTACTTCTCCACTCGCCCTTCGCCCTGCTCTCGCTCTTAACATAAGCACGTGTAGCAATCGTACAAAGGTCAGCTTTCCTTCAGTGCTCAATGACCTGTTCTCTGTTGACTCGTTGGTATAACTGCTGTAATTCCTTTCCTTCCTTCTTTCTTAGGAACACAGGCGCTTGTTCTGAGTAGCAGGTTAAGGGGTAGCTCTGACTAGGCTAGGATGATTCACTTCACCCGTACTAGCCTCCACTTTCTTATCAGATGAGCTACACAAGCTCTGTCAGGATTCAGACTTCTCTCCTCTCTCCTCTCTCTCCGTCTGTCTGACTGGAAACTGATCTTAAGATGGATGGGATGACTCACTCCTGAGCCACCCGGAGCTTGACTGCACTGTCCTAAGACAGGAACTTGAATGACTCACTATTGCTAAGTCACACTACTAAATAGTCTGATTTGCCTCTAGTGGCAATGCTGAGAAGTGTGCGTGAATGAATATCAAGCTTTACAGTTACCTTCCTGTGCATTTTCCAGGAGACAGGTGTGCCTTGCGAAGCTGGGCCACACACAGAGACCCTGATTCCAGCGATGTCACATACTGGGCTGCTTGCTGTAGTTTTGATAAAATCCTCATTTTATCTGCAGCAGATTATCACTAGAGGACTAGTAAACATGCTAACAAGTAGTCCAATCAGGCCCACCACTGATTGGCAGCTTTCTGGATATGCACATTGTACACAGCTGCCAATTAGTAGTTTGTGATAAAACAGGGCTCAGCATTCAGAGAACATTTTAGCAAAATGACAGCAAGCAGCCTAGTAAGTGACTCATCACCGGAATCAGGCCACTTCTTTGTCACCTTTCCTCCAGCTGCTGGATCACTGTGGCCTGTGATTGGCTGTAATGGTTATGTAACTTCAGCAGTGCATCATGCAATTAATTACAAGCCGTAGAGGTCCAATGGATGGTGCAGGTACAAACCACAGAGCAGCCTGGTCTGAATCTGGGTGGGTGCCAGTAGGTATTACACAATGTTCCAAATTATTATGCAAATTAGTTTTAAGTGTCATAGCGTTTTTTTTTTTTTTTTGTAAATGAAACCCATTGATGGTATTGTATCTCAGGATTCTTTGGATCACTGAAATCAATCTCAGATACCTGTGATAATTAGTTTGCCATGTGAGCCCAATAAAAGGAAAACTGGATGTTCCACACTATTAAGCATGCCAGAGTTTTCAAGTAACATGGGAAAGAAAAAGGATCTCTGTGCTGCTGAAAAGCATCAAATAGTGCAATGCCTTGGTCAAGGGATGAAAACATTAGATATTTCCAGAAAACTTAAGCGTTATCATCGTACTGTTAAGAGATTTGTGGCTGATTCTGAGCACAGACGTGTTCGTGCTGATAAAGGCAGAATGAGGAAGGTTTCTGCCAGGCAAGTTCATCGGATTAAGAAAGCAGCTGCTAAAAAGCCATTACAAACCAGCAAACAGATATTTGTAGCTGCTGGTGTCTCTCGAGTCCCTCGAACCTCGATGTGTAGGATCCTTCAAAGGCTTGCTGTGGTGCATAAACCAACTATTAGGCCACCCCTAAGTAGTGCTCACAAGCAGAAACGGTTGCAATGGGCCCAGACATACATGAAGACTAATTTTCAAACATTCTTGTTTGCTGATGAGTGTCGAGCAACCCTGGATGGTCCAGATGGATGGAGTAGTGGATGGTTGGTGGATGGCCACCATGTCCCAACAAGGCTGCAACGTCAGCAAGGAGGTGGAGGAGTCATGTTTTGGGCCAGGAATCATGGGGAAACAGCTTGTAGGGACCTTTAAGGTTCCTGAAGGTGTGAAAATGACCTCTGCAAAGTATATAGAGTTTCTGACTGACAACTTTCTTCCATAGTATAAAAAGCAGAAACGTGTCTTCAGGAGCAAAATCATCTTCATTCATGACAATGCACCATCTCATGCTGCAAAGAATACCTCTGAGTCATTGGCTGCTATGGGCATAAAAGGAGATAAACTCATGGTGTGGCCACCATCTTCCCCTGACCTCAACCCTATAGAGAACCTTTGGAGTATCATCAAGCAAAATATCTATGAGGGTGGGAGGCAGTTCACATCAAAACAGCAGCTCTGGGAGGCTATTCTGACTTCATGCAAAGAAATACAAGAAGAAACTCTCCAAAAAATCACAAGTTCAATGGATGAAAGAATTGTGAAGGTGACATAAAGAAGGGTTCCTATGTTAACATGTAACTTGGCCTGTTAGATGTTTTGGAGTTAAGTAGTTTTTTTGTTCAGTGAATGTGACCTCCTAATGCTGCAAATTCCACAAATGAGCATTTTCAGTTCTTTATAACATATCAAATGTTCAGAAATCCTACTGTGACTAATAATTTGGAACAGTGCATTTTGAGGTTTTTTTCCATTTTGGAGATTATACTGTTATCATTGGGAGGTTTCTTCAATAAAATTCTATGTATACTCTAACGGGTGATAACTTTTATTAGATTGACTGTCATTTGCACCGACCACTTAGGAAAATCAGAGAAAAATATCAATTGCATAATGCATTACACCATGTTCCAAATTATTATTTTTTATTTTGCCCAGACAACCCCTTTAATGGCGGGGGGTAACTGACACGAGCACATTGTAAGGTGAGGCAGATGCCAAGATCCTCAGCCTTTATGTATTGTGTTGTTTCTCCTATACAGGATCCTGTTCATTCTGCATATGGGGAGGATGAATGAAGATGAGGCAAATTTGGACCCTGATTATGGAGCAAGGACCCACATAAACAAGACCTGGAGCTAGCCCTGGACATGTATGTACTTCGTCTTCTATAAAGGGATTCTATATTGTTGAAAATGGTATCTGCTCTGCAGGTAGGATGATGTGGAGCAGGAGGAGATAATCACATTGATATACATTTTTGTTTGTAAAGTTTCAGTAAAATTTGCATTTTATTTATTGAACTCTCCAGTGTTTGTTTCCACATGTGTCCAGTGGGTGGTCCTACTCAGTGATTGACAATCTTCATTCTATTGTGCATGCAGAGATAGCTGTCAATCATTAGTAGGACCGCCCACTGGACTCATGCAAACCCCAGGATTTCAATTAATAAAATACAAGTTATAGTGAATCTTTTCCAACAAACCTGCATATGATGGAGTAGTGCCGAACTGCTGGACGCAGGGATGGTGAGTATCTGCTGTTTCTCCTAGTATAAAAGTATTTGGGGGACACTTTTTTCATAGTTGAAAATCCCTTTAATGGCTTTAGTCTTCTTTTAACAATTAGGCTCCACTGGTAATGTATAAGATTCGGTCTAAATCTTTCTTTACATTTGCATTTATGGCTTATAAGAAGGAAGACAACGAATATTCCGTGCCGTTGTTCCAAGCATTCAGACATACTGAGACCTTGCACAATCCAGTCCAATTATGTTTTCTATTTGACTCCATTTGCAAGCGCGTCCATGAGATCTGATTTGATCTATCCGCCATCTGTTCTATGTCACTCAGTTGTAGGAACACAAGGTAAGGCTCAGGGGTAAGCCATCTCGACAAGCTCATCATGTACGGAAACATGGAGCACGAAGCAAATGCATTGGAAATAAGAGACAAGAGTCCAGGTAATACAGTATGTCCAAAGATTCGTAATAATTCTCATGGTCAGGAAATGATAATAAATGTCTTACGATTTTTCTAATAAATTGTTTAATCCTGAAAAAACGATGTAACCCTTGGCGTGTAAGGAAATACAGTATACCAGGTGTGTCCCCATGATCCTCAAACAGTGGGTTTCCCAGAAGCTTGATTATAAAGTGATTGTACATCCCAGAAAAATACCGTCACTTTATGAGAACTTCCAAACACACAGTAAAAACAGCCCTGGCTCACATTGCAAACTCAACTTCTTCAGCGATGCTCTAGGAGTGCTGAACGCCTTTGGAGAAAAACCCGCACACCAGAAGACTTCATCCACTTTAAATTCATGTTAAGAACTTATAATGCTGCCCTTCACCTAGCCAAACAGACCTACTTCACCACCCTGATCTCCTCACTAGCCAACAACCCCAAGAAACTTTTTGACACTTTTCACTCCCTCCTCAGGCCAAAAGCACAAGCCCCTATCACAGACATTTGTGCTGACGACCTGGCCTCCCACTTTATAGAAAAAATAGATACTATCCGTCAGGAAATCTGCTCTCAACCACCAAGTGCTGTGACTCCCATCCCTCCCTGCATTTCCCCTGGCTCAATTTCCACATTTGATCCCATCACAGAAGAAGAAGTCTCCAGACTCCTCTCTTCCTCTCGTCTGACTACATGCACTACCGACCCCATTCCCTCACATCTCCTCCAGTCTCTCTCTCCAGTTGTCACAACTCGCCTAACTACAATCTTTAATCTCTCACTCTCCTCTTGGATTTTCCCATCCTCCTTCAAACACTCCATCATTACTCCACTACTAAAGAAACCCGCTCTCGACCCTTCCTGCACAAACAACTACAGACCGGTCTCCAATCTCCTCTTCATCTCTAAACTTTTGGAGCGCCTAGTCTACTCCCGCCTTACCCGTTACCTCTCCACTCACTCCCTCCTAGACCCTTCACAGACTGGCTTCCGACCCCTACATTTGACTGAAACTGCACTCATCAAAGTGACCAATGACCTTCTGACAGCAAAACGTAACGGTGACCACTCTCTGCTCATTCTTCTCGACCTTTCTGCAGCTTTAGACACGGTTGACCACCGTCTCCTACTGTCTAGGCTCCAGTCACTAGGTATTAAGGACACTGTTCTCTCCTGGTTCTCCTCCTATCTTTCTGACTGCTCCTTCAGTGTTTCGTTCTCTGGCTCCATGTCATCTCCTCTTCCTCTCACTGTCGGTGTACCCCAGGGCTCAGTCCTTGGCCCCCTTCTCTTCTCTCTCTACATGGCCCCAATTGGACAGACCATCAGCAGATTTTGCTTTCAGTACCATCTTTATGCTGATGACACACAACTATACACGTCATCCCCCGACCTTACCCCTGCTGTACTACAGAACGCCAACGACTGTCTGTCCGCAGTCTCCAACATCATGTCCGCTCTCTATCTGAAACTTAACCTCTCCAAAACTGAACTTCTTCTGCTCCCGCCGTCTACTAACCTCCCTAAATCTGACATTTCCCTCTCAGTGGGCGGCACCATAATAACACCCCGGCAGCAGGCTCGCTGTCTGGGTGTTATGTTTGACACAATCTCTCCTTCACCTCCCATATACAATCTCTTGCCCGCTCTTGCCGCCTACACCTGAAGAACATCTCTAGAATCCGCCCTTTTCTCACCATGGAAACAACAAAAACCCTCACTGTAGCATTGATCCACTCCCGCCTGGACTACTGCAACGATCTATTACTTGGCCTCCCCATTACTCGACTATCCCCTCTCCAGTCCATCCTTAATGCAGCAGCCAGGGTCATCCATCTGTCTAATCGGTACTCGGATGCGTCCGCTCTTCGCCAGTCCTTACACTGGCTGCCCATTCATTATAGGATCCAATTCAAAGTACTGGTTCTCCACCCACAAAGCTCTCCACAGTGCAGCACCCCCCTATATCTCCTCCCTCATTTCTATCTATCGGCCTAACCGACTGCTGCGCTCTACAAACGACTTTCGACTAAGCTCTGCACTAATCCATACCTCCCACTCCCGACTCCAAGACTTTTCCCGCGCTGCGCCAATCCTCTGGAATGCTCTACCCCAAGAAATTAGGACTATCCACAATTTGCATGGTTTCAGACGCTCCCTCAAAACACATCTGTTCAGAGCGGCCTATCACATTCACTAATCAAAGTCATTCTATGTGTAAAAAAGTGTGTGTGTGTGTGTAGCCCATTCACTATCTCCATCCATCCCTCACTCCCCCAAGATGGCTGGACCATCATTGTAAATGCATCATTGTATATACACACCTGTACTTTGTATCTCCCCCGCCTCACTGTAGATTGTAAGCTCTCATGAGCAGGGGCGGCTTATTTTGCTTTAATGTATTGTTAATGTTGTTACTTATGACTTGTGTTTTGATACTGTTAAACTGTAAAGCGCTGCGGAATATGATGGCGCTATATAAATAAAGATTATTATTATTATTATTATAAGATGGCAAAACCCCTTAACAATAAGTCAGATAATTGGAAAATTTAGGTCCAACTACAAAGGCATAGCTACCGTCGAAGATCTGGTGCTCCGGCACTGAAATTCATGCCTCTTGCTTTGGATCTCCAGCGAGCGCCACATGGAATTGTGTTAAGGCCCCATCTCACATAGCGAGATCGCTACCGAGATCGCTGCTAAACAGTCTGACACGTACCAGCGATCAGGCCCCTGCTGTGAATCGCTGGTCGTGTCAGAAATGCCTGAACTTTTTTTTGATCGCTGGTCTCCCGCTGGCAGGCACGCATCGCTGCGTGTGACAGGCAGGAGACCAGCGATCTCCTGGTAACCAAGGTAAACATCGGGTTTCCAGGCGTGGGGCTGTGCCTGGAAACCCGATGTGTACCTTGGATACCAGCGCGCTGCTGCACGGGAGCTGGTAACCAAGGTACACGTCGGGTTTCCAGGCACCACGCAGCACCTGGAAACCCGACGTGTACCTTGGTTACCAGCTCCCTGCATCAGTGCGCTGGTATCCAACGTACACTGAGGGTAACTAGGCGACGTGCGTCCCTTGTTACCCGCAGTGTCATTGGTTGTCCTGATCGCTGCCTGAGCTGCCTGTTTGGCAGCTCACCAGCGATCATGTAGCGACACACCAGCGATCCTGATCGTCGTCGGGATCGCTGGTGTGTCGCTATGTGAGACGGGGCCCTTAGCATCAACATGACCCCAATGTGGTTTTATCACGTGGTAGAGCGAGGAGCCACAAGCCTGATTACATATCACTCTTCGTCTGTAGGACGCAGGCTATTGTAGGTCTGTAGCTTACAAGGAACCAGTGTCCCGGCATAGACAATGCAACTCCCACTAATTATACAAGTCAGAGGAGGACACTGAGCCTGCGGTGGACGGAGAATCAGAATTAGATCAGCATAAGACTTCTTTTTTTTTTTTGGTATTGTTTGTAAAGGCACTCAAGGGCAAGGACGTACCTATAATAGGTGCAGTGGATGGGATCGCACCCAGACCCTGCAGCCTAGAGGGCCCAAAAAGTCTCATGGACCCATGTGAAAGGACTGTTACCTGTGATAATTGTGGCCGTTTTTCATTGGTGCCCACAAGCTTCAAGTTACACCACTTCTTCGGGGCATCATTAGTTCTGAAAGGGGCACTGAAAGAACCTTAATAGTTTTGATTGGGGCACTAAGGGGACATTAACATTTTGTAAGGGGACACTTGGTGAATTATTCCTTTTTAAGGGGGCATTGGTAGGCCACATTACATTAAATGGGCACTTAAGGATCGGTATTATTTGAAGGGGCACTTGGGAATTATAACCTTCAAATGAGCACATGGGTCATTATTATCATTGCCTGGGGGCAAAAAGTGGACCGTATTATTTTCTAGATTACATGGTGGGGAAATTATTACTTTCTATGGGACGCTATTATTTTTAGGGACCCTATCTATCAGGCATACATTTTTGAAGTATTGGGGTCATTGTTCCAGGCCTTAGGTGCATTTCTTTGCTTGGTTTTATTCAATAGCGCATTGTTTTGTTATTTTTGTGCTTTTTCTTTTTGTTGGTGGCTCAATTTCGAACTTTGCCGTAGGTCCCCATGTAGATTTCTATGTAGCACCAGCATTGTCTTACTTCTTTAGTAGCTTCTCTCCCAGGCGTCCACGTAGGAAGGAGAAGAGGTGAATATGTGTAATTCGTGAATAAATGTAATATGTCCAGTAAAAAAACATCTTGGAAGACAAAATTCTACACATTGTACCTAAGTATAATCAGTAGGTGACACTGTATCTCTCTCTTATCTAGTGTTGTTCCTTAATCTCGTCTTCTATACATTTTCCATGCTTGAACTACAGAACTGCGTTTGCTTATTTAATCAAAATTATGTACTTGTCATGTATTTTAGAATAGATCTTTATAGATTTTCGAGTCAAGATTGCCAATGTCCAGAAATTTCTAGGCAGAAATATTGAACTGTTTTTTTTTTAAATGTCTGTGAAAAAAAATGTATATGCTGTACCAGGATTTTTGTTTGAGCCTGGCGGTACTTGATCAGATTATGAGTTTTTATATAGGTATTTCATGAAGTTAAAATTACAGCATAACCATCATTTTATTTCTTTATTATTTTATAAGAAGGGAAACTTTGTAATATATCTTATCAGAAAAACCTGCTTTCTTCTTCTCCTGGACTGATCTTTCACTCTCAATTTGTGGACAAATTCTGAGTTCAGTGAACATAGTTTTTCCTGTTACTGAGATAGGAGCTGACAGTTTGTGCTCATAAAGTTCTATAGGGAGGGTAGGAGATGTGAAAACCCAGAGGCAGACACAGATATTCTGCTGCAAGTTCTCCTGAAATGAAAGTTAGAGTTTAAGCTTTCTGTGAACCTGTCATCTCATCAAAAGTATCCTGTTTTTGTTCTCGTTATATTAGGTACATTTCTCCCTGAAAATTCTACTTTTTTCCTTTTTTAAATCCGCAATATGGATCCAGAGATATGAGCCTTTTTATTTAGTACTAGTGTTTATGGTCTTAGCAAAGAGGGTGTGGCTACCAGGATCCTCTAGGGCGTGTCTCTAGGCAGCTCTGCATATTTACCCTGTGAGCTGTAAAAATAGCACTAAATAAAAAGGCCCATATCTCTAGAACCTTAAGGCAGATTTAAAAAAAGATTAAAAAAAAGTATACCCAGGGAAGCAACGAGAATAAAATAAGACCAAAGACTGGTCCTTTTCACTATAGGACAGGTCCCATTTAAATGGATTTATACACTGCATAAATCTATATTGCAACATACACTACCTTCAATAAATAGTAGAAGGAAAAGGAATGTATATAAAAAACAAATTTTATTGATACAAATAAACTACAATTCCTAAAAGGGGATGCATCATATCCATAGGTGACACAGACAATCGACTGCACAAATATTTACACCAAATAGATCCCAGCACAAAAATGTAATAATATTATACACATTATTTCATTACAAATTTTGTCATATTATGTACTGGGATAAATGTATAGCAGCATTTTATTCATAACCGATATAGCAATCATCAATATTGTATTGGAATAAATTCCTAAGCGTACGGGGAAATAAATTCCTAAGCTAAATAAGGGGAAAACAAAATCACTGGTGTAATATTGCTATAGTGTGGTCAGGTATAGTGCCTGTTAAATTCCCCACGTTTCACCCTCACTACAAATACATGATGAAAGCAAAAACACTGGTTTAAAGTGCAAATATAAGCTTCATAAGGTGCTAATAGTGCATAAAATGCTGGTTAATTATACCTTGTTGGTAGCAGCGATGTGCCGTGTCACCCACCCCAACGCACGTTTCGATAGCTCTTCTTCCGAAACGTGCGTTGGGGTGGGTGACACGGCACATCACTGCTACCAACAAGGTATAATTAACCAGCATTTTATGCACTATTAGCACCTTATGAAGCTTATGTTTGCACTTTAAACCAGTGTTTTTGCTTTCATCATGTATTTGTAGTGAGGGTGAAACGTGGGGAATTTAACAGGCACTATACCTGACCACACTATAGCAATATTACACCAGTGAGGATTTTGGTTTTGTTTTCCCCTTATTTAGCCCCGTACGCTTAGGAATTTATTCCAATACAATATTGATGATTGCTATATCGGTTATGAATAAAATGCTGCTATACATTTATCCCAGTACATAATATGACAAAATTTGTAATGAAATAATGTGTATAATATTATTACATTTTTGTGCTGGGATCTTTTTGGTGTAAATATTTGTGCAGTCGATTGTCTGTGTCACCTATGGATATGAGGCATCCCCTTTTAGGAATTGTAGTTTATTTGTATCAATAAAATTTGTTTTTTATATACATTTTCCTTCTACTATTTATTGAAGGTAGTGTGTGTTGTAATGTTTATATGGAATGTGACCTCTTGTTGAAGGTTGTTTCTGTGGACTAATATGTATGTGCATAAATCTATATGCGGTAAGCTCCCTCTAATATTGTTTTCATGCAGCTAAAATGTGATCATTTTGGGTATGTGCACACATTAAGTGTTTGGTGCAGATATTTCTGCTTCATTTTTTTTGTTGAGTTTTTGGTGCAGATTTTTACTCATTAGTATGGGTGAAATCTGAAAGAATTGGCAGCAGCAGATTTAAATCTGCATCAAATCTGCAAGTCAGAAATAAGCAACGTGTGCTTGAGACTTCAGCAGCAGCAGCAAAAACTTCAGGTTTTGTGACAAATCTGCACTGATAAAAGCACAGCAAAAATGCAACGTGTGCACAGAGACTTAGAAGAATTTTCCGACCACACTTAGCTATTGTGCTAATGCTTTTATGTCTAAAAATGTCTTGAATAAAATAAGAACCTTTTAAAAAAAAACTTTAATGCTGCCAGGGAGTCACTTACTATTTGATAGTTTTAATTATTATTACTCAAGGTGGAAGGGAGTTTGAGAAGACTGTATGTCAAGTTCTGCCATATTAGTTGTTATGGAATATTTTTCTAACGTGACGGGAGAGGAGTCCTATCATAGGACAAATCAATGACTGTTTTTTGACTGCTGAGTATTTGAAATTTGAACGAATGGTTTCCATGGATACACTGTCACAGATTCATTTATATAAGATTCTTTGTTTCCCTAGGAAAAAAGTCTGTCCCAGATTACTTAGGTCAAGACCAAAGCTGCCGTGAGATAAGAGGACGGAGCTTTGACAGCTACATCTCATGGCTTCTATGTTCTAATACTTTTTATGCTTGCTATTGTCTATAAACTATAGAAGGCCATGACTACTGGGGAAAACTCCAGGATGTTCTGAAATAAGTCATACTTTGGCAAATGATGAGTTAATATGCGCTAATACCTTTTAGCGCCAACACGAAAAAGCTCATGGAAGTTAAAGAGGTTGTCCAGAAGTAAGATACAGATTACCTATCCTTAAAGGGGTTGTCCACTAATAGGACACCCCCTTCATAAACTAAATGTTCTGCACCGATAAAATAATGAAGCCTATATCCCCTCCAGTGCCAGCTCAGTTCCAGCGGTGTCGGTGTGTAGCCCAGCTTCGCAGGCACACATAAAAGTCCAGGAGAGTGCACTGGAATGCAACAGCAAAGCTTGATATGCATTCACTGCCACTCACTCTTCAGACACACCCATCTGAGATATAAGGGGGAGTGACACGTGGCAGGCAGTCAGACAGTTTCCTGTCTTCGGACAGTGGAGATAGTTTTCCGAGAGGAGTTAGTCAGTTAGCTCCGGGAGGCTCAGGAGTGAGTCATCCCCTGGATAGTTATCTGTCTGAGATAAGATCAGTCTGTGTGGAGCTTAGTGTTCAGTGCAGTTCAGCCTGTTAGCTTCTGTCTCAAGGACAGAGCAGCCATTCAGTCTCGGTCCTGTGTGGACTTTGGAGGAAACTGAGAGCTGTGCAGCGAGCTCTGGATGAAGCTGACATTATTCCACAAAAGCCACCAGTGTTTATGTTAAGAGCGGAAAGCAGGGCGAAGGGCACAGTGGAAGAAGACAGAGCAGTGCCTTAGGTATTGGATTACCTGCACTAAATCACCGGTCACTGGGGACCGAAGCGTTGCTATTGTTTCAAGCATAGTGACAAGAAAACCGGAGGCATCTGGACTACAGGTCGCAGAGAGCAGCCCTAAGTGTCAATACGTAACCGGAGTCAGGTGGAACAGGGACTTTGAGCTGGGGCCCAGCAAAAGTAAGGACTTAGTTTCATCACCTAGAAGGCTCCACCACAACATTGGCCGGCAGTACAGCTATAGAGAAAGCTGGAGTTTCGGAGTTAACTTCGCTTCAGGCAAGTTGGACTCACATGTACATTGAAGTAAAGGAGGCCTCTAACCTGCTCAGCTGTTACCGGAATGTGCACTCTCCACCCCGACCAGCTTCCCGGGATCTGCTTGAACCATCATCAGTAAAAGGTATGAAAAGAAGCTGCATTGTGTTTGGCTGAATTCTTACTACACCCTGCATCATCTTCATCATAGACTTCCAGGGACCCGTCTCACCTGTGGGAGACTTACTACCAAGCTGCCCCATAACATCCCCTGTGAAAGTCCTTATAGCAGCGCTGGTACAATTTACCAGAAACCGCAGGTGGCGTCACGAACTACCTATCCTAATAATCCCCTGTAAATATCCCCCATTGCACGACCGCCAGGGCCACGGACCGAGCCACCGCTACCAGTGACAACTCCCATAGATTTCCATGAGCTCGGCTCCGAGTACCCCATAGCCCTGGTATCCACAATTGTGGTGCGTGGTCGAATCATCGGCACTCGCGGTCCCGGGCTGTGATGCAGTGTTGCCCCCAATCAGTGCTGGCGTCACTGTCCCCACCTTCGGACAAATTGAACATGAAGCGGAAGTCCGTGTTACAGCTCATCCCCGACTTCCTTTTCAAGTTCAGTTTGTCCAAAGGCGGAGACAGTGACGCCAGTGCTGATTGGGGGCCGACATGACGTGTCACAACGCCTCATCACAGACTCAGGGAGAGCCGACACTGCGTGAAACAGCACTGACACAGGAGGGGAGTTTAGGCTTTATTATTTTATTAGGACCGAACATTTAGTTTGAGAAGGGGATGTCCTAGTGGGGGAGAACCCCTTGAATACCCATTTGCATAGTCCAATATTTGGCAAAAAAATGTTCAAAAGAGTGCTCGTTACCACTGTAAAAATGCCGCCAAACAGGGTTATTGCAGCTCAATTATACCAATGGGCTACACATTCACTTTAGCCCTTTCAAGACTTGTTAATTTTTCATTTTTGTGCTTTCATATATTTCCCTCCCTTTCTTTTAAGAGGCACAGCTTTTTTCTGTTTTTTTCGCCCACCTTGCCATATGAGAGCTTGTTTTTAGTGGGATGAGTTGTAACTTTGAATAACACCATTTACTTTTCTATGTAATTTACTGGGAAACAGGAAAAAAAAAATCCAAGTAGGGGAAAAATGTAAAACATAATTGCAATTACACTATTGTTTTTTGGATAGTGCTCAATATGTGCTAAAACTGAACTGCAAGGGCTCGATCACACAGCTGTCGATTCTCTCATGTGAAAGAATAGGACCGATTATGTTAATGTCCTCTTACTAGGATCCGATTCTCTTGCATGAGAGAATCTCTGCACAGGTGCGGAGAAGTTTGAGAATGTAATTTCTCCATCTTCTCCATTGTGTGTGTCCACAGTAATCAGACTGCACATCTGAGTGCAGTCCGATGTTCACACACAGCCATATACTTCTAAGGGTGTGCATGATCTGATTATCGGATGCACTCACAGCATGCCAAACCGGCATGAGAGAATAAGCGCTGATCTGCACTGCCCCATAGAATAACATTGAGCCGAGTGCTATCTGATAAACATCGGATTGCACTCGGCCGTGTTATACACAAGTGTGAATGAGCTCTAAATATGATTCTCAAAGTCAGTTGTGATAATGGCGATATCAAAATGATAGGGTTCTATTTTATAATTTTGCAGTTAGCAAAAAAAAATTAAGGGCTTTGAAAAATAAAATTGTGTTGCTATGTTATGAGATCCGTAACTTTTTTCCCCCATCAATAAACCTGTGTTAGGGCTGTAGTTTTTATTAATACCATTTTGGGGTACAGGTGACATTTTAATTTTTTGGGCTGGAGTGCAGCACCCAAAAAAACAACCAATTTGGTGTCTTATTCTGCATGTCCACGCTGAGCTTTCCTACCACTTCTCTTCTAACTTGCTCTTTGACACTCTACAATCTGGTTTCCGCCCCCATCACTCCACTGAGACAGCCCTGACCAAAATTACTAATGACCTACTTACAGCCAAAGCGAACAGACAATACTCTATACTCCTGCTTCTTGACCTGTCCTCTGCTTTTGACACAGTTGACCACTGCCTTCTACTACAGATTCTTCCTCCTTTGGCGTCAAAGACCTCTCCCTATCCTGGATCTCCTCATACCTTTCCAACCGCACATTCAGCGTCTCCCACTCACACACTACCTCCTTGTCCCACCCTCTCTCCGTTGGAGTCCCCCAAGGATCTGTTCTAGGACCCCTACTCTTCTCAATCTATACACTTGGCCTGGGGCAACTCATAAAGTCCCACGGATTCCAGTACCACCTTTACGCTGATGACACTCAGATCTACCTCTCTGGCCCAGACATCACCTCTCTGCTATCCAGAATCCCGGAGTGTCTATCAGCCATATCCTCCTTCTTCTCCTCCCGCTTCCTCAAACTCAATGTGGACAAATCTGAACTCATAATCTTTCCCCCATCCCACAGATCTTCCTTACCTAACCTATCTATCACAATTAACGACATCACGCTTTCCTCCGTACCAGAAGTCCGCTGCCTCGGAGTAACCCTTGACTCTGCCCTGTCCTTCAAACCGCACATCCAAGCTCTTTCTACCTCCTGTCGCCTTCAGCTCAAAAATATTTCAAGAATCCGTCCTTTCCTCAACCCTCAATCTACTAAAATGATTGTGCACGCCCTCATCATCTCCCGCCTCGACTACTGCAACACCCTTTTCTCTGGCCTCCCTGCTAACACCCTCGCACCTCTCCAGTCCATCCTTAACTCTGCTGCACGACTAATTCACCTCTCTCCTCGCTACTACTCCGCTTCTCCCCTCTGCAAATCTCTTCACTGGCTCCCATTCCCTCAGCGTATCCAGTTCAAATTACTAATACTGACCTACAAGGCCATCTATAATCTGTCTCCTCCTTATATCTCTGAACTAATCTCCCGATATCTTCCCTCACGTGATCTCCGATCCTCCCAAGACATCCTTCTCTCCTCCACACTTATTCGCTCCTCACCCAACCGCCTCCAAGACTTCTCCCGAATATCCCCCATCCTCTGGAATTCTTTGCCCCAACACGTCCGACTATCAAACACATTCGGATCCTTCAGACGGAACCTGAAAACTCACCTCTTCAGGAAAGCCTACAGCCTGCAATGACCCTGCTACCTCCTCACCACTACCGGAGATATTGCCTCAACCAACACCGGAACTGCTGCAACCCCCCGACCTACTGTCTCCTGCCTCACAATCCTGTAGAATGTAAGCCCGAAAGGGCAGGGTCCTCTCCCCTCTGTATCAGTCTGTCATTGTTAGTTTGTTTACTGTAAGTGATACCTGTAATTTGTATGTAACCCCTTCTCATGTACAGCACCATGGAATCAATGGTGCTATAGAAATAAACAATAATAATAAAAATAATAATAATTATTCTTTTCACTTTTCTGCGAATCAAAATTCTGATAGATCAGAATTTTACTGACCCCGCAATAGCTAAAAGGAAGTGTATTTAATATTATTTATACAGTTCCAACATATGCCATAGCATTGTGGAAAGACTGTCATTATTAACAGCAGTCCCTAATGGGGCACAGAATATTATCTCAAAATTTAGGATTTATACTTTCTCAAAATAACAAAACAAAGGAAACCTAGGTTGGACATATAAACTATGTGCAGATGTTGCCTTTGGTCGAATTGGACCACAAAATATTGTCGTGAATGTCATTGTGAATTAGTCGTTCCCACAGAGTAGGTGACCACTTGCTGACCTCTGGGACCCTCAACGATCCCAAGAATGGGCTCTGAGCTACAGCACCATTCATTATTTCCGGGACGACCTGCGGTGGCAGAATACACCGATCTGTTCTAACATGGCCTATTTTTGGGACCCATGGGAGTCTGTGCAGTGAGAGCTATTACTTATCCTATGGAAACTTGATCATTTGCTGAATTTGGAATAATCTTAATTGACGCTAAATGTAATGTCTTCGACTTCTTGCATTTGCTCGGAAAGCCAAAGCAAAATTTACTGTTTGAGTTGTGAATCTTTGGCCTTTTTTTTGCCATTGGATAAATCTGGAAACAAAAATTGAGATCCTAATTGTTTGGGACAGGCTGCACATAGCGATATAAGCATTTCAGAGTCCTTGGAATTAGCTGCCACAGACTGGAGGCCATCCTGGGAGCAAAGACTCCCCGAGCAACATGGTTTCCGCTCAGTACACTGGCCGGGATGGAAACACACAATTCCCTCATGCCTCTGTACAAGTCAAAATGTTATCTGATGAGCCATTTCCACCTTAAAACAATAAATAAGGATAATAGATTCTAAAAAGAACATAAGTAATGGACGTGAGGTCTCTGTCCTCCTCACAGTTCCTTCTTCATCCCTCTCTTTAATGGACCCAAGCTTTACTTGACTTGTGAGATAGTTGCTAGGCAACTGCATGAGATGGCTGTGTCACCGAGGGCGCTGCGTTGCTGTCCCACTTCCAGCGCTCACCCACTGGAAGGTGAGAGGAGTTGGCAATCTATCAAAACATAAGAAGATCTAACACGAAAGTTATAGACCAGATTAAGAGTTTGCTTTTATTATGTTGCTTCGCCCATCATTTAAGCCTTAGTTCTAGGAGTCTGTCAGCACAAAATGATTGTTCAAGCCAAGCTCAGGCGCTCTGTGCGCCCTTGTTGTGGCCGAGTAGCTCAATGCTCCTTCCTATCTACTTGTTTGACATCTTTTGTGAAACAAGGATTAATTTGTTCATAATTTTCCGAGATATGAATACTTCTTAAACATCATCCCAACATGTGACATATAGTTAGTCATATGCCTGCTCCTGACTGTGATGCAGGCTTATAAGCTGAGCCCGATCTTCTTGCAATGATAGCTGAATTATTCTGCCATCATCTGCCTTTTAACAGCTCAACTCACGGCTGGTTACCAGTTAAATGCAGCTATCAATCACAATGTACGCCGGTAGGGAGGGCACATCAATCCATGC
The DNA here is from genome assembly GCA_033576555.1 of Oophaga sylvatica. NCBI lineage: Eukaryota > Metazoa > Chordata > Amphibia > Anura > Dendrobatidae > Oophaga > Oophaga sylvatica. Next base: position 454,217,950 of record JARQOD010000003.1, on the reverse strand, counting down.
ACACATGGCCATGCCAATGATGGGATTGCGAGGCACTGATGGGTTGTCATGACAGACAGGGGGGTCACTGGTGCCAACACTGAGCATCGCCAGTGGCATCATGCCCACCTGCTGATGACCCCCTTGCCTGTCATTACAATTCTCCTGTGAAAACCAACATTTAGTTGGAGTTCATAAGAGACTGATTTCCATTTATGTACTACCATAGTACAAGGGAAGAGATGACCAAAGGTTCAAAACCCCTAAGGGGACTAATAAGTACAGTAAATGGTGAAAATATTTTAAAAATATGAAAAATAATAAAAAAAAGACAAAGTTCAAATCACCCCCATTTTACTTCATTTAAAATAGAGAAAAAAAAAATGAAAATTTGCAATTACCACATCCATAAAAGTCTGATCTATCAAAGTATACAATAACTTAATCTGATAGGTAAACGGTATAATAACAAAAAAAAATCGAAACCCCAGAATTTAGGTTTTTCAGCTGCCACAACATTTTCAATAAAACGAAATAGGAAGAGATCAATACATCACATCTAACCCAAAATGTTATCAGTAAAAACGTCAGGTCAGGTTGTAAAAAATAAGCCCTCACCCAGCCCCATCGAATGGGGACCCAAAAATGGTGACACAAGCAAAAAAAATTCTAAATGTTAATGATTATTAATATTTGCCAAATGCCAGAATAAAGAGAGAGAGAATGTTTTAAGGCATTTTTATTACTTACTGCAAAGTCAAAAGTTTACATACATTTCATTAGTATTTGGTATCATTGCCTTTAAACTGAAGTTGCCTTTAAACTCAAGTTGCCTTTAAACTGAATGAATTGGGTCAGACATTTGGGATCTCCTTCCACAAGCTTCTCACAATAGTTGGTCGGAATTTGGGCCCATTCCTCCTGACAAAACTGGTGTAACTGATCCTGGTTTGTAGGTCGCCTTGCTCACACTGGCCTTTTCAACTCTGCCCATAAGTTTTCAATAGGATTGAGATAAGGGCTTTGTGATGGCCGCTCCAAAACATTGACTTTGTTATCCTTAAGCCACTTTGTTACCATTTTGGCAGTATGCTTCGGATTATTGTCCATTTGGAAGACCCATCTCAACCCAAGTATTAACTTCCTGGCTGCTTTCTTAAGATGTTGCTTCAGTATGGCCATATAATCTTCTTTTCTCATGATGCCATCTATTTTGTGAAGTGCACCAGTCCCTCCTGCAGTAAAACAACCCCATTACATGATGCTGCCTCCCTCGTGTTTCACAGTTGGGATGGTGTTCTTAGACTTCCAAGCTTCTCCCTTTTTCCTCCAAACGTAACGATGGTCATTATGCCCAAAAAGTTCCATTTTAGTTTCATCAGATCACAGGACATGTCTCCAAAAATTAAGGTCTTTGTTCCTGTGTACTTTTGCAAACATTAATCTGGCTTTTTTATGCTTCGTTTGGAGTAATGGCTTCTTCCTGGCAGAGTGGCCTTTCAGCCCATGTTGATACAGTACTTGTTTCACTGTGAATATTGACACAATCTTACCAGCTTCCGCCATCATCTTCACAAGGTCTTTTGCTTTTGTCCTGGAGTTGATATGCACGTCAGACCAAAGCACGTTCATCTCTGGGACACAGAACCCGTCACCCTCCTGAGGGGTATGATGGCTGGACATTCCCATCTTGTTTGTACTTGTGTATAATTGTTTGTATAGATGAACGAGGCGCCTTCAGGTATCTTGAAATTGTACCCAAGGATGAGCCAGACTTGTGCAAGTCCACAATTCTCTTCGTGATATCTTGGCTGATTTCTTGAGACTTTCCCATGACGCTACACAAAGAAGCAGTGTGTTTCAGGTGTGCATTAAAATACATCCACAGGTGTGTCTCTAATTAACTCAGATGGTGCTAAAAAACAGACGCTTCCAAACACGTGACACCATCATATGGGCAGTCCAGAATTGTTTAAAGGCATAGTAATCTTAGTGTATGTAAACTTTTGACTTTGCAGTAAGTAATAAAAATGCCTTGAAACTGTCTCTCTCTGTCTCGCTCTCTCTGTCTCTCTCCCTAATTGACCTAAAATGTCTCTTTTTATATAGTGTATGTAAACTTTTCATTTCAATTGTGTACGGTATATAGTCTACATATGATTTTTTTTTTTTTTTACAAATTTTCTATTTTTTTTCTCATCAGTTAAATTAAACAATAACACTATGCGTTTTTGTTATCTGCATAATCATACTGACCCGGAGAAATATTGCTAAATCACATTTTTTTTTTCTTTTAATAATAATTGAAAATTTGTAACAAAAAAAAACCCCTGCAAAAAGTCACGTTTGGTATTATCGCATTCATGACGACCAATACTATAAAACTCTATTATTATTATTTATTATTATAGCGCCATTTATTCCATGGCACTTTACATGTGATGAGGGATATACAGTACAGACCAAAAGTTTGGACACACCTTCTCATTCAAAGATTTTTCTGTATTTTCATGGCTATGAAAATTGTAGAATCACACTGAAGACATCAAAACTATGAATTAACACATGTGGAATTATACATTACACTTTACAAAAAAGTGTGAAACAACTGAAAATACACTGTTGGGGATTTATTCAAAATTGAAGGCATACTGAACCAGCATGGCTACCACAGCATCTTGCAGCAGCATGCAATTCCATCCGGTTTGCGTTTAGTTGGACCATCATTTATTTTTCAACAGGACAATGACCCCAAACACACCTCCAGACTGTGTAAGGGCTATTTGACTAAGAAGGAGAGTGTTGGGGTGCTACGCCAGATGACCTGGCCTCCACAGTCACCAGACCTGAACTCAATCGAGATGGTTTGGGGTGAGCTGGACCGCTCACCGCTTCAATTTTGAATAAATCCCCAACAGTGTCACCAGCAAAGCACCCCACACCATCACACCACCTCCTCCATGCTTCACGGTGGGAACTAGGCATGTAGAGTCCATCCGTTCACCTTTTCTGCGTGCAAAGCAGTAATCAAAGCAAAAGGTGGCTACTTTGAAGAACCTAGAATATAAGACATATTTTGAGCTGTTTCACACTTTTTTGTAAAGTGTAATGTATAATTCCACATGTGTTAATTCATAGTTTTGATGCCTTCATGTGATTCTACAATTTTCATAGTCATGAAAATACAGAAAAATCGTTGAATGAGAAGGTGTGTCCAAACTTTTGGTCTGTACTGTACATAATAAACACAAGTACAGTAATCTTAGACAATACAAGTTACGACTGGTCCAGGAGGAGAGAGGACCCTGCCCGCGAGGGCTCACAGTCTACAAGGGATGGGTGAGGATACAATAGGTGAGGGCAGAGCTGGTCGTGCAGCGGTTTGGTGGATCGGTGGTTACCGGTGGTTACTATCATCCCATACAGTGAGTGAGGATGAAAAAAAATGAGAAACTATCCCATAATTGCCTTTTTTATTATTTTTGGCTAAAAAATTTTTTTACAAAAAGTGAGCAGAAAGACATATACTGTATATTCCAATATGGTACCAAAGAAAACTACTGCTGCTCATTACAGAAACAAAAAGACTATGCACTGAAACATGAAAAAGTTTTCCAATATGACAACGAAAAAAAGTGATTTTTTTTGGGGGGGAGGGTGGAAAAGTGTGATTTTTCTTGGGAAAAGTAGTGAAATATAAAAACGTAATTGGGTGTCAAGATAAATATCTACGACCTACAGAATTACTTTAACATGTCATTAATACTGCACTTCCCATTCTGGAAAAATTTAAAATTTAAAAACAATTCCAGATTTTAATATTTTTGTCAGTCTGCTACTAAAAAAAATTGATCAAAAAGTAGTATTGTTGGGAAAGTGGTACCAGTAAAAATTACAGCTTGTACTACAAAAAACCAAGCCTCATACAGCTCCACCTACTGAAAAATAAGGACGTTTTAGAAATACTGTGGCCAAAAATAAAATACTTTTTTTTAGGCTAAGTGCACACGGCAGGAATTTTCGCGTTTTTTCCCGCGGCAAAAACGCGAAAAAAACGCAAGCATTAAGCATCCTATTCATTTAAATGGATTCCGCAATTTTTGTGCACATGCAGCGTTTTTTTTTCCGCGAAAAAAACGCTTCGCGGAAAAAATAGCAACATGTCCATTAATTTTGCGTAATCTCGGCGGAATCGCCGCCATAGGAATGAATTGAACCGCTTACTTTCCGCATGTGGCTATGCGGAATGTAAGCGGTTCATGTGCGATGGTACCCAGGGTCTGGAGGAGAGGAAACTCTCCTCCAGGCCCTGGGTACCATATCCCTGGTAAAACAATAATTAAAATAAAAAATAATGATATTCTCACCTTCCGGCGGCCCCCGCAGCCTTCCAGCCTCTCAGCGACACTCCCGTTCCCAGGAGTCCTTTGCGACAATGACCCCAGATGACGTAGCGGTCTCGCGTGATGCTACGTCATCTGGGGTCTCGCAAAGGACGCCTGGGAATAGGAGTTGCCGGGAGCGTCGCTGAGAGGCAGGAAAGCTGCGGGGGCCGCCGGAAGGTGAGAATATCATTATATTTATTATTTTTTTTATTATTTTTACATTAGATCTTTTTACTATTGATGCGGCATAGGCAGCATCAATAGTAAAAAGTTGGTCAGACGAGTCAAACACTATGTGTGACTCGTGTGACAAACCTGTCAATCAGTTTTCCAAGCGATGCTACAGATCGCTTGGATAACGCTAGCATTCTGCAAGCTAATTACGCTTGCAAAACGCTAGTTTCTGGCGGGAATACGCATACAAAAAAAATGCGTATATCCCGCGGCAGAGAAGTGCGGGATTGCTGCGGAAATTTCAGCGGCAATTCCGCAACGTGTGAACTTAGCCTTAAAGTTATTTCTTGTGTAAAAGTAACAAAACCTAAAATCTATATAAATTTGGTATTGGTGTGATTATATCAACCCACAGAATAAAGATTAAAGGACAATTATACTGAACTGTGATTGGTTAAAAAAATATAGAAATGCTGTGCTTTTGTTCTTTGTGCCTCCCTCAAAAAAGTGATCAAAAGCTGCATAAACAACAAAATAGCACCAATGAAAACCACAGTTTGTCCCACAAAATATAAGCTCTAGTGATAAAAAATTGTGAAACTTATGGCTTTCAGAATATGGTGACCCCAAAACAATTGATTTTTTTCTTCAAAGAATGTATTAATTGTACAAAAGTAAAAAAAAAAGTACCGTATATGAATTTGGTGTAAACATATTGGTACTGACCCACAGCAGTGTCAAAAAAGTGGCAAACTGTTTCTTTGCTTTCTATTCCTTCCCATAAAGAGTTCATAAAAGTTTGTTAATCGGTGCTATGAACTTAAAAAAGATATCACTGAGAAATACAACTCATCCCGATAAAAACAAATCCTCATATGATTGTTGTCCCCCCAAAAAAAAAGTTCTGACTCCTGGAACACAACAATAGAAAAGTGAAAAAAAGGCCAAAATTTACTGGGACGCCAAGGGGTTAAATATATTAAGGGTCCTCAGAACTGAATAATTTTGGATTCATTGTCAGAAGAGTTGTTGGGATCACTGGAATGAGGGATTTTGCCCCATATCATACTGCTTTTAGATGGTGGAGCAAAAATCTGGTGACATGTTCCCTTTAAATAATGAAGATGCCTTCCCATAATTCTTTTCACTCCTTCCCAGAATGTGAAAAAAATGGAGATTTATAGTATTTAATAACAGGGCAACTCCTTTATTTCAAGCCTCAGTATTTTTATTATTTTTTTTTACCATTTACTTTAATTTTCAAACAAAAATCTTGAAATATTTGAATGTTCACATTGAGCCCTTACACAAGGTTGACACTTTCTGACTTTGTGCTGTGTACATTAATAGGAGCCAGCAGTGATCTCATTACCATAACAGGTAACCTTACAATAGGCGGTAACACCTGAAGGCAGATATATCACAAGAGCAGCCATAGTTAACAGGTGGTGTCACAGCTCACCTCTTCCCTCTCCCTACACAATGGCCTCTGCACAAGTAACAGTACAATAAGTCATTTGTAACTTAATACAATTAGTTGCTTCGGGTTTTTCAGAAATATATTAAATTTGTTACCAAGAGGGCCCATACATCCGTCCATTGGTCCGAGCATAGACCACCATGCATAGTTCACAGGGCTCTTGAGCCAATCTCGACAGCTTCATATGCCTATGACGCTGTTGAACTCTGGTCAGGAGATCTACAGACAGTCTACACATTGTGGTCAGTGCTCGGTCAAACGTCTGCATGAGCCCTAACAAGTGGTGTATCGCTGACAGCGGCAGACTACAAGGCCACTATGGAGACCATGAATCTGGGGAGCCTGGTGCCAGTGCCGGCCCTGGACTCTCAGTGCAGCGGGCACAATGACGTTACATCATACTGTTTGGTGGACTGTGCGGAGGCCAATCTACTATGTAAACAGTTGTACCAGGGCCCTTATACTGTGTGGTGTGAAAAGTTGAATAGGGCTATTATACTGTCTAGAGGACTGTGTGGGGGATATTAAACTGCTTGGATGGCTAGTGGGGGCCATTATAATGCGTGCGGGTCACTACATTGTGTGGAGGATTATGAGGGGGTCACTGTACTGTATGGAGTGCTACTTGACTGTATGATCAAGCAACCTTTTTTGTGGATAGAGAATGTACCCATATAGTCTTTTGGCATGGTCTTTTGTATATGTATTTGGGGATCAAAAATCACCCATTTAAGTTAACGGATCTGTAGAAAGTGAAAATGGAGAGCAAAAGAGCGCATGGATGCCATTTATGTTGCATCCTAATGATGTCCATTTTCTTACTTTGTAATGGGTATCGGTCACCATTTTTTCCACCTAACCTGAGAGCAGCATAATGTTGAGACAGAGACCCTGATGTGTCCCTTACTGGGCTGCTTGCTGTAGTTTTCTTAAAATCAGTTTTTATCATAAAATTGTTCATTGTTTTAATTCTTTTACAGGGATATTGGCTTCAGTAGAATGGGCATTGTGGTGAGCAAATGTTTCTGATACATTTAGATTCAATAAAGGAGTCTATGTCATTATTTCAAATAAAGGACTTTATTCTGTGTGTTACTTTTTTGAACAATTTGACTATGGGGTTAGTAATGGGGGTGTCTTATAGATGCCTCTAAATTACTAACCTCTGGGCTTGATGTGACTATACAAAGGTGATATCACCCACACTTGCCACTGCACCAGGCCATGTAGGAAGAGCGAGGCTAAGTGACAGATGGATGCGCCATTCACAGGGCGGTGGCTGAGAGCTGATGTTTTTAGTCTGGGAGGGGGCTAATATCCATGGTCCCTTCCTAAGCTATTAATATTCGCCCCATCTTTCTGCCTAGCCTTTGTTGGCTATTAATTATAGGGGCAACCTACATCATTTTATTTTTTTGGGGGGTGCCATTTTAATAACCAGTAAAGGCTAAGTATACAGCTGTGAGCTGATATTAATAGCCTGGAAAGCTCCATGGGTATTACCCCCTTTCCAGTCTATAAACATCTGCCCCTAGCTGTCCGCTTTCTCTCTGCGGCTTCATAAAGTGTCGGGGGATCCCACACTATTTTTTTTCAGAAAAGAATTTAATAACTAAAAAAAAACATGTACATTAAGCTACACATGCAAGGCACTTATTATATGTCTCACTCACATATTTATATCTTTCTCTTTCTACCTATCTAATCTCTCTCTCTCCATATACTGTGTATATATATGTTTAATATATATATATATATATATATATATATATATATATATATATATATAGAAGAGAGAGAGAGAGAGAGATTAGATAGAAAGAGGTAGATATAAATATGTGAGTATATAAATATATATATAGCAAAGAAAGTGTAGACTTTATGCAGCCCATGTGGCGTGGCGAAGTTTCAGTTCAACTGATCCTTTTTCAGAAAAAAAAACTTTTTATTTTTTTGCTAGGTGTTAAAAATTGGATTGCACTCGCATGAAAATCACATTACACTTGTCCCCCTTTTCTGGACTGAAATTGGATTTTTTTTCTAACGGTGATTGGCATGAGCTCTAAGGCCGGGATCACACATGCAAGAAACGCGGACGAGACTCGCATGTGAATCCCCGGCACTGCCACCGGCACTCGGGAGCGGAGCGTTCGGCTGCATATATCTCTATGCAGCCGCTTGCTCTGCTCCCGAGTGCAGGCGGCAGTGCCGGGGATTCACATGCGAGTCTCGTCCGCGTTTCTTGCATGTGTGATCCCGGCCTAAGACAGATGAAAACACTCCACAATGGAAACTATTGCATGTATTGAAGGTGCCCGATGGACGGGTTTCGGTCATATGCCATTGCAATCCATGAGAGGGTTATCTACAACCAATTGATAAAAATCAGATTGCAAAAAAACAGTGTATTTCCAGCTAGTAAAAGATAATCAGATGATGCCTTCTTTTTAAATGATATCTAATTTACTGTAGACCCAGTTCATCCAGCAAAGGTTGCAGCACAATTACTGCAAATTGTTTCATCAAGTATTTACTCAGTTTTACTATGAAAAATATGATTCATAATTACCAAGATATACACATGTTCTGGCTTTTAAACTAAAGACTGAAAATATAATCCTTAACAAGCATCACATTCCTCCGCTCTGTGTGAACTGTCACCTCCCCCGCCAAGCTCACATGAGTGTGTGAGTTTATGCCAGTCAGTTAGCAGTGGGAAATGAATGACATTGGCGCTAATGTAAGAACCTGCTGGTGACACTTTTAGTAAGAACACTACAAAAATGTACTTGTGTTCTAGAACATAATCACCGAATGCGCTGCATAAAACGTGCACATGTACGTGCTACCTGCCTCTTAGTCACTGTTGGAGATCGCTCTTTGCATGTGTATATATATATATATATATATAATATATAGCACTCACATGAATAATCTGTGACGTGTGGACCAGGAAACATAGGCCAGTCCTTGCAACAATGTACCTATACTGGAACTTCCAGGATCGGAGTCTAATGCAGATGGTGATAGTTTCACCCCTTCGATGCTCCCTCTGTCACCCATTGCTGCCACCAGTCTATGAAAATATGGAAAATAAATCCAAAAATGCTTTACTAATTATAAAAAATGAAATATTACACACAGAACAAGTTACACATATTTAAAGACGTGCACCCTTATAGTGAATCTGTCAGCAGGTTTTTGCTATGTAATCTGAGAGCAGCATAATATAGAGCAAGAAACCCTGATTCCCGGGATGTATCACTTACTGGACTGCTTGGTGTAGATTTGATAGAATCGCTGTTTTATCTGTTGTAGATGGAGCAGTATTCAGAATGCTGAGCTGTGTATAACTCCGCCCACACCCCTGATTGGCAGCTTCCTGTGTACACAGTGAGCAAGCTGCAAATCAGTGGTGGAGGCGGGGTAACATTAGCTGAACTGTCTTGCATGTGAGACAACATAGTCTTGTAGTGATTATCTCCTGCAGATAAAAAACTGATTGTATTGAAACTACAACACACAGCCTAATAAGTGACACATCGATGAAATTTGGGTTCTCTTGTCCTATTTTATGCTGCTCTCAGATTAAACAGCAAAACCTGCTGTCAGATCCCCTTTAAATTTATTTCCTGAAACATTTTCTGATTGAAAAACACGTCGGATTCGCCTAAGTTTAACCCCTTTCTGCCGTCTGACATACTATCCTGTCCATGTGCCCTGGGCCTGTCTGACCATGGACGGGATAGTACGTCATGGCGATATGGCATCATGTGCCCGGACTCTGACCAGGAAGCTGGAGCTTCGCTCCCACAAAGTTAACCCCTTCTGCCCCTGTTTTTAACACATATAACACATTAAAACAAGGCATACTGTAATATACATTAAAACATTACAAACACAGCACAGCATTATTAAGTCACACTAATACATACATTACAGTTCATTACAAGTTAACACAAGACAATTTGAATAGAGGCATTGCTACCAAACGGGTACACCGTCCGGGTACCACATAAAGTGCACGGGACCACCACGTAGGAGAGAGGGGGAGCAATGGGGTTCTCCGCCACCTCCTTACACCGTTACAATGGGTCAGTGAAATAATCTGATAGCATTGGATGCCATCCTAGTTCTGTCCCCTTTTCAATGACTGATAGGAGAAGGTAGCTCTTTTTCCATCAATGACAAAAATGATGAAGCTCTGACCTAACTAAAATGAAAATCTAATGAAAATCACTGATTAAAATTGGTTGATTTTTCTTGAATATCAAAGAAACTGATGTCTAAATTAGGCCCCTAACCACATCCATGTCCATGCCCCCCCACCATCGCGCCCATTTAGCATTGCTGATCACGTCGTTTTATGAATCATAATCAAAAACAGAATTTTTTTTTCTTATTTCCAACAAGTAATGAATTAAAGTATAATGCAAACTAGGTTGTTGTGTTTTTTTTTTTTTTTTAAATAAGAATATTTTAAACTACGAAATTCTATTTTAAAGCAGATCTGTCACCTAAATCTGCACTATGTAACAGCTGCACATTACATGGCAGATACAAATATTGTGCTTTTGGTTAATAAGAGCAATTAGAGAATACAGTGAACTTATTGTTGTGCATTTTTGCTGAAATCACCTCTATTGACAACGAGGTCAAATGAAGCTGCAGAATCACTGGTAGCAGCGGTCCCTGACCACTCTGACCAACACAGATCGGCGACGGGCAGAACAGGCAGGTAGTTTGCAACTACTTCCTCTTAAGAAAAAAAATACAAAAGTCCCAGATAAGTTGTGCCACTTTTGCATTAAAGGAGCGTATCATGTTAAGGGTATGTTCATATTGTGCTTTTGCTGCACGTCAGTTGCTCCATCAGGTCTCCTGTGTGAAGCCTTCAAGAATAAAAGGTAGGGCACTGTAGCGCTATAGCTTGCGGACACAAAAATATGAAAAATGAATTGCATCACTGCCTTAGAAATATGAAAAATTGAGAAGTCAGACTAGATCTATGTTTGGAAGTGCCGGTCAGTTTTTTGATATGTATTCATTTACCTTCTACCTGAGCACTCCACCTGTTGGTCACAGGCGTTTTAATTATGCCAGGTTCATCACCCCTCCACAGAGATGTAGATTTTAGTCTTAAGAGAGGATTCATATGTTCCCATGCAGACAGACATTTCTAAGTGAGGATTGGCATTAGTTAGGACCTGATATACGAGAAGAGCCTTAACGTGGCTTCCAGGTACACATAAATTGGCCTTTTTATCCTCTAAGACTTCTCAATTTTTCATATTTCTAAGGCAGTGATGCAATTCATTTTTCATATTTTTGTGTCTGCAGGCTATAGCGCTACAGTGTGCTACCTTTTATTCTTGAATGTATATGAATTGGTGACTCTAGGTTTTAGCACCTGTTCAGACTAGATCTATGTTTGGATGTGCCAGTCAGTTTTTGATATGTATTCTGTGTGAAGCCTTGAAAAATCGGATTCTAGCACAACCCGTAATGGGCTATTGACCTTAATGAAGCAAACAGTGTTACTTTGTGCTTTATCTGACCTCGCTTTTGGTAGTGTCCACCTTTCTGAGGCATGCACAAAAGCAAGGTCCATTCCACTTATATATAATGGTATATACACAGTGCCTTGCAAAAGTATTCGGCCCCCAGGAACTTTTCAACCTTTTCCCACATATCATGCTTCAAACATAAAGATACCAAATGTAAATTTTTGGTGAAGAATCAACAACAAGTGGGACACAATTGTGAATTTGAACAAAATTTATTAGTTATTTTATACTTTTGTGGAAATACAAAAACTGAAAAGTGGGGCGTGCAATATTATTTGGCCCCTTTACTTTCAGTGCAGCAAACTCACTCCAGAAGTTCATTGTGGATCTCTGAATGATCCAATGTTGTCCTAAATGACTAATAATGATAAATATAATCCACCTGTGTGTAATCAAGTCTCCGTATAAATACACCTGCTCTGTGATAGTCTCAGGGTTCTGTTTGACAAGAAAAAAAAAGAAAGAAAAGAAATGCCTCAAATTAACTGGGAACACCCGTATTAAGAAATATATAAACAATTTTATTAATGGGTATCCAAAAAAATGTGCAAGAAAAACACAATCACATTAAAAATATTTAAAAACATACAAAAACATGCCATAAAATGATGGCAATGAATACCCCCACACAACTGATACCTAGCAGCATAAGAAATATGATAACAGGCTCCAAGAAGGAAGTGTACACTGTGAAATGAATAAGGAAACACACAAGATATGCAACGATAAGTAAACCGGGTACCTGGACTATTCACAGCACCATATGGAAAATGAAAAAACAATTTAAATAGCACCGGTCTGATGTATACAAATATATAAGCAATAATACAAACCCAGAAATGTTTAAACTCATCTAGAATGCAATGGATGATAATGTGCGCTCCTGAAAGGCATGAAGTCAAGAAGCCAAAATCATAGCATGAAAAATGCCAGCACAGTGAAAAAAATCATGAGGAGCCATGACTGCTGCAGGGAAGCAGAGGGAAAGAGGGGGGATTCGGAAAGAACCCCACGCGTATCACCACACGTGGCTTCCTCAGGGGAAATAAGATGTTAAACCAGCACATGTCAGGAATATATATACCCAAATGTATTAAAGTAGATAATGAACAGCTGAAATACTAACCATGTGTACCAAGAAACGCTTGGAGAGCGTGTGGTTTGCAGCCATCTTGTCAATGTCAGTGTTCAAAAAACCAAAAGAAGTGCAATACAATATGGTGTAAAGAAATATATAAATAAAATATCACAAAAATTATATTATATACAATACATCAATATATACACCACTAATTGAAATTACACCACTAAGGCTACTTTCACACTTGCGTTTTTTTGTGCAGCGCATCTTGCGCTATCGGACGCATGCGCAATGTTCCCCTATCTTTAACATGGCGGGCGCAGGGTCTAGCGCTTGCACGCGTTCATGTGCGTTTGTCGTGCGCTGCGCATTTTCCCGGTGTGCGCCCATACGCGCCAGACGCTACATGTTGCATTTTTTTTCCGCCCAACCGCTTTAAAAAAACGCGTGCGCACGTGTGCGCATGCTATGCGCAAAAAATAACATTGCAGTCTATGGGGGCGCTGGCGTGCGCATGGCTTTGCGCTCGTCAGCGCTTTTGCACGCACGCGATTTTTCTGTAAATAATGGAGCCAGAGATGATGGAGCCAGAGATGATGGAGGCAGAGATGATGGAGCCAGAGATGATGGAGCCAGAGATGATAGAGCCAGAGATGATGGAGGCAGAGATGATGGAGCCAGAGATGATAGAGCCAGAGATGATGGAGGCAGAGATGATGGAGCCAGAGATGATAGAGCCAAAGATGATGGAGGCAGAGATGATGGAGACAGATGATGGAGGCAGAGATGATAGAGCCAGAGATGATGGAGACAGAGATGATGGAGACAGATGGAGCCAGAGATGATAGAGCCAAAGATGATGGAGACAGATGATGGAGGCAGAGATGATGGAGCCAGAGATGATAGAGCCAAAGATGATGGAGGCAGAGATGATGGAGCCAGAGATGATAGAGCCAAAGATGATGGAGGCAGAGATGATGGAGCCAGAGATGATAGAGCCAAAGATGATGGAGGCAGAGATGATGGAGCCAGAGATGATAGAGCCAAAGATGAGGGAGGCAGAGATGATGGAGACAGATGATGGAGGCAGAGATGATAGAGCCAGAGATGATGGAGGCAGAGATGATGGAGCCAGAGATGATGGAGGCAGAGATGATAATGTGACAAATAGAAAACGTATGGGCCAAAAAAACGCAAACGCATGCAAAAACGCATGAATCGAAGACAAACGCTGCATTTTTGTCGAAATGCGCATGCGATGCGACTAAAATATTGCAGCGTTACAAGCGTTGCATGCGTTTTTTTAATGCTTTGATGTGCGCTCGATGCGCGCGCAAAAAACGCAAGTGTGAAAGTAGCGTAAGTGCGGTTGGATAACCAACCAATAAAATTTGTAAAACACCCAATGCAAGCGAAAATAGGGAAAGAAATAACCACCAAGGCAGGTAAAGGTACAATAAATATTTTATTGAAAAAAATCACTTTGGACATTTGCACAAATAATAATTAATAATGTTAAATGATGTTAAAAAGAAAGCAAGAACACCACCTACATACCTAATAACCGGGATATGTATCATATAACAGGTAAGTATATAACACCAAGGTACATATACAATGAGGTGCAAAATATAAAGTGAAAAAGAAATTATGCTGATGGAGGAAACAAAATAAAACTCACTGTGCTGAAAAACATATATACATGTGCTAATGTGCCAAACAAATGTAAGGGTGTTGTAACCAAAAAAAAAAAAAATTTTTTTCACTAAATAAAAAACATATGATGGCTAGGTGGCAATGAAGTGCCTATAATCAACACAGATAAAATACTGGAACACAATACACCACCACCACAGTGTACCATAAACTACCATAATGTGTGCATATACCTGGAAAATAACGGAAGCAAAGAGGGTGATGATGGCTTTCTAGAACGCGCCATGGCGCCATGGCGGTTCTAGAAAGATCATCCACTCTTTGCCTTCGTATTTTCCAGGTATAGTGCAAACATAGTGGATCTATGGTAGCACTGTTGGTGTGGGTGTATGTGTTCCAGTATGTTTTTCTGTGTGATTATAGGCACTTCATTGCCACTAACATCATATTTTTATTTAGTGAAAAAAATTTTTTTTTTTTGGTTACAACACCCATTTACATTTGTTATTGGCCACATTAGCACATGTATATTATGTTTTCAGCACAGTGAGTTTTGATTTTGTTTCCTCCATCAGCATAATTTCTTTTTCACTTTATTTTTGCACCATCATTGGTATATGTACCTTGGTGTTATATACTTACCTGGTTATATGGATACATATCCCGGTTATTAGGTACTGTAGGGTGGTGTTCTTGCTTTCTTTTTAACATCATTTTAACATTATTATATTATTATTTTTGTGCAAATGTCCATGTGATTTTTTTCAATAAAATATTTATTGTACCTTTACCTGCCTTGGTGGTTATTTCTTCCCCCTATTTTCGCTTGCACTTGGGTGTTTTACAAATGTCAGTGTTCAATAAAGTTTATTCAAGAAAATAAAAAACAAGCTGAAACACACATGACCGCTCGCAGCAAAAGTGGACCCAAAAGGCGCATGCACAAACGGCGAAGTGAAAAAGGAATATCTCATTCAGTTAGTCAAAGAAATATCACTGCTCAGGCGCATATTGAAATCAGAGCTTGCAAACAGCATAGCTCAACGGCGCATGTGTCTGTGACGTATGTATGGACACCCTTGTGCCCTGAAAACAAGTCCAAATGGACCCTTCAGTCCAGGCCAACGCAGATAAGCAGAGGCACACGTAACCGCTCACGGCCGGAGTAAGTCCAAGTAGCGCATGTGCAGACAGCAAAGTTGAAGAGTGAATAAATGTCTCATCAAATTAGTCAAAAGAATATCATTGCGTAGGCGCCTGTTAAAATCAGAGCTTGCAAACCACATAGCTCAACGGTGCATGTGCCAGTGACATATATTTGGACATACTGGTGCCCTAATGAACACAACCCAAATAGACCCCCCAATCCAGACCAATGTACAGTATATATGGATAAATCCAAGCATATGACATATATGAAAAGGACTAACACAATCCTAATCAAGTATATATATTTTCAACATATCACAAAGTAGGCGTCTAATAAAATAACGGCACACAGCATGAGTCCAATAGCACATATACTAGTGAGGTAAGAAATAACCCACATTCCCCACAGTGGGTAAGGCTCAATCAACAAAATAAAAAAAAAAACATGGTGAAATCAATATCAAGTCCATTTTATTCAAGTAGCTGAGAAGAAAATATATAGTGCTACATAGTACATATGGCATAACCATTAAGAAATGGTAAACGTTGAAAGTTTCTCCACAAAGGCTGGGTGTTCCCAGTTAATTTGAGGCATTTCTTTTCTTTCTTTTTTTTTCTTGTAATTGCTCTTAAATTGCCTCTTTGGTGAACCCCTTTATACATACACATTTGTCTAGAGTGGTGCCCTCCTTCTGCTTAGTTTCCAAAGGGTTCTGTTTGAAACACAGAGAGCATCATGAAGACCAAGGAACACAACAGGCACGTCCGTGATACTGTTGTGGAGAAGTTTAAAGCCGGATTTGGATACAAAATGATTTCTAAAACTTTAAACATCCCAAGGAGCATTGTGCAAGTGATTATATTGAAATGGAAGGAGTATCATACCACTACAAATCTACCAAGACCCGGCTGTCCCTCTAAATTTTCATCTCAAACAAGCAGAAGACTGATCAGAGATGCAGCCAAGAGGCCCATGATCACTCTGGGTGAACTGTAGAGATCTACAGCTGAGGTGGGACAGTCTGTCCATAGGACAACAATCAGTCGTACACTGCACAAATCTGGCCTTTATGGAAGACTGGCAAGAAGAGAGCCATTTTTCAAAGATATCCATAAAAGTGTTGTGTTGTGAATGTGCTAGAGATGGTTTCTGAGCAGAGGCTCCCTCTGGTGGTTACAGACAGTACTGAATCTTCCAGCGAAGAATGGCAATCTGGGATCACTGACTGGACTGATATAAGGGAGGTTCCCTCCCATGATGGTTGCCGGTGATCAATTGTTCTTGTCTCAATTGTGGTTCCTGGTTCATTTGGAAGTTTGCTGGAGTCTTGCCTGCGTCTGCTGCTTTCAGATAAGATATTTTTGCTTTTCTTTTTGTGCTTGCTTTTTGCATAGTTTTCTGCACTTTTGGAGTTCAGCCGGGTCCCCTCCTGGGGCCTGTGCTCCTCCAGTTTATCTGTAGCCACTGTTATTTGTTCATTTGCTTGTTCCTGTTTTTTCAGTGGCTGCGGCTTTGTTTTGTTACACCAGAGATCTAATTTAGGTGGATGAGATCGTGTGATCTCAGGTTTTTTGGCATTCAGAAGTGTTGGTATTTTTTAGGGGTTTTTTTGGATTGCAGTCAGAATTCTTTCCTGTACTTTTCTGTCTAGGTGTAGTTATCTCTCAGGCTGTGATGAGGCGTCTAGGATCAACGTAGGAACGCTCCACGGCTACCTCTGGTTGTGTGGTTAGTTCAGGTTACTGCAATCCAATAGGTTCCAGCCTCTCTGGTGTATTACCATTTTTGCTATTTCTCCTCAGCTACCTAAACATAACAGTGTTGTTTAAAGTTTGCAACAAGCCACCTGGGAGACACACCAAACATGTGGAAGAGGATGCTCTGGTCAGATGAAACCAATATTGAATTTTTTGGCAACAATGCCAAACGATTGTTTGGCTTAAAGGCAACACAGCTCATCACCCTGAACACACCATCCCCACTGTCAAACATGGTGGTGGCAGCATCATGCTTTGTGCCTGCTTTTCTTCAGCAGGGACAGGGAAGATGGTTAAAATTGATGGGAAGACGGATGGAGCCAAATACAGGACCATTCTTGAAGAAATCCTGTTGGAGTCTGAAAAAGACCTTAGACTGGGACCGAGATTTGTCTTCCAACAAGACAATGATCCCAAACATAAAGCAAAATCTACAATGGAATGGTTCACAAAGAAACGTATCCAGGTGTTAGAATGGCCAAGTCAAAGTCCAGACCTGAATCCAATTGAGAATCTGTGGAAAGAGCTGAAAACTGCTATTCACAAACGATCTCCATCCAACCTCACTGAGCTCGAGCTGTTTGCCAAGGAAGAATGGGCAAGAATTTCAGTCTCTTGATGTACAAAACTGATAGACATACCCCAAGCGACTTGCAGCTGTAATCGCAGCAAAAGGTGGAGCAACATAGTATTAACATAAAGGGGTCGAATAATATTGCACGCCCCACTTTTCAGTTTTTGTATTTCCACAAAAATTTAAAATAACCAATAAATTTCATTCAACTTCACAATTGTGTCCCACTTGTTGTTGATTCTTCACCAAAAATTTACATTTGGTATCTTTATGTTTGAAGCATGATATGTGGGAAAAGGTTGAAAAGTTTCAGGGGCCGAATACTTTCGCAAGGCACTGCAATCCCCCATCCCGGTAAATATAATTTCCCATCCCGGTATATATAATCCCCTATCCTGGTATACTGTATATATAATCCCCCATTCTGGTATATACAGTATATCCCCCATTCCTGGTATATATATCACCCATTCCCAGCATATATAATCCCCCTTTCCAGTATGTATAATCTCCCTACCCATTATATATAATCCCCCATTCCCAAAATATATAATTCCCCATCCCGGTATGTATAATTTCCCATTCCCGGTATATATAATCCTCCATCTCGAATTGTATAATTCTCCATCCCAGTATATATAATCCCACATCCCTTTATGTATAATCCCCCATCCCGGTATATATCATACTCCATACCAGTATATATAATCCCTCATCCCAGTATATATAATCCCCCCCATTCCCGATATATATAATCCACCATCCAGGTATATATATCCCCCATTCCCGGTACGTATAATCCCCCATTCCTGGTATGTATAATCCCCCATTCCCAGTATATATCATCCTCTATCCTGGTATATATAATCCCCCATTCTCAATATATATAATCCACCATCCCGGTATATATAATGCCCCTTTCTCGATATATATAATCCACCATCCAGGTCTATAGACTCCCCCATCCCGATATATATAATCCCCCATTCTCGATATATATAATCCACCATCAAGGTCTATAGACTCCCCCATCCCGTAATAAATAATCCCCCATTCTCAATATATATAATCCAACATCAAGGTCTATAGACTCCTCCATCGGGTATATATAATCCCCCATCTTGGTATATATAATCGCCATGCCAGCATCCCTTGGCTGCAGGCTTTTAGCTCAATCCTGGAGAACTCCTTTCATAAACTGAAATAAATCTATGAAAAAAACATACTTATACACACAAATTATTCACAGGATTTGTCAACCACCAGAAAGCTGATAATAAAAGATCTTTTAATTGCTTTATATATTTTTCACTGCACTTTACTGTACCTGAATCTCACTAGAAGCTTCAGTAAGGCTTTATGCCCAGGATCCAGATGTAGCAGCGCTTTGGATGCAGCATATTATCGGTACCGGAGATGTCAGTGTCCAATGTGTGTAATACTTGCAGTACATGTGTGGTAACTATGTGCCGCATCTGTACCACACACACGGGTCCCAGGGAAGCAGTGGTACAGTAAGCACTGTTCCCCGACACCGGGTGCTGAAGACGGCTCGCATTATTCTTCCTTGCTCTGCCGGCAATCAGTACGAGCAGGGGAGAATGATGAGAGTTGTATTGAAGTGATAACAATGAGAGTAGGTGGCAGCTGATGGGACTGTTACTCTCATGAGCCTACACCTGCTGCCGCTAATAACAGTAACAGCAAGAGCGGCTGATGGGAGTATTCATCACCCGCCGTTGCCTGCGCAATAAATAAAAAATCAGGCCTGGGTTCCCCTGTATTTTCTATAACCAGCCAGGCAAAACTCACAGCTTGGGGCTGCAACCCTCAGCCTGTCAGCTTCAGCAAGGCTGGTTATCAAGAAACAATGTTTTTTTAAGTTATTAGCACCTGCAGCCTACCAGAAAAGGTGCATCTATTAGATGCGCCAATTCAGGCACTTTGCCTGGTTCTTCCCACTTGCCCTGTAGCTGGGGGCAATTGGGGTTCACTTTTGTGCAGTTGATGTCACCTTCATATTGTCAGGTGACATCAAGCCCACAGATTAGTAATGGAGAAGTGTCTGTAAGGCACCTATCCATTACTAATGCTATAGATAAACAGTTTTCAACCTGGACAATGTCAAGATGCAAACGTCCAGGCTGAGAACCACTGGGGAATGAACTGCTGCATCAGTGACTAATGGTGACATCATCAAGGTTACCACAAGTCACTGAGGCTGCGTTCCCAGCTGGGCCAATAAAGTGAGGTGACTTCGATGAGATTACCACTAGCATGGTGAGAAAAAGTCTCACAGTGCAGAGGTGAGTTCACCGCAGTTCAAATGTACCACAGTGAAATTCTCCTGGTGAATTCTCCCGGTGGTATAATGTATTCCCCATAGTCCTCGATACAGTATAATGCAGTCCACATATAGTATAATGCAGTCACCCCATAGAGCATAATGCAGCCACCCACAGAGTATTTTGCAACCACCCCACAGAGTATAATGTAAACCCCCCACAGAATATAATGCAGCCCCCATCATACAGTATAATGCAGCCCCCATAGAATATAATGCAGCCCCTTACATAGTATAATGTAGCCCCTCCATAGAATACAATGTAGCCCTCCTCATAAAGTATAATGAAGCCCCCATACAATATAGTTAGCCCCCATACAATATAATGCAGCCCCCATAGAATACAATGTAGCCACCTCATATAGTATAATGTAGCCCCTCAGAGTATGATCAATCACCCCTCATAGAATGCAATAAATATAATACAGCCCCCATAGAATATAATGTAGCCCCCATAGTATATAACACAGTCACAAAGTATATCACACAGCCACATAGTATATAACACAGCCTCCCCCATAAAATATAATATACCCTCCAATAGTATATAACACAGCTCACATAGCATATAGCGTTGTCCCCCATAGTATATAGCGCGGCCCACATAGTATATAGCACGGCTCACATAACACACAGGCCTCATCTCTTCCCCCCCCACACAGGAATGGCTGGCCCCACAGCCACAGTTCAGTACTCACTGACCTATTTAAAAAAAAAAAAAAACACTCCTCACCTCTCCTCGTGCCCGCGCTGCTCTGGGCTCCTGTCTCCTGCACTGCCTGGTACACAGTGAGTGCGCGAATGACATCATCGCTCACCCGCTGTGTCAGAGGGAGAGGGGGAATGATTGGAGAGGGAGCATCAGCTGATGCTCTCTCCTCCATTATTGCTTTGAACTGTACCGGCAGACACCGGTATAGTTCAAAGCGGCGGCAGAGGCGGGATGAGTCAGCGTTGGGGGCAGGCGGGCCCCCTGCCTCACAGGGGCCCCCATAGTGGCTGAGTGATGTGCCGCTAGCTGGGGGCCCCTTGGGGAGCGGGGACCCTAAGCAGCTGCCTGGTCTGCTGCCCCTAACGCCGGCCCTGAGCATGTCTGACACAATACCAGCAATACATCTTCCACAACTCCGCTTCTCTTCTACTACGCCAGAATGGACCTCAAAGTAAAATCAGGATGAGGAGCCCGGTGAAAAAGGCACTTCAATCTCTTTCCCTGGAGACATTTCAATCCAGTCTCGGAAATACACATCTACTAGGTCGTCCACTCCCTTTTGGTTATCCTGCCTGCGTACTCGCTGGTGGCCCACTCACTGCTTGCTCAAGCGCGCACTCTTCAGCTGAGCGTTCCCACCGAGGCTCTTCCACTGGCACTACTGATTCGTCAGCCCACAGACTTTGGCTAACGTTCCCACGATGATTCTTTCACAGGCTTCACTACGGTTGCTGGTGCCCTTCACAAAACTCACTTGTGTGTCGGTTGCGCGGCCCGGGATCATGGAATTCCTCACAGTAGCAGGGTCCACCTCCGACTAACTCTATCTGGAAAGTCCCTTACACAAAATCCTGACCGACACTTCATCCACTTAACCCCTTGGTGTCCTACAAGTCTTCCCTACACTGGATGTGCTCAATGTCCCCACCTTTTGTCCTACCACTGTACTTACACTAACCAACTAATAACTCTCTGACTCCACTAGAAAGCCTCCATCTAGTGATCCCTTGTAAATCTATGTCTACCCAACTGTAACTACTATATTACAAGTGCCCTCCTCTAATGTTCCCAAAGGCTGCACTACCTTATCTAACTCTATATACAATACATCACTGTAACATACATGACAACTATATATATATATATATATTTTTATTTTTTTTTTTTTTTTTCATAGCAGAAAAGACATTCAAAGGGTTAAAACCTTGACCCTCCTTACAGTTACACAAATGCACAAAGAAGCATTAATAACGGGGTAATTTCATTTATGGGGGCTATAATTGTTTTTTTTGTGTTATATGTAAATAAAGCAACAGTATAAAAAGGAAGAAGAAGATTTCAGTGACCCCAGAGATGAGCTCTAATAAGGGATATAGTGCAGCAGTGACCCGTCCTACCCTAGGTTATGGTGGGATTACTGTATATCACATGTGATCGGTTATTTGTAACGGTGCATCCTGTATTATATGTAACACTGATGGTTTTATTATGTACTGCCCCAATATCACCATATTCCTGTCTTCATACATAGTGTATATTCTATATCAGGGCACATATAACAACCTTCATCCGATTCCTTAGTACACATGAAAAAAAGTCTTGCACCAAAATACAGAAATCCTCCCAATAAAAGAGTGCAAAAAATGACTAAAGTGTAATGAAATTTTATTAGAATATATTCAAAATAACATAGACAGTAAATGAATTCAATTACAGCTGAAATATGAGCACAAGGGAATGGGGAACAATTGAAGTTAATAACGAGTGATGATGAAATCACTATGCCAGATGAAACACTACTAAATGTATAGAATACCAGAAATTAGATGCATAAAAATATATATAATATCCAGGAAATTGTGTGTGATACCAAATAAATCAAATTAATATAATCATAAAGTGCATAAAGCGCACAAACCATTTGTATACATACATATAAGATATAAAAAGAACCAAATAATGTAAAGTGCTGGAGTGCTATATTCCAAATGATCTGAAAATATATATATATGTGCTAAAAATAACAATTCATGCAAAAAGACATGTGCAAATATGCTAATAATAACCAGAAAAATAAGATGAGATTATGTGCAAAGCGCAATGGCGCAAAGAAACTTATTTAGTCTAAAGAGTACAAAAATATATATACTGTATATATCTATATGCTTAAATACATATGATGAATGTGCAAATAAATACTAAAGGCTATAAGCATCAACAACACATAAAGTAAATACCACAAAGTGTTAATAGTGCAAGAAATCCTGTGCAAAGTTGCTGATAATCAAAAAGGACTCCAATATGGTTATATAACAGAGCACTGCAGCATAAATAGCAAAATAAAGTGTCAGAGTGCAAGCAATAAATACAAGGCGCGTTTCGGCACTGTGCCTTCTTCTGGGGGGCACCGGATATTATCCTCTCTCCCATTCTCTATTGGGCACCATGACTGGCACTGATATGGGACAATCTTCCTGATAATGGTAAGAGGTAATAATTGGTAGAAAGTGTTGATTATACAGAGAATATAAAAGCACCTGAAGAGTTTACAGCTCCGTGTATACTGTACATGGGGATACAGTAGTGCCGGCTGGGTGGCACTGGGGGTAAAAGGTGCCACCACTTTGGTGGAATAGACACTTGGGAGAAATTAATGAAGAGAAATGGACATGGAGGAAATATATGATGAGAAAGATAGAAAAACTGCAAAGATAATAACTTTAAGGTAAAAAAAAATGTAAGTTATAAAATGGAACGAAGATGAAACACATAGAGGGATATAAAAAACACTGGAAGTCGCCATGAAGTTCTCTGCTGTTCCTCTGGACTCTAAACTGTCACCATGATGCCCACATCACAGTGTATAGGGCAGAGCAGGGCCAGGAGCCGCTGCCTGGCAGGTGCCACCTGAGGGTTCCGTACCTCTGACCTCTGGTCACCTGCACACGACCAACTGCCGTTTACTCTCAACTGTCGGCTGAAGCGATTGGACGGAGGCCTACAGACGGGAAGAGATTATCCCTGAGAATGGCGACTACTGGACGCGGAGAAGAGAGCGAGGAGAAGAGAGAAGAGAAGAGGAAGAGAGAAGAGGACAGCGTGACCGGATTCAAGAGCATCACGAAGAGGAGGAGACGGTCAACGACGGATTGGAGGAGCCAACACCTGGATGCAGCGGAGACCCTGGATCATCCGGCCCAATGCAGGCTTACATCAGCCGCTTCAACATCAAACAGGTTTTGGGTAGGGGTGCCTTTGGCAAAGTAAGTCCTGCATAATTTTTAATTTATTTGAAATCTGAAATTTGTATTATATCCCCATGTATTATTCTCTGTTATCAGCCATGTCTTTCCTGCTTTGTTATTGCTCATTGTAGTGTTCTTCTGTGAGATGAAACATAAGTCATCACCATAGTTAGGGCTAGTGCTGCTATAACGTGATATTCTTCTATACTGGAGGGTTGATCTCAGGGGTCCATGCTGTAGGGAGCAGGGGACATTGTTGTTTTCCATGTTATTGTCAATATCGTCTCCTATTTGGCCGCCATATTGTACATACATTGGTCTCTGTGTTTTTATTAAATCTAGATAATCAATGATATTTGGATCACACTAATGCTAATTTCCTACCCAAAGCCTCCACTAATGCTTTTTCTATTTATTCCCATATGGTAACAGAGGAAAGCCCCTTAAAAAGTTGTAATTTTAATTTTTATTTCATAAATCTATAGCAAACATTAAAATAAGCAATTTTGTAATACATTTTATCAGAGAAATCTTCTTTCTCCATCAGGACTGATTTTTCATTTTCTATATTTTCAATGTATGGGTAAACTCTGTAATTAGTGAAGACAAATTGTTACATTACTGAGAGGAGATGACAGTTGGTGCTGATAATATTCTATGTACTGGGGAGGGCTAAGTGCAAAACTTCTCCATCTCCCTCTTCCCTTCTACATAGACTATTATCAGCACCAACTGTCATCTCCTCTTAATAATGTAACAATCTGACTTCACTAAATACATAGTTTTCCTAGATATATAGAATTTTGAAAATGAAAAATCAGTCCTGGCAGAAAAAGAAGCAGATTTCACTGATAAGATTTATTAGAAAATTGCTTATTTTCATGTGTGTTACTGATTTATCAGATAAAAATGATGAAAATTCATTAAGCCCTCTCCATAGCTCATCCATGGAGCAGGCAGTGCATTGTGCTGATAGATCTGCTCCTCTACATGGTCCTGATCACCAGCAGATTGAGCGACCACTCAGTTTTCTCATGTGCCTTGTGCACTATAAAATCCAGATCCTTCCACCCGCTGCAGACACTTTCTGTTTTCTCCATTTGTGTTTTTTAGGTGGTCCTGGCATCAGTCCCCGACCGTAACATCAAAGTGGCCGTCAAAATCATCAACAAAAAAGAGGACAATGAGGACACCATCATAAGAGAGCGGCGGATACTCCTGGCGGCCAGAGACTGCCCATTCCTATGCCACCTCTATGCCGCACACCAGTCTCAGCACAGGGCGTATTTCATCACGGAGTATCTGTCCGGTGGCAGCCTGGAGGATTTAATCAGGATGTGCGGCTGCCTGAAAATCAGCAATGTGAGGTGAGAAAATGGAGAATCTACCTAAAAGGCAACTAAGAGAAAGGGAAAGAAACTGAGGTCAGATGCAGTAGGGAGCACTGGCAGGGCATATATTTAGGGTGCTGGATGCAGGAGGTGGGGTGCTATGGTATTTGGGGATTGTCAGAGAAGGATTTGATGACATTGATACTAAATTCTGTTCTCTCCATCAGATTCTACACAGCAGAGATGGTATGTGGCCTCCAGTTCCTCCACGGACACAACATTGTCCACCGGTAAGCAGAACTTTCCTCCTTCTCTCTGTCCCCTTTACATGCTAGAGATATGGCCCCCAGCTTTCCTGGTGTCCTGCCACCCATTCTACCTGATCTCTTGTATCACTGAACAGATTTCTTATTTTATTTTCTTCTTTCATTGCAGAGATATAAAGCCGGATAACATCATGCTGGATGCAGATGGCCACATCCGTATCATCGACCTTGGGCTTGCCCAAGATGGCATCTCCTCCTCAAAAAACATCTCTGGAGTGACGGGCACTTTCCATTACATGGCCCCTGAGGTGCATCGCAGAAAACAATACGGCGCAGCAGTGGACTGGTGGAGCCTGGGAATTGTGGTGTCCAGGATGGCAGCAGGACGATCCCCATTTTACAACGGCCCCATCAAGCAAATGGCTTTCAAAGCCATCATCAACGAGAAGCCAAAATTTCCATCTTGGCTTGATGCTGAAGTGAAACATCTCATCAAGAAGCTGGTACGCAAAGACCCACAGACACGCCTGGGTGTGAGCGGGAACATCCGAAACCATCCATTCTTTACCACCATCGACTGGGAGGATCTGGAGGAAAGGAAAGCAGAGCCTCCATTCACACCATTCAGGCCAGATCTGGAGAACCACCATCTGCAGTGGCCGGAGATTACAGTCCTTCACCCCGTGGCTGGATTTACATACGTGTCACCAAGCTGGGCAAGGTAAGTATGTCCTCCTCTGGGGTAAGTATCGCACCCATCACACAACACCCACACTACATGATCAGTGCAGGCCCCCACACTACATCATCAGTACAGGCACACACATAGCACACAGTACATTTCAGCACATAGATATAGTACATAGATCGGCTTTTGATCCTGGGATTTAATCTGATCGCCAAATTTGGGGTCAGGAAGGAATTTTTCCCCTAATATGAGGACAATTGGCCCATTCCTCGTAGGGGGGTTTCGCCTTCCTCTGGATCTACACGGCCTTAAATAGGTTTACTATCATAGATTAATAAGGAGATTTACACTAGTAGTGTAAGAAAAAAGTTATAAAAAATAAAATGTTCTTAATTTAAAAGAAAAATTAGTTCCTATAAATATAAACAATAATTAGTCCAAATAAAGAAAAATATACATTACACAGCTGAGGTACATTACACAGGTTAGGTACATTACACAGGTTAGGTATCAGCCTTTGATCTTGGGATTCATTCTGATCGCCATATTTGGGGTCAGGAAGGAATTTTCCCCCCTGACATGAGGACAATTGGCTTATTCCCCACAGGGGGTTTTCGCCTTCCTCTGGATCAACACGGCCCATAAATACATTTAGTGTGATAGGTTAATAAGTAAGTGCATACTTTCAGAGCATTAAAAGGGTACTAAATAAAATCTAATATTATTAGTTGAAAAAAATGTTATCTCAGCCAAATATAGACATAAATTAGTTCAAACATGCTACTAGATTAGTTAAAAAAAAAATGATACCTTTTTTTACTTTAATCTCATCTGTTCGGTATCAGCCCTTGATCCTGGGATTTATTCTGACCGCCATACTTTATTTGGGGTCAGGAAGGAATTTTCCCCCCTGATATGAGGATAATTGGCCGATTCCTCACAGGGGGTTTTCGCCTTCCTCTGGACCAACACGGCCCATAAACAGGTTTTGTCTGATAGAGGAATAATTTACACATATACATGATATATAATATATAATAACCCCATCTATAAATAAAATCTTCTTTTACCCCTATATCTTTGTGTTGTCTTTACTCCATTGCTCTCCCATGTAGTCATTATTATACTGCCCCCTATGTCTTGTGAGCGCATACAGCAGTGTCCTCCACACTCCAGTCCTCACGGCCCCAACACATCATGGTGTCAGGATTTCCTTCGTATTTCTAGGGGGGAGAACCTGCGGCAGCGTCTGGGGCCTTGATAATAATTCCATCCCCAGTGCAAAACAAAGAAAATCCAGATACCTTGATGTGTTGGGTCCGTGAGGACTGGAGTTTGGGGATCACCGTCACACATGAGATAAAGCTGGATGAGCCCGGTATCGTTATATCCTATGGTGATAAGTCAGCTAATTGCTCTGATTCCTTGAAGTGTCGGGTCCGGAGCAGGAGACGCTGGGGCCTTTCTCCATGTTGGCTAATAAATAAGAACACTGAGCCGCTCCATCCTCTATTACCTCAGAATTTCCTAACAGGACAGAGAAGGATGGGTTTCCAAAACCAGACCCCCATATCATGGACACCCGTCAGATAAGATCCTTCAGAGAACATTCATGAAGAAGGAGAATCCCCTGTAGGGTGGTGTCCACAGCAAGAGATGTGATAGGATCTGTTTATGCCAAGGAAGGTGAGGGGCACAAGGGGGCATTCTCTGCGTCTGGAGGAGAGAAGGTTTTTCCACCAACATAGAAGAGGATTCTTTACTGTTAGGGCAGTGAGAATCTGGAATTCCTTGCCTGAGGAGGTGGTGATGACGAACTCAGTCGAGGGGTTCAAGAGAGGCCTGGATGTCTTCCTGGAGTGTAACAATATTGTTATTAGGTTCTTTAGAAGGACATAGATCTGGGGATTTATTCTGACAGAATATAGGCTGAACCGGATGGACAAATGTCTTTTTTCGACCTTGCTTACTATGTTACTATGTTACTATATATAGGTACAGTTATTGTGTCATTTCCTAGTGATCTGTATCTGGCAATACAGGATGACAACTGAAATGGTCGACATTATCGCTCCTACAGAGGACATCACTTTCATACACCCAGAACAGTACATGGTGTATTGACACATTCCCTCACATTACCGCTGTTGCAGGTGCATCACTAAGCTCTCGTGTACCCAGGGCCTGCATTAGGAACAGGCAGGCTAGACATCTGCCTAGTGCCCCCTCTCCTTCAAGTGACCCCAGGAAGTGGCGGGCCTCTAATAGCGGCACACCATGAGGCCGCTATGGAATTCATGAGTCAGGGTGCCCCAGCGGCTCCCCCCGCACCTCCACATTCAACTGTATCGGCATCATAGCTGCCGATACAGTTGACAGCAATGATGACGAGAGCATCAGCTGAATCTCCTCCCATCATTCCGCTCTGCCTCTGACACAGTGGGTGCGCTATGAAGTCACTTAATTGCACACCATGCTGTGCAGGGCAGTGGAGCTGCTGAGAGACTCTGCAGAAACAAGATCAGTGGGGGAACAAGGAGGAGAGGTGAGTATTGTATTTATCTTTTTTAACCCCTTAACCCCCAAGGGTGGTTTGCACTTTAATGACCGCGCCAATTTTTACAATTCTGACCGCTGTCTCTTTATGAGGTTATAACTCTGGAACGCTTCAACGGATCTTGGCGATTCTGAGATTGTTTTCTCGTGACATATTGTATCTCACGTTAGTGGTAAAATTTCTTCGATATAATTTGCGTTTATTTTTGAAAAAATGCAAATATGGCAAAAATGTTGAAAATTTTTCAATTTTCATACTTTAATTTTTATTCCCTTAAAACAGAGAAATATGTCACGCAAAATAGTTACTAAATAACATTTCCCACATGTCTACTTTACATCAGCACAATTTTGAAACCAAATTTTTTTTTTGCTACGAAGTTATAAGTGTTAAAAGTTGACCAGCAATTTCTCATTTTTACAACAAATTGTACAAAACCATTGTTTTTAGGGACCACCTCACATTTGAAGTCACTTTAAGGGGTCTATATGGCAGAAAATACCCAAAAATGACACCATTCTAAAAACTGCACCCCTTAAGGTACTCAAAGCCACATTCAAGAAGTTTATTAACCCTTCAGGTGCTTCACAGGAGCTGAAGCAACTTGGAAGGAAAAAATGAACATTTAACTTTTTAGTCACAAAAATGATCTTTTACAAACATTTTTTTTTATTTTAACAAGGGTAAAAGGAGAAAGTGGACATAAAAAGTTGTGCAATTTCTCCTGAGTACGCTGATACCCCATATGTGGGGGAAAACCACTGTCTGGGCGCCCGGCAGGGCTTGGAAGGGAAGGAGCACCGTTTGTCTTTTTCAAACCAAAATTGGCGGGAATTGAGATTGGACGCCATGTAGCGTTTCGAGAGCCCCTAATGTGCCTAAACAGTGGAAACCCCCCACATGTGACACCATTTTGAGAACTAGACCCCCTAAGGAACTTATCTAGATCTGTTGTGAGCACTTTGAACCCCCACGTGTTTCAGTAAAGTTTATAATGCTTGGATGTGAAAAAAAAATAAATACATTTCCACAAAAATGATTTTTTAGTCCCCAATTTTTGATTTCTCCCAAGGAAATTGGACCCCAAAAGTTGTTGTCCAATTTGTCCTGAGTGGAGATATGTGGGGGAGAAATACTGTTTGGACGCACCGCAGGGCTCGGAAAGTAAGTAATGATGTTTTGGAATGCAGACTTTGATGGGTGTCATGTGCAGTTTGCAGAGTCCCTGATGTGCCTAAACAGTGGAAACCCCCACAAGTGACCACATTTTGGAAACTAGACCCCCCTAAGGAACTTATCTAGATCTATGTTGAAGCACTTTGAACCCCCAAGTGCTTCACACAAATCTATAATGCCCGGGCATGAAAATAAAAATCCTATTTTTTTTCCCACAAAAGTAATATTTAAGTCACCAATTTTTTATTTTCCCAAGGGTAACATGAGAAATTGGACTATAAAAGTTGTTGTCCAATTTGTCCTGAGTACGCTGATACCCCATATGTGGGGGGGGAACCACTGTTTGGGCGCACGGCAGAACTCGGAAGGGAAGGAGTGCCATTTGACTTTTTCAAACCAAAATTGGCTGGAATCGAGATTGGACGCCATGTCGCATTTGGATAGCCCTGATGTGCCTAAACAGTGGGAATCCCCCACAAGTGACTCCATTTTAGAAACTAGACCCCTAAGGAACTTATCTAGATCTGTGATGAGCACTTTGAACCCCCAAGTGCTTCACACAAGTTTATAACGTAGAGCGGTAAAATTAAAAAATCATATTTTTTCCACAAAAATGATCTTTTCACCCCAATTTTTATTTTCCCAAGGGTAAAAAGACCTCAAAAGGTATTGTGCAATTTGTCCTGAGTACGCTGATACCCAATATGTAGGGGTAAACCACTGTTTGGGTGCATGGCAGAGCTCAGAAGGGAAGGAGCGCAGTTTGACTTTTTCAACGCAGAATTGGCTGTATGCAATGTCGCGTTTGGAGAGCCCCTGATGTGCCTAAACAGTGGAAACCCCCCACAAGTGACACCATTTTGGAAACTAGACCCCTTAAGGAACTTATCTAGATCTGTTGGGAGCATGTTCAACCCCAAATGTTTCACTAAAGTTTATAATGCCTGGGTGTGAAAATAAAAAATAAAAAAAATTCCACAAAAAATGATTTTTTAGTCCTCAATTTTCCAATTTTTTATTTTTCACAAGGAAATTAGACCCCAAAAATTGTTGTCCAATTAGTCCTGAGTACGCTGATACCCCATATGTGGGGGGGAATACTGTTTGGGCTCACGGCAGGCTCGGAAAGGAAGTAATGACATTTTGGAATGCAGACTTTGATGGGTGTCATGTTCAGTTTGCAGTCCCTGATGTGCCTAAACAGTGGAAACCCCCCACAGTGACCCCATTTTGGAAACTAGACCCCTAAGGAACTTATCTAGATCTGTGGTGAGCACTTTGAACTCCCAGGTGCTTCGCACAAGTTTATAATGCCCGGGCATGAAAATAAAAAATCCAATTTTTTCCCACAAAAATGATCTTTTAGTCACCAATTTTTATTTTCCCAAGGGTAAGGGGAAAAATTGGACCCCAAAAGTTGTTGTCCAATTTGTACGAGCACGCTGATACCCTATATGTTGGAGAAAACTACTGTGTGGGCGCACGTTGGGGCTCGGAATAGAAGTAGTGACGTTTAGTAATGCAGACTTTGATGGAATGGTCTGCGGGTGTCATGTCGCGTTTGAAGAGCCCCTGATGTGATTAAACAGTGGAAACCCCCACAAGTGACCCCATTTTGTAAACTAGACCCCAAAGGAACTTATCTAGATGTGTGGTGAGCGCTTTGAACCCCAAGTGCTTCACAGAAGTTTATAACGCCCGGACGTCAAAATAAAAAAATCATATTTTTTCCACAAACATAATCTTTTAGTCCCCAGTTTTTTATGTTGCCAAGGGTAACAGGAGAAATTGGACCCAAAAAGTTGTTTTCCAATTTGTCCTGAGTACGCTGATACCCTATATGTGGGAGAAAACTACTGTATGGGCACACGTCGGGGCTCGGAAGTGAAGTGGTGAAGTTTTGCATTGCAGACTTCGATGGAATGGTCTGCGGGTGTCATGTTGCATTTAGAGAGCCCCTGATGTGCCTAAACAGTGGAAACCCCTTCAAGTGACCCCATTTTGGAAATTAGACCCCAAAGGAACTTATTTAGATGTGTGGTGAGAACTTTGAACCCCAAGTGCTTCACAGAAGTTTATAACGTAGAGCCATAAAATAATAAATCATATTTTTTTCTACAAAAACAATATTTTTGCCCCCAATTTTGTATTTTCCCAAGGGTAACAGAAGAAATTGGACCCCAAGATGTGTTGTGCAATTTGTCCTGAGTATGCTGATACCCCATATGTGGGGGTAAACTACTGTTTGGGCGCACGGCAGAGCTCAGAAGGGAAGGAGCACCGTTTGACTTTTTCAACGCCGAATTGGCTGGAATTGAGATCAACGCCATGTCACATTTGGAGAGCCCCTGATGTGCCTAAACAGTGGAAAGCCCCAATTCTAACTCCAACCCTAACCCCAACACACCCCTAACACTAATCCCAACCCTAATCATAACCCTAACCACAAACCTAATGCTAACACACCGTAACCCTAGTCCCAACCCTAACCCTAACTTTAGCCCCAACCCTAACCATAACTTTAGCCGCAACCCTAACCCTAACCCTAATGGGAAAATGGAAATAAATACATTTTTTTAATTTTACTATTTTTCCCTAACTAAGGGGGTGATAAAGGGGGGTTTGATTTACTATTTATAGCGGGTTTTTATGATTGGCAGCTGTCACATGCTAAAAGACGCTTTTTATTGCAAAAAGTAGTTTTTGCATCATCACATTTTGAGAGCTATAATTTTTCTATATTTTGGCCAACAGAGTCATGTGAGGTCTTATTTTTTGCGGGACAAGGTGTCGTTTTTATTGGTACCATTTTTGGGCACATGACATTTTTTGATCGCTTTTTATTACGATTTTTGGGAGGCAGAATGAACAAAAACCAGCTATTCATGATTTTCTCTTGGGGGAGGGGCGTTTATACCGTTCCGCGTGTGGTAAAATTGATAATGCGGTTTTATTCTTCGGGTTAGTTCGATTACGGAGATACCTTATTTGTATTATTTTTTTATGTTTTGGCGCTTTTATACAATTAAAACGATTATATATAAAAAATAATTATTTTTGCATCGCTTTATTCTGCGAGCTATAACTTTTTAATTTTTTCGCTGATGATGCTGTATGGCAGCTAGTTTTTTGCGGGACAAGATAACGTATTCAGCGGTACCATGTTTGTTTATATCCGTCTTTTTGATCGCGTGTTATTCCTCTTTTTGTTCAATCAGTATGATGATAAATCATTGTTTTTTAGACTTGTTTTTTTTGTTTTAAGGGGTTCACTAAAGGGATTAACTAATGGGACAGTTTTATAGGGCGGGTTGTAACGGACGCGGCGATACTAAATATGTGTACTTTTATTTTTTTTTTTTTACATTAAAGAAGTGAATTTATTGGGGAATATTTTTTTTTTTTTTCACTATTTAGGAATTTTTTTTTACACTTCTTATTTTTATTTTTTTTACATTTTTACTTTGTCCAGGATGGGACATCACTGTGTAGGGTCAGATCCCTGGTGTGACAGTGTGCACAGCACTCTGTGAGACCAGCGATCTCACAGGCAGTGCTGCAGGCTTCTCAGTGCCTGCTCTCAGCAGGCACTGAGGAAGCCGCCTCCCTGCAGGACCCGGCGGCCATCTTGGATCCGGGGTCCTGCAGTGAGGAGAGTCCCTCGGAACAGCGCGACACATCGCGCTGTTCTGAGGGTCTCAGGGGAGCGCGCAGGGAGCCCCTCCCTGCGCGATGCTCCCCTGTGCCCCTGGTCACGCTAAAAGACGCTTTTTATTGCAAAAATTAGTTTTTGCATCACCACATTTTGAGAGCTATAATTTTTGCATATTTTGGCCCACAGAGTCATGTGAGGTCTTATTTTTTGCTGTACGAGTTGACATTTTTATTGGTACCATTTTTGAGCACGTGACATTTTTTGATCGCTTTTTATTTCGATTTTTGAGATGTTAGAATGAACAAAAATCAGCAATTCATGAATTTCTCTTGGGGGAGGCGTTTATACCGTTCCGCGTGTGGTAAAATTGATAAAGCCGTTTTATTCTTCGGGTTAGTACGATTACGGTGATACCTCATTTATATCATTTTTTTATGTTTTGGCGCTTTTATACAATAAAAACAATTTTATATAAAAAATAATTATTTTGCATTGCTTTATTCTGCGAGCTATAACTTTTTTATTTTTTCGCTGATGGCGCTGTATGGTGGCTCGTTTTTTTGTGGGACAAGATGACGTTTTCAGCGGTGCCATGTTTATTTATATCACGTGTTATTCCACTTTTTGTGGTATGATGATAAAGCATTGATTTTTTGCTTTGTTTTTTTTTTTTTTTTTAAGGGGTTCTCGAAAGGGGTTAACTAGTGGGACTATAGGGCTGGTCGTTACGGACGCGGCGATACCAAATATGTGTACTTTTATTTTGTTTTTTTTATTTACAGGAAGAAATGAATTTATTGGGGAATTTTATTTTTTTTCCTTAATTTTGGATTTTTTTTTTTACACACTTGATTTTAATTTTTTTTTACTTTTTTACTTTGTCCCAGGGTGGGACATCACTGTAGAATGTCAGATCGCTGGTCTGACAGTGTGCACAGCACTCTGTGAGACCAGCGATCTCGCAGGCACTGCTGCAGGCCCTCTTGGATCCGGGGTCTTGCAGGGAGGAAGGCCTCAGAACAGCGCGATCACATCGCGCTGTTCTGAAGGTCTCAGGGGGGCACGCAGGGAGCCCTCTCCCTGCGCGATGCCTCCCTGTGCCCCCGGTACATTTTTGGTCGCGGTGCGCCAGGGGTTAATGTGACCGGTCCGTGACCGCTCCTGGCACATAGGGCCGGGTGTCAGCTGTGATAATCAGCTGACACCCGGTGGCGATCAGCTGCGCTCCCCCGGGAGCGCAGCTGATTGTCCTGGACGTACTATTCCGTCCCTGGGAATTAAGTACCAGGTCACATGGACGGAATAGTACGTCCGATGGGATTAAGGGGTTAAATATCACTGAGTATGTGGTGGCCATAATACTGCAGGACTGTTGGGCTTCATTATACTCCATGGTGTGGATGCATTATAATCTATGGAGTGGCTGCATCATACTCTATGGAGTGGCTACATTATACTCTATGTGATGGCTGCATTACACTCTGAGGGGGGATGCATTATACTTTATCAAGGACTATGGGGAGCATTATACTTTATGGGAGCTGCATTATACTCTATCGGACTATGGGAAGTGCATTATACTATATGAACTATGTGGGACCTGCACTATACTGCATTGAAGGCTATGGGGAATGCATTATACTATATGAAGAACTATGGGGTGCACTGCACTACATGGAGGACTATGGGGGGTGCATTATACAATATGAAGGACTATGAGAAGTGTATTATACTATATGGAGGACTGAGAAGTATATTAGTCAGAACTCTGTTGTCGGGTGTTCCGGGACCAATGATTTATTCCCTGTCCCTAACGCTAGGGGTGCTCTAGCTCGCACTGTTCCCCAGGTTACTTCTGATGGTGAAGATGCCGGGGCCATGTACCCTGCCTTAGCTCCACCCTCAGTCTGTACCCTTACCCCACCCATTGAGGAGGGGAGTAGTAGTGTATCGTAATACACCAACCAGACTAACAAGGCAATACGAACAGGTGTAAGAAAAAATACCAAAAATACAAATATACACACATATAACAGAGGTATGCACCATAGAGTAGAGTTAAAATAAAGCAGGTGAAGAAAGGGAATTATTACACACTCAAAACCTAGCAACAGTCACAGATAAATTCACCAACCGCCTACTCAAATAACCACCAAGAATCAACATCTAGCCATGCAACAAAAGCTAGCTCTGACAATTAATGCTAGCCAGGACCCAGATTATATAGGTGATAGGAGAGGCTAACAGTGCACAGCTGAAAGCCTTAGCTCCAGTAGCTGTCAAAGAGCAGAATAACTCCTGCACTGCCCAAAGAAATTTACGCCATTTAATATGAAGGTTAAGTGCTTCTAACTAGTGAAGGAGTAGGAGAAATCAGATGTTGCGGTCTTCTGGCTCCTCTCTGTCGCAGTAATCCCGTGTCAGTATCATACTATGCTATTAGGACTATGGGGATTATATTATACTATATGGAGGACTATGGTGAGTGTATTATGCTATATGAAGGACTATGGGGAGTGTATTATACTATATCAAGGACTATGCAGAGTGTATTATACTATATGGAGCACTATGGGGAGTCTATTATATCATATGGAAGACTATGGGGAATGGATTATTCTATATATTGTAGCCTTTCCGGGGGGTTTAGCTCTAGGATCGCTGTCTGGGTAGACAGAATGGCACGGAAACAGTTCATTCAGACAGCAGTTTGGTGAAAACTGGCCGCAACCAGTTTTATTAAAGTCCACAGCACACAGATAAAAACAAATCATAAACAGAAAACCTGGGCTTGTCTAGCCACTAAATTACACTTAGATAGATGGCCTCTCTATCCGGGACCCAGACTCTACCAGTCTGTGCCCAAAACAACACATATCACATATGTTACCAGTATGGAGTTTCACAGACACTCCTCTTTATGTCCGAAGGCAACTCCAATGTCCAGACTTGAGAGAGGTCACCTCCTATTCAGTCGCTATTCGCACGGATTCTCACTGCGACTACTCCTGTGTCCGGGGTACTTCCTGCACCCAGACTGAGATAGCTCACACTCTTAGAGACTGCTTCCTTGTGCCAGGACACCTCCCTGTGTCCGGGCTAAAGACAGCTCCCACACTCTTGGAGACACCTTCTGTGTCTGGACCCCTTGTCCAGACTGAATGAGCTCTCTGACTGTGCTCCCAAGCACCTACTTCTGGCTTCCTAATCAACACCTGAGTGGATTCAGGTCTGAGCTGCAAGCGTGTACTGAATGGCAGGTGTAGTGACCTTTCTTTACCACCAGGTTTACAAAGCCACACATTTCGCTCATACCAGTCAGCAAGGTACTTAGGTGAAATATACACCTCATTCACCACATATTCCTTCACTGTCTCACAATATATATGGAGGACTATGGAATACATTATACAATATGGAGCACTATAGTGCACATTATATTATATGGAGGACTATGGAGTGCATTATACTATGTGGAGGACTACTGGGTATATTATACTTAACAAGCAAAATGCTGCCTATTCATCGAGTGATTGGATTGTTTATGCTGGAACAATAATCGTTGTTCTCAGCAGCACATTGCCCTGTAAAACCCGCAGATATTCTGCTGATAACATGATACTGTATGGGGACAGATTGATCTATTAGTGATCATTCTGTGCCCATCATTGTTCCTCAGCCAGTGTAAACAGGCACAAGAACAAGCGTTGCATGACTTCAATATTGTTGATCATGCTAGTTTAGCGGCCTGAACCAAAAAGTTTCTGTGTCATGGTGCAATTTGTTAGCACCACTTTGGGTAAAACCAGCCCTGCATACACTTACATTACAGCTCTTACAGGGGGCAGTACTAATCTCTCATATGCCCTGAAAAGTACATTATGTAATGACATGGCCCTCACATTACCACTCTTACAGTTCTAACCTCGACCCTTTAACTGACTATTCTTCTGTCTTCTGATTGTACCTGAAGAGGGCTGGTCTGAAACGCGCGTCAGGGTGAACACACATTGATCCAGGCGCCCCTGTATCTGTTTGGTGCAAGTCTTTGGTAATCTATTCCTTCACTCTTATCTTTAGTACAAATTATAAGTTTAGCTACACTATCAATCCTGGGTA
Source organism: Oophaga sylvatica (assembly GCA_033576555.1). Taxonomy (NCBI): domain Eukaryota; kingdom Metazoa; phylum Chordata; class Amphibia; order Anura; family Dendrobatidae; genus Oophaga; species Oophaga sylvatica. The sequence continues at coordinate 454,180,054 of JARQOD010000003.1, read as the reverse complement.
CCTCCATATATCCTGCTCATTTGCAGAGATGGGCTATGCCAGTGTGTATACACTTATATCAAGTTACCATTTAATTGGGTCTTATACTTACATGCCAATATTCCTGTCTCGTACTTTTTTATATGTGTATATATTCCCCCCAATCTTAGTTTTTCAATAAAAATGTTGTATTTTGACTATTATTGTGGACATTTGATAGTCGGTTTTTCTTCTGTTTTGTTTGAATTAATATCTTGTCTGCCCTCTTGGTTCTGACTCAGCAAAATGAGCACTCCTGCCACCCTACAACAGCTGCCAGCAGCCTACTCCGTGGCCCCAACCAAAGAGACCCTGTGTAAGCCCAGAACCCTGTATAGAGGTTAAAGTGTAAAGGCTGTGGCAACCACTGGAATCTGGTAAATGAAGTGGCTAGTGCTATGCCTGTCCATGTCAGCTATTTTTAGAGCTGCCAGACGACCACTGACAGTGCCTCCTTACAATACTGATGCCAAAATACTGGCAAAGATCTGAGAGAACCAGTTTACTAGGGTGATTTCCACACTGGTACATAGTGATCTGTGTGGTTTTATGCCAGGACAATGAACAGCTATAAACATATGTAGTTAGATTAGTAACATCCAGATGGTAGAACAGATGGAGAAAAAGAGGACACTTCATCTAGTCATCTGACTCAGTTAAAGTATTTGACAGTGCGGAGCGGTCATTGCTTTTGTTGGTTTTAGAGAAGTTCTGGCTTAGGCCCACTCTTTGAAAAAGGACAAGAATGGTGTAAAGGATCCAGTTGGATGAACACGTCTGGAGTAGATCAATTCTTCAGAAATGATGATGAGAAAAAGCACATTTCAACTCCGTACAGGCATCTTACAGGCATCTTTATCAAGTGAAAACTAAATGGTTCATGTAGTTCAATGAACCCACATGTTCATCCAGCTGGATCCAATATTTCCTGGAATATTTATCCACCAGCCAAGGGTCATCAGCAGCTGTTTTCTTTCATGCCTGTCACAACTCCACCGGGTGATCGTAACCAGCGATTCACCCTATTGTGTACTCTGTTTCTCACTACTAGATTTACACAAAAATCCTGTATAGGGAGCTTAGGGCAAATTTTGGGATAAATGGGAAATGCCAGAAATATTTTAGTCTATTAGGATGGACTAGACAAGGTTGTCCTCGTCATCCCCTTATCTGTATTGAAACCTTGGCAGCGAAAATGAGACAAAAAATGGAGTTTTGAGTTTTGAATTGGGAGGAGACAAAATGTTGATTCATACAGACGACGCTTTATTATTTCTTAATGATGAGAAGTCATTGTATAAGGCGATGGAGGCGATACAGGAGTTTGGGGAACAATCAGGATTGGGGAAAAACTATTTTAATGCAATCAAAGAAAAATTATATCCTTTGCCCAATGGGTTGAAATGATATGGAAAGGAGAATATATCAAATATTTAGCTGTAAAAGTGTACAAGAATTTATCTCTGTATGAGGAATTATACAGTGGGTTTGAAAAGTATTCAGACTCCTTTGAATTTTTCACTCTTTGTTTCATTGCAGCCATTTGGTAAATGCAAAAAAGTTCATTTTTTTCTCATTAATGTACACACTGCACCCCATCTTTACTAAAAAAACAGAAATGTAGAAATTTTAGCAAATTTATTAAAAAAGAAACACTGAAATATCACATGGTCATAAGTATTCAGACTAGTGTTGAGCGATACGATACTGCAAGTATCGGGTATCGGCCGATATTAGCTGTATCGGCCTTTCGATTCCGAATACCGATATTTTCGTCATATCGAATACCGGAATCGGATTTGTCACTGTCACTGTCTGTGTCCGTCGGTCGGGTCTGTCACTGTCAGTGTCCGTCGGTCGGGTCTGTCAGGAGTCAGCGGCACTTACCTGGCAGAAGATCTCCGGCGGTCACGGCCTGGACTGCTTCATGGCCGCCATCATCTTTCCCCGGCGGTCACATGCAGTTTCTCGCGATAACTGCAGTGACTGCTGGGTAATCCCGGCCGTAAAGCAGTCAGTCCGATGACGTCACCGCCGGGGAAGCAGGTAATCAGCTGTGCTGCGTCGCGATGACAGGCTCTGCCTGTCATTGCGATGTAGCAGAGCTGGATCGTCGTGGGACAGTCGTTACTATGGACTGCGTCGGACAGGTGGTATACTGTTGGGTTTTTTTTTTCTTTTTTTACAGGAGATCGATGGCGTCGCAGGAATGAGAGAGTAATAAAAGAAATGAAAACTGTGTTGTCTCTTTTATTTCATTAAAATACTTTTTTCTTGCTTTGTCTTTTTTTTATGCATTTAATAACTTTGGGATTAATAATGGATCGGTGTCTTATTGACACCTCTCCATTATTAACCGGGCTTATTGTCACCGTGCAATCAACGGTGACATTAACCTCTTATTACCCCGCTTGCCACCGCTACAGGGCAAGTGGGAAGAGCCGGGTAAAGTGCCACAATTGGCACATCTTTTGATGCGCCAAATGTGGGGCTGCTGTAGCCTGGTATTATCAGGCTGTTGAGGGCCAAAATCCATGGGCCTTGACAGTCTTTTAATACCAGGCCGCAGCAGTCTGCATTTTACTTGGCTGGTTAACAAAAATAGGGGGACCCCTACGCCGTTTTTTTTTCGAGGGGATCCCCTATTTTTGTTAACCAGCCAAGCTAAGCAGACTGCTGTGGCCTGGTATTATCAGGCTTGCAAGGTCCATGGATATTGGATCCTTACCAGCCTGAAAAACCAGGCCTCAGCGGTCTGCTTCATCTGGCTGGTTAACAAAAATAGGGGGGACCCCACGCCAATTTTTTTCGAGGGGATCCCCTATTTTTGTTAACCAGTTCCCTCTGACGTCACTGATTGTGTCCCTGGCTGACCTGAAGTGAAAGTGGAAAGCAATCAATTAAGCTTTCCACTTCCTCTCCTGTCAGCCAGGAGAGGAACTCATTCATTTGGGGGTTTACTGTGAGGCTGCAGCATTAGCTGCGGTCCCTGCAGTAAACATTAACCCTTTCTGAAGGATTACACCGTGGGACCTGACTGTACATCGGATTGGTAAGAATAATTTTGCTTTATTATTTTATTTTTATTACAGGAAATGGTTTTAGCAGGAAAATAAAATATGGTCAAAAACTGTGTGATTATTTCATTAAACTTCTTTTTTATTAAAGTGTGTGTGTTTGATTTTTCTTTCATACAATAGGATTAATAATTGATAGTTGTCTAATTGACAGCTCTCAATTATTAACCTGGCTTAAAGTGACCTTTCAATTGCAAGGTCATTTTAACCCCTTATTAACCCATTCGCCACCGCTACAGGGCAATGGGAATAGACGGGCAAAGTGCCATAAAGGGCAAATCTAATTAGAGATTTGCCCTTTCTGGGGTGTCTGGAGGCAGATGTTAGTAGCCGGGGGGGGGGGCAAAAATAATGGTCCCTCTCTGGGCTATTATTATCTGCCCCCACTCACTGGCTTTGTCTGTCTGGTTGCGAAAATAGGGCGGGAGCCCACGCATTTTTTTTCAGCAATTTTACACCTCATATATATATATACATGTCATTAAATTTGTGACACATATATATATATATATATTTATAGTTCATACACTTCTACATAGTATAATAGCCGCTAATTCAATTGCCGGCTTTTGTGAAAATGCAGAACCCGACATGAAATGACACTTGGTGTACATAGGGTTAACCATGTCTTTTCATGTAGTTTGATATCTGATTTGCACAAACAATTACATGAGTGTAAGTGTGCAAAATTTCACACCTGTAGGGGTTAATTAAAGGTGTAAATTCGTAGCAAAAAAGTCCGTTTTTTTTACAACGAATTTACACCTTTAATTAACCCCTACAGGTGTGAAATTTTGCACACATAGACTGATGTAATTGTTTGTGCAAATCAGATTGCAAACGACATGAAAAGACATGGTTAACCCTATGTACACCAAGTGTCATTTCATGTCGGGTGCTTCTGTCTTTTCACAGAAGCCGGCTTTACCCGGCAATTGAATCAGAGGATATTTTACTATGTAGAAGTGTATAAACTATACATATATGTATATATATATATGTCACAATGACATGTGTATATATATATATATATATATATATATATTGTATTCTATGTGTGTATATTTAGTGTTTACAAGGAAATAAAGGTTTTTTTTAGTTGCGATATTTTGTTACCATAGACTTACATTGGACTTCCGGTATCGGAATCGGATATCGACGATATTTAGTGATATCGGCGATACCATTTCGATACGATATTTTTAGATATCGAGCAGTATCGCTCAACACTAATTCAGACCCTTTGCTCAGTATTGAGTAGAAGCACCCTTTTTAACTAGTACAGTCATGAGTCTTCTTGGGAATGATGCAACAAGTTTTTCACACCTGGATTTAGGGATTCTCTGCCATTCTTCCTTGCAGATCCTCTCCAGTTCAACCAGGTTGGATGGTGAACGCTGGTGGACAGCCATTTTCAGGTCTCTCCAGAGATGCTCAATTGGGTTTAGGCCAGGGCTTTGGCTGGGCAAGTCAAGAATGGTCACAGAGTTGTTCTGAAGCCATTCCTTTGTATTTTAACTGTGTGCTTGTGGTCATTGTCTTGTTGGAAAGGGAACCTTCGGCCAAGTCTGCGGTCCAGAGAACTCTGGAAGAGGCTTTCATCCAGGATATCTCTGTACTTGGCCGCATTCATGTTTACTTCAATTGCAACCAGTCGTCCTGTCCCTGCAGCTGAAAAACACCCCATAGCATGATGCTGCAACCACCATGTTTCACTGTTGGGATTGTATTGGGCAGGTGATGAGCGGTGCCTGGTTTTCTCCACACATACCGCTTAGAATTATCACCAAAAAGTTCTATCTTCCTCTCATCAGACCAGAGAATCTTATTTCTCATAGTCTGGGAGTCCTTCATGTGTTTTTTAGCAAACTCTATGCAGGCTTTCATATGTCTTGCACTGAGGAGAGGCTTCCGTTGGGCCACTCTGCCATAAAGGCCCAACTGGTGGAGGGCTGCAGTGATAGTTGACTTTGTGGAACTTTCTCCCATCTCCCTACAGCATCTGTGGAGCTCAGCCACAGTGATCTTGGGGTTTTTCTTTACCTCTCTCACCAAGTCTCTTCTCCCATGATTGCTCATATTGGCTGGATGGCCAGGTCTAGGAAGACTTCTGGTGGTCCCAAACTTCTTCCATTTAATGATTATGGAGGCCACTGTGCTCTTAGGAACCTTGAGTACTGCAGAAATTCTTTTGTAACCTTGGCCAGATCTGTGCCTTGCCACAATTCTGTCTCTGAGCTCCTTGGCCAGTTCCTTTGATCTCATGATTCTCATTTGGTCTGACATGCACTGTGAGCTGTGAGGTCTTATATATACAGGTGTGTGCCTTTACAAATCAAGTCCTTTCAGTTTAATTAAACACAGCTGGACTCCAATGAAGGAGTAGAACCATCTCAAGGAGGATCACAAGGAAATGGACAGCATGTGACGTAAATATGAGTGTCTGAGCAAAGAGTCTGAATACTAAGTTATGACCATGTGATATTTCAGTTTTTCTATTTTAATAAATTTGCAAAAATTTCTACATTTCTGGTTTTTATCAGACATGATGGTGTGCAGAGTGTACAGTAATGATTAAAAAAAATGAACTTTTTTGCATTTACCAAATGGCTGCAATGAAACAAAGAGTGAAAAATTTAAAGGGGTCTGAATACTTTCCGAACCCACTGTATATATTTTCTTCAATATAACACGCTTGAACACAATATTAAGTTTTGGAATAAACTCCATGTATCATTGGGAGATGGTTATAGATTTGGTTCAGATGTTGGGGCTTCTCCAGCTCTGGTGGAAGAGCATGTATTAAGATATCATCATTTACAAGGAGGAGCGTGGAGACCTGTAGGACCAGATAGTAGAATTTATATTCTATGAAGCCACATGTGACACAATGGTCACAATACACATATTAGAAGGAACATATGAGAAAATGTATAATTCAGAAAGCAAAGATATAAAAATAACTCAAAGGTTAAGCAAATAATGTACATTGGGAGAACATAAGGGAGGTATGTGGGATAAATGGTTCTCTTCAAGATACATTACTTAAATATAAATGAAGTGAATACATTGGAAGGGGTTAATTAGTGGAATAGATATCATTTCAGATATGTTTACTAGTTTTTTAGGGTGACTGGTGAGTTTTGAACAGCTACCAACACAATGCAGAATACCCAATGCTGAAAGGGGAAGAATGGTTTTAAGTTTATAAATGATCTAGGATGTTATCTATCAATAAAACACAAAGGATTAGACATTTTTATTGACTAATGGGCTGCATTACGCTCCTAAATTGTTAACGCAATAGGAAAGACACAGCACACAAATCTGCCTGAAATGCAATAGGCAATCAGCGGGATTTCTTCATATGTTCTGGTTTTCAGGAGAAACAAGGAAGTTTTGGAAAAAAGTAAAAAAAACATTGAAGAAGCCTTTAATTATGAAGATATGAAGATACGAGGATATCGCTTCTAGGAAATATGTATATGCTTCAAAGCTTTAGTTTAGGATAGAAGTGGGTTTTGACGAGGATATTTTTGTATTTTCTACTTAGTATTCGCAAGTAAATGGTTGGCACAGAAGTCACTTACCAAACCCTGGCAATATTTTTGCTTTCTTGGCCTTTTTTCAAACTATATGAAAAAAGGCCAAGAAATATGTAAACTTTTGATCAGGGTCATTTGGATGTTTTGGGTTGTCATTATGATTTAACCCCTTTACCCCAAAGGGTGGTTTGCACGTTAATGACCGAGCCAATTTTTACAATTCTGACCACTGTCCCTTTATGAGGTTATAACTCTGGAACACTTCCATGGATTCCCATAATTCTAACACTGTTTTCTTGTGACATAGTGTACTTCATGTTAGTGGTAAAATTTCTTTGATAAAACTTGCGTTTATTTGTAAAAAAACTGAAATTTGGCGAAAATTTTGCAAGGCCATGCGGCGCGATCCGGCGCTAATACAAGTCAATGGGAAAAAAACGGATCCGGTGGTAGATTTCGCCGGATCAGGTTTTTCAAAAAATAGCCGGATCGTGCCTGACGGAAAAAAAAACTGATGTGTGAAAGTAGCCTTATATAGTCAATCCCTGCCTTTCCCAGTGAGTAAAATAAATAAAATAAAATGTCTTATATTTTCAAAACACAACATATATTTGCAATAGATGTTGTGCCTTGAAAATATAACACATTTTATTTTATTTATTTTACTCATCATGACATTGTGCAAAAATTTTAACCCCTGCATGGACCTGCCGACAATCTCTAGGCGGATTTAATTAAACGCTAATTAATCAGCGCAATTGACCGTTCCGTCAGCGCTGTATTAAGTTGTCCTACGAGTTCAGACATTGGTTCTGCAATGTTCGGCTACGCTGCGAAATTTTTCTTGTATCTGCAAGCAATAACCACTAGAGGGCACAATTAGTCAGTGACGTGCCGTGTAACAAAAGCGAGGGGAGCTTATTATCTCTGTGGAAGGTGTCAGTGGCTTGTCTTTGTGACAGTGAGTCAACATCACATGTAATGACACACGGGAGCTGACACCGGTGTTGTAGGAAACGGTTACTATTGCCTACATGTAATGGCAGGGAGGAGGTTGGCTACACTAAAGAGAATGTACATGGATTGCACAAGACACACAGGTTACATGTATCACTGATCCTATACTCCGCGCTGACCATTGTACCTAGAACAGCAAATGAATCAATTTGGTAAGTGAAGTAGACGAACATGCCGGCTAAGAATGGCTTCTAGGTTTCTTAATAATACACCCAACATGCGGCAAATAGTGATATCCTACAGTAGATGTAATTAACATCTTGTTCTGTCTGCTCCGGTTCAGCAGGGAACGGAGGACGCCTCTTCCTGCTGTTCTGACACTTGGGCAGCATTTCATTATAATTTAAATGTCACTCCTTTAATTGTGAGGAAGTCTTTACTTTATCCCTCCCACTAATTGCAATGTACTTTGAATGTAATTTATTAATCATATGTTGAAGGAGCAGAAAAGAACGGAGTCCAGCTGTTATGTTGTATTTCTAAAAGTGCTGCTCAAGGACAAAAATCCAAATATTACTGTCATCACATATATATAGTATATTGACACTCCTCTAATAGCATATTGGACCTCCTTTGGCCTTCAGAACCAAAGCAATTGATCGTTGCGTCGATTCTACTAAATCGTTTTTTTTTTTGGGAATATCGCCCCAGTTGAGCAGCGGAGCTTCTCTCAGTTGCTGCAAATCAGTTGGAGATACTGACATGCACTGAAAAGATTGTTCTACCTTGTTCCAGATATTCTCTACAAAATTAAAATTTGGGGACGGTGAAGGCAGAAATAACTCCCTGAGATATTTCCGGAAGTGTCCATGACTACACGACCCTGGTGCCATGCTGCATTGTTCTGTGGAACGTGTCCGTCTTCTATAAGGTAAATAGCTGCCATGACTGGATCAACTTGGTCCGCCACAATGTTTAGGTAAGTCCTACTGTCCAAATGTCCATCCACATGTATCAGAAGACCTAGGGTGAGACATGAAAACATTCTCCATATTCCCCACATTATTTCTCCACCAGCCTGGCACGTGACAAGAAGGGTTCATTAATTGATTGAATCATGGCGCTTGCTACCATTTCTTACCCTGCAACCCACATGGTGCAAAAAGTCTCTCTTCATCTTCCAACGCAATGTATTTCCACTGCTCAGTGATCCAATTTCTTTGCACTTTAGAGTGGTCTTTCTGTTTACCTGCTGTTGTCGTCCATCTATGCCATGGAAAGAGGAGTTGTAACCTGCTAGTTGTAGCATCAGACTTGTAACTGGCAGTAATGTTTTTGACCTTTCTTAACATGTTCGTCAGATCGATTCTTGACATCCTCCTCTGACCCCTCTCGTTGACGAGCTGTTAATGTTCACAAGATCCCCTTTTGCCTCAATCACACCAATCTCTGCTCCGATAAACGCCACAAGGTCGGCAATTTTTCAAATATTTGAATCAAGTAGTTTAGTAGCCATGACCGTGCCGCGGTCAGAGTCGCGGAGATCGCTTAATTTGCCAATTCTAGTGGATCTGCTCAGAAACTAATTGGAAATATTGCACTCCTGGATCGTATGTGGGACGTTAAGGCATTTAAATATTTGGGCCTCATTGTCTATACTGTACAGGATGCCTTGGCATGCCCTCACCCGCCAAGGAGGAGGGGGGATTTGAGGCAGAACTATGGCACACCACCCACTCCAGTGTAGTGGAGAGAGACCCCCGCGGCTGCACTAACCTGCGCATTTGCATCATCTGCCCCTGCTCCACCAACTTGTGGCTGCTGCTCCTGCCGCATTCACTGCCCATATCAAAGCAGTGGATAGTTATGCATAATGTATGCGGTGCCAAGTCAAGGGGGTCGGTGCTCACCAGTCTCTGTTTATTCCAATTCCTGCAGCATTTAGAGCTCACTGTCCAGGAATGGACAGCGGGATGGGAGCATTTGCAAGCACAAGCAGGTCCATGCTTAGCAGGTACTGTGCCAAGCGCCACTGCTGCCTAAGTACAGGCTGAAGGTGGAGGGGTATATGTGTATTGCAGTTGTTCTGGGACAAGAACTCTGCTACTGTGGGCATCCTACATGGCGTAAATCTGCTACCATGGCTGCAGCGTCTCCGGACTTGTCTCCAATCGACCACACTTGGGACGTCATTGGTTGGCAAATGCACAGAAGCTGCCAGCAGCGGATCTTGATGATTTGCCCAAGTGCATTCAGTGGGACAGAACATTCCTCAGACGACCTTTAATAACATCACTGATAGCAGCCGAGGCTGTAAGTGCCGGGATTTATCCACGTGACATTCTGACTCCAGACTGAATAAATCAAGATCTTTTGAAAATTTTATTTCCACTCTTTCATCATTTATACATCATTTACAAGTTTCCATCCTGTGATTTACACAACTTTCCCATTTTGGTGTTGCAATTTCAAGGATGATGAGTGCATGATAAAGCACAGGTGTGTTTCTTACCTTTCATTTTGGTTCGGTTAAGGTGACATTAGGTAAGAATTTTTGGAAAGATAAAATGAAATTATGAAATTAGAAAGTTTTTCCCCCAAAAATGTGATTATCTCTCAACACTCATCTTAGGATATCTCCAGCCAAGAGAAAGATTACTAGACTCATGAGTGGCAGATCAGATAGTTTGTCTTTTGACTCTAGAGTTGCATTGTTTGTATCTTCTTCTATGTCACTCTATATATTTCAATAAATTAATCAAAAAAGTCAAATTCAGATAAAAATCATGGAATTCACTATAGTCTGTAATAAATGGCATACTGGGCTCTACTACATCTAAAAAGCCAGCTCTGCTTCATCTGCTATTCAGGAGGTGTCTGGACTATGGCAGGTCTGCAGGGTAAATACATGAGGTGTAGCAGGGTATGTGCACACACAGAGAGTGCAGGAGAGTTGTTAGCAACAGTTTGCATTAGGATTTGCAAGCTTCCTCCTTTCTCACCACCCTGCCTGTTGCAGACAGATGGAAGAGTCCTTCTGATAAAGACGATTCCTGGCTGTGGATGTGTTTGTCTCCACCTCCCAGGCTTGCTGGGGCTCCACCTTAGCCAAACAACTCTGTTCTCACTGCTGTGTTCAGCACTGTGAGCTGTGGACAGCTCCCTCCACCAACACAAAGGAGAACAGTCAGCACCTGGGAGTGCTGGGCAAAGGCAGAGGCTTCCAGCTTTGGGTTCACTTTCTCCTGTCTTCCCTTTCCTTGCTGTGACTTGCTGATTAGCTTGGAAGGAGAACAAAAGAACTTAGAAGAAAAGGCTGAGAACAGGTAAGATCTCCTCATACCCCACAGCTATACTTGGCAGGAATATTTATGTGATTTACACTCATTTTTGGTTGCAAAAAAAGACACTTGTGGCATTGACACACTGAAAGAATTCTATATATATGCCAGATATCTCTATGGCACCAATGTATGGAATCCAGCCTTCTTCTCCTCCATGTACGTCTCCTTCTTCATCTTCTACTACTTCTCCTTCTTCTACTTCTTCTCCTCCTTTTACATCTCCTTCTACATCTTCTCCTCTTTCTTCTTCATCTTCTCCTTCTTCTACTTCTTGTTCTCCTTTTTCTTCTCCTTCTTCTTTTCTTTGTATTTATGTTATAGTGTAGGGTGTTTGCTCTAACATTAACCCTTTCTTGTAGCAGCCGCTTTATCTTATGTGTTTGCTCCCATGGAATTGGAATATTTATGTTTTAGAACATCGATATTTACATTAGAGAAACTGTGAGCAACTCTACATGTGGCTCTTCCAATTCTAGAACAACAAGTCTAAGCGTTCCCTTCCAGGTGAAGATAGATTACATTATAGCTAATGAGGATGCTGAGATTTGTAGTTCTCCTTGACGTGGAAGTCACCGTTTCCCTAAGGTGTGATGATAGATGTCTATAAATAAGGTGGCGCTTTGAAGGTGATATCGAACTGCAAATCTTCTCACATCACGGGATTGATAATGTGTTGATGAGTATGGCAGCGTCTGATATCACTAGAGGATAACACTATATCTGATCCCTTATCTCCCATTTGCTACAATCTGGTGCTTAAGTTTGAGGAGCTGAGGATGAAGAGGAGACCTTTAAAGTTTGCTGCTTGTTGACATCATTTACCCCCATGTGTTTTATTGGCTGTGGTCAAGTTTGTTCTTGGTTTGCACAACAGTGGAAAGCTCATATAGCGACATTACACAATTTGCTTCATAACATGTAACAGTGGCCTTTACCTATCCACATCTGGGGTTGACAACCGTCCAGAAATTCCATGAAAATAATTTTTTTTTTCACTGCTGGTAAAACTTTTTTTTTTTTTTAAGGCGCCCACAATTTATTAAAAAAGCGTATTCAGGATATTTTGACTGTAATTATCACCACTTTACAGTTCACGATGAATGCAGCTTCACATCAGAATTATGTTCTAAATACATATCTCACTTATAACCATAATCATTTTTTTAATGTGTCCGTAAAAAATGTGATTTTTTTTTTTTTTATAAAAAATTAAAAGTCAAGTTGGCAACCCTGATCCATACTCTGAGCATCAAAGATTATATATGTGAAGAGTCCTATCAAGTGAAAGACTAAAATGCAAGTGTTAATATTCAATTACTAACAGTTATGAAACTAAGAGATAAATATTTCATGCAGTGGTGGACACCGATGGAAATCAGCCGCCGTGCAGCAACAGTACATGGGCCTTTTGCAGTCAATTAAATCGTCATAATGCACAATTCCACCTATTTTCGAGGTGAAACTGTGCCCCCTTATGTGTTGCAGCAATGATATATCCACCCCTGATTTAAAGGGTATTTAATGCAGAAATCCAACCGGTTAACAAGATTTGTATCCAGGTCGCAGAAGTGACTGTTCTTTAATATCACTGCTTTCTTTTACTTTCTATGACCTGCCATACATATTCTATGTAGGTGAAAGCTTATTTGTTCTTGAAGGGTTAATCGCTTGCATTGTGTCGCACCTGTGTGCATTCACCTACTGCCGCTATCAGGTGTGCTGTTATAGAGGGAACCGAGCAATCACTTGTTTATGAGTTGATGGTGGAAATTGCTGGCAGATACCTCGGTTATCTGATTTGTTTCCATGACTTCACTGGAATATGTGGGAGAAAACGCTTTCCAAGCTTCGATATGACGAATGAAAAATATACTGGTATTTCGCTACCCAAATACTGATTTGTGGATACATAGATCTTTGTGCATTATATAAACAGCAGCCATAAAGATACAATATAATTGTAGCATATACAATGTACACTATAGAATTCATTGAGACTCCCGGAGGGGGGATTTATGCTTCATGCAGACAAATTCTATGTGTTATTCGCAATGAAAAATGGTATTCAGTCAAGGCTATTGTGGTCTGAAGAATATCTTCAAATCCTCTACAACCATTCATTTACACATCATGTTTCTTAGTGATCTGTCATGTTAAAATATACTTTGCAGAATACAGGAAACCAAGGCTTACTACAAGTATTGCTTAAGAGAATTGTCAGACATTCAGTTGAAGCATAAATTGTGCCGAAAATGAGAAAAATATATACAGTCATGGCTGAAAGTGTTGGCATCTTTGAAATTGTTCCAAAAAATGAAGCATTTCTCTCCTAAAATTATTGCAATTACAAATTTTGTTATACACATGTTTATTTCTTTTGTGTGTAGTACAACACCACAAAAAAACAGGAAAAAAATGGCAAATTGGACTCAATTTTCCACAAAACCCCAAAAATCATCTGGACAAAATGGTTGGCACCCTCAACTTACTATTTGGCTGCACACCCTTTGGAATAAATAACTGCAATCAGTCGCTTCCTATAACCATCAACAAGCTTCTTACACCTCTCAGCTGGAATTTTGGATCACTCTTCTTTTGCAAACTGCTCCAGGTCTCTCATATTTGAAGGCACCTTCTCCCAAAAGCAATTTTAAAATCTCTCCAAAGCTGTTTAATGGAACTGAGATCCGGACTCACTGCCGGCCACATCAGGACTCTCCAGCGCTATGTTTCCATCCAATTCTTGTGCTTCTTGAAGTATGTTTGGGGTCATTGTCCTACTGGAAGCCCCATGACCTAGGACATAAATCCAGCTTTCTGACACTGGGCACTATATTGCGACCTAAAATCCTTATTTTCAGATTTCATGATGCCTTGTACACATTCAAGGCACCCAGCGCCACAGGCAGCAAAACAACCTCAATACTTATTTGAACCCCCACCATTTTTGACTCTAGGTACTGTGTTCTTTTCTTTGTAGGCCTCATTCTGTTTTCAGTAAACAGTAGAATGGTGTGCGTTACCAAAAAGATCTATCTGTCCACAAGATTCCTTCCCAAGAGGATGTTGACTTGCTCACATACATTTTGGCAAACTACAGTCTAGCTTTTTATGTCTGTGTCAGCAGTGCGGTCCTCCTGGGTCTCCTGCCATAGCATTTCATTTAATTCAAATGTCGACGGATAGTTTGCGCTAACACTGATGCTCCCTGAGCCTGTAGGACAGCTTGAATTTCTTTGGAACTTGATTGAGGCTGCTTATCCATCATCAGAACTACCTTTTATTAATTTTTTGCTGCTGTCCACATCTAGGGAGATTATCTATAGTGTAATGGGTTGTAAACTTCTTATGTTGCACACCCTGAACAAAGGAATATCAAGATCTCTAAAAATGGACCCGTAACCTTGAGATTGCTGATATTGTTTTCTTCTTCTCTTTCTGTTCTCTATGCTGACACACAATGCAAAGATTAAATCAACTTCTCCCCTTTTTATCTGGTTTCAGATGTGGTTTTCGTATTGCCCACACCTGTTACTTGCCACAGGTGAGTTTGAACGAGCATCACATGCTTGAAGCAAAGTGTTTTACCTACAATTTTGGAAAAATTGGCCAATTTTTGGGGCTTTGTATGAAATGATGTCCAATTTGGCAGGAAATATTTGATGCTTATGACACCTGAATCCATGAGACCCCATTGCCAAAAGAGTGTCCTGTTGTGGCACAACTGGCTAACATTCGTCAGCATACCTAGTATTTAACTGCTCAGTATCCTTTATTTATAAGAGGAGCCTAATGCTTCGGTTAGTGGTATATATTTACACTGGTAGACACAATCAGAAGCAGCCCCTGTGAAAGAACGATATATGGGCCCTTTGCAGTCCAAAAGCTCATCATAATGCATCATTAAAACAGATTTAGAGGTGGTAGTGGCCCCCTGAGCTCTTGGGCCCCTGTGCGGCTGCACTGGTTGCACCAATGATATGTAAACCCCTGTATATTTGGACATACACCTTAAATGGGATTTAAAAAGAGATTCCTTCTGTTGCTAATGGTCGGATAGACTGTGACTGGCATCAGTCGCACTAGTATGCTGGAGAGTATGCTATTTGTGAATAGTGGTCGTTAGGGTAGGTCTGGTGTCGAATTACTAATTGGATATTAGAAATTTCAAGATTTTATTTATAAAAATTTAATATTTGAACTGAAGCAAATATGATCTAGTACTTGAAAGGGAAATCTCTTTTCTGACCTCTTATCTATTAGACAGGGCAGAAAGGGGCTACAAGGTGGGCCTTGCATACTGATGGACCCAATATCTCTATGAATTATTTAATCTTTTTTCTCCCCTTGTGTATTGTATTTTTTTTATTTAAATAGGCCATACGGTTCCATAGATATGGGCCTTTTTATTTTGTGATAATTTTAATGGCTTTAACATTGGGGCGTGGCTCACAGGATCCTCAGGGGCATGTCTTTACGCTGCTCTGCATTATTATCCTGCGACCTACGACCACTTGATAAAGACCCTATAAATTAGTGCTAAATAAAAAGGTCCATAAAGAGGGAGCCGTATGGGATGTTAGAAAATACAATAAAGTAATAGTCAGGGGAGCAGCGGAAATAAAGTAAGAGCAACAGTTGGTCGCTTTTCACCTGGGGAAATTTCCACAACTGATTACAGCTGAAATCTAGGGCACAAACCTGAACGCATATGAATAAAATCATTCCCATTACCAACCAAGAATACACAGTTTCCATGTTACACCACTGTCTCAGGAGAATAGATGGATATAACATACAGAACAGCACTGATCCGATGCAGCCAAAGGCAGGATAGACAGAGATTTCATCCAATAACTCACTGGACCATCAAGAACTCTTATTCCAGCCATGACTCGTCAGTGTTTGCTGTCCAGACATCTTTTTTTTCATCATCCTCACTACTAATAACAAATACTCCCCATCCAGCTGCTATCCATAATATTTTGTGTGCTCTGCTGCCGAGCACCCGTGTAAGTAATCAGCATCACCTAACATAATAGTACGACGATTCCAGCTATCATATGAATCTGCTATATCCTCTGTATGACTCCGGCTATCACATGTATCTGCTACATCCTCTGTATGATTCCAGCTATCATATGTGTCTGTTACCTCCCCTGTATGATACCGGCTATCATATGTATCTGCTACATCCTCTGTATGATTCCAGCTATCATATGTGTCTGCTACATCCTCTGTATGATTCCGGCTATCATATGTATCTGTTACATCCTCTGTATGATACCGGCTATCATATGTGTCTGCTGCATCCTCTGTATGATTCCGGCTATCATATGTATCTGCTACATCCTCTGTCTGATACCGGCTATCATATGTATCTGCTACATCCTCTGTATGATACCGGCTATCATATGTGTCTGCTGCATCCTCTGTATGATTCCGGCTATCATATGTATCTGCTACATCCCCGTATGATACCGGCTATCATATGTATCTGCTACATCCCCTATGTGATACCGGCTATCATATGTATCTGCTACATCCTCTGTATGATTCCGGCTATCATATGTATCTGCTTCTTCCCCTGTATGATACCGGCTATCATATGTGTCTGCTACATCGCTTATATGATTCCGGCTATCATATGTGTCTGCTACATCCTCTGTATGACACCGGCTATCATATGTATCTGCTACATCCCGTGTATGATACCGGCTATCATATGTATCTGTCACCTCCCCTGTATAATACCGGCTATAATATGTATCTGCTACATCCTCTGTATGATTCTGGCTATCATATGTATCTGCTACATCCCCTGTGTGATTCCAGCTATCATATGTATCTGCTACATCCCGTGTATGATACCGGCTATCATATGTATCTGTCACCTCCCCTGTATGATACCGGCTATCATATGTATCTGCTGCATCCTCTGTATGATTCCGTCTATCATATGTATCTGCTACATCCTCTGTATGATTCCAGCTATCATATGTATCTGTTACATCCTCTATATGATTCCAGCTATCATATGTATCTGCTATATTCTCTGTATGATTCCGGCTATCATATGTATCTGCTACATCCCCTGTATGATTCCGGCTATCATATGTATCTGCTACATCCTCTATATGATTCCGGTTATCATATGTATCTGCTACATCCTCTATATGATTCCGGCTATCATATGTATCTGCTACATTCCCTGTATGATGCCGGCTATCATATGTATCTGCTACATCCCCTGTGTGATACCGGCTATCATATGTATCTGCTACATCCTCTGTATGATACCGGCTATTATATGTATCTGCTACATCCTCTGTATGATACCGGCTATTATATGTATGCTACATCCTCTATATGATTCCGGCTATCCTATGTATCTGCTACATCCCCTGTGTGATACTGGCTATCATATGTATCTGCTACATCCCCTGTGTGATACTGGCTATCATATGTATCTGCTACATCCCTTGTATGATACCGCTAACATACAGGTGCTTCTCACAAAATTAGAATATCATCAAAAAGTTAATTTATTTCCGTCTTCAAAACGAAGAGTGAAACTCATATTTTATATAGAATCATTACAAACAGAGTGATCTATTTCAAGTCTTTATTTCTATTAATGTTGATGATTATGGCTTACAACCAATGAAAACCCAAAGTCATTATCTCAGTAAATTAGAATAATTAACAAAAAACACCTGCAAAAGCTTCCTAAGCATTTAAAAAGGTCATGGGGAAGACTGCTGACTTGACAGATGTCCAGAAGGCAGTCATTGACGCTCTCCACAAGAGGGTAAGCCACAAAAGGTCATTGCTAAAGAAGCTGGCTGGTCACAGAGTGCTGTATCCAAGCATATTAATGGAAAGTTGAGTGGAAGGAAAAAGTGTGGTAGAAAAAAGTGCACAAGCAACCGGATAACCGCAGCCTTGAAAGGATTGTTAAGAAAAGGCCATTGAAAAATTTGGGGAAGATTCACAAGGTGTGGACTGCTGCTGGAGTCATTACTTCAAGAGCCACCACATACAGACGTATCCAGGACATGGGCTACAAGTGTTTCATTCCTTGTGTCAAGACACTCATGACCAATAGACAACGCCAGAAGCATCTTACCTGAGCCAAGGAGAAAAAGAACTGGTCTGATGCTCAGTGGTCCAAGATGTTGTTTTCACATGAAAGTAAACTTTACATTTCATTTTGAAATCAAGGTCCCAAAGTCTGGATGAAGAGTGGAGAGGCCACAATCCAAGCTGCTTGAGGTCTAGTGTGAAGTTTCCACAATCAGTGATGGTTTGGGGAGCCATGTCATCTGCTGGTGTGGGTCCACTGTGTTTTATCAAGAACAAAGACAGCGCAGCCGTCTACCAGGAAACTTTATGGAACTTCATGCTTCCCTCTGCCGACACGCTTTTTGGAGATGGAAATTTCACTCTCCAGCAGGACTTGGCACCTGTCCACACTGACAAAAGTACCAATACCTGGTTTACAAACAACAGTATCACTGTGCTTGATTGGCCAGGAAACTCGCCTGACCTTAACCCCATAGAGAATCTATTGGGTATTGTCAAGAGGAAGATGAGAAACACCAGACCCAACAATGCAGATGAGCTGAAGGCTGCTATCAAAGCAACCTGGGCTTCCATAACACCTCAGCAGTGCCACAGGCTGATCACCTCCATTCCACG
The DNA here is from genome assembly GCA_033576555.1 of Oophaga sylvatica. NCBI lineage: Eukaryota > Metazoa > Chordata > Amphibia > Anura > Dendrobatidae > Oophaga > Oophaga sylvatica. Next base: position 454,161,412 of record JARQOD010000003.1, on the reverse strand, counting down.
CCGCATTGATGCAGTAATTGACGTAAAAGGAGCCCCGACCACGTATTGAGTGCATTTACTGAATATACATTTCAGTAGGTCAACAATTCAGATTTTAAAAAAAAATTTCAAGCTGGTATTATAAAGTATTCTAATTTACTGAGATAATGACTTTTGGGTTTTCATTCGCTGTAAGCCATAATCATCAACATTAACAAAAATAAACACGTGAAATAGATCACTCTGTGTGTAATGACTTTATATAATATGAGTTTCACTTTTTGTATTGAATAACTGAAATAAATGAACATTTTGATGATATTCTAATTTTGTGAGAAGCCCCTGTATGTATCTGCTAGGTCCACTTTATTTACATCCTCTGTATGATAACCAATCTATATGAGATTTCACTTCTTCTTTGCTCATAAAGGTGTTCAATGAAAATAATTCCCTGTATCAGTCAGTATTAGATAGATTTCTCCAGTTATTTTTGCATTGATTTTTTTTTCATAAATGGAGTGAGAATTATATTAAGGTATAGAAGCTTATCTTGTATACAGTATGACGGTCTGTTATAGTCTATACACATTACTGCATATACAAACTCTGAATGGTAGCACATTTTATATTCACAAATCCATTATAGGGACACGTTGGCATTCACAGTGCCATTGATTGACATCTCCATAAGGCGTTCTCCCCAAGAGGCAATGTTTGTAGAGGCGAATACCTCCATGATGTAGAAGGCAATGGAGCATGATACATTTTTTATGCTCATGGATTCTCTTTGGACCCACAAGAAAATAAAAAACTTCTATATACATCCCCATAAATCGGTGGCATAAGGAGGTGACAGTATGTCCCATTACATTCATTTAGTTACTCATTACAAATCTGAAATCGGGACATGCGAATTGGCTTTCAAAATTTATATTTATACACTTTATTAATTTGTGATGTATCATTTTGTATCTTATCAATTCCCAGAGGCTGTAATATAAATGCTAAACATATTTTATTTGCTTTTTTAATTTTCTGTTATTTTTGAAGTCGTTCTACTTACGTGAACAATAAATGACATTAGGGTTACAGATACAGATGCCTGCAGAATTGAGGATGTTACACTGACTACGTGAACATCTGTGTGTACAGAGTAAAATAATCTTTATGGTACTGACATTTCTAATGAAGCTCATGCATATAAACTGGAAAATTATCGTATCCACAAGGACCCATAAGTTTTGGTTAACTTCGAACTTTTTGGAAAACTACATTTAAGCCAGTCACAAGTATCTATTTTATCTTCTTTCCTTTTCCGGTTAACATTTTATTCCGTTGTTTCTAGTTTATTTTGCGTCTTCGGAAAGCATGATTGCCATTACGGCTCCCGAAAATCAATACATTTCTAAGCGGACTCGCGCTTTCCAATCGTAATCCCAAATAAACTAAGAGTAAAGTTTATTTTATAGGTGACTAAGTGCATTGTTTTTTTAAGAGTCATGGGGGTAATCCACCCATGGGTTAAGTCTCCGAGAGCCTAAATCAATACAATGTTTTAGAGTCCATTTGAAAGTAACATGTAGAGCGAAGAAAAATGATTCTTTTGCCACTTTGCCATGGACTGAAATGCTACCTGCTGATTCTTTTAGGAGCAATTATCCAAAGTGCTTCTGGTTGCTCCGTATAAATGAAGTTGTGAGTCACTTGGATTTGTAGAGTTGTAATGTTACATTTCAATGTTGCCCCCTATTAGGGATGATTGACAGTGATGGAGCTGTAATTCTCCAATGTTCAATCCCATTGAGAAGGAAAAGAACATACAGTCACCTGTACATTTCTCTATGTGTAAAGTATCAGGGAATATAACTGTGGGAACGGTCACGATGGATTGAAGAGCCGGTAATTGAGTAAAACGCAATCTAATAAAGTCTTTTCACATTTCTTCTGCCAATTAAAGGATCTTCATAATGAAATTATGGATCATCTGCCGATCATGATAAGCTATGAGGGCCAGAAAACCTAACTCTCGTCCTATGTATTAATAAGTTATCTATGTCTAAGGCAGTGGTCTCCATCCAGTGTCTCTGAGCTTCTGCAAAACTACAGCTGTGGCCGCTTCTCTAAGGTTTACTATCCATTATTTTATTTTACTCAGTTACTTTTATTTTAAACATACTTTTATTTTACTATTTTACTTTACTTTATTTTATCCATTACTGGTAATTAGTGGCTTTATGTTAGTTATTATAAGAAAGGGTTATTTTCATTATGTTAAATCTATAAACTTGCAAAGTGCTTGTAAAAATAAGGAACTTTGCAATTTACCTGTTATTAAAGAAGCCCTCATCATATCAAAGTTTTTATCCTCTTAATATATTGCACTTATCATATTATACAGCACTGTGCACTTACAATTGCTCATTTTGTCCTTCTACCCAGATAATTCTTCTCTTTTCCATTAGGTCTATGACATTAGGTGATTAAAAACTGACTAGCTGACTCCTTCTATGCTCTATGTAGAAACAGGAGATCAATTTTTCCTGTATGAGTCATGAGTCACTGCAAAAGTCCCTGGCAGGGAGGAGGGGGGGTTAGCTGAGTCAGGAGGTGAAGAGGGGAATGATAAATGCAGGGACGATAGACTTCTTGTTTCTACATAGAGGAGAGAAAAGAGAATAACTAAATGTGTAGAAAGGTTAAATGAGCAATTGTAAGTAAACATTGTTGTATAATAAGAGGAGTGCAATATATTAAAAACTTTGATGGGGGGACTTTTTTAAATATACTTTTTCTTCTCAAGAAGAGAGGAAACTGTTGACTAGGTTTCCTCCGCTTCTATAATCTTTCAGCAATGGCTGGTCTCCCAAGCATACAAGCTCTTACAATTGATCCAATGGATCTGGTCAACTTCAGTTATGTTATTTCTGCTAAATCTTTGACCATAATGCTTATTTGGGGATGGAAAGAGAGGTCACCATTGAGTGGAGGGAGGCAATTAACAGACAAATAACACACTACAAGTTGCTAATATGTCTATAGTTGCCGCTATGAGCACTTCCCTCTGTGCATTTGTAAAGGAACTACCTCTTTCATAGAGGAATTAACTTCTTTTGGGTGGCAGATGCCATCTGTGAGCCGTCCGAGGAACTGAAGACAGCTTTCCACTTCTAGCTTGACAAATCCTTATTCATCCTGTCTTATACCAGTGTTACCCAATGGGTTTTACAGAGAAATCGGAAAGGGATCATCATTGTATCTGGCATGATGAGTCCATCGAAGGAAGGAGCAAGTGTCCTAAATGTCTTGTATATTACTGAATACAGAATCTATCCATACAATAAGTCGTGCCCCCAATACTGGGGCCTATATTTACACTCAGTTACGCTATCAGAATGTTCTATTATATCTTTATCTAAGTTTTGATGATGACATATTGTTACTTTTGTTGCATCATTGTATCCGTGGTGTCAACTTTTTCTTAGCATTGGATTTATCCAAAGATACCAACTGTAGGTTTGTCCAACTTTTCCATCTTATTAGTTCAGAAATAAGGACTGTTCCTCTTGAGCAACATGGCTATTCCTAATTTCTAAAGTTGCATGGTTCTTGTTCTTCTAGTCTCCGTTTAGGTTCCTTGGATAGTTTTCCGTAGTTCCCTTTAGCAACATATTTGCCCCTGATTTGTAAATTTGTATCGCCCTTCTTTGTTCTTGAAGTAATTTGGATATCCTTGTTCCTTTATTGTTCTACAGATGGTTATCCTCAGTCCTCAAGTCACTTTATCATCCTTTGTTCTCTATGTTTATCCTCGTTCCTCATGTTGTATAGTAAGACACAATTTCTCATGTAAGCAGGATTACTATGATAGGTTTCATAAAGGGGCTGGGAATCCGATAACTTGGCTCCGGAAAGCTTTGTTTGAGATCAGTCGTCTCTTATGCGTACCTCTACTCAATTTCTTGACTATAGGACTGATGGACATAGCCAAGCACTTCATTTTGCCTTTCCCTGAAAGCGCTATAAACAATGAAGGAACCATGACTTCGTTAAAATAAGCCGAAAATTTGGGGTCGATGTAAATCACAGAGGTGGGATGCCCAGTCATCAGCAAGTCATCACGTACCCTGGCGATGAGTGAAAGCTTGCTTATATAATAGCACCCATTTAAGTTGTATTACCACCCTCGCTAAAGCAGTATGGTTATCCTTTTTCTAAAATACTATGGGCATCGAAAATCCCTCATTTGCTCATCATTCATGATTATCTTTGGTTTCTTAAAGCAGTTGTCCACTACTTGGACAACGAATTCTTAAATCCTCGAGCCCCCCAAGTAAGACAAGAAAAGTTTATACTCACCTCCAGCACCGGCGCCATTCCAGGGATATCATCACCAAGTCACACGTCGTTCATATGACATTACAATGTCACGTGAGCACTGCTGCCAATCAGTGGTCGCTGATCGGCTGCTGGCTCATCAATATTAGTAAAGATAATAGCTGATAAATGACTTGGGGACATTTAAGAAAAGGTTAAGTTGCAAAGTCATCCATCATTACTGAAGAAGTATGGCTATACTTGGAGTATAATGGTTAAAGGGGTTGTCCGGCTTTTAACTGCAGACTTGTGGCATATCTACGTGGTTGCAGACATGCGACTCTTCACATCACGTGCACTGTACGGATTCTCTGGTGTCAGCTCTGGAAGCGGCGGGCGCGTGACCCTAAGTATGTGATTTGCATACATGCGGTCACGTGCCGACTAGACATACACGGCCTCACTTAATACTAGTACATTGAGTGAGGAAGGATAAGTCTAGGTGAATGTGGCTGGAAATAGCAAATCATATACTTGCAGTCACATGACCGCCTGCTCCAGGCACCGGCACTGGAGAATCCTCACAATGTGGGGTGAGGAATCAAATAGAGTGACTGCAGACTTGTAGCTAAATGCCGGACAAACCCTTTAAGGTATAAAGCATTGGCTGTTCTTTTACTTTTAGTGCATTTCTATATATCGTATATACTCGTGTATAAGCCAAGATTTTCAGCACCTTTTTTCGTGCTGAAAATGCCCCCTCGGCTTATACACGAGTCATAGGGCAGAAACCAGCGGGGTAGGGGTGCCGCGGCAGGAGCCGGTGGCTGGGATCATACTCACCCCTCCTCGTGCCATCGCTGAGGGTCCCTGCAATCCTGCTTTCTCCCCGGCTTCTTCAGCTCTCCAGCGCTGAGCGGTGATGTAATACCCGCTCATTAAGGTCATGTAATATGGACGTGACGCCACTCCCATAGGCGTGGCCTCCATATTCATGGCCTTAATGAGCGGGTATTACATCACCGCTCAGCGCTGGAGAGCCGAAGGAAGCCGGGGAGAGCTGCAGGATTGCAGGGACGCTCAGCGATGGCACGGGGAGGGGTGAGTATGATGGAGGAGAGGACAAGGAGCACGAGCAGGACGGGGGGGGAGGAATGGTGGAAAGGGGAAGCATGGAGGAGGACGGGGAGGAGAACGGAGGACGGGGGAAGCATGGAGCAGGACAGGGGGGGCACAGGAGGATGGAGAAGGAATGGGGGAGCACAGCGGAGGACGGAGCAGGAGGGGGGGAGTACAGAGGAGAATAGGGGAGCACAGAGCTGGATGGGGAGCAAGGAGCAGGACGGGGGCAGCACAGAGCAGGAGGGCAGTTTATACACCCGGCTTATACACGAGTCAATACGTTTTCCCAGTTTTTTGTGGCAAAATTAGGGGGGTCGGCTTATACATGGGTCGGCTTATACACGAGTATATACGGGTATTCTTAATTTCTAATATTGGCCATTCAACACCAGGAATATGTGAGAAATGGGATTTAAGCATCTAAGAAAACAACGGTATTTCTCGTCCCTTATCAAGTAATGTAAACTGCGGGGTAACTTGATTTAATTTACAACTTGTTTCATAATTTTCCGGACAATTTTTCACAATTTATCCAGATAAATGTACTTTTTTCCATGGTTAAGGTGGCCCAAGGTCTGACACAGTAATAATTCATCTTGTTTCTTTCTTGTCTTAGAGGCAATATTCATACTTGCACCTGGGGACAGATTAGTATTTTGAGACGTGTTCCTAGAAATGAAGCATTTATGATCAAATCATCAAATAATTCCACGGTAGAACAAGCAATTTATCATACACTAATGTGTTGTTTTTGTTGGCAGTCAGTGTTAAGCTGGGAGGAGCAGTCAATGAGCCGCACGGAGAGTGTTAAATATAGTAGCAGCGGTGTAATAAAGAAGCCATGTATTTCCCCAGGCTGGAGCTTCTAATAGTGATATTGTTGGTTGGATGTTTATTGTTATAACTTGCTAATAATACGATAATCCGGTTATTAGGGTGAGTACAGTGAAACCATGGTCTCCGTGCAATTTTTTTCCATGAAGCATCATAAGCCTAGTACCTTAAAGGGAATGTGAGCAGGTTTTGCTGCGTAATCCGACAGCAGCAATATGTAAAGGCTGATTCCAGCGATATATCACTTACTAGGCTGGGTTTTGCTGTTTCAATATAATCAGTGTTTTATCAGCAGGAGATTATCACTATAGGAAAATTGGCCTTGTGCCGCCTAGTCCAACCACGCCCCCCAGCACTGATTGGCAGCTTGCAAACAATGTACAAAGAAAGCTGCCAATCAGTGTTGTGGGCGGGTTTAAATACAGCTCAGCCGTTCAGATCTGCAGCACAGGAAACTATGACTGCATCACAGCTGCTGCACCCAGTAAACTAAGTGATACATAGTTGAAATCAGGATCTCAGCCCCTACATCATACTGCTGTCGGATTACAAAGCACAACTAGATTACATCTTCCCTTTAATAGCATAGAAACTAACATAGGATTGCCCATACTATTGTGCCTGTAATCTAGAGTATGCATAATACTATGCAAGCCGTAGTATCTTTTTAGTAGTATAATTCACACAGCAGTACCCACAGAAGGCTTTTTCTTACAGCAGTTCAGATACAAATATGGTAGCCGGAGAATTGTACATAACAATGTCTGTCGCATACAGATATGCCACTCAGAGAAACAGTGAAAGGGATTGTCCTGGATGTGAAAAGGCAAAAAAAAACAGTGTCACTCATGTGTACAGGTATTGCAGATCAGCTTTATGGGAGGGAATGGTGTAGAATTAGAGCTGCAATACTCAATACAACCTGTTGACAAGGGTGGCTCCGTTTTAAAATAAGTCAACCATCTTTTTTCTCATGCTTGGCTAGACCTTTAAATAAGTTGCTACCCATGTTTGTTGATAATGCAGTATCTCTGATAAAGGGGTTGTGGTCTGGTTCTTAACACAGAGTAGCAAAGGGTACGGAATTAGCAAAGTCTGGGCCTTTAAAGGGATTCCGTCAGCATGATTGCACCCCCAAACTAAACAATAATTTAAAGTAGGGAAAAATATTGTACTTATAAGCCTTGAACTCTTTTTTTAACTTCTGATTTTTAACCCCACTTGTTCACGAGCAGTTTAGTGATCAAGCCTCATCCTGACTCCTCTGATTTCATTTAAAAGTAGGATTTGACAACTCAAACTATTTCTATGCACGTGTAACTCTTTCAAAGACTAGTCCAGCAATACCTTTACATCACGAGTCCAATCCTCCATTACTGAGAAATCAGCATTTGAAGTGATATGCAAATTAAGTTTTAGAGCTAAGGTAGATCTGAAGCTACAATCACTCCAGATTTCACGATATAGCAGTTGGAAATTAAGGGACAATGGGCTCCTACTCTGTCCCTCAAGCTAGGAGAACCCTAGACTATCCCTATTCCCCAGATTACTCCTGAAGGTGGAGATACCATGGCCTTGTACCTCGTTATAATCCTATATAAATGCTTATCTGCTTCCCCCTCCACCTAGGGAGGTATGGGACAGAAGCATATGGAATAACACAAACCACATAGGAGAAAATAGACAGGGATAAAAGAAAACTACTATAATTCAAATACACTCACAAATGACCGAGTGGGTAACAAGGGAGGAGTAGGTGGGAAAAACTGAATTGGAAGAGGATTAGGAGAAAACACACACAAACCAAATCCACGCAGATATCTCCTGAAAATAACTCTTAACCGCCTGCTCCAAACTCTGAACTCTCCTTCAACTCCAAACCAGGAAGTGGTAAGCTATCACTGGCCTGGAAAGAAGCAAGGAGGAGGTTTTTTAGACCTGCAAGGAGTAAGAAACTTGGAACAGTAAAGATACAATAAAGCCAGAGAACTCCAGGAGTCCAACTAAGCGGTTTAACCATTGCAGCAACAGAGTGTCATGGGGTAACCACAACAGTGTGGAGCCAGAAGACTGCAGCGTCTGATTGCTCCTACTCCAGTGCTGAGAAGAAGCACTTCTCCTTCATTATAATGTGTTTATTTCTTCTGGCAGATCAGGGGTTAATCGGCTATGTTGGAAATCTCTGTGCTCACAGCTGAGCTCAGTTAGCCACTCCATTCCCCTTTAAAATCTGGGCTCTATTACTAATCCTTGTCAGAGATAGCATTTGCTGCATGGCTAATGTAGGGAGATGAGTTCTTATGAGAAGGAAAGTTGAAGGAGTTACTAGTGACTGTTGTTTGGTTTGTATGTGTGGTAATTCCCTATCCTTCACTATTTTGGTTTATTCCCTTACCTTCACACCCCGGTGCATTCCTCTGTTACATGTGAGTGAATATTTTGTATGCCTGGAGTTTGCTGTTTACCTTTGTCTGTGTAGCCTTGTTTGTCGAGTTAGTGTACTACATTGCACAATAGCGCACCTCTTCCCTGGGTGGGGGCAAGAGAACAGACAGAGTTCTAACTCAGGAGATAAGGCAAGGGTGGAGACCCTGGCATCTTCACTTTAAGAAGTATCCCAGGGAGTAGGGCGAGCTAGGGCACCCCACAGTGTTAGGGACAGGGAAGGAGCCACTGGTCCCGGGTCACCCGACAGCTGTGTCGTGATACAGAGCAAAGAAAGCCGGAACTGCTAATAGGATGGTGAAGCCGATCTACCACAACTACTGCAGGTGTATGTGTCACTGGACGCTGCAATCATCTGACCCCACTCTGTCGGGGTATCCCCAAGATACCAGCACTGTTCCCCGCTCAGCACTGACTCCTGCTTGACTGATGGTTCCTTTGTCTGAAGTCACACAGCATAGGGGCTGTCAGTCAAGCAGGAGGCGGCAGTATAGGGCGGGGAATAGAGCTGGAGTGACAGTCTCCTCGGATCTACCATAGCTCTTCATCCTCATTTGCATATTAATTCAAACGCTGATTTCTCAGTAATGAAGGAACGGATTGGCCATGTAAAGGTGTTGCCAATCTTGTCTTTGAAAGAGCTACATGTGCATGTAAATAGTTTGGGGTGAAATCCTGCTGATAGTTTCCCTTTAAAAGCCCTTTAGTAGATGCATGGTTTCCTCTATACTTTTTTTCAATTTTCCTTAATTTCCATTAACATACAAGTCCATCTAGATAAATACATAAAGAGGATAGAATATGGTGACATAACTACTCCTCTATTTGCTCATGTAACTAGGTTTTCCATATAATGAACTGCACTGCAAATTTCATCTTATTTCTGTTGCCATGAAGTCACAGATTTGCAAGGGGCTACAAATCTTCTGCTTCAATCTCAGTGTGCCGGGATATGATGGTCTGCCTTCTGTCGCCTGTAATAACTGCCACTTAAATGGGAATCTGATGCGCTAGTTCCTTGTAGCACCTAAAATAGCCTTAATCTCTAGCAGCAAGCAACAGCTGGAAGAAGACTGGCGGAGACATTCAATATCTATATGCAATTACTGGGACTCTCACTAAACTGTATTTGTGCATGATTCATACAGTAATGACTGGAAGGTTCTTAATTCCATATACTGTAATGGCGCTCGACATCTATTCAGATCTCAGCCCCATTATTGTCTGCTGTGTATTTCTACAGCCATTACCTTTAGTGCTTTAGCAGAAGAATTACTGATTTATTACCTTTTTTATATAAAATAACATGTAATTGATTAATACAACACTTGTCTTGCTGACTTATATTTGAGAACAAGTGACTTTTATAAGTCACATTTAATTTCCATATACTCTTGGTAGTCATAGGCACATGTTGAAGTTTCAAGACCCCAATGCGATTGCTGCTTCCAATAGGTGGCGCTAACTTCTAGTCCTATTCCTCTCTGATAATTTGTATATTTAATTTCCCAGAGCAATGTATGGCTTTTAAGTCTCCGAGTCCTCACCCTATCATGCCAGGCTTGCTTTGTCACTCTCCACAGGGAAAAATGTTACTCTGAAATTCCAGGCTTGGATGGTCACTCTCCACAGGGAGAAATGTTACTCTGACATTCCAGGCTTGGATAGTCACTCTCCACAAGGAGAAATGTTACTCTGACATTCCAGGTTTGGATGGTTACTCTCCACAGGGAGAAATGTTACTCTGACATTCCAGGCTTGGATGGTTACTCTCCACAAGGAGAAATGTTACTCTGACATTTCAGGCTTGGATGGTCACTCTCCACAAAGAGAAATGTTACTCTGACATTCCAGGCTTGGATGGTTACTCTCCAGAAGGAGAAATGTTACTCTGACATTCCAGGCTTGGATGGTTACTCTCCACAAGGAGAAATGTTACTCTGACATTCCAGTCTTGGATGGTCACTCTCCACAAGGAGAAATGTTACTCTGATATTCCAGGCTTGGATGGTTACTCTCCACAGAGAGAAATGTTACTCTGACATTCCAGGTTTGGATGGTCACTCTCCACAAGGAGAAATGTTACTCTGACATTCCAGGTTTGGATGGTCACTCTCCACAAGGAGAAATGTTACTCTGACATTCCAGGCTTGGGTGGTCACTCTCCACAAAGAGAAATGTTACTCTGACATTCCAGACTTGGATGGTCACTCTCCACAAGGAGAAATGTTACTCTGACATTTCAGGCTTGGATGGTTACTCTCCACAAGGAGAAATGTTACTCTGACATTTCAGGCTTGGATGGTCACTCTCCACAAAGATAAATGTTACTCTGACATTCCAGGCTTGGATGGTTACTCTCCAGAAGGAGAAATGTTACTCTGACATTCCAGGCTTGGATGGTTACTCTCCACAAGGAGAAATGTTACTCTGACATTCCAGTCTTGGATGGTCACTCTCCACAAGGAGAAATGTTACTCTGATATTCCAGGCTTGGATGGTTACTCTCCACAGAGAGAAATGTTACTCTGACATTCCAGGTTTGGATGGTCACTCTCCACAAGGAGAAATGTTACTCTGACATTCCAGGTTTGGATGGTCACTCTCCACAAGGAGAAATGTTACTCTGACATTCCAGGCTTGGGTGGTCACTCTCCACAAAGAGAAATGTTACTCTGACATTCCAGACTTGGATGGTCACTCTCCACAAGGAGAAATGTTACTCTGACATTCCAGGCTTGGATGGTCACTCTCCACAAGGAGAAATGTTACTCTGACATTCCAGACTTGGATGGTCACTCTCCACAAGGAGAAATGTTACTCTGACATTCCAGGCTTGGATGGTCACTCTCCACAAGGAGAAATGTTACTCTGACATTCCAGGCTTGGATGGTTACTCTCCACAGAGAGAAATGTTACTCTGAAATTCCAGGCTTGGATGGTCACTCTCCACAAAGAGAAATGTTACTCTGACATTCCAGGCTTGGATGGTTACTCTCCAGAAGGAGAAATGTTACTCTGACATTCCAGGCTTGGATGGTCACTCTCCACAAGGAGAAATGTTACTCTGATATTCCAGGCTTGGATGGTTACTCTCCACAGAGAGAAATGTTACTCTGAAATTCCAGGCTTGGATGGTCACTCTCCAGAAGGAGAAATGTTACTCTGACATTCCAGGTTTGGATGGTCACTCTCCACAAGGAGAAATGTTACCCTGACATTCCAGGCTTGGATGGTTACTCTCCAGAAGGAGAAATGTTACTCTGACATTCCAGGTTTGGATGGTCACTCTCCACAAGGAGAAATGTTACTCTGACATTCCAGGCTTGGATGGTTACTCTCAAGAAGGAGAAATGTTACTCTGACATTCCAGGTTTGGATGGTCACTCTCCACAAGAGAAATGTTACTCTGACATTCCAGGCTTGGATGTTCACTCTCCACAAGGAGAAATGTTACTCTGACATTCCAGGCTTGGATGGTCACTCTCCACAAGGAGAAATGTTACTCTGACATTCCAGGCTTGGATGGTTACTCTCCATAAGCAGAAATGTTACTCTTACATTCCAGGCTTGGATGGTCACTCTCCACAAGGAGAAATGTTACTCTGACATTCCAGGCTTGGGTGGTTACTCTCCAGAAGGATAAATGTTACTCTGACATTCCAGGCTTGGATGGTCACTCTCCACAAGGAGAAATGTTACTCTGACATTCCAGGCTTGGATGGTTACTCTCCAGAAGGAGAAATGTTACTCTGACATTCCAGGCTTGGATGGTTACTCTCCACAGGGAGAAATGTTACTCTGACATTCCAGGCTTGGATGGTTACTCTCTACAAGGAGAAATGGTACCTCTTTAGACACCAGCCCAGAGCCTCTCACCATGCCAAATCAGATCTCATACTTTACACTGATGAGGAGCAATACCTTGAAACACCGTATCACTAGAGAACTAGTAGACCTGCTGCCAGGTAGTCCTCCATATTCATAAGGTCTGTATAACCCCATCCCCATAACTGATTGTCAGCTTTCTGCCTATGCACAGTGAATATAGAAAGCTGTCAATCATTGATGTTGGTGAGGTTAAAAAAATCTCAGCACCTAGAGAACTGGTAGATGGGCAGCAGATAAAACAATAACATCAACAAAATGACATCATGCAGCCTTGTAAGTGATACATTGCTGGAGTCAGGGTATCAGCCTTTATATCAGATAAGGTAGCAAAAACCTGGCAAGAGATTCCCTTTAAGGCCCTCCTTTTTGCTTGCAAAAAAGAAGACTGAGAGGAGACTTAATAGCTGTCTACAAATATATCAAGGGCTGTCACTCTGTAGAGGGATCATCTTTATTCTCATTTGCACAAGGAAAGTCTAGAAGCAATGGGATGAAACTGAACAGGAGAAGGATACAGATTAGATATTAGAAAAAACTTTTTGACAGTGAGGGTGATCAGTGAGTGGAACAGGCTGCCACGAGAGGTGGTGAGTTCTCCTTCAATGGAAGTCTTCAAACAGAGGCTGGACAGACATCTGTCTGGGATGATTTAGTGAATCCTGCTTTGAGCAGGGGGTTGGACCAGATGACCCAAGAGGTCCCTTCCAACTCTACCATTCTATGGTTCTATATATACTAGATGTAAGTTGGCTGAACCCTCTGATTTCGGTGAAACCAGGCACCATCTGAATGAATGGTGATCTCGCGACTCTCTACCTACAGATGATGTCAAGGGAGAGCAGAATCATGCAGGTGGAATATCACCTCCTGATGCTTTGTTTTCAGGGAAGATAAGCCTCTGCCAGAAGGGTCTGCAGTGACTTTTTCCGTAAAAAGCACATGAACACTCAACCAAGCTGAGATAGTTGATGAACGTATGATCCCATGGGACCACTCCTGGGGCCCACATGATTACAAAAACTGAGGTCCCAAGCCCCTTTTTTGAATGGAGTGATAGTCACGCACTTGCATTACTGCTTCTTTCAGTTTCACTGATCCAGACCGGTCCGTTATGGGAATTCAGTACCCACATTCTCTCTATCGGGGGGACCAAAATTCATTTGTTTATCACCTAAATGGGCAGGGTGTGAAGACTAAAAAGTATTTCTAATTATGTACTGCAACAATACCCAATATTATTACAAGACACCCTGTGTGAAATTAACTACTGCACCTAAACCCTAAGGAACTGAAAATAAGATAGCTATATAAATCCCTACCCCCTTGATGTACTGTATTTAAAAAGAAAACATGGTGTTTACTCACCCTTCCCTGGTCCAGAGCTGAGTCTCCACTGCTGCTCACGCCAACATAATGCAGCTGACAGCACAAGCTTCTCAGAGCCGCTGACCTCACTGATTGAATGTAGTGATGTTGATGTGATGTTAGCGCTACAAACTGTAACAGAAGCAGTGGTGGAGACTGATGGACCTGGGGAGGGTGAGTAAAGGACTGTTTATTTTTAAACTCATTGTAGCTGGGAAAAATGGGTTTCTAAAACCAGAAAAACCCTTTAATTATATTGTGTTAGATATACTGCATAATGTTCAAAAGTAGAGTAGATATGAGTTTTGGACAGTACTCTGATATGGTGACCAACCTATCTAACCAAACAGACCCTATTTTTTATAATTACAGGATACTGGTACCATGTGTGTTGAATGTAACTCCATCTCGAATATTTCAATCCAAATCTTCAATAATCTTCTAAAACCATGATTCACAAGAGAGGATGTAAAATATTCACCTCTGTCCAGGTTTTACTCTGTTAAATTTTCGTTCTTCTTCTCCATTGGGATTAATATAATTGAAAAGTCATCTAGAAACATTAAAATGTTGTTTGCCTAATTGTATCTAATGCAGAGAAATTAGGACAATTAGAAAAAAAAAGCTTAACGACAAGAGGAAATGAGAGAGCCCATCTGACTTTCATGCCCTGCTATGTGTGTGTGTGAACTCCTGGAGATAATTCGTTGTGGCCCCCATTATTTACTTAGACAGGATCTTTTCCAAAGTGTCTATCATTTTCTAATATTAATCTAGCTAATCAAGCTGAAATAATCCAACCTTTGAGGCTGGCAGTCCATTCATTCATCCATCTGATGTAGGAAACATGGAGGGTCTCCCAAAGACAATTGTGAAAAGTGGCCCTCAAAAAATGTTGGAGGTTTTTCAGATGTTAGAACAGATTGTGGCATGGGTAGGTTTAGACACAATTACCAGCAAGTGCTGGTGGTCAAGACATCTAAGGAGACCCCACTTCCAGTTCCTCTGGTAGTGGCATAGTGGATCAAATTATTGTATTTTTTGGTCAATTCGAGTCTTATATGGAGATCTTATCACCCAATTATTGACCCATTTATGGCTCTATACAAGCACTGAATTGCATGCAGCTGTATTTTGGACTTGAATGCTTCATGGCAGAGTTAATAGAGTATATTTCCAAATTATGGAGCTTTTTCTTCCGTTCTAAATATTGACCCAATTGGAACTCAGATGGACCCCAAAGTAATCAATGGGGACCCTCTGCTTCCATTTGCATCAGTAATGCAACACATCCATTTTGCACATAGTTACATAGGTAATACGGCTGAAAGAGGACAAACGTCCATTAGGTTCAACGGAGGGATAGGAAAGGACAAAGGGAGGAACCACATGCACAAACATAATCCATGAATCAGTCACCCCAAAAGAGCTAATATAAGATTTTTTTTAAACCATCAATGACTAGCTCTTGAGGTCAGCTTTTCTACTCATACTAATACTGTAGTTCTCATGGTCAAAGAGGCTTGTCTCTTCTGGAGATTAAACCTTTCTTTCTCCATGCAAAAGTCGTGCCCTTTTGTCTTTTTAAAGGGTTTATATGAAACAGATTTTGATCATACTTTTTGTATGGGACATTTATGTACTTGTACACGTCAATCATGTCCACCCTTGGGCAACTCTTCTCAAGACTAAATAAATGTAATTATTTTAGTTCCTTCCTCACAACTAAGATCCTTCATAACTTGTTTCAGTTTTATGGCTCTTCTTTGTACCTTTTCCAACTCCAGTTCCTGTTTTCTATGAACTGGTGCCCAAAACTGAAAGGTACACTCGAGATGAGGTCACACTAACACTTATTAAAGTTGTAGTATTGCATTCAAAACCTGTTTACATGACAATATCCTGCTGGCTTTAGAAGCCGCTGATTGGCATTGCATGCTGTTATTTAGTCTGTGATCTACAAGTACACCTAGATCCTTCTCTACAACTGACTTCCTAGTTTTAATTTTACTACTTTTTTATTAGTTTTATTAGTTTTATATGAACAAAGAAATCTGCCTTTTTCTTCACCTTTAGAATACAGAGACATAGAGATACATTGCCATGTACAGATGTATCTCTGTATCTATATAATCTGCTTCTGGGTTTACTGCCTGCAATACAGCTCATGATTACCAAATTCTCCTATGTTTATCATTGTGGCCTGTGGCTCATACCTCATAGTGAGATGCGGCCCCCAAGGAGGAGAACCCATGATGCAATGACATCGGAGAGAGGTGAATATTAGAAGTCAAGACAAAGCTCTGACAAGGAAAGTCCCACTGAATCTGCAACAGTTGGAAGCTATGACTGACTGATGAAGCCTCAGACTGAGTCCTCTGGTATAATTTAAAAGGAATCTGTCAGCAGGATTTCACACCCCAAAGTATTTATATGTGTGCAGCTCTTTTAAAGACGATTTCAACAATTCCTTTACATGTTCCTCAATTCCTGAGAAATCAGTGTATGAATTGACATGAAAATATGGCTGAAACCTGTGTCACTCCAGTTCTGTTCTCTACTCAGTGTTGCCTGCTCATGATTGAATGATGACTCGCACATTATAGAGGCTATCAATCATGCAGGATGAGGCGTTGCTGGATGGGGAGTAAAGGTGGAGAGACAGAGGCTTCAGCTCTTCAGTCTCATTTGCATATTAGTTCAAACGCTGATTTCTCAGGATTGGAAGAATTGACTGGCCATGTAAAGACATTGCTGAACTTTTCTTTCAAATAGCTACAAGCACATATAAATAGTTTGTAGTGGGGGGTGAAGTTCTTCTGACAGATTCCCTTTGTGCACCTGAGAACAAGTAACTCATTTTCCTATTTAGGCCCAAATCACATTGGAAAAAAGTTTTTTTTAAATATGTCAGTAATTATAACACAGATTGCACAAAACTGGCCAAAACTAAACGCTGCTAAAACACAACACTCAATCAGTTCACAGATTTTCACTCAGCAGTAACAACTCCTGTTTTTAACTTGCCTTGTTCACAAGCCACTTATTGATCAATATTCTATGTCCGCTCTAAACAGACAAATGCAACGTCCAATCAGAATTATGAATGTAGTTTTATACTTCTTGCTGGATCCACTTTTGGCTTTAGCTCACAATTCTGCATTAAAAACTGCAACAGCATTTTTTCCAAAAACTCTGTGTTTAACCACCTTAAAGTAAGCAGTTTAACCTCCTTGTTATGACACCGCAGGCATCCCTGCACGTGTCGTCTCCTCCCTGTCTGCAGGGGTGCCGATGTGTACTTACCCATCCACGCTCATTCAGCATCTGTCTGCTCCCAGGATGTGCGTGCGGCACGTAGTTCTCCTGGGAGTGGACTTAGGGCGCTCGCACTCCCTGACTCTTACAGGGCCAGCATGCTCACTGCTAAAGACGTCGCCAGCCAATAGGTGGGAGACGTCTTATATATAAGGTACCCTCCCCTATTGGGAAGTGCCTTAGCAACTTAGTGTATGTGTTCCTGCTAGTTAGTTGTAAGGTCCTTGTGATCTTGATCCAATCCACTCTGTCTGTTCCTGTCCCATTCCACTCTGCTATTTCCATACCTGAATCCATCCTGCCTGTGCCTAGTCCTGATCCTGATCTGTCTGACCTGTACCTGTGCCGCTTATCTACTCAGTCTGAACTTGCACCTGAGAACCTACATCGGTAATCCCATATTTTGGCCATTCTGTGTTCTTATTCCAGTCCTGCTTAGTCCATACCATCCCACTAACCAGTTACTGGCCAGTCCTGCTTCCCTGTCCCCCCGTGGGGTTCAGCTGCCACGGCTCTGTGGGTCCATCCTGGAGTAGCACCTGGAGTGCACCTTGAGCCAAGTCTAACCTCACCATCAGAGGCTCTAGCGAGTAGTCAGGTGCTTGCTTAGTTAAGCCCCTTTAGGCTCTCCTCGGACCAAGGCATAGTGGTCACTCAATCACATGCGTAACACTCCCTTCTGTGGTCTGTTTTCTCTTCGTTTCAATTCACACACGTGTGTAGGGATCACAGTGTTCTGATCATAATGTGGTCTCCTAAGGTTAGGAGATTTGCAGTCGGTCTGTACGTGGATCATGAAATACGGACATGTAAATTCAGTTATGCATGTACCAGTGAAATGCTCTAGTCGGCGCTGATGGATCTCCAAATATTATTTGCGGGATCAGTAGCACATTGCAAGACACAGTTCACACTACTCCAATGTACTGACCACCGAGACACAGCTAGAAGCCGGTATGGCTGCCTCCTTGGAGGAGGGAGTAGTTTAGGCACTGATTTGGTGCTAAAGACTACATATCCCAGTCACTGAGATTATTTCTGCTGTATTGCTTATATGAGCTCACATGCTTGTCTACAAAATAAGCTTCAATATAGCACGTAGGCTTATTTCTCTAATGCACAGATAACAGAAAAAACACCACAACAGCAAAGACCCAGCTGTGCAGTGTTTCCATCAGGCCTGGAGGATAATCCATCCTTTTCTCTTGATCTAATTTCCTTACTTGGGTGATGGATGGGACTTAGCAAGCAGTGAGTGGGTGTATGGGTGTGGCGAAGTAAGTCCTCTATATGAAATCTGTTATTACTACGGATTTCCAACTATTGTGTCCCTATAACCGCAGCACATCCTGCAATAAACTAACAGAGTCTCTGCAAAATATCATGCAGAAAAAACATCAAATTGCTGGAGCCAGGTATTCATGGGGCTTGTCTGCAATGAAATAGCAGGGACTCTGTGAAAAGACTTACTTCTATCGGTAAGTGGCGTGCGGTGAAATGGCAGGAGCGACTCATAGCACTTAGTGTGCCAATTTTCAATTAAATGTCAGGGAGCAGAAACTGTAAAGAGACAACGACTATTCCTCTATCATAAAATAGCAGGAAGCTTGTAAATAGGTAGGACGCTCAGTGGCAAAACGTTGCGAAACAGCAGTATTTTATAGTTTGCGTGAATGAGCGGAATATGAATTACTTTTATGGCTTGCTTTTATTTATTTTTAAGTCTTAAATACCTGCTAATTTTTTAAACTGTTGGACAATAAAACTGTGATATTACACAGATACAGGACAGTGGAGAAAATTGTGATATTACACAGATATGGGACAGTGGAGAAAATTGTGATATTACATAGATATGGGACAGTGGAGAAAATTGAGATAGTACATAGATACAGGCCAGTGGAGAAAATTGTGATATTACACAGATACGGGACAGTGGAGAAAATTGTGATATTACACAGATACGGGACAGTGGAGAAAATTGTGATATTACACAGATAAAGGCCAGTGGAGAAAATTGAGATATTACACAGATACGGGACAGTGGAGAAAATTGTGATATTACACAGATACAGGCCAGTCGAGAAAATTGAGATATTACACAGATACAGGACATTGGAGAAAATTGTGATATTACATAGATACAGGCCAGTCGAGAAAATAGAGATATTACAGAGATACAGGACATTGGAGAAAATTGTGATATTACACAGATACAGGACAGTGGACAAAATTGTGATATTACACAGATACAGGACAGTGGAGAAAATTGTGATATTACACAGATACAAGACATTTGAGATCCCCAATCCAAGTCATTGATATATGCATATATAGCAGTGCTTGAAAGTTTTGAATCCTTCAAAATTATCTGTATTTCTGTATAAGTTTGACCTAAAACTGCATCATATTTTCAGACAAGTACTAAAAATCGATAAGGAAATGAGTAAAAAATATCAGACTTTGTCATTTTTTTCATTTAAAGGGGATGACCAGCCTTACGCCACAAGTCTGCAGTCACTTTGTGGCTGCAGACTTGTGAATTCTCACTATGTGCTTTGAGGATTCTCCAGTGTTGGCACCGGGAGTGGGCAACCTGTGACCGAAAGTATAAGATATACATAGTAGATAAAGAAATACCAGCTCACCCATGTCCTAGACGGTTGGAGGCACGAGATCCATAGGACAAGATGAGATTTAGATACATGTGGTCACGTGCAAACTAGACGTACATGGCTTTGAGCAATGCAAGTGTATTGAGCGAGGTTGGACACGTCTAGTCGTAGTGTGGCCAGAAGTATGCAAATCGCGTCAGTGGCACTGGAGAATCCTCACAGCATGCAGTGCGCGAAATGTGAGGATTCACAAGTTTGCAGTCACATAGAGAGATTGCAGACTTGTAGCCTAAGGCTGGACATCACCTTTAAGGAAAATGATCCCAAATGGCATGTCATGTTAATTAAGAAGTTGGGACAAGAAAAATCTCCCCTTCTCCCTTGTGTGATTTATACAGAACAACGTATATTGGACTTCATTCAACAGAATCGTCTCAGTGTGAAAAATGTCTTTGTGGTCCATGGCAAACAGTTAAGCTTTCATTTCTCTATAACAGTATAAGAAATAAAGTAGTACCATCATATCTTCCTTGTTAGACCAGTAGCCCTATGGGGAGGGCAGCAGTGTGTGCGAGTGTCCAACATGCTGTATATGATGCAACAAAGAATCGGGGTATTTGGGCATATGTGCGCCCGGTTTATTCACAGGAACAATGACTGTTTTACTGGTCAATTTCCAGACCCTACCTTTCCAGCAAAAAAGCTGTATAAGTGGTTTGGTGCAGAAATGGTTGGGAATATATGGATCCTGTTTTTGCAGACATCCATGAGGGGATTATGAGAATTCCAAGGAAATCAATGGGAAACAACAGGCGCACGTCAGCAGAACATTATGCTGCCATCGTTGACATGATATCGTTTGCCTAAAGCCATAAACAGAAGTGTGTGGCATTTTATATTTCACTACTTTATCTGATTGTAGTTGGTTATTTGGACTTCCAGGGTCATTCTTCCATTATCCATAACAAAAACAAGGTTCTAATTTTTTTTTAAGGTATTTGCATGGAGTTCTCATCAACAGGTGAACCCATTGTAAATAGCAACTAATGTGAATGAAGGTTATCGCGGAAATATTTGACCGGATTAGGTCCTCCAGAACAAGCTTTATGTTAGTAGCGCACTGCCCTGACTCATAGCGGGGGGCTATGGAGCAGTCATGGGCAATGGGGAGTGGTCAATACTAAGCTACGAGACCTAATTTTTTTCTACTTCTACTTTTATTTAATAGCAAAAAGAGGAAAAAATATTCAGCCTACCGTACATCAGTGTCCATATAGTCCATGAGCGGTCTGATGCCAGGAGATGTCCAGTGCAGTTCAACTGGTGCTATAAATCTCCAGCACCAAAATTAGTGAAAAAAGATAAAACTCACATTTATTAGGAAGGTTTTAAAAACATATTAACAAGCCACCATGACAGGCAAGGCTACCTTACGCTTTTCAGACAGATATTACATGTCCTTAGTCAATGTCAAAGTTTAATACAGATGATGAGGCTGAAGGAAGCTAAGGACCTGGGTCATGTGGTCAAACACTGCTACGGGCCATCTGTATGACGTGCAGAGGCCTGCGCCCATAAAATCTATGAATTTTATAAGCTGCTCTCTCCTAGCAGCATTGGTGCCCGATCTAAAGACGGCTATACTCATTAGATGGCTGTCGGCTGAATGATGCTTCAGCCGAATGTTCAGCCAACAGCCATCTCAGCCGACTCTCCCATACACAGGAGCGGTCATTTCCCCGAGTGCTCCTGTCTGCTCTCTATGAAAAAGCCGCTAGCCAAAACATCAGCCGGCGGCTTGTCTCAGGGAGCACAACGTGATCATCAGTTCAAAATCAGGCATGCAAAATCAACTTGTCCGGCGACCTTCAGTTGGATGTTGCCCCAATACACATTAGACCGTCTGTCGAAAACCACCGAAATCGGCTAGTTCAACCAACATTAGTGTAATTTGTAGGGGAGCCTTGGTGCCCAATAAAAGCAAAAAAATAAATTAACAACCTAGTTTTTATTATTGTGTCTCAACTTTTTGTAAATCTGCATATTTTAGAGATTTCTTTATAGACCGTGCCATCTCATTATTTCATACTGTGGAATTAAAAGGCCTATTCCTCATCACCGGTATCTCTATAGATCTGACTGATTAACATACAAGGAGCAAGATGGATGGAGTGTTCAAGAGGCAGATTCAGACTCAAAGATGCAAGAATGACCGGAAGGTGGAAGATCTAGTCTGGTTTTGCTATTTTACCCCTTCCTGGAGCTATATAATCATTCTGGAAATGTTATTGTTGCTGTTCGACACTGATAATAAATAGATATGTAGTTAAACAATGACCAAAAAATGGAAGCAATTTCAATCAATGGTGAAACTTCTATAGAACCATACCACATCATGATGGACCATTTAGGCCCTCACTTGCAATGAAGCCTCCTGCTTTATTTTTTTTCCATTAATATGACGCACAACATAAGTGAAACCAAACAGTCCCCATTATGGCCTAAAGCTGTTCATGTTCGTTATAATATAAATCAGTTTCTTGCAAGAATGGAACAGAAAGACAGAACTCTGACCACCAGGCATTGATCTTGAGATGAGAGTAGGGAGGCACAGGCTTGTAAAGTAGCACCCAGAGATGGGGAGATGGGGGAAATCTTGACTATGCCATATCCATTCTCCAAACTTGGACAGAACCCGTAACCTGACTGCTCCCCATGCTTCACAATGGAAAAATATAAAGCAGTTTTACAATGGACTGGAAATAACATCAAAATACATTGTCTCTTAGTGCAACTACTGGCCTGAATCTATTCATTGGGTTTTGTCTGAAAGAATCAACACCATGTCCAGGGAGATGTCCCTAAGCATAATAGGAATCGGCATCCGAGGAAGACTAGCATGTCCACTGGCTTTGAAGTTCATAAGTAATTAGGCTCATCCTGAAATTGTCAGAGGGCATGTAGGGACAGATTCTCACTGAATAACATCATGGCGATGCAGATCTCTGGTATTGCAAGAGTCAATGTAATCAGGTGTTTGTGTTCATATACAATCAACTACATACAGTATATTCCGTTGTTTTATGCAAGAGACAATGATGCAGATGGATTATAGGGTTATCATAGTAGAGAAAAAAAAGGCAGTAGTGGAGCTTACCACGCTTGTTAGATTAGAGTCCATGAGAGGCAAAACCGATGAGTGCCATGCTCCAGCAAACAGGGTTGAAAAGCTGACGCGTTTCTGGCCAGAAATGCAACAGATTTTTAACCCTGTTTGTCTTTTTTATGTCTTGTTAAATAAAATCCTTGTTTTATTGAGCCACTAGAAGTCCCTCTTTTTTCCTTCTATAGGGTTATCACCCCATTCTGACACCTTGGAGAAGTGCAGAGGCAGCTCCTGCCCACTCCTTATAATGCTAGTACATGAATGTTACAAAAAAAAACATGCAGGAGCCAGGACTTAAAAAAGGTATTCATCGACTGAGCAACCTAGTGGCAAAGAGGGTCTGAGCAGCTAGATAAAAAGTTAAAAACTTAGTAAAGTTTCTTTAGCAGTAAAAAAAGAAAAAGAGAAAAGGCACTCTGAGTGTGTTAGCCACAATTTAATAAGACATAGCGAGCAAGGGATTGTGTATGACCGTCTGCCTGGGTTGTGACCCAGCACAACTTTGAAGGGCTGCTACTTCAACCTGTGACCTACACACCGATGGGAAGAAAGGCATTCAAACCAAACAGGGAAAAGCGCTGTAATTCCCTGGCGCTGACACAGGGTATGTGCACTCTGGATCTTTATTCATACTACACATTTCGAAATCGGTTTGACTCCTTCATCATGTACATCCGAATCTGAATAAAGATCCAGAGAACATACACACTTGTCTTCATATCCGATGAAGGAGTCAACCTGACTTCAATACGTGTTGTATGAATATAGATCCAGAAAGCGTGTATGTTCTCTGGATCTTTAGTCATACTACGCGTTTCGAATTTGAGTTTACTTCTTTATCAGGCATAACTGATGAAGGAACAAACCCGACATTGAAATGCACTGTTTGACTATAGATCCAGAGAACATACAACCTTGTCTTCATACCTGATAAAGGAGTCAACCTGACTTCGAAATGTATTGTATAAATGAATATTCAGAGAACATATACTACCATCTTCACTTTGTGGCAGCGCCCAGGAATCACCGCTTTTTTTACCTGTTTGGTTTGATTATGCTTCTTTATGATAGCTGTCCTGATGTCCCGATTTTGGCACTGGTCTGTTCCACTTTTGGATCCATTCCATCACAGAAAGACTCCCGTCCTCCATGTTGGTGCCTGACTAGTGATTTGATTGAAGGGGGCTGGCTCCATTTAAAGCTTAGCTAATAGTGATGAGCAAACGTGCTAAGATAGCGTCTTATCCGAGCATGCTCTGGTGTTATCTGAGTATCTTGGGCGTGCTCGTATATTATGTTCGAGTCTCCGTGGCTCCCTGATTTGCGGCTGTTAGACAGTCTCAACACACTGTGGGGACTCCCCAACAAACAGGCAATCCCCACATGTGTTGTGCTTGTCTAACAGCCGCAAATCATGCAGCCGCAAGGACTTGAATATAATATACGAGCACTCCCAAAGTGCTCGGATAAGACGTTATCCGAGCACGTTCGCTCATCACTAGTGTTGAGCGATACGATACTGCAAATATCGGGTATCGGCCGATATTAGCTGTATCGGGCTTTCGATTCCGAATACCGATATTTTCGTCATATCGGATACCGGAATCGGGATTGTCACTGTCACTGTCAGTGTCTGTGTCCGTCGGTCGGGTCTGTCACTGTCAGTTCCGTCGGTCGGGTCTGTCAGGAGTCAGCGGCACTTACCTGGCAGAAGATCTCCGGCGGTCACGGCCTGGACTGCTTCATGGCCGCCATCATCTTTCCCCGGCGGTCACATGCAGTTTCTCTCGCGATAACTGCAGTGACTGCTGGGTAATCCCGGCCGTAAAGCAGTCAGTCCGATGACGTCACCGCCGGGGAAGCAGGTAATCAGCTGTGCTGCGCCGGGATGACAGGCTCTGCCTGTCATTGCGATGTAGCAGAGCTGGATCGTCGTGGGACAGTCGTTACTATGGACTGCGTCGGACAGGTGGTATACTGTTGGTTTGTTTTTTTTCTTTTTTTACAGGAGATCGATGGCGTCGCAGAATGAGAGTATAATAAAAGAAATGAAAACTGTGTTGTCTCTTTTATTTCATTAAAATACTTTTTTCTTGCTTTGTCTTTTTTTTATGCATTTAATAACTTTGGATTAATAATGGATCGGTGTCTTATTGACGCCTCTCCATTATTAACCGGGCTTATTGTCACCGTGCAATCAACGGTGACATTAACCCCTTATTACCCCACTTGCCACCGCTACAGGGCAGTGGGAAGAGCCGGGTAAAGTGCCACAATTGGCACATCTTTTGATGCGCCAAATGTGGGGCTGCTGTAGCCTGGTATTATCAGGCTGTTGAGGCCAAAATCCATGGGCCTTGACAGTCTTTTAATACCAGGCCGCAGCAGTCTGCATTTTACTTGGCTGTTAACAAAAATAGGGGGACCCTACGCCGTTTTTTTTTCGAGGGGATCCCCTATTTTTGTTAACCAGCCAAGCTAAGCAGACTGCTGTGGCCTGGTATTATCAGGCTTGCAAGGTCCATGGATATTGGATCCTTACCAGCCTGAAAAACCAGGCCTCAGCAGTCTGCTTCATCTGGCTGGTTAACAAAAATAGGGGGGACCCCACGCCAATTTTTTTCGAGGGGATCCCCTATTTTTGTTAATCAGCCAAGATATGCAGACTGCTGTGGCCTGGTATTATCAGGCTGGCAAGGTCCATGGATCTTGGCTCCTTAACAGCCTGAAAATCCAGGCCTCAGCGGTCTGCTTCATCTGGCTGGTTAACAAAAATAGGGGGGACCCCACGCCATTTTTTTTTCGAAGGGATCCTCTATTTTTGTTAATCAGTTCCCTCTGACGTCACTGATGGTGTCCCTGGCTGACCTGAAGTGAAAGTGGAAAGCAATCAATTAAGCTTTCCACTTCCTCTCCTGTCAGCCAGGAGAGGAACTCATTCATTTGGGGGTTTACTGTGAGGCTGCAGCATTAGCTGCGGTCCCTGCAGTAAACATTAACCCTTTCTGAAGGATTACACCGTGGGACCTGACTGTGCATCGGATTGGTAAGAATAATTTTGCTTTATTATTTATTTTTATTACAGGAAATGGTTTTAGCAGGTAAATAAAATATGGTCAAAAACTGTGTGATTATTTCATTAAACTTCTTTTTTATTAAAGTGTGTGTGTTTGATTTTTCTTTCATACAATAGGATTAATAATTGATAGTTGTCTAATTGACAGCTCTCAATTATTAACCTGGCTTAAAGTGACCTTTCAATTGCAAGGTCATTTTAACCCCTTATTAACCCATTCGCCACCGCTACAGGGCAATGGGAATAGACGGGCAAAGTGCCAGAAAGGGCAAATCTAATTAGAGATTTGCCCTTTCTGGGGTGTCTGGGGGCAGATGTTAGTAGCCGGGGGGGGCCAAAAATAATGGTCCCTCTCTGGGCTATTATTATCTGCCCCCACTCACTGGCTTTGTCTGTCTGGTTGCGAAAATAGGGCGGGAGCCCACGCATTTTTTTTCAGCAATTTTACACCTCTATATATATATATACATGTCATTGAGTTTGTGACACATATATATATATTTATATTTATAGTTCATACACTTCTACATAGTATAATAGCCGCTAATTCAATTGCAGGCTTTTGTGAAAATGCAGAACCCGACATGAAATGACACTTGGTGTACATAGGGTTAACCATGTCTTTTCATGTCCTTTGCTATCTGATTTGCACAAACAATTACATCAGTCTATGTGTGCAAAATTTCACACCTGTAGGGGTTAATTAAAGGTGTAAATTCGTAGCAAAAAAGTCCGTTTTTTTTACAACGAATTTTCACCTTTAATTAACCCCTACAGGTGTGAAATTTTGCACACATAGACTGATGTAATTGTTTGTGCAAATCAGATAGCAAAGGACATGAAAAGACATGGTTAACCCTATGTACACCAAGTGTCATTTCATGTCGGGTGCTTCTGTCTTTTCACAGAAGCCGGCTTTACCCGGCAATTGAATCAGAGGATATTTTACTATGTAGAAGTGTATAAACTATACATATATGTATATATATATGTCACAATGACATGTATATATATATATATATATGTATTCTATGTGTGTATATTTAGTGTTTACAAGGAAATAAAGGTTTTTTTTAGTTGCGATATTTTGTTCCCATAGACTTACATGGGACTTCCGGTATCGGAATCGGATATCGACGATATTTAGTGATATCGGCGATGCCATTCCGATCCGATATTTTTAGATATCGAGCAGTATCGCTCAACACTACTCATCACTATTAGTTAATGAACAGAAACATCCAGCCCCCTCCAAGCATGTCATTAGTTGTGGGGCTCCATTTATGTGCCGTAATTAACCCTTTAAAGGAAGCACTCTCATCAAAGTTTTTTATCCGATTAATATATTGCAGTCATCATATTATACAGCGCTGTGTACTTATAAAAGTTCATGTTGCCCTTCTAACCACTTAATTCTTCTCTTTTCCTTACTATGACATCATGTGATTAAAAATAGCCTAACTGAATCCTTCTAAGCTCTGTTTAGAAACAGGAAGTCTCTTTTCTCTGTATGAGTGTTCATTAGAAATACAATTACAAAGTGCCTGCCGGGGAGAGGAGCGGAGCAGCTGGGTCAGTAGTTGAAGAGGAGAATCACTCATGTAGGGAAAAGAGACTTCCTCTAAAAGAGAAGAATAATCTGGGTAGAAGGACAAAATGAGCAATTGCAAGAACACAGTGCTGTATAATATGATGACTGCAATATATTAAGAGGATAAAACTTTGATGGGAGGAGGAAGGCTTCTATAAGCTGTGTAGCTGCAATAGGACTGACATTTTTTAAGTACAGGTTACCTCTCCCAACCAAGCAATCACTTATGCTTTTTGTATGGGTAAAGGGTACGGTAGGCGAAACAAGCTGCCTATCTACCTGTGTCGTTCGCCCTTCAGTTGAACTGGCTCCTAAAAAGAAGGATTTACTTTTGGTAATTTCAGAGAGCACTATATATAACCTTCCCTCCATGCAGCTACCAAAGCACTAAAGTGAGCTGGCATGAATAGTGTTTTTCCCATTGCGGTGAAAGCTACCTACTCATTGCTGCCATACAGAGTGTATTGTGTGCGCAGAATACCGTTTTTATCCCATTCCCGTACTGGACCCCACTGCAGCTACAGAGCTTTTATTATGTTAGCATAGCTTGGGATCAAAGGGTAACAATAGTCTTCACATTTCCAGGTCATGCAGCAATTGAAATACACTTTCGGCTTTTCTGTCTGTGATTTTATTCTACAGAGCTATGGATTTAAAAAGCAATGTTGCCGAGGACATAATAACCATTATGACCCTTTTATTTCTAAACTTTTATGTTGTTTAAACCCAGATGTGGCGTTTATTGCAGTCATTACTTAGAATTTGGTCTCTATTTCTTACATCCTATGAATGGTGGCTACTGACGGTACAGCTGCTCCCCATAACGATTCGTGAAATGAGCAATCATTCCATTAAACAGAGGGTAATGAGACGGATTTATTTTGCTAATTAACAGTAATTAAGTAATCTAGGAGTATTTGATGTGGGGCTTTGGTATTCTCTTTTAATTTTATTTATACCTTTTTTATATCCCTAAAGTATAGCTGTCATTCAGAAGAAAATGAAAATATATGCACCATCCTGTGTAACACATGTGCTATTCTAGTTTTTGAATCTTTTAGTTGTTATTTTGCCTCACCAGCTGACAATGGGGAGCACTGGTGGACCCACACAGAAAAGGGCCCCTGTGCAAGAACAGTATATGGACCCTTTGCCGTCCAATAGCTTCTCATAATGCACTATTTGACCTGGTTTAGAGGTAGAAATGGACCCCCTGACCTCTTGGGACCCTGTAGTTGCACCAATGATATGTCCGCCCAGATAGACTGGAAAACAGTGGGAAAGGAAAGCTAGGTTACAGAGGAGGAAAGCAGACATTGGAAAGAATCCCGTGGGGAGGAGAGGAGATTAGAATTCCACAGTTAATCCGCTATGAAAAATGAGCAGGTAATTGACCATAGCTAGAGAATGACGAATAAAAAATATCACAGATAGATGAGGAATGAGAAAACTCCAGCAGTTTTCCTACTGTGTGCCGTGCAGAGGCTGTGTGCATCTAGAGGTCCTGTAACACTGTGTCTAAGTAAGAGCCAGTAGCAGCATCAGGCTTGTAAAGTCACCCACTCTTCCTGTAATCTGTCCTGCTTTTCTGTGACTATATACAAAAAAAGGCTGCACTCAAGCATACTAAAGCATGACAACATGGAATACATGAAATTTAGAATAGCAATATGGCTTTGGAATATAAGGAAAAATTTGAGACGCTTAGTATAAACATTTGGCCAAACATTTTAAAGCCCACCAACCATCGTCAAGGTGGTCTCAATTCTGGTGAGTCCCTGACCTAATGTGAAAATACCTCTATTAGGCTGATATCTGAATTTCTGGGTGAATATGTACCTCTGTCAGTAATGCCTGCATTTATGGGTAAAGTAGGGACCTGGTGTAATTAAAATCACCACCTGGTGGGGGCGGAGTGCTCGGTCAGCAAGCTAACATTCAATAGACAAAAAAACCTGACTGGCACATCCAGACTAATGTGAACTAGGTGCAACCAAGGGAAGCTACCCCCATGTAAAACATACAAAAAAAGGCTGCACTCAAGCATACTAAAGCATGACAACATGGAATACATGAAATTTAGAATAGCAATATGGCTTTGGAATATAAGGAAAAATTTGAGACGCTTAGTATAAACATTTTGCCAAACATTTAAAGCCCACCAACCATCGTCAAGGTGGTTTCAATTCTGGTGAGTCCCTGACCTAATGTGAAAATACCTCTATTAGGCTGATATCTGAATTTCTGGGTGAATATGCACCTCTGTCAGTAATGCCTGCATTTATGGGTAAAGTAGGGACCTGGTGTAATTAAAATCACCACCTGGTGGGGGCGGAGTGCTCGGTCAGCAAGCTAACATTCAATAGACAAAAAAACCTGACTGGCACATCCAGACTAATGTGGACTAGGTGCAAACCAAGGGAAGCTACCCTCATGTAAAACATACAAAAAAAGGCTGCACTCAAGCATACTAAAGCATGACAACATGGAATACATGAAATTTAGAATAGCAATATGGCTTTGGAATATAAGGAAAAATTTGAGATGCTTAGTATAAACATTTGGCCAAACATTTTAAAGCCCACCAACCATCGTCAAGGTGGTCTCAATTCTGGTGAGTCCCTGACCTAATGTGAAAATACCTCTATTAGGCTGATATCTGAATTTCTGGGTGAATATGCACCTCTGTCAGTAATGCCTGCATTTATGGGTAAAGTAGGAACCTGGTGTAATTAAAATCACCACCTGGTGGGGGCGGAGTGCTCGGTCAGCAAGCTAACATTCAATAGACAAAAAAACCTGACTGGCACATCCAGACTAATGTGAACTAGGTGCAAACCAAGGAAAGCTACCCCCATGTAAAACATACAAAAAAAGGCTGCACTCAAGCATACTAAAGCATGACAACATGGAATACATGAAATTTAGAATAGCAATATGGCTTTGGAATATAAGGAAAAATTTGAGACGCTTAGTATAAACATGGCCAAACATTTTAAAGCCCACCAACCATCGTCAAGGTGGTCTCAATTCTGGTGAGTCCCTGACCTAATGTGAAAATACCTCTATTAGGCTGATATCTGAATTTCTGGGTGAAAATGCACCTCTGTCAGCAATGCCTGCATTTATGGGTAAAGTAGGGACCTGGTGTAATTAAAATCACCACCTGGTGGGGGCGGAGTGCTCGGTCAGCAAGCTAACATTCAATAGACAAAAAAACCTGACTGGCACATCCAGACTAATGTGAACTAGGTGCAAACCAAGGGAAGCTACCCCATGTAAAACATACAAAAAAAGGCTGCACTCAAGCATACTAAAGCATGACAACATGGAATACATGAAATTTAGAATAGCAATATGGCTTTGGAATATAAGGAAAAATTTGAGACGCTTAGTATAAACATTTGGCCAAACATTTTAAAGCCCACCAACCATCGTCAAGGTGGTCTCAATTCTGGTGAGTCCCTGACCTAATGTGAAAATACCTCTATTAGGCTGATATCTGAATTTCTGGGTGAATATGCACCTCTGTCAGTAATGCCTGCATTTATGGGTAAAGTAGGGACCTGGTGTAATTAAATCACCACCTGGTGGGGGCGGAGTGCTCGGTCAGCAAGCTAACATTCAATAGACAAAAAAACCTGACTGGCACATCCAGACTAATGTGAACTAGGTGCAAACCAAGGGAAGCTACCCCCATGTAAAACATACAAAAAAAGGCTGCACTCAAACATACTAAAGCATGACAACATGGAATACATGAAATTTAGAATAGCAATATGGCTTTGGAATATAAGGAAAAATTTGAGACGCTTAGTATAAACATTTGGCCAAACATTTAAACATTTCTGTGACTATAGTTAGATCAATCCTGACAGCAGGCAGTGGACAGCATGTTGCTCAGAAACGAAGTTACCTAGCGGTCAGAACTTAAGAGCAATTTCAGGATACTGAAAACTTTCGTAGCATTAGATAGTACAGGCTCATTGGATTCTATAAACCTAAAATCCTGTTAGGCACATGGGCCACAGGCAAACATTTAGCAAAGGCAAACTGAAAGTCTTACTATAGTCCTGAAAGCCGGAAGGGGACAGGAGCCGTACTGGAAGCCACAGGCGGACATGAAGCAGGGTTACTGGAAGCCGCAGACAAACAGGGGAAGTACTGGAAACTACTGACAAGTAACAAGTAGCAGGTTTACTGGAAGTCGCAGACAAACCGGTGAAGTACTGGAAACTACTGAAATGTAGCAGGTTTACTGGAAGTCCCAGACAAGCAGGTGAAGTACTAGAAACTACTGACAGGTAGCGGGGGTTACTGGCAGCCTCAGATAAAGAGATGAAGTGCTGGAAACTACTGACAGGTATCGGGTTACTGGAAGCCTCAGACAAACAGGTGAAGTCCAGAAAACCACTGAAAGGTATTGTGCACAGACAACTAAAAGAGTTACTAGCAAGTCTTACTAGCTAGACCCAGGTATGAGTCTTGAGAGGCCATATATATAGGCCTAGAAAATACAATACATGGAAGCACGCTGGGCTATTTGCTAAAGTTCGACATGAAGCACAAGAAAGTCTAGCGGACAGGGTGAGGAAACAAAGCACGGATCCGGGATAGCATGTAGCCTTAGTTTTGGCTTCTAATGGCATTTAAGGCTAGGGCTACATATCGTTGAGTTTAACGGAGATTGGAAAGAGTCTGCTTTTTAACGAGATATAGTACTACTCTTGTCTACTGACCATGTGTGACATGATGGTATATCACGAGAATATGGCATAGTTTAACCATCGACGAGGGTTTGACATCTACTTGTCCCTGGGACCATAGATTGTACAGGGATGTTACTAGTCATCCGCTGCTGCTCCATCCAAGTGAATTTGTGTCTACAACTCCCTGCATATCCGGGTGGCTGTGACCACCAATGGAACACGATATGGATACCATAGTTCAGCAGAGCAATATTAGTTTAAACAAAAAGGATAGGTCCTTCATCCCAGCAACAAACAAAAAGTTAAAAGAAATCCACTGTGCTACAACGCAATATATTCACATGGAAAAAAAGGGTAATGCATGTCCCACTCATCAAAACCAGGGCAACCCTGACTGATAAGCCTGATCCAGGGTTTCACACACAATTTTGGCTTCTTCTGGGGCCCTAATGTGCATGGAAAAACTCTGA
Organism: Oophaga sylvatica; assembly: GCA_033576555.1. Classification (NCBI taxonomy): domain Eukaryota; kingdom Metazoa; phylum Chordata; class Amphibia; order Anura; family Dendrobatidae; genus Oophaga; species Oophaga sylvatica. Next base: position 454,128,517 of record JARQOD010000003.1, on the reverse strand, counting down.
AGGGGATTGATCGCTGAAGCGGGAGATAAAGGAGATTCCCAGGATCAGAGAGATTCCCAGAATCAAAGAGATTCCCAAAAATCGGACCACTAGGAATAATTAGCTGATGCCATATCCTTGCATTTTCGGTAGAAAAAAATCCCTGATGATGCTGATTAAGCCTTACAATATTGCTTGAGATGGGTAATTGATCCAAGGTTTTATTCCAAACTCCACACAATGTTAGGAAGAGGGTTTGCGTACCTTATATAATGGCATTTGTCAATTCTTGGAGACAACATGGACTTTGTCTTTTTGCAACCTTATTGTCTATTTCTTAATGTCTATATAACTATGTAAGCTAAATATGTCAAAACTATTAAATCTAATAGGCAGTGAGCAGACTTAAACACTTCCTTTCTTTCGTCAAGTGCAATTCATATACAGCGGGGTGTTTATAACCTTTGTTACGTGCAATTATCCTCTCTGTGTTCCACTATCCTAGGAGCAGCCTAATTGGCACTAAATGACTGATGCATGGAATATTTTATGGTAATTTATACCTTCCTCTCTTCCTCATCATAGTAATTAAGCAAAATGCATAAAAAACATGTTATTAACGGTAAATTGTTAAGCAGGCAGAATATTTTGGGAGGGAGCGATAATGGGTTAACTGTTGAGAAATGCAATGCTTTTTTTGGTAACACAATCGTCCATTTGAGCGAACGAGTCACCGAGGAACAATATCAATGGAAAACTATGGAATAAAATGGAAAATGCACACTAGGTATTATCATGCCAGAGTTATGTCATGCTAATTAGTCATGGACGTGCTTCATTTTCTGCCTTAGAAGCTATACTTACACTGAAGGTAACCAACCATCTGCTGGCTAGCGGCCGGACTCGCTTATTGCTGGTGGGATTCCCACATACATAAAGAGGCTTATACTTCAAATCTGGCTCTAGTGCAGATTTAAATAGACAGAATGACAGAATGATTACTTATCTTTTCAGTCTCAAGTCAGTATCCTGTATCTTGTTAAGTAAAGTGTCTACGTGCAAATTCATTGCTGGCCTTAGGGGTGCACAACCGGTGCAGTGAGACAGAGTACACCACCTGTTCCTGCTGGATTACTAATACGATGTAGAATCGCCCATTTTATAGATTATTTTATTTGGTCAATGTTGCTATTATTTAAAGGGCAACTATCATTCAAGCTGCGCTGTCCAAACCACGGGCAGCTTGGCTTCACAATTGCACATAGGCCGTGCCGTCACGGCGTGCTGCACACTGCGCCATTCCAGAGAAAGCATAATTTAAAGGTCCGGCCAGGGACCACTGGCAGTGAGTAGACCAGTCCAGTGCCACACAAGGCCGACTTCTACCTGTTAATTGACAGGTCTTTTCCATGAATGTATATTGGGAGAGACTTGTCAGTCAACTAGAGCTGTGCAGCGAAAATCTGGATGGGGGCGTCTCTGGACTAGACTCTGCCTATGGTGTTTCAGTAAAAAACATAGCTGGCTGCAATCATTCAGCCAGGCTAATTCATGCTGCCTGCTGCTCCTATTAAAGGGAAACTGTCAGTAGATTTTTGACTTGTAATCTGAAAAAGGAATTATATTGGAGAAGAGACCCTGATTCAAGCAATGTATCACTTATTCGACTGCTTGGTGCCATTTTTCTATAATCCCTGTTTTCTCTGCTGTAGATCTAGCAGTGCTCAGAACACTAAGCTGTGTATAAACCCACCCACACCCCTGATTGAAAGTAAGATGCCAATCGGTGTTGGGGGCAGGTTGCATAGATTAGCAGGACTATCTGGCACAAGACAACTAGTCCCGTAGTGATAATCTTCTGTTGATATAACACTGATTGTATTGAAACTACAGCAAGCTGCTGAGAAACTGACACATCCCTGGAATCAGGCTCTCAACCCCTACATTATGCTGCACTCAGATTAAATAGTAAAAACTTACTGACAGATTCCCTTTGAGCATCGTATATCGATGCATACTTAAGAATGACTTTCATTGAAACATAGGCACTGTACAGCATATTATTTTGGCAGTATATGGTGATATGTAGCAAAGTATATGGAAACGGTATTTGGCCAATGTATGCGGATAGGTAAAGGGGTATTCCCTTCCTGTGTCGGACTTGGGAGCCAAGAGCCCACCAGTAACCAACTCCAGGGCCCCACTTTTCAGCTACATGGAAATGTGACATTATCCTTAATCACAAATATATATAATAAGGAACTGGGTAGATTGTTACATAAGATGCTGCCTATGTCTGTACTTAGCGATTTCAGTATATAGTGCCAAGTACTGCTCATATAAGAAGGGTGTGGCCCACCGGAGGATTCTCCTGTTCTGCTGTGGGCCAGTCCAAGCCTGTTCCCATCTTAGTAAGCGATGGCATAAAGGTATGATATGGCATCAGTTACTGGCCTCTAATATTCCAACTGATCCAGAGAATGAAGCGGCTGTAGCACTTCTTTAGCACTACATGCCCTTTACTATCTTATTCTGTACAGAGGTATTGCTGGTCACTATCTGTGCAGGGAACTACCTCCTGCCCCATTTATGCAGCCATTCTGCAATCAGTAGCAGGTACAGCCTTGTCCATGGGGAAAAAAAATGCACAGGGGCACAGAGCTGCCGATCATTTACAATTCTCAGGATTGCTATCATTTACTAAGAAGAAATTACCTCTCTAAGCATTGATATTTGTACACTGTATGTGAGTACACCAAAATAGAGGGGGTGCTTAAGTAATCGAATGTAAGACCAGCCCAGAGATACCTGATACTATATCAGCACTTACGGTGGTCTCCAAAGAATAGGTGATAACTTGTTGAATGGAGAAGTAATGTAAATTCATGGGTATGGATTATGCACTGCATGAGCAAAAAAAATCTTTCAGTCATTGGATTTGGTGTCAGTTGTCATCACCATTTTTTGAACTGCACTTAAAGGCTATGGACACCTTTGCCATGGAAAAATGAATTTTACTTATGTTAGTGGTTACCTTTAGTTAATAAAATTGCAAAATTAAAGGTTTCAGTCTGCGATCTTCAGTCATCCATATATTTTTAGACTCCCTAATAAAAAGTGTGCAGCCTGATACAAAATTCAGATTTTTCTCTCCCGAGCGTCCCTTCCAGTAATATAGGCTGGATGCAAGCTTTGTCTGTTTCCACTTGCTTGCACTATGTTCACTTATTTTCATGTATCAGCACAGACCCTTTCACACTTCCACAGCCTGTTTTCCCTAATGGATTTGTATCTTTTTTCCGGACCGCTCTGCTAGATATACACAACCAACTTAGAATCTATAGTCTATATATGTAGCTGAAAGCAGGGGGAATGTGGAAACCACAAATACGACCAAAGATCCATAGAGTTTACACCAAATTCTTTTACTTAGCATTTTGGACAAACAACAAGAACGTGTACAAAACAGGCACAAAGTGCAACACTGCAAAAACAAAAGCCGCCTTGACCAAAGCGGTATTTTTTCATATATATTCTTATTGCAATCATTGTGGTGACCTTTTGTGTATAATGCAGTTAGCAACTTATGCATATTTAAATATTAACTGTGGTTGGCCTTGGTCAAGGCATCTTTTGTTTTTGCACTGTTGCACTTTGTGCCTGTTTTGCACGCGTTCTTCACGAACCCCGTTGTTTGTCCAAAATACTTAATAAAATAATTTTTTTAGACTCTATGGATCTTTGATCGTATTTGTGGTTTCCACATTCCCCCTGCTTTCAGCTATTTATTAGCGACCGATCCACATTATTGTCCATTATTTGAGAGCAAATATTATCTAAAGTAATTGTGTTACACTGATTCTGCGGGCATATATGATGTTGCTGTCTACCATATGCTTTATTCTATAGTCTATATATGTAGCAGAGCAGACTGGGAAAAAATACAAAACTGACAGTGAAAACAGATTATGGACAAGACTTAAAGCGTATGGAGAGGAAATAAGTGCAGGGGCTGTGCTGATACATGAAAGCAAGTGAGCACAGACAAAGCTGGAAACAGACAAAGCTCGCATCCAGCCTATATTACTGGAAGGGACACTCTGACGAGAGAAAAGAAGGATGGAGAGAATTTTTAATGAGTATTTGGAAAGTTCCTAAACTTTGCATTAAGGAAGCAAACGAATAATTAAAAAATAATCTGTTTAAAGGAAAACATAGACTTTAAGGGGAGATACTCAAGTTGATTTCCTAGCAGATAAAGGGAATAAAGGGAGCTATTCCATGTGAGGCAGAAGGCAATGTCATGGACCCTATTAGGTTTTGAGCTCTTGGATACGGTCTTTATGATCAGTTGTTCTGCCACGTACAAACTTGAATGTGTAGCACAGTAGATAAAATAACATCATGGGTTCCTATAGTGATAGGAAAATACGGTACTTGTAATAATAATAATAATAATATTAAAAGGCAGTTATATGTGACTAGGCAAAAGCAGAGTTAGTAATAAGTAACAGGCAAATTAAGAATGCGTCTATACTTACATATGCATGGCGGTGAGAAGTGACAAAGCGTGGGTGCAAACGAAAGAAAGAACTTGCACATTCTAAAAAAGCAAACCATGGTGTGAGATAAAGAAAAAGAGTGAAAGGGGTGTGAGCGGGAGAAAAAAGGAAACATTCAAATGGGTAAAGATAGAAATGGGAAAAAATAGAGATTTAGAGCTGAATAGTAGAAAACAATGGACCCGAGAAGAATAGAGAATGTAGTGCTACATGAAATGTTCTGTATAAAGAGAAGCTGCCAGATCAGACCACGATGAAGTCCTTTCTAAACCTCGTAATATCATATGAAAAGCAGCTACAAGTGGAGAGACAATGCATTCTCTGAAATTATTAGCTGTGAAAACCTATTATGGGAGGAAAATAGCAGAATTAAGATTTTTCATGGTGCAGACAGTCCTTTCAAAAGATGAGGAGGAGGGGGGAACCTGGGAGACAGAGAAAAAAACGGAACACTGAGTCATTTTAGCTTTGCGCTAATTGCTAAAATACATTTATAGTTACAGACCATGTCACATCTTATACATTGAACTTGGCTTCTGTGCAATCACAAGGAAAGAAATGGTTTAGGAGAAGGCTGTAAGGCACATCGCACCAGCCATGCAACCAAGACATTTAATATGAGGATCCTCTGAGGTGAAATGGATTGTGGGTACGTGGGAACTAAAATAGTAATGTTGGTTGAAGAAGATAAATTATATTGGAGGTTCTACAGAAAAGGAAAGAGGGGCCCATTGCAGGGATTGGGCCAATTCTAGCGATGCTGGGTAATAATGACGGCCACAGATTGGCTTGGTGTATGTTTCATGATAATTAAGCCAGATACCCTCACCATTGTGTCAGAACAGAGACCTTAATGGTTTTGAGTCATCCAATTACCAAAAAGGATGGAACCAACTTTGGTTTAATCTCTCTAGTCGCCCTTGTGGCAGAAGAGAAGCATTTAAGGGTTCTCGCCATCCAACAGCAAAAAGGATGGGGCCAACTTTGGCCAGATCTTTTCGCTAGTTTCCCTTGCAGCAGACAAGAAACCTTACCGAGTTTTTGTGATCTAATAGAAAAAATAGTAGGACCAACCTTGGATAGATCTTTTTTCTTGTCCCTCTTCTGGCAGACAAGAAACCTTAAAGGGTTCTTGTCATCCAACAGAAAAAAAGGATGGGAACAACCTTAGCTAGGTCTTCTTCCTAGTTTCTCATGTAGCAGAAAATAAACCTTAATGGGTTCTCGTCATCTAATAGCAAAAAATGATGGGACCAACTTTGCTTACGTCTGCTCTTTAATTCTCATTGTAGCTAGGTCTTCTCTTTAGTCCCCATTGTGGCAGACTAGAAACGTCTAAGTGATCTTGTCATCCAATAGCAAAAAGGATGGGACCAAACTTGGCTAGATCTTCTGTCTAGCCTCCCCATGTAGCAGAACATAAACCTTAATGGGTTCTCATCGCTTAATAGCAAAAAAAGGATGGGATCAACTTTGCCTAGGTCTGATCTTTCATTCCTATTGTGGCAGAAGAGAAACTTTAATGGGTTCTCATCATCTAATAGTAAAAAATGATGGGCCCCACTTGAGCAAAGTCTTCTCTTTAGCCTCCCCATGTATCAGAAAATAAACCATAATGGGTTCTCATAATCTAATAGCAAAAATAGATGGGACCAACCTTGGCTAGGTCTTCTCTCAGGGACTCCAAATCAAGTACCGTACATGGGCAACCTCTAAGGTATGTACGCCATTGGTAAAATCTAAAAACCCTTAGTATTGGTACGGTTTAGTTTTTGCCCCATTTACCAACCACACCCATAAGCAAGTAATTTTATCTTTATGCCCCTATTATTATTTTGGTATAAGACATGATAAAACAGATATTTCACAAACCACATAGCTGCTGTCACAGTATTTCTATGTGTTGACAAGCTTTGAAAGGAGGCAATTATGAGTCTTATTGTCCCTGTGTTCCAAGCCCAGAAGAAGTATAAGGTAGAGGTTGTTCGGCAGGTGAACATGTTGAAGTTAAACTGTTGGTTGAACAATCGTCTGGTGAACAATCATCATGGCCATCAACATATTAGTCCATATTGATAATTATAGATGTTCAACATTGCCATATATCTTAAATGACACCAGGTGAAGGAATTGAACAAGAAAGATAAAATTCTTTAAAGGAATGATTGTTCATGGACAAATCTGTCATCCTAGTATTAGACAAGAAACTTAAAGGGGTTGTCCACTACTTGGACAACCCCTTTTCCTCTAATATATACCACCACATAAAATAAAATCAGCATGTACTCAACTATGTGACCGTTCCAGCAATGTCACCGCTATAGAGTTTGCATTGGAGCTCAAAGGCTTCAAATTTTGCCTTGAGTACCTTGGAAATTGAAACAATTTTTAGAGTCTCATATTGACATTGAAGGTGCCTCATTTACCCTCCAGATAAGAACTCGCCACAGGATGGGGTTTGGATATTTTAGCTGCGCGGTATAGACTTGTTCTTCCATACACGTTCATGAGCACGGCTTTATGGTACAATCTGTAATCTATGAACCATTCACAAGTTTGATGACTTGAACTTCAGGAATTATTCTAACTTGACATTATCCGATCTTGGCTTAGTTATTAGTATTATTATTTCTAGTAATAATTCCTGAAAAAGTGAAAATTACGTTCAATAGATGACTTAGACTTACTGTATATGTGACCATAATATTTATGTAGAAACTTTACAGTTTACCGTTCTAGACATCTCTCAAATCAGGTATTAATGAAAGCCAAGATAAAGGCTAGAGAAGCTCGGTATTTCCTTGAGGACATAATTAAAACTATAGACTTTGGCTCCTAACTCAGACAGTGATTGGACAGTTTTGATATTTGAGCTACTTTACATTTAGCCTGAGAGCAAAGTGATTGATCAACAACTAATGAATTGGTCCAACCAATAGGTCTACACAGAACCAATGCAGATGGTCTTCAAAGCCGGAAGCTATGTGCAGTGTTAGTGTACCAGTCCCAGATACCGTATAATTGTCCATATTTTTCTGTGTTCCAGCCATAGATGCCTCATAATAATGAGTTTTCTAGAAAAAGCAATGTACCGTGACTTTTTGTGCCGCCTTATTTCAGTGCCCCCATGTTCTCTAAACCTATGTCAGCAATCTAGGCATTTCATCTGTAGGAGTTAAGACATATTGACAACTTTTGACCAAACGATAGTTATCTCTCGTTATTCACCCATGCACAGAATTTCTGTGCCTGATTTCTCTATGGGGAGAGTGGAGTAAGCCAAAGAATCATCTTCCAGCAGAAGAAAAAAATTGGACAATTCCAAATGCCCGATCCTTATCTCCCTAAACATAATGTATAAGGGGGAAGTCAGGAGGTCTCCATACACATTAGATGGTCAACCGATGTCTCCGATATTGACTTTTATCTAATGTGAATGGGGACCTTAACTGTCTGTCTGTCTGGAGCAGATGCCTCTTTTCTGCCCCTATAAACTCCTCCCATTGGACATCGTTACATAGCAAAAATGGACAATATCTATATAATGAGGATGGAATATTAAACAGGAATATAAGAAATCTAAACTTCAGTGCCGTTGTCAGGAGCTAGGAACAGCTAATGTAATACTTGAGTGAATAAAGTAAGCAGGAACAGGCCTAGAGACAGCCAGTCTGGATTCTTCAATATTACATTATTCTGTAATAATTACATCAGTCTTTGAGTGGCTAATTCATAGGGGAATTGGCGTTTAGCGTCTGTCCTGGCTCTTTTAGAATTGTAATCCGGAGCACAATTTCTCTGCCATGTTCCATTTATTTTGTGCCCTCTATTACCATTGTCGCATCATTATAAAATCTTTAAATACGTTTTCTTTTCTTATATTCTGATGTCACAATGTACAGGGAGAACTTTGTGTACATTATTCCTATATTATCTCTGTACGTGAAATACGCTTATGCTGTAACCTCAGTGATTAGATTACACCTGTACTGTGACATCACTGTGCTCATTATTCTTCTGCGGTAATCTCATTTCGAGTATTAACCCACTATCGTAATATTACTGTGAGCACTTTTCCAGTATTGTAACATTGCTGTGAACATTATCCCCATACTGTAGCAGAAATGTAGGCATTTTGAGAATTATCCCACTATTGTTAAATTAATGTGAGTATTTTTACCACCACTGTAACATTACTGTGAGCATTATCCCTGCACTGCTGCAGAACTGTGGAAATTGGTGTATTATTCCACAGTTGTAATATTATGGTGAACATTATCCCACATATGTAACATAACTGAGCAAATCACTGTTCAGCGGAATTGTGTGCATAAACCAACTATTATGACATTACTGTAAGCATTATCTCACTATTGTAACATTACTGTGATCATTTTCCCCATCATTGTAAAATTACTGTGAGCATTATCTTCCTACCGTAGAAGAAATGTGGAAATTGTGAGAATTATCCAACCATTGTAACATTTCTGTGAGCATTTCCCCATATTGTAACATTATGGTGAGCATTATCCCACCATTGTAAAATTACTGTGAGCAGAAACATTGTATATTAGCATAATTTTGAGCATAAAGCCACTATTGCAACATTACTATGAGCATTTTCCCCAGCCTTGTAACATTACTATGAGCATTTACCCACCCTTGTAACATTACTGTGAGCATTTCCCCACCCTTGTAACATTACTATGAGCATTTCCCCATCATTGTAACATTACTATGAGCATTTTCCCCACCCTTGTAACATTACTGTGAGCATTTTCCCCATCATTGTAACATTACTATGAGCATTTTCCCCACCCTTGTAACATTACTATGAGCAATGGCGGATACAGACAGAAAAGGGCCCCTGTTCAAGAACAATACATGGGCCTTTGCAGTCCAAGATCTCCTAAAAATGTGAAATTGCACTGCTTTGGAGGTATAAATGGGCCCCCTCACCTCTTGGGCCCTTGTGCAGCTGCACAGGTTGCACCAATGATATGTCCGCCCCTGACTATGAGCATTTTCCCATCATTGTAACATTACTATGAGCATTTTCCCCAGCCTTGTAACATTACTATGAGCATTTACCCACCCTTGTAACATTATTGTGAGCATTTTCCTCACCCTTGTAACATTACTATGAGCATTTCCCCACCCTTGTAACATTACTATGAGCATTTTCCCCATCATTGTAACATTACTATGAGCATTTTCCCCACCCATGTAACATTATTGTGAGCATTTTCCCATCATTGTAACATTACTATGAGCAATGGCGGATACAGACAGAAAAGGGCCCCTGTTCAAGAACAATACATGGGGCATTTGCAGTCCAAGATCTCCTAAAAATGTAAAATTGCACCTGCTTTGGAGGTATAAATGGGCCCCCTCACCTCTTGGGCCCTTGTGCAGCTGCACAGGTTGCACCAATGATATGTCCGCCCCTGACTATGAGCATTTTCCCCATCATTGTAACATTACTATGAGCATTTTCCCCACCCTTGTAACATTACTGTGAGCATTTTCACCACCCTTGTAACATTACTATGAGCATTTTCCCCATCATTGTAACATTACTATGAGCATTTTCCCCACCCTTGTAACATTACTATGAGCATTTTCCCCACCCTTGTAACATTACTATGAGCATTTTCCCCATCATTGTAACATTACTATGAGCATATTCACCACCATTGTAAAATGAATGTGACATTTTCCCCACCACTGTAACATTACTGTGATAATTTTCCCCATTCTACAGCAGAAATGTGGCAATTGTGAGCATTCTCCCACAATTGTAACATTACATAATCACTATGAGCGCCGACCACGCGGCAGCACTCATAGCAAGCACTGACAACCATAGAGGTCTCCAGGAGTCCTCTGGTTGTCATGCCAACCCATCGGTGACCCGCGATCACGTAATGGGAGATGGACGGATTTCCGGCACGATTGCTGGAAGCACATGTTAAATGCCTCTGTCAGCGTTTGACAGCGGCATTTAACGGGTTAATAGCCGCCGGTGGATCTCGATTCCACCCGCAGCTGTTCCGGGCACATGTCAGCTGTTCAAAACAGCTGACGTGCTGGGAAAGATGTACACTCACGCCGGAGCCCACATCAAAGGGAGGGAGTCCAACATTGGCGTAAATTTACGCCCAATGTCGGAAAAGGGTTAAAAAGGTATTCCCATCTCCAAGATCCTATCCCAATATGTAGTAGGTGTAATAATAATAACATTAGCATATACCTCCAATTAGAAATGTAGTATAGTTCTTCTGATTCGCTCTGTCTCTTACCTCATGTGCAGTCATTGCAGGATCTTAGGTATCCATGGTTACGACCACTGACATAGTGACAGTGAGCTAGTTGCTAGTGGTCATAACCATGGATACCTAAGGCTCTGCAATGCCTGCACATGATGTAAGCGACATGGCGAATCAGAAAAACTATACTACATTTCTTATTGGAGGTATTTGCCAATATTATTTTTATTACACTTACTAAATATTAGGAAAGGATATTGGAAATGGGAATACCCCTTTAACCCACCATTGTAACATTTCTGTGATCATTACCCCTGCACTGTTGTGGAATTTTGAGCACTGTCGTAACATTATGGTGAACCTGTCAATCTTCCATTCACAGCGGCTGGAGAAGATATCATGGGGAACCTTGTTCTCTTTACTTTTATTAAACCGTAGGATGCGTTATAGATTTTCCTATGCGGACCCTGCATGTCGTTTGCTAAATTCTTATCATAAAGACATTTAAACCAAGGAGCATAAGAATGTCATATAATTGATATGTTCATTACTCTTTGGTAACCTGCAGAGCTGCGAGATGGAATTTAATAGAATCATATCACTTATTCCCAGTAGGTAATGTAGTTATCTCGCAGATTCCCAGACTAAAAGTGTTCTTATGCATAGCATACAATTACATGGTTTTCCTTCTTTATGTTATGCCGTAAAATGTCCTATAAAAGTCCATATAAGAGCAGCACATTGATGTGAATTACTATTGGAGGACCACATTGTGTTAATCATTGAGCAGTGAGCTCATTGTATCTGAATGATTGGCAGAGACTATCCCGGGGTGCGGTGGAACATGACATTTATCAAGAAACATTCCAGACTAATTTGTTAAGGGAGCTGCTGACCGAATAAAGATGATCCATTGATGTCACAGCTTCGGGCTGCTTCTCATTTGACTTCAGAATCTGTTAATGGAGCAGGAGAAGAAAAAGAATTTGACAAACTATTAGGGCATGTTCACACAACAGATTTTTCATGTGAATTTTGGCATGGAAAATATTCGTACTCTGTTTTCCAGTCCAGATGAAATGTGAGCGTATTCTGCCTCCTGTTGATATCTACGAGAATCTGCACCACAGTTCATAAAGGGTCAATTTTACCATGGGCGGATTTGAAACAAAAACGTGACATGTCATTTCTTGGTGTTGATTCAGGAACGAAACAGGATCAGTGGCCACACACACATTAGGGTCACTGAAAATGGGGCTATTCAGTGTTACACACCTGTTAGGGGTATCCCGGGATCTGCATCCTTCACTTCCATCCGTTGCCCTCTGCTGTGCTCCACATCGGTTTAGCAAGTTGCCGGCGTGGATCAATGACATCCTCTCCCTAGATCTAATGAAAGCCCATTGGCACACACCTATCTGAGTCTGTAGACATCTATGTTTAGTGTGCTCCATCTTCTGTGCTTTACTTACTACTATCCCTGCTGGATTCCACTTCATCTGCTCCACCTGAGATTCCTAAGTGTGCCAAGTCCTTGCTGCCCATGTGCCTTCCAGCTTGCTGCATCAATTCACAGGGTCCATATGCCCATCCAGACCTGGGTTTATGAGGATCCACCTCACCTGATTCACTTTACACTCAGCATGCAGATCTGTGTTAAAACAAATTGCAAATAAAATATGAGGATCGGCCTTGAATTTCTGACGTTATTTTAATTGAATTTTTATGACTGTAAGAAGTATTGTGTGAACATACAGAGGTGCAACTTGAAACTCATTGGCCACAATTAAATATACTTAATGGGGCCTCTAAGTACCGAGTAATGTTTATTAAAATTACGTCCCCAAACTTTCACCAGTTGTAGCATGTTAAACTGGCCACATCATGGAATAGTGGCTGCAGAGTTGAATTAAGAGATTCTTCTTTGGTGAAGTTGACTTTTTCCCCTGCATGACATTGACCAGTCATAAGCATTAGGCATAATGCAGAGAAACTAAAAGGAGGCTTTCTCTGTGTGAGATATGTAATGACAGACAGCCCTACTAAACTCACTGCCAGAACCTACTGTGATTATAAGTGGGGCAGAGAAGTTGTGTCATTACCAATACTTCTGTATCTGCAGCTCTCATCCCACACACTGACAGGACACTGGGAGTGAGAGCTGTAAATGGAAAAGTGTAAAGACACAGAGCTTCCCCACACTCACAGTGCAGTGAGATGAGAGCTGAAGATCTAAATAATAATGAAATAATAAACTAACCTATGCTTACCTTTCCGACACAGTCCCTCTTTAAAAACGAGTGTCCCATGACGATCTCCTGTGGAGAGCTACCACATCAGCTAATGCAACCGCTCTCCAGGGGCTCCAGTGACACACTGACCGGAGATAATCCCTCCCGCAGTGTTTCATTGGAGTTCACTTTACGGCAGCACTGATGCGTGAGAAAATTCTCATGCTGTATTGCTGCCGTAAGTCACAGTTGAACTCCTGTGACCTCCCGGCGGAGTGATACAGCGCGGAGGATTATCTCCGTCACTGTATCGCTGGAGACACTGGAGAGCGGTCGCATCAGCTGATGTCGCAGCTCTCCACAGGAGATCGTCGTGGGACACTCATTAATGGATTACGGCGGAAAGGTAAGTATAGGTTGCTTTATTATTTTAATATTATTTGCAGGAGACGAGGGCTTCAGGGAATTAGGTGTGTGCGGTGAGTATGTACTCCATGCTATGTGTTGTATGTTATGTGTATGTACTGTATGTTATATGTTGTATGTTCTGTATGTCTTTTTTTTTTTTTACATTCACCACATTAGCCGGATGATGGGAATACTACTTTCCCATCATCCGCTAATGCTGTCACTGTAGCAGACATGGCCGGATGGGACAAGTAGTCCCATCGGGTAATGCCCACACAGCCAGCAGAGCCCAAGCCTGGCAGAGCCCCGCAGAGGCCGGCACAGCCCCGCACAGCATCGGCACAGCCCCGGCAGAGGCTGGCACAGCCCGCTGAGCCCAGAACAGCCTCACACAGGTCCAGCAGAGCCCACACAGCACTGGCAGAGGCAGAGCTCAGCACAGCCCCACACAGGCCCTGCAGATCCTGGCACAGGCCGGCACAGCCCTGCACAGGCCCCGCACACACACACACACAGCCCCACAGACCCCAGCACACATTCTCCACGCACACATAGTCTCCACCCACACACATTCTCTGCCCATTACTCGCATTTCCCATGGACTTACATTGGACTCGCTACTCGTTACGAATACCCGAGTATTAAGAGCTACTCGTAACGAGTACAGCGAGTCCGAGTATTTCACTACTCGCTCATCCCTAGTTGTCATCTTTCCCACAGGTACCGGATACAACTTCAGCCCTGGTCCCCAGCATAGATGGCATGTCCCTCTCACTGGAATTTTTAGCTCTAGAGAATCTTCCTCACCTCTATCAGTATATCAGGATTGCAATACATTCCATGCCATGTAGTCTGAGTCCATCTTTCCCTGTAGCTTCACAAGCTGAGTGTGCCTCTCATCCCCCAACGTCTATTTTGAGGTTGCCCCAGGCCATTTAGATGGAGTTACACGGAAGGATATTTATGGTAATCCACTGCCCCAAGTATTAGACCCACGCTGTCCTTAGCAGCCTCCTAGGTCTTCAACTTTACTCCCTGCTGCCCACACACTAACTGCTCTTTCACTTCTTGAACCTGCTACCAACTCTCAGTTCCCCCTCCCAAACTGGGCCGGCCACCACAGTTAACCCTGTCCCAGCTAACTGTAGCCCCAGGGGGTATCATACCTTCATCACATATATGTGTATCAAATACTTTAAACCCTTGAGTGTCAGGGAGCAATCCATCAGCTCCCACCACTGTTACAATATGGCAACTAAAATGTACTCATATAATCATTTAGTTGCACATGAGTCGTGCCTTTAATTGAAATTTTTTTTATACTTTTAGTAACATGTTATGAGATTTTGGCCAAGGAATCCCGTTGGATCAGATAGGTTATTTCTCAACAGCCTCTGCAGCAGTAATGATGTAGTTAGGCACTGACGATGTGTTACAAATTGTACCCTGCAGATGACAAAACATGGGTTGCCATTTGTGTTAATTAACCTTACGAACATAAGTTTTCTAGAACTAAAAATAAGTGTTTCTCTTTACCGCAGAAAAGCAACTTAGAGACATTTTCTTGACTCTTGGCTTCGTATTCAATCTCTTCACACAATATACTATACAGAATAAAAAGTAAATAACCTTTCCTTCAATACATCCTCTGCTAGCTAATTAAGAGCAAAATGTCTGAAATCTTTGGCTCATCACCTAGTATACAATTATGTATAACTGCCGCAATGTCCTGACGCATTTTACAACAGTGTTGGAAGAAGAGTTCAGCAAAAAGATTTGCAGGACAATAATTCAGCAGTCGCTTTGGCAGTTCATGGTTGCTAGGTCCATGGAACACTTCTTACGTGCCAGCATCCATAGCACCTCTTCTGAGAAGTAGGCTCAGTGCAATATGATGTGTGCGTCCCACTGCGACAATGGCCTTCTAATCAGAGGAGGCACCAGGAATGTCGGCGGGTGGAGGGGAGTCACAGGACTAACAACGAGGAAGCTCAGCCAGGCTACTGCAAATCTTTTTGCACAACTCTAGCTGGGGATCATTTTACAATGACCAAAAAAACTAACTTTAGTTATCTTGAAAAATAAAAAAAATATGTAAATGTTGAAAATCAACATCTACTTTCATTAAAAGCACTCGTCATCTGAATTCATTAATATCCACATCACTTATCGTATCGCCTGAGTATGTCACAAGACAGTCCTTGAGAGAGTCCTCATTCATTCATTTGGTTTGTTTACTTCTAAGTGTTGGTACTCTCAGCACTAATTAAGGGTTTGTTCAGACAGCAATAATTTCAAGCAAAAAAAGAAGAAAAAATGTATGAAAGAATAGAGCCCATATAACATTAGTAGTAAAATAATGCACAGATGCACAAATACACTACATGGCCAATATACGAACATATACATACACGATATGCATGCACTTTTTTTTTTGTGTGTAGTATATATAAGGGGGGTTGGCCCCGTCTAGTGCTCAGCAGCCTTATCCACTCATCTTTCCCATGCAAGGTGTTATTGCGAGCTACACCTGGTTAACTTTTCACTCCCCATTCACATGAGGTTGGTTTGGCACATGAAGAGGTAGGATGTATAGTGGCTAGGGACCATGCATATTAAAAGGTCACCTTGACGTAGTTGAATGGCTTTAGTGCTCTTTGATCAAAAAATGCTAAGTACCTTACGTTTTTACCGTTTACAGTAATATTGGAGCAATAATATCAGTCTGTCTGATGCCCATTTGCTCAACAGACAGAATTCTGATCCAATAATAACCAGTGTGCCTGTGTACTTCAATAATTTTTCACACACACCGTTGGTCTGGAAAAAACATTACAGCATACCGTAGTCTGATTTACAGACCAGACTAGTGCATGTTTGTCCTGCTGATGAGTGTGGACCCACTGCACTGCGAATCAAGGAGAGCCTGGTGGGGAATAACTAAGCAACTACCTGGTTCTTCATTAGAGCCCCTGATGTTGTGGTTAGACTTGAGCAATGGTTGATTCGCCAAGTACCACTCCAGGACAGACCTCGGAGCCCCAGCAGCTGACTCCAAGGGGACAGGGATGAAGGTACGGACTCGGAGCAGCTTGTAGAGCAGGAACAGGATCATGACCAGAACAGATTGGAGCTGGTTCAGATAGAGCTGATTTAGGACCATCGGACAGACTCAGGGTCCAGGCTGGAGTGGATGGCAGATTCAGACAGGACAGGTTCTGGGATAGACTTCAGGTACAAATGGGATGGGTTCAAGAACAGGGACCTGACTACGGACTTGGCAGCTTGAAGACTTACTAAACACTAATGTTGCTCAGGCAATTCCCTACAGGGGAAGGTGCCTTAAATACTTACTGCCTCCCAACTATTGGCTGGGGACACATCAGGAGTGCGTGCACTATCCTTTTAAGAACCTGAAAGAGCGCATGTCCTAAGTTTGCTGTCAGGAGACCTGTGCAGCTTGCGCAGGTCCAGGGACACATGAGGTCTGTAGAGAGCTAGAGCAGAGGATGCGGCTGGTCGGCCATGTCGGTATTTCAGCGTCCCTGCTGTGGAGAGGAGGAAGTAGCATACAGGGACCGTGTTTATAACAAGCATCTCCTGTTACAAGGACGAGCATTCGGAGCTGCACATGTATGCAATGACCTAAGTTTCAAGCCATCTGAACCCGGCCTGATGCCTCATTCACATATCCGATATTTTCACATATGAGAAAAACGGACCGATTATTCTAATCAGAGTTTTATCAGAGCTTGATCAGAGTGTGGTATGAGGATCATGCGATTTTCTCGTACATGGAGAAAGTTAAAAAAAAATTTTTTGAGAGTCTGTGAAAATGTCATCCAAGTGTGGTCCAAATTTTTCACAGATTCATTGACTTGCATTGCCGATTTTGATGATTTTAATATGACCATTGGATCAAAATCAGACATGTCTCTGCGATTTTCTGCGGACCACTTGATCCGAGGAAAAAAATCACACATGAATGGCCCCATAAACTATCCCAGCTAAGAGTGATAGTACTGGTACGCAAAATCGGACGTCTGAATGAACCTTAAGATTGAGCTTCAAAAAAGAGATTGATAGCACGGTATAGTACAAGAGCACACCATAAAAGCACAACGAAATGCTCGCCGGAGAGGCTACAAAGACCTAAATCTTCATTTCAGATGGCAGTTAAGAGTCTTAGCTTCTTATCCAGGATTATTAAGTGTATGTCATATGTGGATCCTGAATCAGCCATATACCCTAATATGTGACATTTTAGAAGTGGCCACCAGCATGTTGGCTCGGTGGTTAGCAATGTCAATTTTCAGCCCTGGGTTCAAATTCAACCAAGAACAACATCTGAATGGAATTAGATGTTCTACAATTACAAGACAATCACCCTAAGCACACAGCTAAAATAACAAAGGAGTGGCTTCAGAACAACTCTGTGCTAGAGTTGAGCGATACTTTCCGATATCCTAAAGTATCGGAATCGGAATGGTATCGCCGATATCACTAAAATATCGGCGATACCCGATACCGATACCGGAAGTCCCATGTAAGTCTATGGGAACAAAATATCGCAACTAAAAAAAACCTTTATTTCCTTGTAAACACTAAATATACACACATAGAATACATATATATATATATACATGTCATTGTGACATATATATATACATATATGTATAGTTTATACACTTCTACATAGTAAAATATACTCTGATTCAATTGCCGGGTAAAGCCGGCTTCAGTGAAAAGACAGAAGCACCCGACATGAAATGACACTTGGTGTACATAGGGTTAACCATGTCTTTTCATGTCGTTTGCTATCTGATTTGCACAAACAATTAAATCAGACTATGTGTGCAAAATTTCACACCTGTAGGGGTTAATTAAAGGTGTAAATTCGTTGTAAAAAAAACGGACTTTTTTGCTACGAATTTACACCTTTAATTAACCCCTACAGGTGTGAAATTTTGCACACATAGTCTGATTTAATTGTTTGTGCAAATTAGATAGCAAAGGACATGAAAAGACATGGTTAACCTATGTACACCAAGTGTCATTTCATGTCGGTCACCCGACATGAAATGACACTTGGTGTACATAGGGTTAACCCTGTCTTTCATGTCCTTTGCTATCTAATTTGCACAAACAATTAAATCAGTCTATGTGTGCAAATTTCACACCTGTAGGGTTAATTAAGGTGTAAATTCGTTGTAAAAAACGGGCTTTTTGCTACGAATTACACCTTAATTAACCCTACAGTGTGAAATTTTGCACACATAGACTGATTTAATTGTTTGTGCAAATTAGATAGCAAAGGACATGAAAAGACATGGTTAACCTATGTACACCAAGTGTCATTCATGTCGGGTTCTGCATTTTCACAAAAGCCGCAATTGAATTAGCGGCTATTATACTATGTAGAAGTGTATGAACTACAAATAAATATATATATATATGTGTCACAATTCAATGACATGTATATATATATATATATATATATATATGAGGTGTAAAATTGCTGAAAAAAAATGCGTGGGCTCCCGCCCTATTTTCGCAACCAGACAGACAAAGCCAGTGAATGGGGGCAGATAATAATAGCCCAGAGAGGGACCATTTTTTTTGGCCCCCCCCGGCTACTTAACATCTGCCCCCAGACACCCCAGAAAGGGCAAATCTCTAATTAGATTTGCCCTTTCTGGCACTTTGCCCATCTATTCCCATTGCCCTGTAGCGGTGGCGAATGGGTTAATAAGGGGTTAAAATGACCTTGCAATTGAAAGGTCACTTTAAGCCAGGTTAATAATTGAGAGCTGTCAATTAGACAACTATCAATTATTAATCCTATTGTATGAAAGAAAAATCAAACACACACACTTTAATAAAAAAGAAGTTTAATGAAATAATCACACAGTTTTTGACCATATTTTATTTACCTGCTAAAACCATTTCCTGTAATAAAAATAAAATAATAAAGCAAAATTATTCTTACCAATCCGATGCACAGTCAGGTCCCACGGTGTAATCCTTCAGAAAGGGTTAATGTTTACTGCAGGACCGCAGCTAATGCTGCAGCCTCACAGTAAACCCCCAAATGAATGAGTTCCTCTCCTGGCTGACAGGAGAGGAAGTGGAAAGCTTAATTGATTGCTTTCCACTTTCACTTCAGGTCAGCCAGGGACACAATCAGTGACGTCAGAGGGAACTGGTTAACAAAAATAGTGGTTCCTTTGAAAAAAAAATGGCGTGGGGTCCCCCCTATTTTTGTTAACCAGCCAGATGAAGCAGACCGCTGAGGCCTGGATTTTCAGGCTGTTAAGGAGCCAAGATCCATGGACCTTGCCAGCATGATAATACCAGGCCACAGCAGTCTGCATATCTTGGCTGATTAACAAAAATAGGGGATCCCCTAGAAAAAAATTGGCGTGGGGTCCCCCCTATTTTTGTTAACCAGCCAGATGAAGCAGACCGCTGAGGCCTGGTTTTTCAGGCTGGTAAGGATCCAATATCCATGGACCTTGCAAGCCTGATAATACCAGGCCACAGCAGTCTGCTTAGCTTGGCTGGTTAACAAAAATAGGGGATCCCCTCGAAAAAAAAACGGCGTGGGGATCCCCCCTATTTTTGTTAACCAGCCAAGTAAAATGCAGACTGCTGCGGCCTGGTATTAAAAGACTGTCAAGGCCCATGGATTTTGGCCCTCAACAGCCTGATAATACCAGGCTACAGCAGCCCCACATTTGGCGCATCAAAAGATGTGCCAATTGTGGCACTTTACCCGGCTCTTCCCACTTGCCCTGTAGCGGTGGCAAGCGGGTAATAAGGGGTTAATGTCACCGTTGATTGCACGGTGACAATAAGCCCGGTTAATAATGGAGAGGTGTCAATAAGACACCGATCCATTATTAATCCCAAAGTTATTAAATGTATAAAAAAAAGACACAGCAAGAAAAAAGTCTTTTAATGAAATAAAAGAGACAACACAGTTTTCATTACTTTTATTACTCTCTCATTCCTGCGACGCCATCGATCTCCTGTAAAAAAAGAAAAAAAACAAACCAACAGTATACCACCTGTCCGACGCAGTCCATAACGATAGTCCCACGACGATCCAGCTCTGCTACATCGCAATGACAGGCAGAGCCTGTCATTGCAACGCAGCACAGCTGATTACCTGCTTCCCCGGCGGTGACGTCATCGGACTGACTGCTTTACGGCCGGGATTACCCAGCAGTCACTGCAGTTATCGCGAGAAACTGCATGTGACGCCGGGGAAAGAAGATGGCGGCCATGAAGCAGTCCAGGACGTGACCGCCGGAGATCTTCTGCCAGGTAAGTGCCGCTGACTCCTGACAGACCCGACCGACGGACACTGACAGTGACAGTGACAATCCCGATTCCGGTATCCGATAAGACGAAAATATCGGAACTCGGAATCGGAATTCCGATACAGCTAATATCGGCCGATACCCGATATTTGCAGTATCGGAATGCTCAACCCTACTCTGTGCTCATTCTTGACTGGTCCAGCCAGAGCCCTGATCTAAACCCAATTGAGCATCTCTGGAAGACCTAAAATGGCTGTCCACCAACATTCACCATCCAACCTGATGGAACTGGAGAGGATCTGCAAGGAAGAATGGCAGAGGATGCCCAAATCCAGGTGTGAAAAGCTTGTTGCATCATTCCCAAGAAGACTCTTGGCTGTACTAGTTAAAAAGGTGCTTCTACTCAATACTGAGCAAAGGGTCTGAATACTTATGACCATGTGATATTTCAGTTTTTTTTTTTTAATAAATTTGCAAAAATTTCCACATTTCTGTTTTTTGCAGTAAAGATGGGGTGCAGAGTGTACATTAATGAGAAAAAAATGAACTTTTTTGAATTTACCAAATGGCTGCAATGAAACAAAGAGTGAAAAATTTAAAGGGGTCTGAATACTTTCTGTACCACTGTATGCTCCCCTTTCTATATTTAAAAAAAAAACATTCCTCTTACCTTCCCTTGCTCCTTCGACATGGGGCGTCCAACTGACGTATATTTCAGTGCAGGCATTCTCTGGCTCCCTGGGCTGCAATGCACGTTACAAGCCAATAAGAGGCCGGCGGCTGACATCGGCGTGCTTGCTATAGCGATGCATGACGTCACTGTCATGGGACGCCGTTGTCTGGCATGCCGATGTCAGCTGCCGGACATAGGCACGTATTGTCTCGACCCGCACCACAATTGTGGTTTACCAGAGCAATGGGGTACTCAGAGCCGAGCCCATGGAAGTCTATGGGGTTGTCACAGGTAGCGCTGGCTCGGTCTGTGGCCCTGGCGGTCAGGCGTATGTTGGGGGAATATTTACAGGGATAGGTATATATACAGTTCGTGACGCCACCTGTAGTTCTCTGATCACTAAGACCAGCGCTGCTGTAGATCTCTGAGGGGATGGTGTGGCAGCTAGTTGTCGGGTCCCCTACAGGTGGGACTCTTCCCTCAGGTCGATAGTTATGGTGGGGTTGTGCAGGGATGCAATCAAATAACTCAGTCTCACACATAGAAGCTTCTTTCCATACCTTTTACTTCAAGTTGTTCAGGCAGGTCCCAGGGAGGCTGTTCGGGGTGGATGAATGCACGTAGCGGTAACAGTTGAGCAGGTTACAGGCCTCCTTCTCTTTCCAAATGATGAGTGAGTCCAAGCTTGCCTGTAGCTAAGCTAACTCTATAGTTTTCAGCTTTTCCCACTAGCTGTACTGCCCGGCCGGTTTTGTGATAGAGCCTTATAAGTGGTGAACTAAGTACTTTCTTTTGCCGCGCGCCGGACTCAGAAGTCTTGTTCTCCTGACTCGGTTACGTACTGGCACTCTAAGGGCGGCTTTCTGCAACCTAAGGTCCAGTAAGACTCTGGCTTTTCTATCACTATGCCTGGAGCTATAGTGACGCTTCGGTCCCCAGTGACCGGTGACAATGTGCAGGATAATCCGATCCTTAAGGCACTTCTGAATCCTTCCCACTATGCCCTTCGCCCTGCTTCTGCTTTCAATGTAGCACTGAAGCGTGAAGATAGAAAGTCAGTTTTCTTCTTTGGTCTCATTGAGTAACTCTCAGTTTCCTCAAAGTTCAGACTGAGTAAAAGGTAACTCTGACTAGACTCGGGATGATAACTAGTCATCCGTTACTAGACTCCACTTCGTTGAATTGGCAGGAACTAATCTTCTGCTCACCCAGAGCTCTGACAGGAATCCTCACTGTCTAAGAAGAACTAGCCCCGACTGCTCTGTACGATGACAGGAAGCTAGACTGACTCTCTCCTGTGCTACACGTCACTCCCCTATACACCCCTGTGGGTGTGTCTG
Source organism: Oophaga sylvatica (assembly GCA_033576555.1). Lineage (NCBI taxonomy): Eukaryota > Metazoa > Chordata > Amphibia > Anura > Dendrobatidae > Oophaga > Oophaga sylvatica. Next base: position 454,105,730 of record JARQOD010000003.1, on the reverse strand, counting down.
AAGTGTAAGTGAGTGTCAAGCTTTAACTGTTACCTTACTGTGCATTCTCCAGATCCTGTGTGCCTTACATACCAGGGCTACACATTCCCCCTTGGTAAAATACAGCACTCCCGGGCTGTGAAATATAAGAAGAAAGACATTTTGTTTTTCATTTAAACAAGTAACATTTTAAACTCTTCCCATCAGGGAGGTACGGATTTCTTGAACGTTGCATTATAACATTAAACATAGAAAAATACAAAATACTAAATAGACATTTTCATATAAATAGATGACAATATTCTTGTGAAGGACCCGCACCAAACCTTCAACGTGGGTCCTGGGTGGGCTGCAGGACATCTGAATGCAGACCTCACTCAGTGCCTCACCATACGGGTTTTATGTTCAGAGGTAGGTGTGCTGGTAGAGAATGCACAAAGTGCAACTATATACAAGATCAGTTCTTGGGCTGGCTCAGTCCTCAGCCTCAGAGTCCATCATGAAACATTTTCAAGTAATTTACATATCATAACAATACTTTATACAATTATCCATACTTAGTAAACTAGTTTGCTAGGACTACTTTTGATAACGAATAGGTATCTTCCCTTTCGTTGTACGTTCTGATCTACGTGGAGTAGCTTCAGGTATATTAATCTCTAACCCAACTGTTCTACGTAACGGCAAACTATAGAACTGCCTCAATCTTTCTATGGATCTGGCAAGCGTACTGATGGCTGGGCGGTGTGAGTCAGCTTCACCAGGGGTTCCCATAGCATGGGGCGCTGCTTCAGATGATTCTTCCTCTTGAGGTTCCGCAGGTTGGGGTGCTGCTGGAGTAGGTAACTCCTGAACTGGCTCAACTGGCACCATGGGCACAACTGGAGGTAGAACTTCCTCTTGTGGCTGATAAAATTGCAACACCGGAATTATTACAGCATCTCCCAGTCTCGGCCAATCTGCAGGGAAATCTCCCAGATCCGTGTGTATGACCTCTTCTTTTCTTTCTTCTTGATTGATGACAGAGTTCTCTTCACGAAACTTTAAGGGTTCTGGACACAATTTCAAATGGTCTCTGGACACAGTGGATATTGTTCTTCCTCCGTCCTTACTGATGATACAAACTTTTCTATTGTCATATTTGGAATCTTGTACGACGTAGGGTTCTTGCTCCCACTGGTTATCCAATTTGTGCATTTTCCTTTTCCTTTTCAATACCACTTCTCCAGGCATCAAAGGCTTGGCAGGAGCATTCCTGTTGTAAATATCTTCCTGTTTTTCCCGTACCTTGTTGAGACTTTCTTCTACACAGACTTGCACTCTTCTGTATTGCTCTTGCCGATTGATGTCCCAGTTTTCAATGGCGTCATCTGCCTCTGGTTCTACCACTCCAAGTTCTAAATCCATTGGTAGTCTTCCGGGCCTTGCTCTCATAAGATAGGCTGGAGTGCAGTTAGTGGAACTTACAGGTATATGGTTATACAAGTCAACCAAATCAGGTAGTAAGTCCGGCCATCGATTTCTGTCTTCCAACGGTATGGATTTCAACAAATCAAGGACAATGTGGTTCATTTTCTCGCAAAGACCGTTGGTTTGAGGGTGGTATGGTGTTGTTCTAATTTTCTTGCACCCATACATGTGACAGAATTCCTTGAATAGATCAGCTTCGAAAGCAGGTCCTTGATCGGTTAATACTTGCTCCGGATACCCATGCGGTCTGCAGAAGCTTGCTTGAAAGGTTTTTGCTGCCGTCACTGCTGTCTGATCCTTAACTGGTACAACCACCAGAAATCTAGAGTAATGGTCCACCATGGTCAAGGCGTATGAGTATCCAGATCTACTTGGCGACAGTTTGACGTGGTCCAGGGCCACAATCTCCAAGGGACGAGTCGTCCGAATAGGCTGCAGGGGTGCCCTCTGACTACCGTAGTCCTTTCTTCTGAGACCACAGGGTCCACAGTTCCGACACCACCTCTCGATGGAGCTGCGCATCCCTACCCAGTAGAACCGGCACCTCAACAGGGTCTCCAGCTTTCTCCAGCCAAAGTGTCCTGCTTGATCATGGTATGCTTCCAACACCATTTGGACGTCTGCCTTGGGGACCACTATTTGCCAGACCATCTCGTGGGTCCTGGGATTGACGTATCTCCTGCACAACTTCTCACGGTATAGGAATAACCTGCTTCTCTCGTTCCACAGGAGCTTTGCTGACATAGGTGCATCTTTTTCCAAGGAGGAACCTTCCTGTCTTAACAACTCCTTGATACGGCTGACCACTGGATCGCTGTCCTGAGTCTCTTTCCAGCTGTGATGGGGTAAAGGATTTAACGTTGCACCATACTGCTTTCTGTAGACTCGATGCTCGTGGACTACCCCATTTCGATGGAACGCAGGTAGCTCAATTTCTTCCAGGTCGTCCGATTCTTCCTCCGTGTCAGAGTCATGCGGCATTCGGGACAATGCGTCAGCATTAGCATTCTTTCGGCCTGCCCGGTACTTGATAGTAAACTGGTAATTAGACAACCGAGCCATCCAACGCTGCTCCATGGCGCCCAACTTGGCCGTTTCCAGGTGCGTTAGCGGGTTGTTGTCTGTGTACGCCGTGAACTTGTTGGAGGCCAGATAGTGCTTAAATCTTTCAGTAATGGCCCAGACCAGCGCCAGAAACTCCAGCTTGAAGCTGCTATAATTTTCCGGATTCCTCTCAGTTGGCCTGAGTTTTCTGCTGGCATAAGCGATGACTTTTTCTTGGCCATTCTGCTTCTGACTGAGAACTGCTCCTAAACCTTCATTACTAGCATCGGTGTACAGCAGGAACGGTTGGCTGTAATCAGGATACGTCAAGATCTCATCGCCTGTAAGGATCTCTTTCATCTTTTGGAATGCTTCAGCCTGTTCCTTACCCCAATTGAAGGGAGGATTTCTGCTCTTTAGGGATTGGCCTACTAGGAGGTCCTGTAGAGGCGCTGCCTTCTTCGTGTAATCTTTCACGAACCTTCTGTAGTAACCCGTTAGTCCCAGGAACTGTCGCACTTCCTTGAGGTTCTTCGGCTCCGGCCACTTCTGGATGGCAGTGACTTTCTCTGGGTCCGGCGCTACTCCTTCCGAACTGACGATGTGCCCCAAATATTGTACCTTCTGTTTGAGTAGATGGCATTTTGAGGGTTTCAACTTCATCCCGTACCTGGACAGGGACTCAAATACTTCTGCCAGGTGCTTCAGATGGTCCTCATATGTCTTGGAGTACACGATGACGTCGTCTAAGTATAGCAGCACGGTTTCAAAATTGAGATGTCCCAGGCAGTTCTCCATCACTCTCTGAAATGTTCCTGGGGCACTGCTGAGCCCAAACGGCATTCTGTCGAACTCACAGAGCCCCATTGGGGTGGTGAAAGCCGTTTTCTCACGATCCTCCTCAGCCACAGCCACTTGCCAGTATCCACTAGTCAGATCAAGGGTAGAAAAGCAGTTAGCCGTTTTCAGAGCAGCTAATGACTCCTCTATACGTGGTAACGGGTATGCATCCTTGTGTGTTATGCGGTTCACCTGCCTGTAATGCACACACATTCTCAAGCTACCATCTTTCTTTCTAACCAGGACTAGAGGTGCTGCCCAGGGACTACAACTATCCCTGATTACTCCGGCTTCTTTCATATCTCGCAACATTTCCTTAGCCTTCTGATAATGGGCTGGGGGTATAGGCCTATACCGCTCTTTGATGGGAGGATGACTGCCTGTAGGGATATGATGTTGTACTCCCTTAATTATCCCAAAATCAAGTGGATTCTTGCTAAATACTTGGGCGTACTCTTGCACCACCCGTAATACCCCTTGCTTCTGGTGAGCGGGAGTGGTGTCCGTCCCAACATGGAGTTGCTGACACCATTCCGCCACCTGGGTTGCCGGGTCATTGTCCTCCGCTATTTGGCGGGAGTCTAAGGACTCAGCCGGGAGAATAGAATTATTGTCAACAGCATGTAGTTTAGCAATGGTTGCATAACGGGGTAAGTTTACCTCATCATCTCCCAGTTGAGAAGCCGTACCGGTACTCTTCCATTCACCACTTCCACTACTCCCCTAGCAGTCATAAGTGTAGGTCTATGTTCTGAATGGTGGGGTTCTACTACAGCTTGGTAATTCTGTCCTCTCAGACCTATGGCTGCCCTGCACCAGATTATCATTTCATCATTGGGGGTATCACAATGGGATTCGAGTCAGTGACCCGTACATTACCAATTTCGCCGTCTGTAAGCTTCGCTTGCTGCTGACACACCAGGGCCCGGATCTCTCTTTGGATTACTCCTTTCTGCCTTGGTCGGGCAATCTCAGCGAGCTGTTGGAGTAAGAACACAACTTCTCCCAAACAATTACTGATAATGTTAGTACCCAAAATTATATTTAAACCGTTCTCCTCATTTACAGTCTTTACTACCAGAAGCCCCTGGTCTTTCAACTCCTCTCTGCCCACTTTCACATCTACACATTTTGTCCCGAGTACTTCTACAGGAAGACCATTAGAAGCATACACGGTAAAGTCAGGGCTCGGAGGTTTAAGACTGTCCATTGACCAGAACTTAGTATATAGGGCATCAGGTATTAGGGTCACCTGAGACCCAGTGTCTAACAATGCCGGAACAGCAATACCATCTAGAATGATAGACAGGTAGGGTCGCCCACCCACATACCTGCGGTTCCAGTCTAGGGGGCCTGACGGGTCTCCTCCTGGGTGTTGGCCCTCAGACCCAGGTTCTGCCCGTTTAAAGGACACTGTGGAGACATATGACCTTTCCGGTTGCATCGGTAACAGGTGATCTCCCGACGAGGAGGGTGTTGATCAGAGGTCGCTCCTGGGGGTGGCGTTGTCCTCCTCCGGGGGGCGACGTCTTCCTTCTTCTCCGGTTCATCCACGGAACGTCTTCTGGGCAGTCCGCTAATAAGATCTTCCCTTCTTCCTCTTTCCGCAGCTGCAGGGCACTCATCACAGCAGCCAGATTTTTAGTCAGCTGGCGCACCTCTGAGCGCAGACAGTCCAATTCACTAGGGGGCGTCACCTGCGTTTTGGTTTCGGCCACTAGCGAGGAAAAGGGGGTTGCCGCCGGCTCCAGAGTGACTTCATCCTGACGATGTTGGGTTGCCACCTCAGGTTTGCCCAGGGGCCGCAGCCCTTTTATTGCCATGTCCTTTAGGGCATCAAAGGTAGCATCAGGGTGATCTAAAGACCACCAATTCACAGTTCTGCGTTCCGCTTGGGACCTCAGTCCCTGCACAAATTGTTCTTTCAGCATCTTATTTTCATCAATGACACTTATGGTATTAACCTGCTTGAGGGCTCTCAGGGCCCCTTGTAGTCGGCAGGCATAGTCCCTTATGCTGTCACTTGGTTGCTGTGAACAGTTATAGAATGCCATCCGGAGATCTGTTTCGGTGCGATCTTCAAAAATGGCCTGTAACTTTAAGAGGATTGCAGGCACCAACTCCTGATCCGTGGTAGCCCAAGTCTCCACTTCTCTCTCAGCAGCGCCAGTTAGCTGCCCTATTAATACTGCAGCTTTTTGCCTCTCAGACATAGAGTACATTTCCAGGACACTGCATATCTTCCGTTTGAATCCTGCTAAAGTGCCTGGCTCGCCGCTGTAACTGGGGAAGCCATTTCGCCCCAGGCATATATGGAAGCGTTAGTGGCATGAGCGGGACCACCGGACTGAGTGCTGGGCCTGCGCCCCCATCTGGCGCTACAACGCCACGCGGTGCGGAGTCGGGTCCTCCGGCTGGGGCCGCACTGTCGGCCGGTTGTTGCAACATATTAGCGCCCCCTTGGTTAAACGGAGCCTACCGGTTTCAGAAGCTGCTATTTCCCAGGCACAGCAGTAGGAACAGGACCTTCGTCGCAGGCGCTCTGATGTCAGAGCGTCCACTTCCTGTCGCAGGACCTGCCGCTGAGTCAGAGCCGGGGGCGTGTCCAAGACTTTGCGCCTCCTTCAGGTACGCCCACCTTCTTCTCCAGCGCCTCAGGGCGCGAATATGGCGGCAAATATGGCGGTATTTGGCGCCAAACAATAGCAACAGTCTTTTTCACCAAAACACTCCACAGGCACACAGGGCTCGCAATTCTGCAAGTTTCGGATCCTGTTCGTGACGCCAAGTTGTCTCGACCCGCACCACAATTGTGGTTTACCAGAGCAATGGGGTACTCAGAGCCGAGCCCATGGAAGTCTATGGGGTTGTCACAGGTAGCGCTGGCTCGGTCTGTGGCCCTGGCGGTCAGGCGTATGTTGGGGGGAATATTTACAGGGGATAGGTATATATACAGTTCGTGACGCCACCTGTAGTTCTCTGATCACTAAGACCAGCGCTGCTGTAGATCTCTGAGGGGATGGTGTGGCAGCTAGTTGTCGGGTCCCCTACAGGTGGGACTCTTCCCTCAGGTCGATAGTTATGGTGGGGTTGTGCAGGGATGCAATCAAATAACTCAGTCTCACACATAGAAGCTTCTTTCCATACCTTTTACTTCAAGTTGTTCAGGCAGGTCCCAGGGAGGCTGTTCGGGGTGGATGAATGCACGTAGCGGTAACAGTTGAGCAGGTTACAGCCTCCTTCTCTTTCCAAATGATGAGTGAGTCCAAGCTTGCCTGTAGCTAAGCTAACTCTATAGTTTTCAGCTTTTCCCACTAGCTGTACTGCCCGGCCGGTTTTGTGATAGAGCCTTATAAGTGGTGAACTAAGTACTTTCTTTTGCCGCGCGCCGGACTCAGAAGTCTTGTTCTCCTGACTCGGTTACGTACTGGCACTCTAAGGGCGGCTTTCTGCAACCTAAGGTCCAGTAAGACTCTGGCTTTTCTATCACTATGCCTGGAGCTATAGTGACGCTTCGGTCCCCAGTGACCGGTGACAATGTGCAGGATAATCCGATCCTTAAGGCACTTCTGAATCCTTCCCACTATGCCCTTCGCCCTGCTTCTGCTTTCAATGTAGCACTGAAGCGTGAAGATAGAAAGTCAGTTTTCTTCTTTGGTCTCATGAGTAACTCTCAGTTTCCTCAAAGTTCAGACTGAGTAAAAGGTAACTCTGACTAGACTCGGGATGATAACTAGTCATCCGTTACTAGACTCCACTTCGTTGAATTGGCAGGAACTAATCTTCTGCTCACCCAGAGCTCTGACAGGAATCCTCACTGTCTAAGAAGAACTAGCCCCGACTGCTCTGTACGATGACAGGAAGCTAGACTGACTCTCTCCTGTGCTACACGTCACTCCCCTATACACCCCTGTGGGTGTGTCTGAAGTGTAAGTGAGTGTCAAGCTTTAACTGTTACCTTACTGTGCATTCTCCAGATCCTGTGTGCCTTACATACCAGGGCTACACACGTATTACAATGCAGGGAGCTGGAGGAGCCCTGCGCTGCAATACACTTCTGCTGAATGTGCGACCTCAGACTCATATCCAGCTGAAGTAGGCAATGGGGTCTGTGGGCCCCCTCCAGCACGGCTTAGTCATAGTTGCACCTTCGACCACGATTGTTATACACAGGATTGGGCTGGCTCAAGAACAGAACAGGAGAATCCTCCGGAGGGCCACAACCCTCTTATATGAGCAGTACTTGGCACAATATACTGGAATCATATAGCACTCTTGTTCATTAACAATATACTGACATTTGTTAATAATATTGTGTAAGATATAATGTAATTTAGTGTAAACAGTATAATGTAATAATATAAGGTGTGTACAGTATATAGATGTATAATATAAGGTGTGTACAGTATATAGATGTAATATATAAGGTGTGTAAGTATATAGATGTAATAATATAAGGTGTGTACAGTATATAGATGTAATAATATAAGGTGTACAGTATATAGATGTAATAATATAAGGTGTGTACAGTATATAGATGTAATAATATAAGGTGTGTACAGTATATAGATGTAATAATATAAGGTGTGTACAGTATATAGATGTAATAATATAAGGTGTGTAACAGTATATAGATGTAATAATATAAGGTGTGTACAGTATATAGATGTAATAATATAAGGTGTGTAAGTATATAGATGTAATAATATAAGGTGTGTACAGTATATAATGTAATAATATAAGGTGTGTACAGTATATAGATGTAATAATATAAGGTGTGTACAGTATATAGATGTAATAATATAAGGTGTGTACAGTATATAGATGTAATAATATAAGGTGTGTACAGTATATAGATGTAATAATATAAGGTGTGTACAGTATATAGATGTAATAATATAAGGTGTGTACAGTATATAGATGTAATAATATAAGGTGTGTACAGTATATAGATGTAATAATATAAGGTGTGTACAGTATATAGATGTAATAATATAAGGTGTGTACAGTATATAGATGTAATAATATAAGGTGTGTACAGTATATAGATGTAATAATATAAGGTGTGTACAGTATATAGATGTAATAATATAAGGTGTGTACAGTATATAGATGTAATAATATAAGGTGTGTACAGTATATAAATGTAATAATATAAGGTGTGTACAGTATAGATGTAATAATATAAGGTGTGTACAGTATATAGATGTAATAATATAAGGTGTGTACAGTATATAGATGTAATAATATAAGGTGTGTACAGTATATAGATGTAATAATATAAGGTGTGTACAGTATATAGATGTAATAATATAAGGTGTGTACAGTATATAGATGTAATAATATAAGGTGTGTACAGTATATAGATGTAATAATATAAGGTGTGTACAGTATATAGATGTAATAATATAAGGTGTGTACAGTATATAGATGTAATAATATAAGGTGTGTACAGTATATAGATGTAATAATATAAGGTGTGTACAGTATATAGATGTAATAATATAAGGTGTGTACAGTATATAGATGTAATAATATAAGGTGTGTACAGTATATAGATGTAATAATATAAGTTTAAATAATAGGTGTGTACAGTATATAGATGTAATAATATAAGGTGTGTACAGTATATAGATGTAATAATATAAGGTGTGTACAGTATATAGATGTAATAATATAAGGTGTGTACAGTATATAGATGTAATAATATAAGGTGTGTACAGTATATAGATGTAATATAACATAATTTAAGGTGTGTATAGTATATAGATGTAATAATATAAGGTGTGTACAGTATATAGATGTAATAATATAAGGTGTGTACAGTATATAAATGTAATAATATAAGGTGTGTACAGTATATAGATGTAATAATATAAGGTGTGTACAGTATATAAATGTAATAATATAAGGTGTGTACAGTATATAGATGTAATAATATAAGGTGTGTACAGTATATAGATGTAATAATATAAGGTGTGTACAGTATATAGATGTAATAATATAAGGTGTGTACAGTATATGGATGTAATAATATAAGGTGTATACAATGTATAAATGTAATATAAGGTGTGAACAGTATATAAATGTAATAATATAAGGCATGTGCAGTGTATAGATGTAATAATCTTCTGTCTGGTTTTGGAGACGGTACACATTGCATATATCACATCTGTGGAGGACATAGACCCCGCAGTAGCAGTTGCACTATAATTCCTTTACTCCGGCCTTCAATTGAGGGTCTATGATAGATTTCTTATAGAAATACAATTACAATTATTGACGAGACCCAAGAAGGCCGACTGTCATAAAATATACATTTTTATATATATATATATTTTTTTTTTAAATTCCAAATGACTTTGCGGTTTTGCCAGTCACAGACTGTCAGAATTTCTGGATTATTGAGGATTGTCACTGTATCGCTATTATTTCAGTGGTTTGCTTAGTTGTTATCTGGAGAACCTCTGTAGGTAACGGCGGCATTGTCATGTCCGTGACTCCGGTCTTATAAATAAATGATCTTTGTGACGCCGGCCTACATACTTACAGAACCCAAGCAAGCCATACAAAGCCTCCAATACGGGCGCTGTACACATCTCCCACAGATCTGCATTCTCCGGCCCGGTAATTAAGCCCTGCTTGTTTCTAGTGTTTAAGGTTCCCATGGCAACTGAGATTTTCCCAGGCCTACATACTTATGCTAACAGGTCCACCCACGCCGACACTGGTAATAATAAATAACTACCACTATTACTGCGGGAACGGGGGGAATGGAGGAGGCAGAGCTGCTTCATTTCACTTGTTCTTTTTGTATTTCACGCCTTCTATTTTATTTACATTTATCACAGCGTCTAAAGATGATTATCAACCTGATAATCTCCAATAATCGCCAATGTGGAGGCCTGGTGACAATGAGCTACACCAAAGTGTTGGTATAGGATTTTTAGTTATTTGAACCATGTTTAGGCAGGTTGTCCCCTTTCCGCTAGTAGTAAAAACAAAGTATGCATTACTCACCATCCCCAGGTCCAGCACTGAGCCTCCACCACTGCCCTACGGTGTCTATTATTGCCTGCAGCGCTGATGTCACGTTGACAATGCCGCAGCCAATCAGTGAGCTTATTGGTGCAGAGTGGCGCTCACTCACTGATATGGATGCAGCGCTGTCAATGTGTAGTCAGCACTGTAGATAATAACAGTCGACGGAGATTCAGCGCTGGACTCAGGATGGGTGAGTAAAGCACTAACGGAGCTATTGGGAAAGACTTTTCTGAAAGAGATTTTTTAAAGGGAATCTGTCAGTAGGATTAGCCCTCCTCCTAAGCCAACTATATGGGCATGTAGGTCATAGGAAGCTGAATAAAATTATCTGCAATCCGATGTCTTATTCCCAAGAATTCCATGCTTTTCTTAACATGTAAATGAGCTGTTAAGATCTATGGGCCGGATATAGATCTCCCTGAGAATCCACCTTCTCTTATTATTGTAAATGAAAGGAGGTTTTATTAGTGTGAGACATGTAGATCAGGAGAGCAGACTGTCAGTCATTACACGTCTATTGTTAGTTACAATAAGCTCTGGAGGCAGATTCTCAGGGAGATCTATATCCCGCCCATAGATCTTAACAGCTCATTTATATATTAAGAAAAACGTGGATTTCTCTTGCAGTGTGCATGCTCCATAGTTTTTATTCCCTATGGATCTGAGGTTGGCTTTTTCCAGCTGCTCAATAGAGAATGAATGGAGTGACGGTCGGGCATCCGAACTGTAATGGGATTAAAAGTTCCCCATTGGGAATAAAAATTCTCATTGATTAGCAAGTAGTCACGGATCCTGCGGCTAGGTAGTAGCTTGTCGTAACCAATCCTTTATCTCGTATAAAACTGTGCAACAAATCTGCCTTCTTTGAGCATAGGTAATATAATAGAAGATTTGCAGTGATTCACCCGTACGTCCTTCGAGTCCTCTCTATGACCTTAACCTCTGGTCTCAGTATGCACAAAGAAAGTCCAACACTTTTGCCAGTAAGAGCGTATTCCATAAATACCACGGCACAAAAATATTTGCAGGTGATCCTAACGTAATTTATTGATGCAGACAAAATTATCTGTACATGAGACAGGCCAATGTTTCGCTCAAAATGACCTTCATCAGGGCAACAGTCCCTCATGTGTTTCACACATGGCCCTGATGAAGGTCATTTTGAGCGAAACGTTGGCCTGTTTCATGTACAGATCATTTTGGCTGCATCAATAAATTACGTTAACTTCACCTACAAATAATAATAATAATCTTTATATAGCGCCAACATATTCCGCAGTGCTTTACAGTTTAACAGTTTCAAAACACAAGTCATAGGTAACAACGTTAACAATACAATAATTAAAGCAAAATAAGACGACCCTGCTCGTGAGAGCTTACAATCTACAATGAGGTGGGGGAGATACAAAGTACAGGTGTGTATATACAATGGTGCATTTACAATGATGGTCCAGCCATCTTGAGGGAGTGAGGGATAGATGGAGATAGTGAATGGGCTACACACACACTTACACATAGAATGACTTTGACTAGTGAATGTGATAGGCCGCTCTGAACAGATGTGTTTTGAGGGAGCGCCTGAAACCATGCAAATTGAGGATAGTCCTAATTTCTTGGGGTAGAGCATTCCAGAGGATTGGCGCAGCGCGGGAGAAGTCTTGGAGTCGGGAGTGGGAGGTACGGATTAGTGCAGAGGTTAGTCGAAAGTCGTTTGCAGAGCGCAGCAGTCAGTTAGGCTGATAGATAGAAATGAGGGAGGAGATGTAGGGGGGTGCTGCACTGTGGAGAGCTTTGTGGGTGAGAACAAGTACTTTGAATTGGATCCTATAATGAATGGGCAGCCAGTGTAAGGACTGGCGAAGAGCGGACGCGTCCAAGTACCGATTAGCCAGATGGATGACCCTGGCTGCTGCATTAAGGATGGACTGGAGAGGGGATAGTCGAGTAATGGGGAGGCCAAGTAATAGAGCGTTGCAGTAGTCCAGGGGAGTGGATCAATGCTACAGTGAGGGTTTTTGTTGTTTCCATGGTGAGAAAAGGGCGGATTCTAGAGATGTTCTTTAGGTGTAGGCGGCAAGAGCGGGCAAGAGATTGTATATGGAAGGCGAAGGAGAGATTGGTATCAAACATAACACCCAGACAGCGAGCCGGAGAGGGAAATGTCAAATTTAGGGAGGTTAGTAGACGGCGGGAGCAGAAGAAGTTCAGTTATGAATAGGTTGAGTTTCAGATAGAGAGCGGACATGATGTTGGAGACTGCGGACAGACAGTCGGTGGTGTTCAGTAGTACAGCAGGGGTAAGATCGGGGGATGACGTGTATAGTTTTGTGTCATCAGCATAAAGATGGTACTGAAAGCCAAATCTGCTGATTGTCTGTCCAATTGGGGCCGTGTAGAGAGAGAAGAGAAGGGGGCCAAGGACTGAGCCCTGGAGTACACTGACAGTGAGAGGAAGAGGAGATGACGTGGAGCCAGAGAACGAAACACTGAAGGAGCAGTCAGAAAGATAGGAAGAGAACCAGGAGAGAACAGTGTCCTTAATACATAGTGACTGGAGCCTAGACAATAGGAGACGGTGATCAACTGTGTCGAAAGCTGCAGAAAGGTTGAGAAGAATGAGCAGAGAGTGGTCACCGTTACATTTTGCTGTCAGAAGGTCATTGGTCACTTTGATGAGTGCAGTTTCAGTCGAATGTAGGTGTCACGGGTGTGTCGCCACGAAGATCGTCGCGATTACACAACCTGACTTCTCACACCTGAGTTTTTGGTGCTTGGTGTTTGTCGGCAGTGAGGGAGTTAATTCTCCCTCTCTCTCTGTGCTAGACGAGGCCCAGCCTCGCCCTGCTGCAGTTAATGCTGCACTAATGAGATTCCTTCATATACCTGCCAGTCTGCTAGGGAAGTGTCGGTGAAAGCATTCATGCTGACCAGCAGAGCGGATCGTGGTATTGTGAAGTCTGAAGTGAAGAGTACCTGGTGTGGTTTTCTCCTCTCCTCGCTTTATTATTTATCTCCTTACCCGTTGGTGTTCCCTCTGTAGTCGTAGAGTGAGTTTTGTATGCAAGGTGGTCTTTTATTTTACCCCTTGTACTGTCTCGTTCGTCTTATACTGTGTGTAGGCATTTACCTTCCCATTCCCTGTGGTGGTGATCAGGGTCCTTCTCAGGACTGGGATTACAGAGGGTCAGGGATTCACAGGAGATAGGGTTACGCTGGCGGCCTGGACCTCTGTACCATCAACAGTACCTCCAGGTAGAGGGATTAGTCAGGGCCCCAGCTTAGGGTCAGCATAGACCCCGGACATCCTGTATACAGTGACAGCGTGACAGTAGGGGGCGGAAGCCGGACTGTGAAGGGTCTAGAAGGGAGTAAGTGGAGAGGTAATGGGTAAGGCGGGAGTAGACTAGGTGCTCCAAAAGTGTAGAGATGAAGGGGAGATTGGAGACCAGTCTGTAGTTGTTTGTGCAGGAAGGGTCGAGAGCGGGTTTCTTTAGTAGTGGAGTGATGATGGAGTGTTTGAAGGAGGATGGGAAAATGCCAGAGGAGAGTGAGAGATTAAAGATTGTAGTTAGGTGAGTTGTGACAACTGGAGAGAGAGACTGGAGGAGATGTGAGGGAATGGGGTCGGTAGTGCATGTAGTCGGGCGAGAGGAAGAGAGGAGTCTGGAGACTTCTTCTTCTGTGATGGGATCAAATGTGGAAAGTGAGCCAGGGGAATGCAGGGAGGGATGGGAGTCACAGCACTTGGTGGTTGAGAGCAGATTTCCTGACGGATAGTACTGTATCTATTTTTTCTATAAAGTGGGAGGCCAGGTCATCAGCACAGATGTCCGTGATAGGGGCTTGTGCTTCTGGCCTGAGGAGGGAGTGAAAAGTGTCAAAAAGTTTCTTGGGGTTGTTGGCTAGTGAGGAGATCAGGGTGGTGAAGTAGGTCTGTTTGGCGAGGTGAAGGGCAGCATTATAAGTTCTTAACATGAATTTAAAGTGGATGAAGTCTTGTGGTGTGCGGGTTTTTCTCCAAAGGCGTTCAGCACTCCTAGCGCATCGCTGAAGAAGTTGAGTTTGCAATGTGAGCCAGGGCTGTTTTACTGTTTGGAAGTTCTGAGGGTGAGTGGTGCTACTATTTTTGTGCCGTGGTATTTATGCAATATATAGTAATTACCTTACCATTGTGTGCCCACCATATTTTCTCTATTCGCCCCTGTGAGCGTGTCAGACACTAGAAACATGTGAGCAAGGCTATGATCATTGTTTTGAGCCTATATCACTATGGATTTTATGTTATAACTAAAAGAAAGCAATACAGGTTTTACCCTCAATGCCAGATTTTTGGGAAATCATTGGATTTTCAATATTTGAACATACACTAAGGAGATCCATCTCTTTCAGTGCAGATTTCCCCATAAAATATATATGTATAATTATATTAGGTAATGGCTATTTATTAAATAAGGATGTTTTTGTTGCAAGTCAGATGATTTCTGTTTTGATGATGGAGCCTTCATCTTTATTTTTTGTTCTATGAGGTTTTGTATATTCATTATTTCCCGGTCTTTGAAGTCTTTTTTTTTTTTGTCGCTATGAACATTTCATCTCTTTGTAAAAAAAAATAAAAATCACCCAAAGAGAAGACTCATCACAGATCTACAAAACTAAGCCAACGAGCCGCATTAGCTCATGTCATCAAATAGAAATGTAGTCACATCGGGGAGGGAGATGGTAGAAAACAAAAGCAGAAGACTTCTGAGTAGTGTTGAGCGATACGATACTGCAAATATCGGCTATCGGCCGATATTAGCTGTATCGGCCTTTCGATAATTCGTTTCGATATTTTCGTCATATCGAATACCGGAATCGGATTTGTCACTGTCACTGTCTGTGTCCGTCGGTCGGGTCTGTCACTGTCAGTGTCCGTCGGTCGGGTCTGTCAGGAGTCAGCGGCACTTACCTGGCAGAAGATCTCCGGCGGTCACGGGCTGGACTGCTTCATGGCCGCCATCCTCTTCTCCCCGGCGGTCACATGCAGTTTCTCGCGATAACTGCAGTGACTGCTGGGTAATCCCGGCCGTAAAGCAGTCAGTCCGATGACGTCACCGCCGGGGAAGCAGGTAATCAGTTGTGCTGCGCCGGGATGACAGGCTCTGCCTGTCATTGCGATGTAGCAGAGCTGGATCGTCGTGGGACTGTCGTTACTATGGACTGCGTCGGACAGGTGGTATACTGTTGGTTTGTTTTTTTTCTTTTTTTACAGGAGATCGATGGCGTCGCAGGAATGAGAGTACAATAAAAGAAATGAAAACTGTGTTGTCTCTTTTATTTCATTAAAAGACTTTTTTCTTGCTTTTGTCTTTTTTTTATGCATTTAATAACTTTGGGATTAATAATGGATCGATGTCTTATTGACGCCTCTCCATTATTAACCGGGCTTATTGTCACCGTTCAATCAACGGTGACATTAACCCCTTATTACCCCGCTTGCCACCGCTACAGGGCAAGTGGGAAGAGCCGGGTAAAGTGCCACAATTGGCACATCTTTTGATGCGCCAAATGTGGGGCTGCTGTAGCCTGGTATTATCAGGCTGTTGAGGGCCAAAATCCATGGGCCTTGACAGTCTTTTAATACCAGGCCGCAGCAGTCTGCATTTTACTTGGCTGGTTAACAAAAATAGGGGGACCCCTACGCCGTTTTTTTTTCGAGGGGATCCCCTAATTTTGTTAACCAGCCAAGCTAAGCAGACTGCTGTGGCCTGGTATTATCAGGCTTGCAAGGTCCATGGATATTGGATCTTACCAGCCTGAAAAACCAGGCCTCAGCGGTCTGCTTCATCTGGCTGGTTAACAAAATAGGGGGACCCACGCCAATTTTTCGAGGGATCCCCTATTTTTGTTAAACCAGATGCAGCTGCTAGGCCTGGTATTCAGCTGGCATCCTGGCTGCTTAACACTGAAAATCAGGCCTCACGCTGTTTATTGGTGGTTAACCCCCACGCCAATTTTTTTCGAGGGGATCCCCTATTTTTGTTAACCAGTTCCCTCTGACGTCACTGATTGTGTCCCTGGCTGACCTGAAGTGAAAGTGGAAAGCAATCAATTAAGCTTTCCACTTCCTCTCCTTTCAGCCAGGAGAGGAACTCATTCATTTGGGGGTTTACTGTGAGACTGCAGCATTAGCTGCGGTCCCTGCAGTAAACATTAACCCTTTCTGAAGGATTACACCGTGGGACCTGACTGTACATCGGATTGGTAAGAATAATTTTGCTTTATTATTTTATTTTTATTACAGGAAATGGTTTTAGCAGGAAAATATAATATGGTCAAAAACTGTGTGATTATTTCATTAAACTTCTTTTTTATTAAAGTGTGTGTGTTTGATTTTTCTTTCATACAATAGGATTAATAATTGATAGTTGTCTAATTGACAGCTCTCAATTATTAACCTGGCTTAAAGTGACCTTTCAATTGCAAGGTCATTTTAACCCCTTATTAACCCATTCGCCACCGCTACAGGGCAATGGGAATAGACGGGCAAAGTGCCAGAAAGGGCAAATCTAATTAGAGATTTGCCCTTTCTGGGGTGTCTGGGGGCAGATGTTAGTAGCCGGGGGGGCCAAAAATAATGGTCCCTCTCTGGGCTATTATTATCTGCCCCCACTCACTGGCTTTGTCTGTCTGGTTGCGAAAATAGGGCGGGAGCCCACGCATTTTTTTTCAGCAATTTTACACCTCATATATATATATACATGTCATTAAATTTGTGACACATATATATATATATTTATATTTATAGTTCATACACTTCTACATAGTATAATAGCCGCTAATTCAATTGCCGGCTTTTGTGAAAATGCAGAACCCGACATGAAATGACACTTGGTTTACATAGAGTTAACCATGTCTTTTCATGTAGTTTGATATCTGATTTGCACAAACAATTACATGAGTGTAAGTGTGCAAAATTTCACACCTGTAGGGGTTAATTAAAGGTGTAAATTCGTAGCAAAAAAGTCCGTTTTTTTTACAACAAATTTACACCTTTAATTAACCCCTACAGGTGTGAAATTTTGCACACATAGACTGATGTAATTGTTTGTGCAAATCAGATTGCAAACGACATGAAAAGACATGGTTAACCCTATGTACACCAAGTGTCATTTCATGTCGGGTGCTTCTGTCTTTTCACAGAAGCCGGCTTTACCCGGCAATTGAATCAGAGGATATTTTACTATGTAGAAGTGTATAAACTATACATATATGTATATATATATGTCACAATGACATGTATATATATATATATATGTATTCTATGTGTGTATATTTAGTGTTTACAAGGAAATAAAGGTTTTTTTTAGTTGCGATATTTTGTTCCCATAGACTTACATTGGACTTCCGGTATCAGAATCGGATATCGACGATATTTAGTGATATCGGCGATACCATTTCGATACATATTTTTAGATATCGAGCAGTATCGCTCAACACTACTTCTGAGTAATAAAACAATATTGTCTGATTTTCAACATCTGCTGATAAAACTTAACGCTCATTCAGACGACATTTTTTTGCGTACGCGTGCTGTGTTTTTCACGAATAGCAATTGAACATGTAATGGTCAATGGAGCCGTTCATAGAATCATAGAATGGTAGAGTTGGAAGGGACCTCCTGGGCCTTCTGGTCCAACCCCCTGCTCAAAGCAGGATTCTCTAAATCATCCCAGACAGATGTCTATCCAGCCTCTGTTTGAAGACTTCCATTGAAGGAGAACTCACCACCTCTTGTGGCAGCCTGTTCCACTCATTGATCACCCTAACTGTCAAAAAGTTTTTTTCTAATATCTAATCTGTGTCTCCTCCCATTCAGTTTCATCCCATTGCTTCTAGTCTTTCCTTGTGCAAATGAGAATAAAGATGATCCTTCTACAATGTGACAGCCCTTGAGATATTTGTAGACAGCTATTAAGTCTCCTCTCAGTCTTCTTTTTTGCAAGCTAAACATTCCCAAATCCTGCAACCGTTCCTCATAGGACATGGTTTGCAGACCGGTCACCATTCTGGTGGCTCTTCTCTGAACTTGCTCCAGTTTGTTGATGTCTTTTTTAAAATGTGGTGCCCAAAACTGGACACAGTATTCCAGATGAGGTCTGACCAAAGAGGAGTAGAGGGCAATAATGACCTCACGTGATCTAGACTGTATGCTTCTGTTGATACATCCTAGAATAGCATTTGCCTTTTTTGCTGCTGCATCACACTGTTGACTCATGTTAAGTCTGTGATCAATTAGTATACCCAAGTCTTTTTCACATGTGCTGTTACTTAGCCCTATTCCTCCCATTTTGTATATGCTTTTTTCATTTTTATTGCCCAGATGTAGTACTTTGCATTTTTCCCTGTTAAAATCCATTCTGTTAGTTGCTGCCCACTGCTCCAGTTTATGTATATCTTTTTTAATCCCTCTCTCTCTCTTCTCTAGTATTAGCTACCCCTCCTAGCTTTGTGTCATCAGCAAATTTGATCAGTTTACCCTCAATTCCTTCATCTAAATCATTGATAAAGATGTTGAACAATACAGGGCCCAAAACAGAGCCTTGTGGTACCCCACTTGAGACATTCTTCCAACTGGATGTGCAGCCATTTACAACCAATCTTTGGGTCCGATCACTAAGCCAGTTATGAATCCACCTAACAGTTGCCTTGTCCATTCCATACTTAGTCATTTTTTCAATAAGGATTGTGTGAGATACTTTGTCAAATGCTTTGCTGAAGTCAAGATATACTATATCTACAGCATTTCCCTGATCCACCCAGTCAGTGATTCTGTCATAGAAGGAAATTAAGTTAGTCTGACATGACTTATTAGTTACAAACCCATGCTGACTCTGTTTAATCACTTCATTCTTATCCAGGTACTTGCATACATGTTCTTTAATAATTTGTTCAAAGATCTTTCCTGGTATAGAAGTCAGACTCACCGGCCTGTAGTTCCCTGGGTCCACCTTCTTCCCCTTTTTGAAGATAGGAACAACATTTGCTCTTCTCCAGTCTTCTGGGACTTCTCCTGTTCTCCAAGAATTTTCAAAGATTATGGACAGTGGTTCAAGAATTTCTTCTGCTATCTCCTTCAGTACTCTGGGGTGTAATTCATCTGGACCTGGAGACTTGAATTCATTTAGGTTAGCTAAGTGTTTCCTCACTGTCTTTCTGTTTATAGATATCCTGGATTCTTCTATTCCTTTAATAGGACAGTGAAGATCAGTTGATGTTACATTTCCTTTCTGAGAAAAACAGATGCAAAATAGGAATTTAACAGTTCAGCCTTCTCAACATCCTGACTTACCATTTCATCATTTTCATCCTGTAAAAATCCTATAGCATCTTTGACTTTTCTTTTACTTTTGACGTATCCCCAAAATCCTTTTTTGTTGCTTTTAACGTCACTTGCAAGCCTTAATTCATTGTCAGCTTTAGATAATCTGATTTGTGCCCTGCAGGTTCTGCAGACGGCATTATATTCTTCTTTAGATATGCCTCCCACTTTCCATTTGATAAACATTTCTTTCTTCCTTTTTAGCATGTGTTTAAGTTCTATGTTCATCCATCCTGGTTTC